>CM065691.1:8905676-8938176 GCA_017654935.2 Phymorhynchus buccinoides
AAGCCATTGGAAAGTATGTTCTGTGAGCTCGACTTTTAGCTGCAGTTCTTTGCTTTTGAACAGGGGGTACGTTTATGGTATTGCCGTTCTGTTTCCTTTCTTCCTTAAAGCATATTTCTATGCAAAGAGACCGACAGTAGGCTACCCCCCCCCCCTCCTCCCAACTCTCGGCTCATTTCATTTCCATACCCCACCAAAAAAATCTGGATTCAAATAATTTATTACCGGATGTTTTCTGTCTTTGGTGGAGATTAGATGAAAGTGAAATGAAAGAGTGAGAGTCAATGAAAGTGGAGATACAAACAAAATACAGAGAGAGAGAGAGAGAGAGAGAGAGAGAGAGAGAGAGAGAGAGAGAGAGAGAGAGAGCAATGAAAAAGCTTTCATTCTTTTTTTTTTGAAAGGCTACGATTCAAAAGGCCATAGCATACTTTTTGAAAGCCTTATGATTATATTATATCGCTTGAATGCGATTCAAAAGGCCATAGCACACTTTTTGAAAGCCTTATAATTATATTATATCGCTTGAATGCGTCTTAAAAGAAACCCCACCTGAACTGAAAGTCTTGTGGCAAAGCCTATATAATTATAGAGAAAAATAAGTGGCGCGCGTATGCGTGTGTTGTGTATGTGCGCGCGCGCGTGTGTGTATGTAAGCATGTGCACGTATACATTTGTGTGCATAGTATGTGTGCGTGCGTACGCATGTGTTTGTGTGTGCGTGTATGGATACGTGGGAGTGCGTGTGTATGGGCGTGCATGCACGGGCGTATGCGCGAGCGTGTGCACATGTGTGTGTTTCTGCGTGCGTGCACTAGTGTATTATTAGCTTTTGATCGATTGTCTTTCATGCCCTCACGCGTCCAGGTTTTTTTCTCTCTCTCTCACCCTTTTGTTCCAGTGTTTTCCTTTGAATTACCAATATATCCTTTTAATTTGGAGGATACTAAGGATTCCAAATTCTAAGGGTCATGCGTTTTTTGACTTTTAACCCGTTCATGACAAGAAAAGCCTGCCCGTTGTTTTTTCCAATACCTCTGGTCTGCGCACCATTTCTAAAGCCTTTTATTTGGAAAGTTTTTTTTCCATTCTACTACAGTTCTTACAAAGAATGAGTTTTTGAAATGTTCTGTATGGGACGTTTTTAGTCCCCGAGCCGAAGGTTCGGGGAACTATTGTTTCTGTCTGATCCGTCCGTGCTGTGACGTAAGTGTCCCGCGCGACCCACTTTCTCTGTTTCTTATCTACACACCCTTTCTTTTCTCGGGCCGCCACTTTAATTGCCATCCACCATCAAACGAACGCCGATTAAGGCATTTGTCTCTTTGAAGCCCGATCTACCTCCCCATCACGAGAAAGTGACAACCACGGTCGGCTCCCTTTGAACCCTTCCTTTCCGAGCACGAGAAAGATAGGAATTTCGGCACGTGATAACAATGTAACCGGCGCGTGATTGTTCGGTACTAGTATGCATAAAATTATAGCATCATCTTGTGACGTGTCAATTGCTATAAACCAACCACAGGCATTCATTGTTTGAAAGTGAAGGCTATAATTGGAGTAGTGAGAAAAAGTTTTCACACAAGACGCTGAAACCTAGCTAGAGCAACATTGCAGACTCACCCTCTCCCAGCCAGTCATAATAAGCCCAACTAGTGAGTATTATTGATGGCTGGTGATTGAGATTTTGTTTTGTTTGATCCTAGTTTTGATCTAGATCCTATGTTCAATGATGAATAAGGAGTAGATAGATATGTTATTGAAAAGAAGTAGTAAACATTCTGTTCTATTTATGTGCACTGATTATTGTGTGTGTGTGTGTTTTTGACTTTAACTCTTTTGGTACCAGAACCGGATTTTATGCCTACTAACCCTTTTGTCTATTTTTAGTAGGAAACCTGTGGGTTGCAATCTTGCACTTTATGATACCATTCCTTTCCAGGTGTTGGATGGAGAATGATGTTGGCTTGATCACCTTTTATGTTTTACTGATCTCAGTTTGTTAACTGAAATTCAGATTATGTGTTCTTAGTGCTATTGTACAAGGGAAGCCTTCTAGCCGGTTGGGATTCACTAATTCCCTGCCGACTGAAGCCCCTTGTCTCTAAGCCATAGAGACCTACATCCACCTTCTCCTGTGATTATCAGCAGGGCATCGTGGGCAGGACGATAATCCCTGACTCACAAGGAAATAAGACGGGACCGCCGCCAAGACGCCCCGCACCCAGAATCCGCGAGGAGACCACGCCTGAACCGTGCCATCCCGCGAAGCCGTAACCGGAACGACTGGGAGCTACTCTCACCTGACGAGCAAGCCCAGCCAACCCAGCACTCGCCGATCCCTACGGAGGAACTTCAGCACAGCCATGAGTTAAGTCCCCACGACAGTGCCACAACACACTAACTGGAACCCAGGACACTTAGTGACCCTTCCCGCTTGGGGCTACCCTTCTAGAAAGACAAAAGTCTTGTAAATCCTTTTGGATTTCATTGTTTTTATTCATATTTTGTTTTGGCGCCATTGAGCTGCTTTATTATTATTGTTGCATAATCTTATGCAGATTTTGTTAGTAAATAAAATACAAGTGTCAAATAACCTGAACCCTTTGGTCAGACTGATGAGAGTGGGAGTCTTGTAATTTCATGTAAAACCCTACTTCTCTCTGTCTGCCATTAAGAGCAAATCAACCACTTGTATTTCTTACAATCATACGAGCCAGAACCCGGGCACAAATATAAATTTATTAGATGAAAAGGGGCCGGGAAAGTTGCTCATCTCCCATACCCTAGAGAAGTGGGCTAAAGGCAAATTTTCTACTTGAAAATTTAACACACTAAAAGTCTTCCCTAGAGACTTAGCCTTTTAACCCATTACCTCGTCACACGTGCCTCCGGCGTGCCTCCGTCCGTCCGTCCTTCCGGCTATTCGTCCGTTTTTCTCAAAAACTATTCATTCTATCATCATCAAATTTGGTATACTGGTTTGCCAAGATGCAAGCTATCCACTGATGTATTTAGTTTTACATTAAGGTCAAGGTCGCGCCAGTTACGGGGTTCAAACCCCAAAACACATAATCGCTAATATCTCGCGAAGTTTTGCATGTATTTCAATGCAGTTTTTTTCCAATTTCTTGATGAATGGTCTATAACACAGTTGTCATGAATTTTTTTGTGCATAAGCCCGCTGTGCCCTAGGCCCTTTGTGTCACAGGCCCGATATGTCCCACTTCTTTCCGGCCGTCCATCCGTCCGTGCGTGCGTCCTGTTTTCAGTTCTCAATGGTCTCCCCGCTGTGTGTACAGCCGACAGATTCGGATTTCGGAGTAGCTCGGCGATGCTGCGAGGGGACTTTGCAGCCGCTCGGCGTTGCATTTGTTTGACTTTTCCCCCGTTCATGATAAGAAAAGCCTGCCCGTTTTTCTCTCAATACTCTCAATAAGTTTTTCCATTCTACTAGGCCTACAGTTCTTACAAACAATGAGTTTTTGAACCGTTCTGTATGGGCTGGGACAAACCTTAAATCCTCTGAAATTACAAACTGCCTGTCTCTGGATGATGTTAGTACTTGAGAAATGTTGATATTGCGTTGGCCTGATCCTTCTGCGGTTGGGGTCAAGAGGTGTTAGAAAGTCCTCGGGTGGTAAGGCTGGGATCAGGCCTTCAGCGATCTGGTGCAGCAGATTCAGTGAGACGCTGTTGCTTGCGGCGCTCTTCCAGTGTTGGGAGGTTGAAGTCTTCCAGCATCTTGGCTTCGCATCCAGGGCTTCTGGACTTGCAGTCCTTCGTGATAATCATCATATAATAAAAAGCCAAGTGTCCGTGTGTGTGTCTGTCTGTCTGAAGCACAAAACGGGCCTTATAACTCAGCCGTTTTTTGACCGAATCGCTTCAAATTTGCTGTGAGCCCTGACGGGGTGATGACAACGGCAACCGAGGCGGCTGTGTCATTTGCGCGGTTTGGCAAATGCGCGAAACGCGTATCCGCCGGACTCTCGGCGCCTGTATCTCCTGCATTTCTGGACCGATTGCCTTCAACTTTGGCAGGTAGATGACCGGGGACGGTGACTATTGGTGTGCCAAACCGGAAGCGAATCGGTTCAGAAACAAGCGCACTATACGCCGCTTCACCTTTGTACAAATAACTCTGCCGTTTCACTCTTAACCGAATCGCTTCAAATTTGCTGTCAGGCTTGCTATGGCCCGGGCAAAGCCTGGCAGCAAATTTGAAGAGAATCGGGAGAGCGCGTCACTCTCAGAGCAGCGCCTACGGGAAACGGGGCCTTATAACTCCGCCTTTTCTTAACCGAATCGCTTCAAATTTGCTGTACTCAGCGTTACCAGTACTTGGCGTTACCGTTACTAGGCGTTACCGTTACTAGGGAGAGCGCATCACTCTCAGAGCAGCGCCAACAGGAAACGGGGCCTTATAACTCCGCCTTTTCTTAACCGAATCGCTTCAAATTTGCTGTACTCAGTAAGGTGCGGGGGGTAGTAGAACGGGATGAGTGAAGAAGATGGAAGGAGGGAGAGAGACAAAAGTAATAATATTTCGCGGACCCGGCGAAAACAGTACTCAGCGTTACCAGTACGTGGCTTTACCAGTACGGTGCATTGCCAGTACTAGACGTTGCGCTAGTAATAATAATAATAATAGTACATTTATATAGCGCTTTACCTCAGATGAGCCCAAAGCGCTTTACAATCAATTTTTCATCAACAAAAACAGCATTCAAGAATGACACCAACCAACAACAACGCATACATACAAAGCAACTCTCTGTATCTCTCTCTCCCTCGCTCTCTCTCTAACACACACACATACATTTAACAACACCGACTCGTTCATCCCCCATTCAGTAAGCACACATCAACTGAGCCGCACGGACTGACCACATACACCAACACACACAGAAACACCCTCACACACAACGTACGCACGCACAAACAAACACGCACGCACACATACATACACACATGCGTTCACACACAACCCACAGAACCAAAACACACACAAGCACACATGCATGCTCACACACACACACAACGCACACACACACACCACAAATCTCTTATTCAATCTTCCCTCATGTGCACACAAGATAGACAACTGATCAAATAATATTTAGGGTGCAGCAGGAAAAAGATGGGTTTTAAGAGAGGTTTTGAATGAGGAGACTGAGTTGGAGTGTCGGAGAGGAGAAGCCAGAGAATTCCAAAGAGATGGTGCTTGACAGGAAAAAGAACGTTGGCCAGCAGATTTGAGACGGAGGGAGGGAGGGGAAAGGAGACGAGAATCAGAAGAGGAACGTAGTTGGCGAGCTGGGACATAGAGATGAAGGAGGTCAGAGAGATATAAGGGAGCTTGATCATTCAGTGACTTGAAGGCAAGGAGGAGAATTTTGTAGTCAATACGTGATTGAATTGGGAGCAAATGTAGAGAACGAAGAACCGGCGTAATATGATCGTACCTAAGGGAGCGAGAAATGAGACGAGCAGCATTATTCTGGACCCGTTGGAGCTTAGAGATGAGAGTTGATGGACAGCCAGCAAGAAGTGAGTTACAGTAGTCAAGGCGAGACAGAACAAAAGCACATACTAGAGTCTTCAGGGCATCTTGAGAGAGGAAACGGCGGATTGAACTAATTCTGCGAAGTTCTAGATAGCAAGACTTGCAAACATTCGAAACATGCTGTTTGAAAGAGAGGGTTTGGTCCAAAGCAACACCTAGATTGCGGACAGATACGGACAGCTTGATCTCAGTGCCATCAATGTCGACAGAACCTGGGAGAACCTGAGTTTTAATTGTGTGGTTAGAGGCTACAAGAATCATCTCTGTCTTTTCAGCATTTAGTTGCAGTTTGTTGTAAAACATCCATGTTTTAACAGCAGAGATGCACAACTTAGAAGAAGAAATCATTTGATCTAACTGACTCAGGTGGGCAAAAATGTACAGTTGATTGTCATCAGAAAAACTATGATGTAGAAGAGAATGCTGGTTGATGATGGCAGAGAGAGGTTGGGTATAAAGCACAGAAAGGATAGGGCCTAAGACTGAACCTTGGGGCACACCGAACTGAAGACCTTTTGGAAGAGATGAAGAACCATTGACAACAACTCTCTGTGTGCGATCAGAGAAGTAGGAAGAAAACCAGGAATGAACAGCCCCAGATAGACCAAAGGAGGTGTGAAGTCTAGAAATGAGGATAGAGTGGTCAATAGTATCAAACGCTGCAGAAAGATCAAGGAGAGAGAGAAGAGAAACCTTGTTTTCATCCAAGGCAGTGAGTAAAGCACGCCGGTTGCCTCTGGATTCGCTCTAGCACGTCGACGTCCTGCTTGCTGTATGGATCCCACACAGTCACCGCATATTCAAGTCTGGATCACACTAATGCGACGAAGGCTAGACATACAGAGAAAGATGTGCGGGAGTTGTGAAGTGTTTCGCTCTTGTTTTAAAACTTTCATGTATAGAATGTTTGTTACCCTTCATAGTTTTTCTCAAAAAGCATGGATGCAACTGGAGAAAACCCCAAAACAGGCAAAGCAGCCCCTGTTGGGGGGTCAGGGGGGCGTTGGCCCCCTGAAGCTGAAAAATCAAAATCATACTCAATGTGAAGCTTACTCCATGCTTGTAAAGTGAGAATTCAACACTTTTTTCCCCTTTTGAACTTTGAATAAATTTTTTGGGGTGGTCAAAATTTTCAAAAACAGGCGCCGCCTCGTTTCCGAGGCAAGGTTGCATCCATGAAAGAGTAATTGTTGACGATAGCATATCCTTGTGTTTCAGTCTGTGTACATCATCTTCTGTCAGTATGTCTGTGTCTGTCTATCTCACTTATCCTTTCTCTCTCTGTCTGTCTATATCTCTGTCTATCTCACTCATCCTTTCTCTCTCTCGCTCCCTCATAAAGAAAGAAAGAAGGAAAGAAACAGAACACAACAAAATATGAAGCAAATTAGCATAGTATATTTCCAAAATGTATTATTTGTATATAGAATAGAAAAAGATTGTTTCGGATGACAATGACGTTATTTCCTCAATGATTTCAATGCTCTACATAAAAGTATTTGGTAAAGGTCAAGATGTGCCACACCCCCTACATTTCTTGGTTGTTTCCATTTTTCCGTTCTTGCCTTTTTGACCAAACATTAAGCTGTATTTTATGAACCTTTTCAGCTAATTATCTTTGTTGAATAATTAATCGCACTCATGATAAATGCCATTATCTAATAGGACCCTCCCCCCCCCCCCCCCATGTAGTGCAGTACACCGCAGCATTTGTGACAGTGCTGGTTCATTGCGTTCTTTCCGTCTTGCCTTTATCTTCTACTATTATTGAATGCATGTCTTTCGTTATGTAAATGGATAATTGAACTAAAGAAATCAAAACGCTACACTCACACAAGCACATGAAGGTGAAATAAACAATAAACACGGTGAATAAAACAGTCTACAATCAAATGTTATGTAAATGGATGAAAATTAGTGTTAAATATAGCAAACGATAGAGGATGAAGTACTCAATCTGCAGTAAGAAAGGCAAGAACGGAAAAATGGAAACAACTGAGAAATGTTATACGTATTTCCTCAATGCCGTCATCATATAAACACAAAAGAAACATTCATAAACAAAACATATATTGGTTATCACCTACATGGGTGCTCCTGGGAAATTAAAAAAATCCTGCAAGGCTGGGGTCCAGGGGCCTGGAACAAGGACAGTGCCCCTCCTGGGGGTTCCGGGGGACAATGCCCCCTGGAGGCTGAAGGGAAACAACAGTTTCCAATGTAATCGACAGACTCTCGTTGCACTTTCACTACTGGTTAAACTTCATGACCTCTATAACCAGCAAAATGCATCTTCTCAAATTCTCATAATCCGGCGACGCTGGCTCCAGGCATTACAAAAATCCCGAACTTCAGGACATCCTGAAAGCAGGAGCATCCATGCACCTACAATCAAAGCAATCGGTTGGTTTTACACAAGCAAACCTGTGGCTCATAAAGAAGCCGAGCAAAATGTGAACACTTCGCCTAATCGACTGAAAGACTTCGGTAAGATGAGTTCATTAAGGAACTGTAAAATAGCATTACACACCAAAAAACTTTCCAATGCAGAAAGCATGTATTATACGCAAGAAAAAGGAAAACCCTCAGTAATAATATCAACTCCTTACGTGAATTTATGGAAATCGTTTTGACTTTTTAAAGTTTTTTTTATTTCAAGAGTTGATTGTCAAACCAAAAAACAACACACAAAAATAGTAAAAAGACAACGAAAAAGCACTCAAACTAAAAACAAAAATATATGAGAAACAATGACAACAACAATAACAGCAACAACTGTGCATAACATCAGACAACATGGAGTGATTTTTGTTATTCACTTGGAAAACAACATGCATTTTCTCTGAGACCATCTTTTTTGTTAACACTGAAAGTAACTGATCATATACTGAGAGTTCCCCAGTTAATTGTAGACAATTTACCAAGTGTAAATTCTAAGGTGTCTCAGGCTCATAATTGTTCTGATATTCATGTTTCACAATAAAAGTTTGGTCAGACCTCATCTAGAGTATGGAAATCAGGTCTGGAGTCCGTTTTTAAAAAGGCAATCGGCAGCATTAGAAAGGGTCCAAAGACGAGCAACAAAATTAATTAAAGGCGTTAGTCACCTCGATTACGAACATAGACTAAGAAAGTTGAAATTACCATCTCTGAAATACAGAAGAATTCGTGGGGATCTGATAAACACATACAAAATTTTTCACAGTGATAACAATACTAATACATTTTTGTTCCAGCTAACAACTGACTCAAGAACCCGTAACAGTGATTTAAAAATACTAACCCAGTATAGCCGAACTAATATTAGAAACAAATTCTTTTCTAACAGAGTAACAAAGTTTTGGAATACTCTTCCTGCACATATTAAACGAGCACAGAATCTAACACAATTCAAAAACCTCCTTGGTGGATACACCAACATATCAAAACTACAATACGAGCATGACTAAAAGGCAGATTTGCCGAAAACAAAATACAAAAACCTCTCAGCTGTGCAAAAGTTAAAACAAAAATGACAGGACAGTGAAGAGGCCGCGAGGCCTAATGTCCTAACTACCTGACCTGACCTGACCTTAAAAAAGATGAAGTTGTGACTGCTGTACTTTTGAAATGAATAGGTAAAAGGTGAAGGGAAAAGTACCTGAGAGGGGGGGGCAACCAACGTTTCGTGTGTAGTGACATTAATATTCAAGTAAGCTTACACAAGAACCATCCAAATGAAAATAATTATTTAAAAAAACAACATAAGAAATGCATAAAAACAAAAAACAAACATTTCATTGCTTCTAAATATATGAGGCCCAGCACCACGAAAGGGACATTAAGTGTCAAACTGTCCATTCTGAGAAAATCATGCATTTGAAAACTTCAGACAATTCTCTTTTTAATGATATAGGAACCATTCTTGTATCTTTTTCCGCTCCAGAGTTGTGAGCATTTAGAGTTAGTATGGTGAGCGTCTGCCATTTTGAGAAAACTTTCCATAGTCTAGCCTAACTGAAGAAAATGCATTGACCTACTCATTTTAAAACACTTATATTATAAGACTATTTAGAAATCATTTTAAAGATTATCCTTTATAAAGATGAAAGATAAGATGCTAGAGAACACAAAAATACCCATAACTCAAAATTGAAAAACAATGAGATTTTTGACTTTGCAAGCCTGTTGTGAGAAACTAGCCCAGCGACTTAATGTCCCTTTCGTGGTGCTGGGTCACATGTGTAAAAAAAAAAAAAGAAAAAAAAAATTGGAGTATGCCCATTTTGCTAAGCGAAAACAAACAAACAAAGAAAATTCACCAAAATAATTGAGCTTTATAATGAAGCAATTTACATGTTAGAAAGCAATGATGTCAAAGTCACGGGTGTAAAATAAAATGGGGTTAATATGAATACAATTCATAAAATTCTACATGGCCTACAGCAATCAAACATTTGTGATGGTGCATGGGAAAAACCTACATAAGTCGCTCAGAATGTTTTTAGCAAAAGCCAAAAATAGTCAACCCCCAAAATATCAATTTTCTATTTAGGGCATATTTATGTCTATTTTTATGTATTCTACCAGTATCCACAACATCAAAGACAATTTTGAATGATTTCTTTGTTTATTTGATACTTTTCTAAATCAAGTCAATAGAAACAAAGAGGCAAAATTGTATCTTCTATGCCCGATTTCTGCAAATGATCTATTTCGAATGCCAAACTTCGAATAATTATAAAATAAAAACTAGACAAGATAACTCAATTCGGTTTTCTGTGTATTAAGAAGGAATCTTTGCTCAACCATGAAATATTTAAATATCAATTTATGCCAAAATTCCATTATCTGTTTTTCCCATGCACTGTCACATTTCATCATATCAAAAATATCTTTTTTATCCACTTACCGAACCAGTAAGGTATGGGACTTCACTCAACTGTTCAACTTACAAACTTCAAGACACTACATACACATAAGTGACTACAAGATTTTGTTCTTTAAAAAAAGAGAAACGTTTATACATCAAATGACATAACATGTCTTTCTCTCTTAAAAAAAAGAAAAGAAGAAGAAACAAACAAAGACAAACTTAATATTTGGATACGCAGCACAATGTATTGAAAAACAAACTGTTCTAAAGCTTCAATACAACCATATAAAAACAATTAAAAAAATCCATGAAAACAGAACAAACAAAACAATTAAACATACAAAAATCATGAAAATCAAACGACTTGAAAACACAAATAAAACTGGATGAAATTAGCACTACAATACACACACAATTCAATCAGCGCAATATAGACTACAAAAAAAGTAATTTACATAGGTGGTATTGCGACAGTTTTCATGCATGGGGGTAGGGATAAAAAGGGGTGGACTGACTGTGGTCTAATAAGGACTTCAAAAGTCATCACTAAAGACACCATGAGGTCATCACTTTAAAACAAAACAAAAACAAGGTCATCGCTAAGGCAGAGTTCATCACCAAGAACAAGAAGGGTCATCACCCATGACAACAGAAACCACCACCAAAATTAAAAATCAAGAACTATAAACAATTGTAAATAAGGACACTAAGTATCATGTCTAAGAACCCGAGTGGTCATCCCTAAAGGCAGCAAAGGTCATCGCTAAGGTCACCAGAGGTCGTTTCCAAGGGCCCTGGGGGTCATCACCAGGGGAAACAGGGGTCCTTACAATAGCGGATGTAGGTCTCAAACTTGCCCGTCTTGACCTCCATCAGAGCGGTGTAGGCCGTCAGCTGAAACACACCCCATTCCAAATCGGTCACAGCATCATTTTTCAATAAGGGGGTTAGACTCTCCCAGGTACCGTATTTTTCGGATCATTAGGCGCTGCTGTGTATAAGGCGAATAGGGCAATTTTCAAAAAAAATCTGAAAAAAGTAAAAGGCGCCCTTGCTTATAAGGGCTCACAAAAGAAAGTCAAACTTTGAAGCCTGTACGCGTCCTGTAAATGCTTACCAACCGCCATTACTGCTGCCATAAACAAGAGTTGGCTCCCCTTTCAAATAATCGAACTTCCATTTGAGCTGCTTCCTGTTGTTGTGTTTGGACAATTCTTCGCAACAACTGATAGAATTATGGCATTTTAAGCTCTACAACGATGCTTTTTACATCCAATGAAGGGTTATGGCATCTGTTGGACGGTATCTCGGACGATAATAGGGATTTTGAAGTAACGTGAGTATTCGTCTTATTGGAGACTCGTGACCACTTTCGATGTCTGACTCACAGTAGACTGTACTGAACACGGCAATCGTTGCCTCTCTTGTCACGATTTTGTTCACTAATAGGACGCTATTGTTTATTAGGCGCATAGGTCGAAATTGGAGAAAAATATCGCCTTATAACCCAAACATTACGGTACAGACAAACCCCTATTTTACGACCCTCTGTTAAGCGACCACCTCTCATTTGAGACCGGATTTGTTGGCACAGATGCATTTTACTATGTAAACGACCTCTCTTAAACGACTTCCTCTAAAACGCGACTTACGACCGCCATTTTGTTGGTTTTTACGACCGTTGCTGTCGTCTGCATAGACTTTGAGCAAAGGGAAACAACCACGGTCAAGGGCCTGAAAGCGGAGTCGCTTCCCTTGTTGTAGAAAAGATGGCGGAGAGCGTAGGAAAAGCACGAAAACCACTGACTTTGAAAAAGAAAACCACTGACTTTGGACGAGAGTGGAGGTGATTAAAAGAAGTCGGCAAAGTGAAACTGTAATATCGATTGCACAATCCTATGGAGTTGGAAAGACCCAAATCCAGTTTTAATATGTCATTGTATGTGTGCATGAAGAAGAGAGTATGAACTGTGCTGAACTTTTTCTTTCTACGGCTGCCAGTGAAAACCTCCGTCATACGACCCCTCCAATTTACGACCGATTTTTCCGGACATTTTGGAAGTCTTAAAATAGAGGTTTGTCTGCTAAAATTTGCCTCGTAGTCATAGAGCAACCAACGTGGTTTTGTTCCTGTCTGTAGTAGAAACTCTTTCTGCTCACTTTCTGCTAGAGTATATGATCCAATAATAACCACTAACAGACAACTCAAACTCTTCTTTAAAAAAACTGCAAAAGACATCTATAGCAAAGAAATCTGTATGTTTTTGGAAGAAAACCCAGACTGAATTTTGAATCTTGGCTTTCCCTTTCAAACCAGTTTTCATTACACATATGCCAATTGCCATACTTCAGCATCTAATTTTGTTTTAAGGAACGCACCATAATACACTAGTAATTATTGTCCATTTAATGAAGGTCTCAGGTATTATTGCAGGGGGATAACAGGATAGAAATATTTTTTGTTACTGATTTTCCTACAAATAAAACACAATTCTGTTTACCATAGAAAGCTAAATAATGCAAGGTAAAATCGAAAGCTGAACATATGTACCACACTGATTAAGAAAACAGTCTTACCTTGTTTAGAACTGGCTGCGTTGATAAAACATTGAATATGCCAGCAAAACCAACATCCTGGAGAGAGAAAAAAATCATAAGATAAAAATGTCAGAAAAAAGAACAATTATTGTCTTTTTCATAAAGAACTTTTTGTGTGCAATATTAAAACCAACATCCTGGACAAAAACAACAACAATGTGGATACCGGGGGGTCTTTTGTATAAATAGTTCCCCACCTTCTGGAAGTTCTGTGCTTGTAACTTCCTCTCATCTGTCATTCTCTGCCTTTTCCCTTTGCTTACTGTCATCTACCTTTCTGCCTCACCGGTCCATTCTCCTGCCCTTTTTTTTAAAGAAACACTTTCAAAAAGATTTCCTCAAGCCAAAGTCGAACTTGCTGGGCCTCATTCCTAGTTAGGCGCATAACGGCAGCATGACGCATCTGCGCTCATAACGGACATGAAGCTGTCTGAGTGATCAAAGAAGAATAAGAATAAGAATATTTCTTACTTCCATTTTTTGGGGGTGGTGGTGGATTGGGCTTCCGCACGGAACTACCGCTCATGTGCGTGCGTGCCCTAACCCAACAATTTCATTTTGCTTGAATCCATACCCAGACCTGCCTACCCCCAATTTCTTCTTGGTGTATTCCACTAAACAAAAAAGTGTACTTTTTCTCAAAATTGTGTATTCTGCCAGATTTTAAAGGACTTCAACAAGTTCACATAAAAAAAATAAAACATAAAACATGGCGCATACTTTTTCGGTCAAATGATACAGGACTAATTTCTTCACTCACAAAAGGCATGTATTCTGTGATTTTGCTACTTGTGGCGCCCTGTTTTGCTTTGGCCTCGGACAGTTTGTGAGGTTTTTTTTCAAACAATGCTTCGTTATGTCGAACCCACTGAAGTGCGAAATTGTAAAGTCCTTTTTGCAGTACAAGCAAAAGGCAAACGTACTTCCCAGCGAAGATGGTTGTATACTCGGGATTTCCTTGTAGTTCACGAGAAAAGTCTGATTTCTAGCTTTTTTCTTGCTCGACGGGTCGATGCAGCTTGGACTGCTTGATCGCTTTGACATGAATAAATGACTCCTTGAGAAGCGCGCGCCACTAGATCAAAATGGCAGAGTACAAACCGGAAAAGGTGAAAATAAAACTTGGATCGGAATGATGACGCGTTCACGGCTATCGACTGTCTTTGAATGCCTTAAGTTATAATTTTTTCTGGTGTACTAAATTTTAAATTGGTGTACTGGCATACTCTGGCTCAAAATTGTGTACAGAATACGGAAAAGGTGTATGGGTAGGCAGGTCTGCACACCTGCTGGGTCATGTTCATCATGCAGTGGTTGGCGGGGGTCCGGCGGTCGTCGAGGAACAGCGGTTTCTCCCAGTGGTCGTAGTTGGTCTCCAGGATGTACCAGGGGTGCTGATTGATGGAGGCCATCTGCCATACGTCCACAGCCGTGTCCCTGGCGCGGGTGATCACCGCACCCTGCACACAGACAGTACAATAATGGATAAGTGCATGAGGTTTCCGCATCTGATGTGTGTGCACCCTTATAGTCCAAAACATATGGTATGCCGGAGCCAGCATTGTGGTGTAGACAAACATGATCTCTCTCTCTTGCGTGCGCGCACGCTCTGTATGTGTGCCATGGCCTATATATGAATAAACTTTCTGAATCCGAATCTTTCTCTCTCTTTTTCTCTCATCTCTCTCTCTCTCACCTGTCCAGTCTTGGTTCCTCCCAGAATGAAGTAGGCCGGAGCAAGCATTGTGGTGTTGGCCAACATGATCTCTCTCTGTCTCTCTCTTTCTAAATTATCTCGCACAAACATCCACCAACCCACCCACAAACTCTCTCTCTCTCTCTCACACACTCACACCTATCCAGTCTTGGTTCCCCCCAGAATGAAGTAGACAGGAGCCAGCATTGTGGTGTTGGCCAACATGATCTCTCTCTTTCTAAATTATCTCGCACAAACATCCACCAATGCACCCACAAACTCTCTCTCTCACACACACCTGTCCAGTCTTGGTTCACCCCAGAATGAAGTAGACAGGAGCCAGCATTGTGGTGTTGGCCAACATGATCTCTCTCTTTCTAAATTATCTCGCACAAACATCCACCAATCCACCCACAAACTCTCTCACACACACACACACCTGTCCAGTCTTGGTTCCCCCCAGAATGAAGTAGGCCGGAGCCAGCATCGTGGTGTTGGCCAACATGAACTGAGCCTCCTCAAAACTGGTGGCGTTCTCCATGACTGAGCGCGTCAGGAATCCCATCCACCTCTCCTTACGATCTCCCATCAGCCACTTCAGCAGCCCTGCATATCAATGACATAAATTATGATAACAACCAGCCACGGATCGATTCTGAAGCTGGTAATGTTTTCTTTGACCATTTTTCTTTCTTTCCGATTGGGGATGTTTATCCTGCCCCGAGCCCAAAGTCTTCGTTTAGACTGCTATTGGCGCACAGGATGCATGCTTGGTGAGTTTGTGTCATCCATTCCACCGGCACAACATGGCCTACTCCTACCGAATAGTGAATGGGCTTTAACGTTTAGGTCAGGTCAAGTCAGGCTCTTAGGGCAGCTAGGCCTCTTGATGTGCCCTTTCTTTTGACTATTAGATTGACATAACTGTGACGCTTTTTAAGCATTAATCATAATTGTATTTCAACACAGTAATTTTGGGATCACTATCCAGGTTTTTGAATTTGTTAATGCTAGAAGCAAATCTAGTTTGTGCAGGAAGATTGTTCCAGTATTGAGACGTGTGTGCAAGATCTTGTGCATGCATTTGCACATGGAACCACGGTTTAACCCTTTCATCGCCACTGTTGCCTCTTGGTACAACAATGATTTAATACCATTGTCACTAAAAAGGCATCAAATGAGGTCTGTTATCCAATGACCTTATGTTCTTAATTTTGGGAGGTAAGGATAGGCCTATTTTATACATGTTACAAAGGAATTGCACACAAAATATTTTCTCTATCCAGGTAAGATTAATGGAAAGTTTTGGCTGAAAAATGGCTGGCGCTGAAAGGATTAAGCTCTCATCCAAAGAACAAGGAAATAGGAGTAAAGTGTCTTTCCCAAGGATACAACACCGCGAATGAATCTGGGTTCGAACCAGCGCACTCGCAAACCCGTCTTGCCTTTCTGACTGCAGATTGAGCACATAAGCCTCAATCATTTTCTATATTTAAAGTTCATTTCCATCCTTTTACACAATTACAAATATACATTTAATAATAGCAGAATATAAAGGTGTGACTGAAAAAACGCTCTGAACCAAGACATTAGGGGTGGGGTGGGGTGTGTGCTTCTCTCTTGTAAGAATGAGATGGTGATGAGTGACACTCAGCTTGCTCAAAAAGACACATTTTCTCGAAATTGTGGGAAATTATCTGAACATGAAAATATATTTTCCTGTAAAAATTACGAATGCAAGAGGATTAAACGTTACAGACATTCTGTTCATCAAGCTCAAAATGGAACTCCCCCTTACCGATGTAACCTCCATCAATGTTGAACCGCTCGTTCATGCTCAGGGAAAACACATACTGAAAAAGAAAACAAATGGTTAAATATCAATTAAACTTCAAATAATGTGCCAGGGCTCCCAGGGACCTCCATTTGGGGGTCTATGAAGTACTAAAATTCTAAAGGACCCTCTAAAAGAATGTGCAGGGATGCACTATAAAAATTCTTTTTAGCATTCACAATGCCACTGGGACCCTCTATCCCTCCTCTAGGACCATCTATACTGTAAGTGAAGGGGTCCCGGGACCCCTTGTTTTGCGGGACGATTGGGAGCCCTGTGTGCATGCACGAAACACACACAAACAAAACCCAACATGCAGCCAAACAATAATGCACAAACCCAGATAAGTATCACAGATGTTAAAATCTGGTAAGGTACAAACAGCAAAGATACTTGGCTTTGGTAAGCTAAATCTCTCTGCAAACAGCCAACAAGCGTCAACATCAGATAGCACTTTCGGGTGACATAACACTCTATAATTTGACAATTGAAAAAAAAAGCAGTACACAGTGGAATGATGCTTTGCTTGTCTCACTTTGGTTCTGACCCACGCACTGCTAGATGGTTGGCATCGTAATCAACTTTGGTGGAGGGGAGTTAATTAGAAAGAGAGTATTCACCCTTTGCTTAATTTCGTTATCTCCTCTCTTGGCCTCACTATTTCATTCTCCTTTATAAGACCTTCAAAAATCATCCAAAATGAGGTCTTATAAGGGAGGTTCCACTGTATAAATAATTTTGATTTTGTGATCAGCCCAAAGAATATAGACATCATATAAATGCACTAATAACAAATCTGTCAAGAAATAGCAGAGGTGCTATTTTAACACCGGCAGTTCCTTCACATCCACTACAGTAAGATATTTTGTGTTGAATATTCTATCATCTGCAGAACGAAACTCTATTGAACTATGAAAAAGTTTGGGCAAACTTGTAGTTCAGACACCTTCTTCATGTTTACGACCATCGATGTCAAAAGTCTGGTTTTTTTTTCCAGTCTTATGAAAACAATTCTAGGCTGATCCTAACTCTATCCCTTTCCTGAAAATGGCAGGATGTTGCCTCTTAGTGAAAATGTTCCATGCAAAAATCAGAGGGTGTGTGTGTGTGTTTAAAAAACAAGATAGCCAAAGTTTGAACTACAGTGGGACCTCCCTGATAAGACCTTCAAAAATCATCCAAAATGAGGTCTTATAAGGGAGGGGTCTTATAAGGGAGGGGTCTTATAAGGGAGGTAATTTTAATACTTACAAAGAAGGGCAATGTCTCAGAGAATAGGTCTTATATGGGAGGGAGTCTTATAATGGGAGGTCTTATAAGGGATGTTCCACTGTACAGTACTTAGGCTATGTTCGTATAAAAACATTTGCTCTACGCAATCATTCTAAGTGTAATGCTATGCACGCTTTAGTCACAAGCATTCGCTTACGGGTTTCAGGCCAGTCAGGATGCCGACATAACCGGCAAAGTTGACGGACTTGAACACCGTCTTGTTCCCTCGCTGGAAGTCCAAATTCACCACCAGGGGGCGCAGAGCTTCCGTCACGGCCCACGTTTTGTTCTTCACGTCCCAGCTGCACGACGGACAGCAAAACAAATTCATGGCTATTCGCTTTGCAATCCATCTTTAACTCATTCAAGGCCATATATGTCCGGAATTAATAGATAGCTGTCAATTTGATGCATTTGCTTCAAGGGAAGTAAATCTGTGTGCACACCATACCTTGGTCACTTCTAAACTCGCTTCGCTCCCTTAGAACACAATTTTGCCTCTGACTTTGCTTTTGTAGTGGTTTGTTGAGGGGAAACCAATCGGTGTAGAGTTTTTTTCTATTAAAGTCTATATAGAAACAAGTCTGATCTACCACTTCCCTATGTCTAAACCTGAAGTAAAAACCCGTCATCTTCTTTCATTTCTCTTTTTGTTTATGTATGTTTTGTTTGTGTGTATGGCAGGAGTGATTTGTGAGTTTTTTTAATAATTAAAAATCATTGTGATGCGAATGAGTTAATGTAGTATGCTCATGCATAAAGCAATATGCTCGTGAACATATAATATTGCCCAACCTTGCATACTGCAAACAAAGGGAATGCATACTTAAAAGTAACTTACCCAATAAACAATCCAAAGTCGAGGTTTCGAGCATGAACAAAGTTTCCTGTAGAAAAAAACCCCCACACACATGAAATTTCAAAAGCAAAAATTATAGCGAAATTAAAATTGTTGCTTAGGTAATCATTGTGATTGTAATCACTGTTGATCGTTAATTAAGCATCACTGTTACAGTGGTACCCTCTAATAAGACCTTGAAAGTGCGGTGAAAAAAAAGTCTTATCTGAGGGGTGGTCTTATTAGAGGACCAAGCAACTTCCAAGTTGAAACTAGGTGATCGGTCATACTCCATAAGTTGGAACTCAGTGAATCAGAATGGTTTCACTTTATAAAAAAAAAGTTGAAAAGCAGCTCCTTTCCGCTATCAGACTGATAAATCGGCGTTAGTGTGTGCACTACAACTCTCGCTGAATGCAAACAACTCACAAAATCTGATAAATGAAAGCAGCTGGCGCATTAGCGTTTGCCGTGATTTCGTATCTGTGGTGTATGCGGCGCCATTTTGTCAGCTGAGTTGTATGCGCGGTAAAAGTTCTGTGTGTGCAAACTGTGACTAAAAATGAACTGCCAGAGCGTTACTTTGTCATGTTTTGTGTTGTGCATAATCCAGTATTTAGTAGGTCCGTTATGGCGAAGATTAGGTCTGTACTGTTATGTGTAGTTTGTGTGTGAGTGCAACATGGGCCATCGAAGTTGCCATTTAGTTGCCATCGGACCCATTGCCATGACTTTCGATCACGAGTTCGTCTGCTTTTCATCGATAGATCGATTTGCACGAACTTGACTGCAAAAAGATAAGATTGTGGTCGCATCTCAACCCCTGAAATCGGGTCGTAAGTCGGAACTCAGGAAAAGTCGTATTTGCGGCATAGGATATATAGTGAAATGTGTTCGGGGAAAAAAAAATCAGTCGTATGTGAGGAAAAGTCGCATTTGTGAGCGTCTTATTAGAGGGGTACCACTGTATCAATAACAACATTATTGTCTTATAAAAAATAGCATTGGCTACACCTGCTTATCTCAGCAGCAGCTAATGCACAACACAGAATATATTATAGTCTAATTCAATAACAACTTCAATGACACTATATCATTTTCTGCAGGCATCACAAATGCTAGAGGATCTGGGACAGTGGATGGATGCCTCGTGCCTCCATACGGGGAGCTGGACGACCCTGCCCCCTCCACGAGTCTCTCCCTGTGGGGGGATACCAGGGGGTCTTTCATAAAAATAGTTCCCTCACCTTCTGGAAGTTATGTGCTTGTAACTTCCTTTAATCCGCCACTCTCTTTGACTCTGCCTTCTCCCTTTGCTTTCAATCATCTACTATCTTTCTACCTTATTGGCCCATTCTCCAGCCTTTAAAAAAAAAAAATCCAAATAATGTTTCTCCATTGAGCTCCTCCAAAATCAGAATGTGTCGGCTGTACGCAGCGGAGAGACCAGTGTAAACTGAAAACGGACACATACGTACCTTACCCATTATGGCCTTTTGGCCTGGGAACGCAGAAGAAGAAGAAGAAGTTAGAGGATCTGCAAATTTCAGAGGATTAAGAACTTCTGACACACGATTAGCCTCTACTGTCAGAGATTTTGCCTTTTTATTGAGCGTTATCTTTTATGCTAAATAGTGATTTCTCGCTGTAATAAGCCATTTTGGTCATGTTCAGAACTGATTTCTGCATTGTCTTTATACACTCTGGGGCCTTGATGGCCCTTGTACGTCAGTTTTAAGAGGATCGGATTTCAGACTATTCTGATGCCCGATTCCAAATCCTGAAAAAGAAATAAATATAGATAATAATAATAATAATGGGAATTTATATAGCGCTCTTTCTCACATGAGCTCAGTGCGCTTTACATTGATAACAAGAACATTAAAGGCAAACAAATAATTAATCATTAGAATAATAGAAAGTAAAATAAGCACGATGCTTGCACGCAACGTTCTCTTACTTCCTTATACACACACACACGCACACATACATGCATGCGCACAGATGTGGAAATTATGAACGATGTTACAACAGGTGAATAGCGCGCGTTAGTGGACAACATGAATCATTTGGAATCTCACCTTTCGGGTCCTCTGCCACGATGGATGTGCAGACAGTGAAAAACTCGTAGAATATGTTGAACAACACCACCTCACCTGAATGTGTAAAGAAACACATGAGTTACCATAAAATAAAGGACATACACTATACAGGCGCAGGCACACATGCATGCAGCCACACACACACACAGAGTACACACACTCAGGCATGCACATGGGCGTGCAGATTCACTCACATACACATACACCTACAGTGAATCACTTTTAGTGGAACGACATAAAATCGAAGAACACACCTACACCTAAACACACACACACGCACCAACACATACAAACACACACACACGCACGCATGCACACACACACACAGAGGGCAGGATGACAAAACTTATTCTTTAACCCTCAATAAAGATGATTTTGACTTGACACACACACACACACACACACACTACACATACACACGCACCTAAACATACACACACACACACACACGCATGCATGCACACACACACACACACACACTACACATACACACACACAGACAGACTCACACGCACCTACACACACACACACACACCAAAATCGTTAGGATTGAAAGTAGATGTATCCAAACAAAACGAGGGAGAGAGACATACTGTACAGATATTCAAAGAAAAGACAAAAAATAAAGAGGTCAAAATGCTCACATGTTCTGTCTGTCTGTCACTCACACACACAAGAGAATGAAGACAACCCCTCTATTCAAAAGAGTTCCCTCCTCCGAAGTCAGAGTGTGGCTGCCCACATGGTAATCAAAAACAGTCGCACACGTAATGTTCTCATCCCTAGCTGGTGCATTTGTACCACAGTGTCCAAGTGCTTCGGCTGTTCGGCTGATCCCTGGAGTCTTTAAGCCAGGGAACAACAACAACAAAACAGTTTCCCACTCTCACGTAACACATGTACGCAAACACACACCCTTTCCTCCACTAAGCCGCTTGACCATCAAAATTCAAAGATTTAAATGACCGTATTTTAGTTTTTACGGACTATAAGGCGGTACTTTTTGTCCCCAGACTGAGACCCCTGCGCCTTATAATGTGATGGACAAAATAGAAAGTAAGTGTAAAAACAAAATCTGAAGTTTGTGTACAATTTGGGAGGTGCGCTTTATAATAGTCAGAAAAATATAGCAACTACTCTGAACACTCTCAACGTTTTAGTTTACTGATTTAGCCCTTTCACCGCCAATGTCGAATGGTTTAACCCTTTCGCCGCCAGCCATTTTTATAGCAAACAAAATACCGTTAAACTGAACAGGATAGAAATAAAAATGTATCTGCAGTATTGGGAATTTCTCTGCGAAATTCATAACATTAGGCCAATCCTTACCTCCCGAAATTAAGAAAATAAGGTCTTCAGATAACAGGTCCTGATTTGATGCCTTTTAGTGATATGGGTGTTAAACCATTGTGGTGCATAAATGCAACATTGGCAGTGAAAGGGTTAACACCCATGTCACTAAAAGGCATCAAATCAGGGCCTGTTACCCAAAGACACTATTTTCTGAATTTTGTGAGATAGGCCTAATGTTATGCATGTCACAGAGGGATTCCCAATATTGCAGATCATTTTGTTTCTCCACCCAGTTAAGCTTAACTCTTCTAGTACCATGGGCGGATGTACTCGCCCTGTACGTCACACATCACTCCCACCAAATGCAAAGACATTCACAGCCAAGGGGCCTGCCCTGTGTTTGTCTATTTTCTGAGCTTATGTCAGTGATTTTGTTCTCGTTAAAGCAACGCACAGCAATGCATGCGCAGTTGAAAAAAATAGTTACCTATCTCTTGTCGGTTGAGATGCTACGGACATCCAAGAACGTCAAAAAAAGGCTGGCGGCAGAAGGGTTAATAGTGTATTTAGGCTATACAAAAAAGGCTGGCGGCAGAAGGGTTAATAGTGTATTTAGGCTATAAAAAAAAGGCTGGCGGCAGAAGGGTTAATAGTGTATTTAGGCTATAAAAAAAAGGCTGGCGGCAGAAGGGTTAATAGTGTATTTAGGCTATACAAAAAAGGCTGGCGGCAGAAGGGTTAATAGTGTATTTAGGCTATACAAAAAAGGCTGGCGGCAGAAGGGTTAATAGTGTATTTAGGCTATAAAAAAAAGGCTGGCGGCAGAAGGGTTAATAGTGTATTTAGGCTATAAAAAAAAGGCTGGCGGCAGAAGGGCTAATAGTGTATTTAGGCTATAAAAAAAAGGCTGGTGCTAGAAGGGTTAATAGTGTATTTAGGCTATAAAAAAAAGGCTGGCGGCAGAAGGGTTAATAGTGTATTTAGGCTATAAAAAAAAGGCTGGTGCTAGAAGGGTTAATAGTGTATTTAGGCTATAAAAAAAAGGCTGGCGGCAGAAGGGTTAATAGTGTATTTAGGCTATAAAAAAAAGGCTGGCGGCAGAAGGGCTAATAGTGTATTTAGGCTATAAAAAAAAGGCTGGCGGCAGAAGGGTTAAAAGTAAGTTTTAAAAAAAACACAATAAAAAAGCAGTACCAACAAAAGACAACAACAACAAAAACCAACCAAACAAACAAAAGCAGGGATCAGGGGTCCGTTTCACTAGGGCTAACGTTACGTAGCGTGAGAGCAAATCGGCAAAAACGGTACTAAGAAACACCTCTTTCGCCGACGTTTGCCAAAAACGTTTTGTGGCTACTCCCAAAGTATCTCTTGGCGAACTATCACGTGACTAGCATGGGGTGTATACATTTCTTGTTGTTGATTGGTCCATTAAAGTTTGGTTAAAAGAATACATTTGTTTTACCAATCAGACAAGAGCTTGTAATATTCTTCCGCAAACGTTTTCTAAAGTGTTTCTTAGCCCCGTTTGGCGTAAGCGTTATTCGCGCGGCGATCGTTATCTAGAGAAACTCCACCCTGTTTTCTTTTGACTCACCTAAATTCAGCCCAGAGTATTTAGACATCCCTCTCAGCTCTCCGGCAAAGGGGTACGGTATGGTGTCATCTAAGAAACCCTGTAGACGCAGGGAAAAAAAGACAGAAGCAAACCGTCAAAATGTCATACTTCTTTCCTTTCACAAAACAGTGTGATGCTTGCAGAGTAAATATGCCACACAAAACAAGGCATGCAACTGCATAGAATCGAGATTGAATTTTTTTTTTTAACCCTTTCAATGCCAATGTCGCATTTTTGCACCATAATTATTTAATACCCATGTCATAAAAAGCCTTGAAATCTGGATCTGTTATCCAACGATCTTGTGTTCTTAATTTTAAGAGGTAAGGATAGGCCTTGTTTTAAACACGTCACAGAGGAATTGCCAATATTGCAGACAAAATCTTTTTTCTACCCATGTAAGTTTAATGGAAAAATTAGGCTAAAAAATGGCAGGGAAAGGGTTAAACACTGACATGAATAATGTTAATATTTACATGCTGCTCTTGTCATACTGATTGCAGTTACTGCTGCGCTTCTTTGAACCCTTTCACCACCAATGTCGAAATTTATGCACCACAATGGTTTAACACCCATGTCACTAAAAGGCATCAAATCAGGGCCTGTTATCCCAAGACCCTATTTTCTTAATATTGGGTGATAAGGATAGGCCTAATGTTATGCATGTTACAGAGGAATTCGCAATATTGCAAATAAAATTTGTCCGCTACCCAGTTAATTTGAATGGTATTTTGTGGCTGAAAATGGCTGGCGGCGAAAGGGTTAAATATTAAATACTATTCGTGTTGTTTTACTTTTGTATTTTTGTCCTAAATGGTTCGCGTAATAAGTTGTTTGCTTAGCATAATTATGATTCATGACTTAGGCTTGTTGTGCATTGACAGCTAGTGTACTAATGTTAAAGAAATGGACCAAAAAAAATTGATTAACAAAACTGAAAGAGCATGGTCAGAGAAGGAGAGATAAACTGAAAGAGAGCGGGAGAGAGAGATAGAGAGAGAGAGAGAGAGAGAGAGAGTGAGAGAGAGAGAGAGAGAGAGAGAGAGAGAGAGAGAGAGAGAGAGAGAGAGAGAGAGAGAGAGAGAGAGAGAGAGAGAGAGAGAGAGAGAGAGAGAGAGAGAGAGAGAGAGAGAGAGAGAGAGAGAGAGACAGATTCATGATTCACGATGGTTTATAAATTGAATAGGCCTTGGCCCTTTACAAGTGAGTTGATATGAGCACAGACTTTGTTTTCTAAATTCAAATGCTTTGTGGACAAAAAGTGCAAGATTCATCATGACAGTGGTATTTTCAGCTGCAACGTGCAAGTAACAACACAAATTCAAACATTGATGGATGCTTGTGCAAAGACAGAGACAGAGACAAACAGAGACAACCAGAAACAGAGAGGAGACAGAGAGGGTGTTAAGTATCACGACAACAACTGACCATATCGCTGTCCACAAAGTTGATGACTTCACCAGAAAAGTTGCCCCAGTCCCTGATAAAGTCTTTGAACTTGTCCAGAAGATGTTTTATCTACAAGAGAAAAAGAAAAAGAAAAAGAAAAAGAAGAAAATCTTCCTGATTAATGAGCAATGAGTGGTGGTAGAGCAGATCAGAGGTAATGCGTTTGTCTCGTAAGCAACAAACCCGCGATCGTTCCTGGCTGCAGCAGAGTTTTCCTGCTCACTTTCCACTTAAACCTTATGGTCTGAATGCTAAGTCTTTTGGATGAGACGACAGGGCTCCCAGGGACCCCCAATTGGGCGTCTATGAAGTGCTAAAATTCTAAGGGACCCTCTAAAATAATGTGCAGGGGGTCCCAGGGATGCACTAGAAACATTCTTTTCAGCATTCGCAATGCCACTGGGACCCTCTATCCCGCCTCTAGGACCCTCTATACTGTAAGTGAAGGAGTCACTGGGACCCCTTGCTTTGCGGGACCATTGGGAGCCCTGAGACGAACAAACGCCAAGGCCCTGTGTGCCCATGCAGTCCATGCGTGTTAAAGAACCAGTAGTCATTTGGTCAAAACTTAAAATTATGTCAGTCACTCCCTTTGACTCTGCCTTTTCCTTTTTCTCACTGTCATCTACTATTTTTTTCTGCCACAATGGCCCATTCTCCTGAAATTTTCCAGATGTAATCTTAATAATAACAATGAGGAAAATGTATATAGCACCCATCCTAGGGCGCTTTACACACAATTGAAATGGAATAAAAACATGAAACAAAAATCCAATAACATGAGCAGACAAAACTATACCGGTCAGACTTCGTTTCGCTGGTAAATATGCACATAACAATCAGCAACAACAGCTGCTGTGACTACTACCAAAGATATTCTAAAAGGGTAAGATGGATTACTTAAGAGCTCGGCGAACCGGGCTGATAGAGTTATCATTAGTGGGGACAGTACACTTTTCACAGTGGAGGCTATCCAAAATTTCAGACTGGAATTTGAACGGAGAATTCAACTGGCCTATCGACGTGTAAAATGTGTTCCTGTTTAAAAGGGACATAACCAGTGTTTCTGTCCTCACTACTCATATAGGGAAAAGAGACCGGATGCTTATCTTCCCCTATAATATCTTTGCTACTACTACTACTACTACTACTTCTACCACTACTACTACTGCTTCCAAATAATTTTCTCCTTTGAGCTCCTCTGAAATCAGAAAGCGTTGTCAGTATGCAGTGAAAACTGGGGGAAAAACAGAGACATACAAGCCTTACTCATCATGGCCTGGGAACGCAGAATAAGAAAACGAAGAAAACACCGACTCCTATAACTCACCTGCACTTTGCGATTCATGGCCACCTCCTTCCATCGTTCTTCAGGGGGGAGGTCCAGGTTGACAGTGAACCAGGGCACTGTGGGGCTGAACACACATCATCAATGAATAGTCAAACATATGAAAGTTACTGAAAGAAAAAGACACATGAAATTGCACATTTTAACCCTTTCACCACCAATGTCGCATTTATGCACCACCACAGTTTAATACCCATGTTACTAAAAGGCATCAAATCAGGACCGTTACCCAAAGACTCTATTTTCTTAATTTTGGGCGGTAAGGATAGGCCTAATGTTATACATGCCACAGAGGAATTCCCAATATTGCAGATCATTTGTTTCTCTACCCAGTTAAGCTTAATGGTATATTTTGGCTGAAAAATGGCTAGTGTCGAAAGGGTTAATACGAGGGGCACTCCATATATTTTGCAACAATTGTGAAGATTCAGGTAGCATCAGAAATGTTTCAATGGTGTAACAAGATAACATTATTATAATACTTACATCACAAAATGTCATTGTTTTTCACTGGTCCATAGCTCTTGAGCAAAGCAAAATGTCCACCATGTCTCTCTCTCTCTCTCTCTCTCTCTCTCTCTCTCTCTCTCTCTCTCTCTCTCTCTCTCTCTCTCACACACACACATGGATGGCTTGGTGCAAAAAAGCAAACTGTAAGTGAAATGCTTATTCAATGTCCACCATCTGGATATAACATTTTGACTTTGACTTTTGAGAGTGAGTATTAAAAACAATAAAAAGAACTTTGGCTTGAGTCAAAGACTGTACAGGGGAAGATAAGCATCCGGTCTCTTTTCCCTATATGAGTAGTGAGGACAGAAACACTGGTTATATCCCTTTTAAACAGGACACATTTTACACGTCGATAGGCCAGTTGAATTCTTCGTCCAAGTTCCAGTCTGAGTTTTTGGATAGCCTCCACTGTGAATAGTGTACTGTCCGCACTAATGATAACTCTATCAGTCCGGTTCGCCGAGCTCTTAAGTAGTCCATCTTACCCTTTTAGCACTTGTAACCCCGATTAAAATGATGACTCTACTCCCTGTAACCACCAATTAAATAAATGTTGGTAAACTTGGCCCGAAATGGGGTACTTTGCTTAAAAATATATTAAAAAATAACTACTTGATGGATTGACTTCAAATGTTCAGGGTTTGTGTATAAATGAAGAATGTTTAACTTGCAATGTTTTTTTTGTTATGTGATATTTTTGATTTTTTGATATTGCAATTTTAACTCCAAAATACATAACGAAGTGGGTGTACGGGGGGCGGTTTTAGACGGCTTGGTAGGAGAAAGTAATGGATGTCATGGGCGGAATCAGGCTATAAGGGGCTTAAAACGTTAGAATATCTTTGCTCGAGTCACAAAACCATTTAAATTAAGACACACCCCAAAGAATAAGTTACAGTTAAAGAGGAGTGCATACATATACACTTACTTGCCCTTTGGTGGATATGCATTCTTAACACAGGTGACTGGATCCTGAAAACAAAGCAATAAGTCTTTAAATCAAGTTAATGGGTTACTGTTCACTTCTTTACTGTTGCAACTGTTCAATGTACTTCTCTAACATCGCATCAATCTAATAAATGAGTACTGCATTTTTTTTTTTTTTTTTTTTTTTTTGAGTACTGCATTTAGTGAGTTTATTATTATGCAGCTTTCAAATGACTTGTTGTACTTGGCATGATGGCATTAAAATAAATCAACAAATAAACACAATAATAACAAAGACACAGTGGTAGCCTAATATTGTAAGAAAGGCAGTGGCTATTTAACCTTATGTGGCAAAGTAGAATTCAGGCTATTTTGCCTCGTGAAGGAAAATTA
Source organism: Phymorhynchus buccinoides (assembly GCA_017654935.2). Lineage (NCBI taxonomy): Eukaryota > Metazoa > Mollusca > Gastropoda > Neogastropoda > Raphitomidae > Phymorhynchus > Phymorhynchus buccinoides. The sequence continues at coordinate 8,933,982 of CM065691.1, forward strand.
TAACTGAGGCTATTTTCCCTCACACTCTCTCTGTATTTCTCTAGATGTTTTTTTCTGTTTACAAGTCTTTTTTTTGGTGTGTGTCTCCGTCTGTCTGTCTCTCTGCATTTCTTTCTCTGTGTGCCCCTGTCTCTCTCTTTGGCCTTCTCTTTCTCTCTCTGTGTGTAATCTCTGTCTCTCTGTGAGTCTCAATACATCATTACATGTCTCCCTTCCTCTCACTCTCAGTCTCTCTCCTTTTCTGTCTCTGTTGCTCTCTTTCTGTCTCTCTCATTCTGTCTCTCTCTTTTTTCTTCTTCTTTGTCTTTCTCTCACTGTGTGACTCTGTCTCTGACTATCTCTCAGTCTCTCTCTATCATGTTCTCTCTCTCTCTGTCTCAGTCTCTCTTTCGCTGTCTCTCTCTCTCTGTCTCTCTTTCGCTGTCTCTCTCTTTGTGTCTCTGTCTTTCTCATGTTTCTGTCTTTCTTTGTCTGTCTCTATCTCTCTAGAATATGTTGTTGTCTCTCTCTGTCTTTTTTTGCCTCCTTTTTTTTAAATATTACTCTTTCTCTCTGTGTATGTCTCACTCTATTTCTCTTTCTGTGTGTGTGTCTCAGTCTCTCTCTCTCTCTGTATATGTCTTTCTGTGTGTCTGTCTCTCTCTCTCTCTCTCTCTCTCTCAATGTCTCTCTGAGAGAGAAAGTGAGAGAGAGCTCAAGAGGGAGGGGGGGGGGGGGGGGGGGGGGCAGAGAGACAGAGACACACAGAGAAAGAAAGGCAGACAGAGACAAGAGAGAGACACAAAGAGAGAAGAAGAAGAAAGAAAAAGAGAGAGAGAGAGAGAGAGAGAGAGAGAGAGAGAGAGAGAGAGAGAGAGAGAGAGAGAGAGAGAGAGAGAGAGAGAGAGAGAGAGAGACCGAAAAAGTCAAAGAGAAAGACAGAGAGAGACTCAGAGAGTGTGAGGGAAAACAGCATGAGTTCTATTTTCCTGATGAGGCAAAATAGCCTGAATTATATTTTGCCACATGAGGTTAAATAGCCAGTGCCTTGTAGAAAAGTGTGAGTCACCGAGTGTCACAGTGTCAACTGTTATCATGCCATCAGTGTGTAGACATATTTTGCCACATGAGGTTAAATAGCCAGTGCCTTGTAGAAAAGTGTGAGTCACCGAGTGTCACAGTGTCAACTGTTATCATGCCATCAGTGTGTAGACACTGTTAACAGTAGGCTTAACACTGAAACAGTAACACTACTAAGTATTACTATTATATTAGTATTATACTATTATTAGCAAGCAATGTAAGTTTACCTGGGAATAAGTTATTGCCAGGCAGGCAAACGACAGCAAAGCGATTTCTTTCCACATCCTTAGTAGACTTCTCTCAGTCTTTCTCTGCCTCTTTTAGCAGAATAATCAGAAATTTCTTTACAGTTTACGCGTGGGTCAACAGCAGACAACAGACGACGCGGTCATGTGCACTCTCCTCTTGTCACATGATTACTAAGGTCACAGATCATCAGGGGAGAGAATGCTCAAGAAAATCTCTTGAGAATACTCTCCCCTAATGCTGTAGGGGAGAGCATTCTCCAAGTCATATGGTGAAGGGCGAAAGATTTTCAGCTAGAGGCCTAAGCATACCGAGTTTTGGAACATGTCGAAAAATCATCTTCGTTATCTTGCTCGCACTGTCCTTGTGCGAAATAACGATATAGAACCTGCATACAGGGTTCTTGACAGGTATGTTTTGATTTAAGCAAGAGCATAGCTGGAACCTCAGATGTGTTACAGAATCTCTGAGAATGATATAAATAGACTTGTTGACTGGTCAGAAAAATGGAAACTATATTTTAATGCAAATAAGTGTAAAATAATGCATTTAGGGTTGAACAATCCACTAAGAGAATATGAAATATCTCACGGCACAGATAAACATGTATGGCTCCAACCCACCTGCGTGCGCATCTCGACCCTTCCAACGGAAGTGTCGCCATCTTAGTCCTTATTTGTGTGTAAGCAAAGTGAAAATGTTATTTAAACGTGTAAAGAAAACATCCAGATGTTATAAATACAATTTAGATAAGTTTCGAATTGGAACAGCCAAATACGCAGCATCGATCTAGCATTTTTCAAAAAAAGGTAAGGACTAAGATGGCGGTCTCCCATAATATGGCGCTCCTTGTGGCCGGATATGACGACACGTGGGTACCAGCCATTAGATACTTGTGTAAAAGAAAAAGACTTGGGAGTTATATTTGATTCTAAATTGAAATTTGATAGACATATTACAACAGCTGTAAATAAAGCTAATAGAATGTTAGGGGTAATTAGGAGAACTTTTACAGGACTAAATAATAATGTGTTCATTAATCTGTATAAAAGTTTGGTTAGACCACATCCGGAGTATGGGAACCAAATTTGGAATCCATATCTTAAACGACAATCAGTTTCAATTGAGCGTGTACAGAGGAGAGCTACTAAATTAATAAAAGTTCTTAAGAATTCGGATTATAGTGAAAGGCTACACAAACTTGATCTACCATCCTTGAAATACAGAAGAATTCGTGGTGACCTAATTAATGTATATAAAATTCTTAATGGTCCTGACAATACTAACAAAAGTTTGTTTCAGATTTCAAATTTTTCCAAGACTAGAAATCATGAATTAAAAATACTAACACAGTATAGTAGAACTAACATCAGGAGACACTTTTTCAGTAACAGAGTGACTAACTATTGGAACACACTTCCTGCTCAGACAAAACTTGCACCTGATACTAACAAATTCAAAAACCTCCTGGACAAAGACCCAAACCTTGGTAAATTAAAATACCAGTATGACGAATAGTCTACCAAAACCGTCACAGCTGTGCCAACCCCCCAAAAAAGGAAGGAAAAAAATAAAAAAAATAAAATAAAGAAAAGACGCTTGAGAGGCCGCGAGGCCTAGTCGTCTTTATCTACCTGACCTGACCTAACCTTTTCAGTTTCTGTCTTCTACTGTCAACTTTCTTGAACAAGTTGAAGAAATTCTTCTTCTCAGTAGTACGCATTTCCGTAGATTCCCCTAAAGTAACAGCGACAGAATAGTCAAAAGTGACTGGTTGCTTTACAGGAAGAAATTTGGAGAAATAAATTTAAAAAAACAAAACAATACAGAAATTCACGGGCAAAAATAAAATTAAAATTTATACTACATATGAAAAAATATCTAGAGGGCAAAAGGCTTCAAAAGCCTACAGAGCCTACACTGATATGATATGATATGATATGCATATACAGTGGAACACAGTCAGTCGACCCTCTCACCACGGACCCCAGTTGGGAATGCATTTTGGATTATTTTTGAAGGTCTTATAAGGTCTTACTGCGTGGCCCCACTCAGGGGTAATCAGTCTAACAGTTCCATGGCATAATAATCAGTGTGTTGATTGTGGCCACGCACTAAGAAGATGAAGATGAAGAAGGGAGGTTCTACTGTAGTCAGTATAGTGTATAGTGGGCCTTATCTTCATCGAGCACCATAGGCGGCATTGGTTTGTTCCCAAACAGTTCAAGATGGCGGATGGAACAACAGTGCTGTTTGAGAACAAACCTAAGGCTATGGACCAGTATGGTGCTCGATCACGATATTGCCGTATAGTGCCAAATAGCTCACACTGTGCCTTGCACATGTTTACTCTTAGTAAACACTGATCTGTCAAGTTTACCTCGCTTGAAAAGTGAAAAGATTATGTAACCCGGGGCTCCCAGGGATCCCCATTTGGGGGTCTATGAAGCACTAAAATTCTAAAGGACCCTCTAAAAGAATGTGCAGGGGGTCCCAGGGATGCACTAGAAAAATTATTTTTAGCATTCGCAATGCCACTGGGACCCTCTATCCCACCTCTAGGACCCTCTATACTGTAAATGAAGGAGTCCCTGGGACCCCGTGTTTTGCGGGACGATTGGGAGCCCTGGTAACCGTAAACAAAATAAAAGCAGATGTTGCAGTTCCCAGTATCATGAAAGCACAGAAAAGAAACAAAGATTATTTCCGCTACAGTACAGGCTGCTAGCCTTCCAGTGGAAAGGAACCTGTGAGAAGATAGGATGCAGCTGGATTTGACATCATGCTGGCTGCACGCTCTATTCTTCTCTGTCCTTTCACTGTTAATTCCGGTTAAAGTCACCCCCACCCCTCCACCTCCACCCTCTCTTCACCAGTGGTCCACTTC
>CM065691.1:8948676-8956176 GCA_017654935.2 Phymorhynchus buccinoides
AGAAGTAAGTGATAAAAAAGTACCTAAACTAGAGCAATTGCGTAATGTAGTAGCTGACAATGTTGGCCAGTTTGAATATAAAGTTGTTAAGAAAAGGGACAACAAATGGCATTTAATTCCATCCGTTGATTGGGAAATTAAGTTTGAATTTTTAAGCCCGTTTACATTCTTTGATAATGACAAACACTTTCGCAAATCATTTAACTCAGGACCGTTGCATGTCAGTCTGATTCCTCAAAACAACAGCAGAAGAGAAATAGCAATCAAACCTTATAAAAAGAGACAGTACATGCTGCATAGAAAAAAGACAGTGACAAAAGATTCATCCACGCAATTAGAGTTCATTCCTAAAATGGCTTTAGCAGACGAATTTACTATGATATTTGAACTTTCTGTTAGAGCAGACAACCCTGATTCCCTACCTGTTGGTGTTAGCGACAACCTAATGAAAGGGATTCTTATTTCTTGGCAAAACTTGGATGTTGAATCAGTGAGATGTACTATCGTTATTCAAAACCGTGGTGAAGAAATTAAGGCAGTGTCGACCAGCGATAAAGTTATATTGAGTGTTGATCCAAACAATCTTAAAGAATTGACGTACATTAATGTTACTAATTTAGATCTCATTGGGTTTTATTACACTGAAAGCATTTTGTCTGATGATCTTCTTAAAATGATAGCAAGTGCAAATTAAATGTTAAATTTTTTTTTTAAATATAAAAAGATGTCCGTTACAGTATATCCAAAAATACCTAAAGAAGATACTGACAAAGAAAAGACTGATGGTGGTGATGATCCTGAAATCAGAAAGTTCAGATTGTCCTCGATTACTGAAATACAAAGAGAATTGGAAAAAGACCTCACTAACTATAACAGAACCAAACGAAGGTACTCTTGTTTGCTTAATTCAATAACATACTTAAATACTGGATTTGGTACTCTAGGTACTTTAACAGCAGGAAGCTCTGTAGGGTTGTTAGCGACAGGGGTCGGATCAGTAGTAGCTTTGCCTCTAGGTTGTGTATCGCTGACGCTGGGGGTGTTTTCAATCAGTACGTCTGCTTTCAACAAAAAAATAAAAATAAAACTTCAAAAGCATACAGCCATGGTTCAATTAATAATGGCAAAACTTAGTTCATTTCGATTGATTATCAGTAAAGCTTTGCAAGACTCTCAAATTTCGGATGAGGAGTTCAATAGATTGCAAGCAGACTACAACGACTACAAAATGCAAAAGTTTGAACTTCAAAAAAAATCAAGAGCAAGTTTTTCACAACCGCAAAACATAGAAGCGATAAAAAAAGAATATGAAAAAAAAATAAACGACACATTAAAATCTGTTCTAGGGAAATAACAATAAGAACTCCAAAGGGTGTTTATTCAATTCAATATGATTACAAGTTTCGAAAGTCTACTGACTATGACAGTTAGTCCTCCAGTGTCCAACTGCAAAGGAAAACTCAGGTGATTTAAACACACGCTTTGTATTGTTTGAGTCGAGTGATTTTTTATTTACAACTGTTGTGTTTATCTCGTGTAACTTAGATTGTATTTTTATGTTGTCATGATAAAACGTCTTGGAGTCAAACAGTGCTTCTTTATAGTTGTCGTGCGTCATGACCATTTGAACAACAGGTCTAGAAATTCCTTTTGCTTTTTTAATAACACTAGTTTGACTGGCAATTGAATACATCTTTGCTCTCAGGCCGACGTACTCTTTGATTATAGTTCCATTCAGTTCATCCTTCATCTTGCCAATCACCTTTTTATTTACATTCGAGTGTAAAGGAGATTTACTTGGGTAGTCAGAGGTGTCATACCAGGAGTCAACGCCTTTTGCTGAATCTGTCTCTAAATCTTTGTAAAAGTCTTCAGTCGGAATGTCTAGAATAAATGAGTCCGTGTCTGTGTAGAGTACTTTAGAGTCTGGGTAGAGTGGTTTAAAGTAGTCGTATATAAATTCTAGCATCAATAGTTTGGACAATTCAAGAACAGCAAACCCAATGAAGACTGGTTTATCTAGTTCACATTAATTTTCTTCATCATTATACCGTAAAGGTTATCATGGAACTTTTTGAAGTCTTGATAATGGGGTTTTGAAGTTAGTTTGATTGCTTTGTTTTCTTGGGTAACTAATCTAACGTCTTTACGTTTGTGCGGGTTTTCCATAGTCTTTCCAAAACAACTGTTATTCATTAGCTTAAAGAAGTCTTTTTCTGAGGCATCAGTAGCTAGTGTTCTAAGATTAGTGTTCTTCATTATGTACGGTTCCATGAACTTCTCCTGACTAAACGAAATGATTCTATGAACTGCTGTTAGTCTTAATCCATGCTGTAAATAGAATTGTAGGAGTCTATAATGACAGACGTATTTTTTTTTGCCATGTAGATTAGGCACAAGTTTAGGGAGGTCATTTCCCACTTGAAGTCTTTCTGCTGCTAACGGGTAGTCGTTATGCAGGTCATGGAGTTCATCCGGATAATCTAAGTCGACTTCTAAAATAAATCCTGTTTCGTAAGAATCTGGTAATTTTAACACCTGTTGTACAAACTCCTTGATGTTGAAGTCAAATGGGGCTGTATACATTTTAAAGTTACGCAAAGGTAGTGACTGGATCATCGCCCAACCATAGAGATTGTTGGCGTCCAAGTACATGATATAATTTGATGGTTTAGTTGGATCGTAGTCGTCTAAGTACTTGTTGTTAGCTTTACAGTAACCGTGTGAAGCCATAGAGATTCCTCCACGTAGTCCGTCTTCAATCATTTGGAGAGTCGGTAGGTCGGACAACAAGTCAATCTGTATTCGGGTAAATCTTAAGAACGCATCCCAACTCATTCCAGGAGCTGAAATATAATGAGCAGGGTCTAGACTGTAATGTTTTATGCACGTTTTTCTGTAATTCTCAAATACGTCCGCAAGCAAACAAACGTCAGCCATTAAATAGGCGTCGTGGTAGTCTCCCATGGTCTGGCATTTTAACTTAATCCACGCTGACTGAGCATGGGCGTAGTCAGAGTCGCTTATATCTTTTCCTTTTAAACTAGAGTAGAATGCACCTTTGGGAGGTAATTCAACTTCATCGAACCGCTCCCAGCAAGTCATGTACTCGTAAGGGTAAACTCCTTTTCGAACAAGTGCCGGATCAAAGTATTTTTCTGTTATAGTACATTTGGATAGTGACTGACCTAAAGATTCTAACGAACCCATCATATGTTGTAGTGAATCATAAAAAGATAATTGACCTAATGTAAATGTCATGTACTTTTCTGAAGACTGAGCTATACAAGTGACGGTTCTAAATTCATCAGTAACTGCTTGTAGAATTAAATGGGAGTCATATCCACGTAGATTGTGAAAGAATATAGGCAGTTTCCAAGACTTTGGTTCAAACTTTAACTGGAGATTACAGGAGTTGTGTGCTGCTCCTCTGAATTTTCCACTAATGTGATCATGGTCTCGTACTTTATGGTTGTCTGAATAATCGGGGTCCTCCTGCATAAACCCTTTTTTGCAAATCCAACATTCAGTAGCTGATTCAAATTGAATTAAATCTTCAGGTGTCATGATTAAATCTAATAAATTTAGTTGGTTAGATAGTACATTTCGTAGTTTCATCATTCTACTTAAAAAGATTTTTGCAGCATCAGGTCCTCTATAAAGTTCAGGTGTTGAATGTTTCCCATCTGATCTAACAACAATAAATGCGTATGAACAGATTTGATGGTTGTTCAATAAAACAGTTTTAGGAAGATTTTTTGGGGCTGGACCTTGATACGGAACGATGATAGATTCGAAGTCAGCATATACAACATAAGGACTTAATTGCAGTTTCTTCCAGTTTTTAAAGAACACCTTACTTCCTTCTTTCGGAGTAATAAGTTCAGTATTACAGTCAACGGATGAATTACAATGTTTTCTATGTTCAACTGCTGCATGAATACTTGGCATTCTCTGTAAACATCTTCGACAGAATTCTTGTTTATGCCCATCTTTTGAAGTAAACTGAATAAGTCTGCTCATTGTACGAATTAATGTATAATGGTAATGTGTTTTTGTTTCATCTTTTAGTAAGAGTAGATCAACATGATTTTTATCGGGATCATTACTAAATGGAGGAGTGTTCTTTGAAACACGGATTGGTTTAAGGTTTTCTTCTGATGACCATGTGTAGACGTTAACTGATATAGGTTTGTTTTGTTCTTCAAACTGATCAATTTTATCTACACTAACAGGGAAGTCAATTCCATTAAAGTTTAATTCATTTATGTAAGCTTGATAATTTGTTACTCTTTCTGCGTTCTTTTTAACATAATGGAGTTTAGCTAGAACGCACCACATAAAACATCGGTCATCTGTATTCTTAATGTTTAATACTGCACGTTTTAAAACAAGTTCTTTAGGTAAAGGAATAAATGAGTTTCCTACGATGGGGGCATATTTACTCTCCTTTAATTTGATTTCTAATACCCCGCCTTCTGACCAACCAGATCCTCTCAGTTTTGCCTCTTCTGATGCGTTAATGAACTGGGTGATTAAATTGTCTGCCCAGGTTTCTATAAAATCATGATATGAAAGAACTACTTGCTGTTTAGTAGAGACCCATACTTGAAGCTGCTCACCTTGGACTGTTTCATAATCTACGTACACTGCTAACATTACTTTAACTGGTGGTTCTATAGCTAGTTTTTTAGGTATTTGCGAAATAGCATGTTTTACACTTTCAAGTACATTTTCTGGTTCAATAACTTCTAAATCCGTTTCTTTAAAAACTTTGTCTAAGTGCTCAATTATTTCATCAAGTGCCATTGTCATGTTGAGTTCCTTTTTCTAACTCAAATTATTTTGTTTAATTAAAAATAATTAATTTTGTTTCACCTAAAAGTAGTGTTTTTTCTTCCGATTTGACAGAATAAAGTGGAGACGAATTTTTACTTTTTTTACCCCCTAAAGTAGCGTTTTTGTATCTAAAAGTAGGAGATTCCCTCTTGAGCCAGAAGTGGGGTTATCCTGTTAAATCACGCTGTTTTCGCGAGTAAAAAACGGCTAACCCGCGCTGTTTTTTGTGAATAAAAAATGCAAGAAAACGGTTTAAATCACACCTTTTGGGGAGGGTTAAAAAGCATAACAAAAAGGAGTGATTTTAGCCGGTTTTTTAATAAATGGAGGAGTGAAACCGAAACCGAAACCGATACTGAGCCAGAATTGGGGTTACCCTGTTCTCTCGCCCTTAGATACACATTCGTGTCTAACTTTTGCTCAGCAGTGTTCACTACAGTCATGCCTTGCACGTGCAATAGGCAAGAAACCTGCATCAGCCCTGATTCTTCAGCGAAAAGAGACCAAACTTTCGTGAAATTCTCGTGAATTTGCCACATTTTAAGCGTACCTGAAAACGCTGTTGCTGTACTGCAATGTCTGCAAAACTGGTTCAGGCACGTGCAACAGGAAGGAAAGTTATTGAGTAGCCTAAGTTTTGCCATTTTCTTCATTGTTGTCTTAGTGTACAATAAATAGATATCAAGCTACTGAAAACAGAAGCCGGCCCTTAACTTTTGGAGACCAGTATATTTTAAACATTTTCTATCACTTCTTAACCCTTTCGCAGCCAGCTATTTTTTCAACCAAAAATGTCCATTAAGCTTACCTGGGTAGAGAAAAAAAATCGTCTGCAATATTGGGGATTCCTCTGTGACTTGTATGAAATAAGGCCTATCCTTACCTCCCAGAATTAAGAAAAAAGGGGATTTGGATAACAGGTCCTGGTTTGATGACTTTTAGTGATATGCGTGTTAAATCATTGTGGTGCATGAATGCGACATTGGCAGGGAAAGGGTTAATACTCCTTCATAACGCAGTGTATTAACAAACATTAATACTGTAGTCTTTTGTGAACGACTACGACTCTCAAACAAGGAGGCATTGGTACTGGCTCTTTCTACTTCAGCCAAAGGAGCTACCATCAAGTCCTCTTGTACTAGAGAGTGGGGACACACCCGAGGCAAGATTGTCTCCCTTTTAAAACATATTTCCATATCAACTCTCCAGAATAGCCGTTTGCCTCATCTACTCTGTGGAAGTCATAATCAGGCACTGCAGCAAGTATCAGATAATTATTATGTGTGGATTTCAATTTGATTTTAGCCAGATCCGTGGGAAGCTGTCTGCATGGAATTGATGCGCTACAGTCGTCATGGGATTGTCAATAAAAACAAGCGCAAAATCGCAATAGTTTGTGGCGCACGGTCTATTTTTACCACTCCAATCAGGAGTCATCTCCCCTGGCTTTCCAATAATTTTAATCTGTAAACCAGAATGTTATCTCTGCACCCTTTCGTAACTTTTTATATCTTTTGGAAAACATTTAAAACTATGTATCCTACTTATGCTCATCAAAAGAAGCACCGCATACTCGTCGTGTCTGTTGTAGTGTCTGTATTACGTATGTTTATTATTTTGTACGCTTTTAAAATACATCATTTTAAAGAGCGGCCTCAATTAATTTTGAAGTGTAGCCTCGATTTGAAGTGCGACAATTTTGTCAAAATGTGCGACAATTTTGGAACGACAGACCGACCGACCGACCGACAGACCGACCGACCGACAAAGTGAGTTATAGGTTTGTGGCTTGAGCCACAAACAAAAAATTCCATTGTGCGTAGACGCATTTTTCCCCTGTTCTTCACGTCCTCGTCTATTTTTGTTTGTGGCTCAAGCCACAAACCTATAACTCACTTTGTCGGTCGGTCGGTCGGTCTGTCGGTCCGTCGGTCCAAAATTGTCGCACTTCAAATGAATGAATGAATTTGTGTTTTACGTCCTCTCGACCTGGGAAGGCACATATGGGACAAAGTCGCACTTCAAATCGAGGCTACACTTCTGGCCGCTCTTTAAAATGATGTATTTTAAAAGCGTACAAAATAATAAACATATGTAATACAGACACTACAACAGACACGACGAGTATGCGGTGCTTCTTTTGATGAGTATAAGTAGGATACATAGTTTTAAATGTTTTCCAATAGATATAAAAAGTTACGAAATGGTGCAGAGATAACATTCTGGTTTACAGATTTAAATTATTGAAAAGCCAGGGGAGGTAACTCATGATTGGAGTGGTAAAAATAGACCGCGTGCCACAAACTATTGCGATTTCGCGCTTGTTTTTTTTATCACTCACGAGAAATTATGTTGGAAGACAGAATCATCATATTGTTTTTGCATAGAACAAATGTATAGCGAAGTTGTGTGTGTGTGTGTGTGTGTGTGTGTGTGTGTGTGTGTGTGTGTGTGTGTGTGTGTGTGTGTGTGTGTGTGTGTGTGTGTGTGTGTGTGTGTGTGTGTGTGTGTGTGTGTGTGTGTGTGTGTGTGTGTGTGTGTGTGTGTATGTATATGTGTGTGTGTGTGTGTGTGTGTGTGTGTGTGTGTGTGTGTGTGTGTGTGTGTGTGTGTGTGTGTGTGTTTTGTTGTTGTTGTTGTTTTTGTTGTAATTTTGAAACA
>CM065691.1:8966176-8970057 GCA_017654935.2 Phymorhynchus buccinoides
GCAGTAAAGCATTAAATGATCCATAGCACAGCATGAAATGTGAATCAGCTAGTAAAGCATTAAATGATCCATAGCACAACATGAAATGTGAATCAGCAGTAAAGCATTAAATGATCCATAGCACAACATGAAATGTGAATCAGCTAGTAAAGCATTAAATGATCCATAGCACAGCATGAAATGTGAATCAGCTAGTAAAGCATTAAATGATCCATAGCACAGCATGAAATGTGAATCAGCTAGTAAAGCATTAAATGATCCATAGCACAACATGAAATGTGAATCAGCCAGTAAAGCATTAAATGATCCATAGCACAACATGAAATGTGAATCAGCTAGTAAAGCATTAAATGATCCATAGCACAACATGAAATGTGAATCAGCTAGTAAAGCATTAAATGATCCATAGCACAACATGAAATGTGAATCAGCCAGTAAAGCATTAAATGATCCATAGCACAACATGAAATGTGAATCAGCTAGTAAAGCATTAAATGATCCATAGCACAACATGAAATGTGAATCAGCTAGTAAAGCATTAAATGATCCATAGCACAGCATGAAATGTGAATCAGCTAGTAAAGCATTAAATGATCCATAGCACAACATGAAATGTGAATCAGCTAGTAAAGCATTAAATGATCCATAGCACAACATGAAATGTGAATCAGCTAGTAAAGCATTAAATGATCCATAGCACAACATGAAATGTGAATCAGCTAGTAAAGCATTAAATGATCCATAGCACAACATGAAATGTGAATCAGCTAGTAAAGCATTAAATGATCCATAGCACAACATGAAATGTGAATCAGCTAGTAAAGCATTAAATGATCCATAGCACAACATGAAATGTGAATCAGCCAGTAAAGCATTAAATGATCCATAGCACAGCATGAAATGTGAATCAGCTAGTAAAGCATTAAATGATCCATAGCACAACATGAAATGTGAATCAGCTAGTAAAGCATTAAATGATCCATAGCACAACATGAAATGTGAATCAGCTAGTAAAGCATTAAATGATCCATAGCACAACATGAAATGTGAATCAGCTAGTAAAGCATTAAATGATCCACAGCACAACATGAAATGTGAATCAGCTAGTAAAGCATTAAATGATCCATAGCACAACATGAATCAGCTAGTAAAGCATTAAATGATCCAGCACAACATGAAATGTGAATCAGCTAGTAAAGCATTAAATGATCCATAGCACAACATGAAATGTGAATCAGCTAGTAAAGCATTAAATGATCCATAGCACAACATGAAATGTGAATCAGCTAGTAAAGCATTAAATGATCCATAGCACAACATGAAATGTGAATCAGCTAGTAAAGCATTAAATGATCCATAGCACAACATGAAATGTGAATCAGCTAGTAAAGAAAGCATTAAATGATCCATAGCACAACATGAAATGTGAATCAGCTAGTAAAGCAATAAATGATCCACAGCACAACATCAAATGTGAATCAGCTAGTAAAGCAATAAATGATCCACAGCACAACATGAAATGTGAATCAGCTAGTAAAGCATTGGAGAAGCACGCACAATGCATACACGTTTCGATCATACAGACAATATTGCTTTCAAAAGTAATAATAAGTTTGAGAAACTTCAGAACTTTGAAGTATTTTTTGTAAGGGGAATTTATTTTTAATCCTCTTTTAAATTGACGATGGCCAGATATAAAACTTTGAACGCTTTCTTTCAACTTGATATTTTCAGGGCTGATAAATAGGTAGGTAGATAGGGATAGGCTTCATCAGCCTAGGCCTCGCGACCTATTAAACGTCCCCTCAATATCGAATTACTTTGTTTTTGTTTTCAATTGGTCTGAGCAAGTTTTTTGAAAAAACAAATCAATCAAAATCACAAAAAAGTGTCTGAAATTTAGGAAGATTGTCCAGAAGATTTTTTAAAAGTATTAATATTTTGTGCAAACTTAATGTTAGTGTCAAGATCATTCCAGTAAACAGCAACTCTGTTAGTAAAGTAACATTTTGTTTTGTTAGTATGGCAATGTTTAATTACAAAAATCGCCATCAGATTTTTTAGTGCTAGTGATTTGTGGGGCTGAAAAGAAAGTATCAACATGAATATCATCAATTTTGTTGAACGTTTTGTAGGTTTGAATGAGACTTGTTCGCAAACTTCTACCTTTTAGACAATGTAAAGTAAGATACCTCTCTGGATAGGTCATGTTTTTACACTCTTTTAACAATTTTAGACTACCTCTCCTCTCTTCTCTCTGCCTACACACCAGAACGCAACCTCAGATCAAGTAGCCTCAAACTTCTTTGTACACCTGTCACCAAATACAAAACAGTTGGAAACAGAGCTTTCCGTTTCCAAGCACCACACATCTGGAACAACCTCCCTTCCTCTCTCCGCAGCTCTCCATCTTTGTCTTCTTTCAAAACTAGCCTGAAAACTGTTCTCTTCAGAAAATACCTCTGTTGATCTCCTGTGTCTTCTCCCCTTCAGTTCACCCTCTGTGAGTTTTTGCTGAGTTGGACTATGTGTGAGTGCAGTGCGATAATGGGCTCATTGTTTTTTCATGGATTGTTTATGGTTGTGTTTCCTTTTTTGCATAATTATGTTGTTTTTTCTTCATGATTATTGTATGTATGTTTTTTGTAAAGCGCTGTGAGTCCTGCTGCGCCAGGAGAACGGCGCTATATAAGAGTTATTATTATTTATTATTATTATAATTTAGTTGCACGCCTTTGAACCTAGTAGAGTTATGTTCATGACAACACAAATAAAACTAAGACACGAAGAAGCACACACAAAAAATGCAATAACTCATGCACACATAGTTTACACACACGTGCACAATACTCATGTGCGCGTGCACAATACACATGAACTCATATGTACAATTTAAGAAAACACACACTTTCATTATGCAACCACCAACTGCACAAACGCACAAAAGCATAGGCCTACATATACACTCGCGCACTAATTGAAACGCAGATATAATATTAATAAGATAAAACAATAAGAAGATACATAAAACCTTTATTTCCATTAGCAATCACGCAGGCGAGCAAACACAACAATAATTATGCACAAGCAAAAAGACACACACGATCGACCACAAATATCACAATAACAGACAAGTTACAAACATTTATTTTTCTTCTTCGTTGATAGCTCAGACAGTCTCCTGTCAACATGAGCGCATATGCGTCATGCTGCTGTTAGGCGCCCAAGAAATAGTTAGGCCCGGCACTGTCCGTCTTTGGCTGGAGAAAATCTCTAAGGATTTTTGAGAGAAAAAGGCAGGACAATAGGCCAGTAAGGCAGACAGATAGTAGAGGACAGTGAGCAAAGGGAAAAGGCAGAGTCAAAGAGAGTGACAGATTAGAGGAAGCTACAAACACATAACTTCCAGAAGGTGGTGGAACTATTTGCAGTACCATGGGCAATCAGAATTAGGCACTCATTTTTGGTGTAGTTCTTGCTCACATTCATTTGAATAAATAAAGTAATGAAAAGGAAAAGAAATGAAGATAAAATACCGTAAGTAATTTTCGGCAAAACAAGGAAGGACAATTAAAGAGGCCATAGAGATAAGGGAAAGGAGACCAAGCATCAACAGGGATCTAGGTTATGACCTGCTCCCCATCTACAATCCTCTCCTGAAACAGTGCCAAAGACTGTATAGGGGAAGATAAGCATCCGGTCTTTTTTCCCCTATATGAGTAGTGAGGACAGAAACACTGGTTATGTCCCTTTTAAACAAAACACATTTTACACGTTCTTAGGCCAGTTGAATTATCCCCCACCCCCCCGTTCAAGTTCCAGTCTGAGTTTTTGGATAGCCTCTACTGTGAATAGTGTACACGTCCCCATTAACGATAACT
>CM065691.1:8978057-8987344 GCA_017654935.2 Phymorhynchus buccinoides
AAAACACGTGAAAACCGTGATTTTGACACGCGACGTGGTGGGTCTTTAAACACATCGCCTTGGGCTGTAAAGTAAGTGATAACACGTTTGGTTTAAACAAATCTTTATTCATTTCAAATAAATAGTCAAACAGAAAGACAATTAGAGAAACAACAAGCTCGAAGCTTATACCGTGCTCCTTAACCCTTTCACCGCCAAAGTAGCATTCTAGCACCACAGTGATTTAACACCTAAGTCACTAAAAGGCATCAAATTGGGGTCTATTATCCAAAGACCCTATTGTTTTTGTTTTGGGGAAGTAAGGACAGACCTTATTTTATATATTTCACAGAAGAATCCCCAATACTGCAAAATGGATTTGTTCTTTACCCAGGTAAACTTAATGGACATTTTTGGCTGAACTACGGCAGGCGGTGAAAGGGTTAAATTTACATTGCACAATTGATTGAACAGATGGAGACTGCATTTAAACCAAGTAATGTAATAATGAACAAAATTAAAGGTATTACTAATCAATATCATTTATAAACTTATTACAACTGTGAATGCAAAAGAAGAACTTGAGAGTGAACAAAGTATAAATAATAATAATAATCATTTAAAAAAAAATCAATCAATAAATTTACAAAGTTGTGAATTTGGGAGAGACCAAGGGGAAACAAACCACAAAACAATAAATGATCCATAGCACAGCATGAAATGTGAATCAGCTAGTAAAGCATTAAATGATCCATAGCACAACATGAAATGTGAATCAGCTAGTAAAGCATTAAATGATCCATAGCACAGCATGAAATGTGAATCAGCTAGTAAAGCATGATCCATAGCACAACATGAAATGTGAATCAGCTAGTAAAGCATTAAATGATCCATAGCACATGAAATGTGAATCAGCTAGTAAAGCATTAAATGATCCATAGCACAACATGTGAATCAGCCAGTAAAGCATTAAATGATCCATAGCACAACATGAAATGTGAATCAGCTAGTAAAGCATGAAATGATCCATAGCACAGCATGAAATGTGAATCAGCTAGTAAAGCATTAAATGATCCATAGCACAACATGAAATGTGAATCAGCTAGTAAAGCATTAAATGATCCATAGCACAGCATGAAATGTGAATCAGCTAGTAAAGCATTAAATGATCCATAGCACAACATGAAATGTGAATCAGCTAGTAAAGCATTAAATGATCCATAGCACAACATGAAATGTGAATCAGCTAGTAAAGCATTAAATGATCCATAGCACAGCATGAAATGTGAATCAGCTAGTAAAGCATTAAATGATCCATAGCACAACATGAAATGTGAATCAGCTAGTAAAGCATTAAATGATCCATAGCACAACATGAAATGTGAATCAGCTAGTAAAGCATTAAATGATCCATAGCACAGCATGAAATGTGAATCAGCTAGTAAAGCATTAAATGATCCATAGCACAACATGAAATGTGAATCAGCTAGTAAAGCATTAAATGATCCATAGCACAACATGAAATGTGAATCAGCTAGTAAAGCATTAAATGATCCATAGCACAGCATGAAATGTGAATCAGCTAGTAAAGCATTAAATGATCCATAGCACAACATGAAATGTGAATCAGCTAGTAAAGCATTAAATGATCCATAGCACAACATGAAATGTGAATCAGCTAGTAAAGCATTAAATGATCCATAGCACAGCATGAAATGTGAATCAGCTAGTAAAGCATTAAATGATCCATAGCACAACATGAAATGTGAATCAGCTAGTAAAGCATTAAATGATCCATAGCACAACATGAAATGTGAATCAGCTAGTAAAGCATTAAATGATCCATAGCACAACATGAAATGTGAATCAGCTAGTAAAGCATTAAATGATCCATAGCACAACATGAAATGTGAATCAGCTAGTAAAGCATTAAATGATCCATAGCACAACATGAAATGTGAATCAGCTAGTAAAGCATTAAATGATCCACAGCACAACATGAAATGTGAATCAGCTAGTAAAGCATTAAATGATCCATAGCACAACATCAAATGTGAATCAGCTAGTAAAGCATTAAATGATCCATAGCACAACATGAAATGTGAATCAGCTAGTAAAGCATTAAATGATCCATAGCACAACATGAAATGTGAATCAGCTAGTAAAGCATTAAATGATCCATAGCACAGCATGAAATGTGAATCAGCTAGTAAAGCATTAAATGATCCACACACATGAAATGTGAATCAGCTAGTAAAGCATTAAATGATCCATAGCACAACATGAAATGTGAATCAGCTAGTAAAGCATTAAATGATCCACAGCACAACATGAAATGTGAATCAGCTAGTAAAGCATTAAATGATCCATAGCACAACATGAAATGTGAATCAGCTAGTAAAGCATTAAATGATCCATAGCACAACATGAAATGTGAATCAGCTAGTAAAGCATTAAATGATCCATAGCACAACATGAAATGTGAATCAGCTAGTAAAGCATTAAATGATCCATAGCACAACATGAAATGTGAATCAGCTAGTAAAGCATTAAATGATCCATAGCACAACATGAAATGTGAATCAGCTAGTAAAGCATTAAATGATCCACAGCACAACATGAAATGTGAATCAGCTAGTAAAGCATTAAATGATCCATAGCACAACATGAAATGTGAATCAGCTAGTAAAGCATTAAATGATCCATAGCACAACATGAAATGTGAATCAGCTAGTAAAGCATTAAATGATCCATAGCACAACATGAAATGTGAATCAGCTAGTAAAGCATTAAATGATCCATAGCACAACATGAAATGTGAATCAGCTAGTAAAGCATTGGAGAAGCACGCACAATGCATACACGTTTCGATCATACAGACAATATTGCTTTCAAAAGTAATAATAAGTTTGAGAAACTTCAGAACTTTGAAGTATTTTTTGTAAGGGGAATTTATTTTTAATCCTCTTTTAAATTGACGATGGCCAGATATAAAACTTTGAACGCTTTCTTTCAACTTGATATTTTCAGGGCTGATAAATAGGTAGGTAGATAGGGATAGGCTTCATCAGCCTAGGCCTCGCGACCTATTAAACGTCCCCTCAATATCGAATTACTTTGTTTTTGTTTTCAATTGGTCTGAGCACGTTTTTGGAGAAACAAACCAATCAAAATCACAAAAAGTGTCTGAAATTTAGGAAGATTGTCCAGAAGATTTTTTTAAAAGTATTAATATTTTGTTCAAACTTTAATGTTAGTGTCAATATCATTCCAGTAAACAGCAACTCTGTTAGTAAAGTAACATTTTGTTTTGTTAGTATGGCAATGTTTAATTACAAAAATCGCCATCAGATTTTTTAGTGCTAGTGATTTGTGGGGCTGAAAAGAAAGTATCAACATGAATATCATCAATTTTGTTGAACGTTTTGTAGGTTTGAATGAGACTTGTTCGCAAACTTCTACCTTTTAGACAATGTAAAGTAAGATACCTCTCTGGATAGGTCATGTTTTTACACTCTTTTAACAATTTTAGACTACCTCTCCTCTCTTCTCTCTGCCTACACACCAGAACGCAACCTCAGATCAAGTAGCCTCAAACTTCTTTGTACACCTGTCACCAAATACAAAACAGTTGGAAACAGAGCTTTCCGTTTCCAAGCACCACACATCTGGAACAACCTCCCTTCCTCTCTCCGCAGCTCTCCATCTTTGTCTTCTTTCAAAACTAGCCTGAAAACTGTTCTCTTCAGAAAAATACCTCTGTTGATCTCCTGTGTCTTCTCCCCTTCAGTTCACCCTCTGTGAGTTTTTGCTGAGTTGGACTATGTGTGAGTGCAGTGCGATAATGGGCTAATTGTTTTTTCATGGATTTTTTATGGTTGTGTTTCCTTTTTTGTATAATTATGTTGTTTTTTCTTCATGATTATTGTATGTATGTTTTTTGTAAAGCGCTGTGAGTCCTGCTGCGCCAGGAGAACGGCGCTATATAAGAGTTATTATTATTTATTATTATTATAATTTAGTTGCACGCCTTTGAACCTAGTAGAGTTATGTTCATGACAACACAAATAAAACTAAGACACGAAGAAGCACACACAAAAAATGCAATAACTCATGCACACATAGTTTACACACACGTGCACAATACTCATGTGCGCGTGCACAATACACATGAACTCATATGTACAATTTAAGAAAACACACACTTTCATTATGCAACCACCAACTGCACAAACGCACAAAAGCATAGGCCTACATATACACTCGCGCACTAATTGAAACGCAGATATAATATTAATAAGATAAAACAATAAGAAGATACATAAAACCTTTATTTCCATTAGCAATCACGCAGGCGAGCAAACACAACAATAATTATGCACAACCAAAAAGACACACACGATCGACCACAAATATCACAATAACAGACAAGTTACAAACATTTATTTTTCTTCTTCGTTGATAGCTCAGACAGTCTCCTGTCAACATGAGCGCATATGCGTCATGCTGCTGTTAGGCGCCCAAGAAATAGTTAGGCCCGGCACTGTCCGTCTTTGGCTGGAGAAAATCTCTAAGGATTTTTGAGAGAAAAAGGCAGGACAATAGGCCAGTAAGGCAGACAGATAGTAGAGGACAGTGAGCAAAGGGAAAAGGCAGAGTCAAAGAGAGTGACAGATTAGATGCAGCTACAAACATATAACTTCCAGAAGGTGGTGGAACTATTTGCAGTACCATGGGCAATCAGAATTAGGCACTCATTTTTGGTGTAGTTCTTGCTCACATTCATTTGAATAAATAAAGTAATGAAAAAGAAAAGAAATGAAGATAAAATACCGTAAGTAATTTTCGGCAAAACAAGGAAGGACAATTAAAGAGGCCATAGAGATAAGGGAAAGGAGACCAAGCATCAACAGGGATCTAGGTTATGACCTGCTCCCCATCTACAATCCTCTCCTGAACAGTGCCAAAGACTGTATAGGGGAAGATAAGCATCCGGTCTATTTTCCCTATATGAGTAGTGAGGACAGAAACACTGGTTATGTCCCTTTTAAACAAAACACATTTTACACGTTCTTAGGCCAGTTGAATTATCCGTTCAAATTCCAGTCTGAGCTTTTGGATAGCCGTCACTGTGAATGGTGTACTGTCGACACTAACGATAACTCTATCAGCCCGGTTCGCCGAGCTCTTAAGTAATCCATCTTACCCTTTTAGAATATCTTTGACAGTACTCACCCCACAAATGACAACTCAGTGGACAACACCAACAGCTCCCACCACAGCCAGTCAGTCAAGGTTGACAAAGACAAGCAGTAAATGACCTAAGGTGTTTTATTTTCCTTTCCTTTCTCTTCTTTATTTATTCAACTGACTGTGAGCAAGAACAACACGAAATATGACTACCCCACAATCGGAAAGCATATATACTCTAGGTACTCATTAAACCACCATTGTGACACATGCTTCACAATGGCAGACACCTTGGTTTAAACAAGATTTATTCAAATGAAGCACATACAGCAGCACATAATTTAAATGAGTAGAGCACAACAAGCTTAGAGCTTATACAAGGCACTCAAACATTTTTCAATTACATAGTATTGGCTGCCACAAGCATGGAAAATAAACAGCACAACATCAATATTAGTGCACAATGGGAAGAAAAACAAATAAAACAATAATTTACCAACAAAAACAACATGAATCAAACAACAGAATAGAAAACGTATTATAATCACATACAATTCTCCAATCAAAGTTAGCCTTTAGGTTGTAGGGGCAAGACTGAGATGCGCACTAGTTGCAAACTGCATCAAATCAATAATTCATCACGAAAACAATACCGACCAGACACCTTGACAATAGTATTACCATTGCAACATATTAATAATGGAAGAATGTTTCAAAAGGACCACAATTAAAATGGCAGAGTCAATGATGAAAATGAATGGAAAAAACCCAATAAACACCCGATGGAGGTAGATGACATACAGTATCTTACAGGACACGATACATGGAGCCATAATGACGTATCGATACTGGCAAACGTAAAGATTGAACCCCAACTAGACATTCCCACGCAGATCAGCTGTTCTGAATATGCTAATGACTTGATGATGTCATCAGGGTGAAGGTTGCTGACTCATTAAAAAGCGCAAAGCGATAATGTGGTTTCGTTATTCCCAACAATTTTTGTCATTGAACGTTTGTTCACAAAGAAGCAAATATTTCCTTCGCTCAGTAAAGCGATACGGGTATTTGTTATTTTTTTTTTTTCTCTTACTTTACTTCTACACAAAACACAATACATTGTTCTCTCTTACTTTACTTCTACACAAAACACAATACACTGTTCTCTCTTACTTTACTTCTACACAAAACACAATACACTGTTCTCTCTTACTTTACTTCTACACAAAACACAATACATTGTTATCTCACTTTACTTCTACACAAAACACAATACATTGTTCTCTCTTACTTTACTTCTACACAAAACACAATACATTGTTATCTCACTTTACTTCTACACAAAACACAATACACTGTTCTCTCTTACTTTACTTCTACACAAAACACAATACACTGTTCTCTCTTACTTTACTTCTACACAAAACACAATACATTGTTCTCTCTTACTTTTACTTCTACACAAAACACAATACACTGTTCTCTCTTACTTTACTTCTACACAAAACACAATACAACTTTACTTCTACACAAAACACAATACACTGTTCTCTCTTACTTTACTTCTACACAAAACACAATACACTGTTCTCTCTTACTTTACTTCTACACAAAACACAATACACTGTTCTCTCTTACTTTACTTCTACACAAAACACAATACATTGTTCTCTCTTACTTTACTTCTACACAAAACACAATACACTGTTCTCTCTTACTTTACTTCTACACAAAACACAATACAATACATTGTTCTCTCTTACTTTACTTCTACACAAAACACAATACACTGTTCTCTCTTACTTTACTTCTACACAAAACACAATACAAAGCTTACTTTACTTCTACTGAATCCTGAGTTCTCTCTTACTTTACATCTACACAAAACACAATACACTGTTCTCTCTTACTTTACTTCTACACAAATAACACAATACACTGTTCTCTCTTACTTTACTTCTGATTAACACAATACACTGTTCTCTCTTACTTTACTTCTACACAAAACACAATACACTGTTCTCTCTTACTTTACTTCTACACAAAACACAATACATTGTTCTCTCTTACTTTACTTCTACACAAAACACAATACACTGTTCTCTCTTACTTTACTTCTACACAAACAAACACAATACATTGTTCTCTCTTACTTTACTTCTGCACAAAACAGATACACTGTTCTCTCCCTTTAAAAAAAAATCAAAGCCATGTGAACTGATCCTGAGTTTGGGTACATAAAATAATAACTTTTTTTCTAAGAGTAACAACCGCTTTTCTTTCTTGTCTGATTAAACAGAATATTAATTGTCCCCCCCCCCCCCCCCCCCTGTGTATTTCCTGCTTTTCTCTAATTATCTAGTACTTTTCTTAAAGTTTGTTTTTTAAGTTTCTTTTCTTTTTATATCATTATGTTTTCAAATTGTATTATCCCCCCCCCCCCCCCCCACTGACAATCAATATACAAAGGGACGAGTGTACATGCAAATGAACATGCAACATATATAAATGAAAGCCAACACACACAATCAAAACCGACACACAGACGAAGAAATAAACAAAACAAACCGAACCCGTTGCTTCATGTTGTCTGTCTTTTTTCTTTGTCTCTTTCCCCTCTGTCTTGTCGCTTCTTCCTCTTCTCTATCTCCCCTTCATTGTTTGTTTCTCTCAGTATGTGTCCAGTCCGTCTTTTTTTTTTCTTCTGCACTTTGATGTCAAGGAGATCCCTGGTTTTATTTTTGTTTTGTTTTGTTTTACCCGTTATATTAAATTGGGTTGGGTTTTTATTATTTTTATATAACGAATTCCGCAACAGGTCTTTTTTTTCTTTTTTCTCCCCTCTCTCTCTCATTTACCGTTACTTACAATAACACAATACTACAATGATAAGTTAAAAACAGTCAATATACCATTTACCCAAAAAAAAATATTAACATGCGGTTCTAGGGAATGGTCCCCCTTAGTATGGCTGGCAGAGGCCATACATAAATCAACATTTAGACAACATTTCTAATGTTTTTTACCATTTTACCATCTTAATTTACATTTTTAACACTTACACCTTACCGGTGGGGGTGGGGTCCCTCCGGGCCGCGGGCCGGGCACCTATCCACATTCCAGTCCCCCTCTCCCCCCCTCCCCTTTTTAACTACACGTGCGCCGGTAGGGCCGTAGTGACTCTTTTGAGTCCATCCCCTTTTTTTAACTCCCTTTCCCCCGTGGATGGGTGCCCGGCGCGCGCACCGGAGTGGTTCCTTCGTAGTCGTCACGCTTAGCGTTTGTGCTCCCCCCACACCTAGAGCATGGACTACTCAAGCGACGCCTTTCCACTGCTCGGGGCGGGGAGGAGGGGTCCCTCTCCCTCCCTCCCCCCGCCCCGAGCATGTACGAATCGTTAACCACCCCCTCCACACCACTTTATAAGCTACATATTGTGTCTGGGCTCCCGTATT
Organism: Phymorhynchus buccinoides; assembly: GCA_017654935.2. Lineage (NCBI taxonomy): Eukaryota > Metazoa > Mollusca > Gastropoda > Neogastropoda > Raphitomidae > Phymorhynchus > Phymorhynchus buccinoides. Next base: position 8,986,682 of record CM065691.1, read on the forward strand.
ACAAACAATAGTTTATGACAAGAGTAAATTATTATTAATCTAGATATAATATATACATGAGACCACCTACTTTACTTTCCAGCATTAAAACGAGGGCGGGGGGGATTTTTGTAGCCCCCCCCCCCCCCCCCCCCCGGAGTAATATAATATCATATACAAATTTTACTACCGTTGTAGGGCCGCCGGCCGGGGGTCCTTCAGTCAACACCGCCCACATTTCATGTGAATAACTACTATACTATTTTATTAGTAACTTTTAACATCAAGTTTTATACAAACTGATCGCCAGTCGCCCTCTGGCCCAGCCATCGAGGGCTGTCGGCACAGATAATAAATTATTCTTATTTTTAATATCAGACGGTTTTAATTGCCAATACACAAGTTCACCTTTACATCAACATTACATAAACACTTTTCATCACAAAAACATCTTAACCATCAACATATATTACACACATGATATTCACAACAAAATATCACATTGTTACTGAAATACTTATACTTTGGGAAAGAAAGATAAACCAAAACAAAACCATTTATAGTAGTGCATGGCGTCCTACTCCATAAATTTGGTACATGTTAATATAAAATAAAGGTTATTTTTTCATTTGTATGGGATCCTTTTTAATACTTAACCCGTGCGGTGGTGCCCCCCTCGGGAAG
>CM065691.1:8987844-8992844 GCA_017654935.2 Phymorhynchus buccinoides
GAAATATTTACGGTTCTTAAGTGGGCGTTCGGGTGTTTCCATTGTATGAATATACTATTTTTGATTATATTAATTAACTGAACAATATTGCGCAATATTATTATTTTTTTGGGACAAAAATAATTTGCTCATATTTTACAGAATTTGGTCTTATGACATGCCGCTTTGGTAGTAGATTGGAACGACTTTCATCAAAATATGGACAAGAAAAAAGACTGGAATTCGTCACCGAATTCTCCAATTAATTTATGTTTAATATTTTAAACATTTTCTATCACTTCTTAACCCTTTCGCAGACAGATTTTTTTTCAACCCAAAATGTCCATTAAACTTACCTGGGTAGAGAAAAAAATGGTCTGCAATATTGGGGATTCCTCTGTGACTTGTATGAAATAAGGCCTATCCTTACCTCCCAGAATTAAGAAAAAAGGGTCTTTGGATAACAGGTCCTGGTTTGATGCCTTTTAGTGATATGCGTGTTAAATCATTGTGGTGCATGAATGCGACATTGGCAGGGAAAGGGTTAATACTCCTTCATAACGCAGTGTATTAACAAACATTAATACTGTAGTCTTTTGTGAACAACTACGACTCTCAAACAAGGAGGCATTGGTACTGGCTCTTTCTACTTCAGCCAAAGGGATCTTCCGCAGTGCCAGCTACCATCAAGGCCTCTTGTACTAAAGAGTGGGGACACACCCGGGTCAAGATTGTCTCCCTTTTAAAACATATTTCCATATCAACTCTCGAGAATAGCCGTTTGCCTCATCTACTCTGTGGAAGTCATAATCAGGCACTGCAGCAAGTATCAGATTATCATTATGTGTGGATTTCAATTTGATTTTAGCCAGATCCGTGGGAAGCTGTCTGCATGGACAGTCGTCATGGGATTGTCAATAAATAAAAAATTCCATTGTGCGTAGACACATTTTTCCCCTGTTCTTCACGTCCTCGTCTATTTTTTTCTTATTTTTTTTTATCACTCACGAGAAATTATGTTGGAAGACAGAATCATCATATTGTTTTTGCATAGAACAAAATTATTCAAAACTTTAGCAGCGCTTTTCTCGAAACAGGCCTTTTCGAGTTAGTCCGTTTTGACTCCAAGCCATCGAAATGTATAGCGAAGTTGTGTGTGTGTGTGTGTGTGTGTGTGTGTGTGTGTGTGTGTGTGTGTGTGTGTGTGTGTGTGTGTGTGTGTGTGTGTGTGTGTGTGTGTGTGTGTGTGTGTGTGTGTGTGTGTGTGTGTGTGTGTGTGTGTGTGTATGTGTGTATATATATGTGTGTGTGCGTGTGTGTGTGTGTGTGTGTGTTTTGTTGTTGTTGTTGTTTTTGTTGTAATTTTGAATCATCATAGCAATGTTACGGCACAAATTGTCGTCCCGGTGTAACACGAGGAAAGTACTCCCCACGCGGAATTTACCCCCGAGTAAAAACCGCGTACGCAGATTTTACTCCCTTTACGCGAAAAGTACTCCCTGCACTCACGCCATTTTTACTCCCCCACGATATTTACTCCCCTTTTCTTTCTAAGCTGAATGAGACGGATGGTGGGTAGTATTATTCATTATTAAAAAAAAAAATAACTGCAAGAACAACTATTTTTTTAATTTTATGTGTAATGTGTGAGTTGATTATTTAACAAATTAATAGTATTGTTCCTATGTCAAGGGAAATCACTCTTATGATTGTGGTACAAAAGAGTTATCACTCTGAAAAGCTAAAATGCTGCGGCACGATGACTGTCGTACGCACATTTCCCCCCCAGTAAAACACTATTTACCATATGTTTCATGGTGCCAGTACTTAAAAAAGGAGGCAATTTCAGTTCGGGGAGTAACATTTGTCGTACGCGCATTTTACCCCAGTAAAACACTATTGGCTACACATTTCATGGTGCCATTACTTCAAAAGGGAGGTAATTTCAGTTTGGGGAGTAAAATTTGTCGTACGCGCATTTTACTCCCAGTAAAATTCTGCGGGCCAGATTTTTCGTGGAGGGAGTAACTCTGGCGTGGCTTAGGGAGTAAAAATCTCGTACGCAAAATTTACTCGCAGTAAAAATATGCGTACGCGGTTTTTACTCCGGTGTAACACGAGAAATTTACCCTACGCCAAATTTACTCCGGAGTAAAAACCGCGTACGCATATTTTTACTGCGAGTAAATTTGGCATACGAGATTTTTACTCCCTATACCACGCCAGAGTTATGAATGTTATGAACGTCTTAGGAGTGTTTTTAAACCTTTTGCAATGTAGATGACCAGTGGTCAGTGTCACTGACCAGTGGTCATTTTGACCTATTTTCCCCATTTTCACCACCTGACGGGCTATGAACGTCTTATTAGTGTTTTAAACCTTTTGCAATGTAGATGACCAGTGGTCAGTGTCACTGATCAGTGGTCATTTTGACATGATTTCCACATTTTCACCATTAATTTTTACGGGCTATGAATGTCTTAGGAGTATTTTTAAACCTTTTGCAATGGAGATGACCACTGGTCAGTGGCACTGACCACTCGTCATCTCCATTGTTAAAGGTTTAAAGCACTTATAACACATTAATAATCTATCAAATGGTGAAAACGGAGGAATAAGGTCAAAACGACCACTGGTCTGTGGCACTGACCACTGGTCATCTACATTGTTAAAGGTTTAAGAGCACTCATAACACATAAATAAGAAGTCAAACGGTGAAAACAGTTAAATTAGGTCACAATTAACCACTTGTCAGTGGCTCTGACCACTGGTCATCTACATCGTAAATTGTTTAAATGATAATAAGCTAACCTATGGTGAAAATGGTGAAATGAGGCGAAAATGACCAATGGCCAGTGGCACTGACCACTGGTAATCTGCATTCTAAAAGTTTTAAAAGTACTCGTAATTAGAGCTGGGTACCGGTACGGATTTTGTGTACCGGTATTTTTCGCTACATACCGGTATTATGTACCATGTTTCATACTGATGGCTCATTTGCTGTTATATAGCACACAGAATGATGTGCCAGAAAGTGTAATGGGATGTTGGGAGAAAGAAATTGGCCGATATAGCCTGACATTCACCCTTTGTCCCTGTCCCTTTCTGATTGTTTCTGTGTCTGTCTCTCTTTCTCTGTCTGACTGTCTCTCCTCTCCCTCTCTCTGTCTATCTTTCCTCTCGAAACACACACACACACACACACACGCGCCCGAGCGCATGCACGCACACACAGAGAAACACACAGGCATACACACATTCACGCACACACACACATTCACACACACACACACACACACATACACACACACACACACACACACACACACACACACACACACACACACACACACACACACACACACACACACACACACACACACACACACACACACACACACACACACACACAAACACACACACACACACACACACACAATCACACACATACATACGCACGCCCGCACGCCCGCACACACACGCGCACACGCACACACCCCATCCACCCCTCCCTCACCATGCACACAGAAGCCAACACCCAAAAGGTTTAATCTGTCTGTTCGAAAACTACACGCATAGACAGAGACAAATAACCTAATAACATGTGAACAGTTCCTTAAACCCGCAGGGTAATGAAAAACGGTCACACATGTAATGTTCTCATCCCTATCTGGTGCATATGTACCATAGTGTTCAAGCGTCGTTGGGATGATCCCTGGAGTCTTTAAGCCAGGGTACAAGAAAAAGAAGAAGAAGAAAAAGAAGAAGAAGAAGAAGAAGAAGAAGATGTGAACAGAAACTTCAGTAAGTCGTTTAGTAAAGCCAAGCTAGACATGCAATTTAAAAAACAACAACATTATATTCACGTTAGGATTTAGCGTGTTCGCTCATAAATATATATCTCTCTCTCTCTCTCTCTCTCTCTCTCTCTCTCTCTCTCTCTCTCTCTCTCTCTCTCTCTCTCTCTCTCTCTCTCTCTCTCTCTCTCTCTCTCTCTCTCTCTCTCTCTCTCTCTTCTGTTTCCTTCTCTGTCTGTTTGTTCCTCTTTGTTTCATCTCTATCTGTTTCTCTGTCTGTATATCTTCCTGTCTCACTGTCCTTGTCTCTGTCTCTCTGTCTCTCCCTCTCTCTCCGCATAAGAGGATTGCACTGGAATTGTATTGCTATTAAAACCTAAAAGAGTATTTGGCACACATGCAAAAACAAATGCAGAAATGTTTATGGCCCATTTATATTGAAAATTATCTAGATTGCATGATACAGTGAAATATGTCTTTCGCTAACCAATTTTCGATATTCGGCTTTATCCAATAAACTATTCTATGTTCGTGGGGTTGTTTTTCAAATGTAGTCCCTAAAAATCTTTTGAATTTAAAATTTTCATTTTTTGGTCTACTTTTATATTTCTGCATTAGCTTCATCACCAGGGCCTGTATTCGCGTTGAGATAGCATGAGACTTAGCATCATGCTAACTTAGAAGCTCTTCCAAAAGTCCTATTAAATCCTATAGGACATTGGAAGAGCTTCTAAGTTAGCATCATGCTAAGTCTCATGCTATCTCAACGTGAATACAGGCCCAGGTTTTGTTTAAAGCATGTTATCAGAAATGTTTTGTGAACGGTTTTCTGAGAGCATTATTTTATGCGTATGTTCGACCATCTGCCTATGTCTATTTGACGGTTGCACGCACTCTTCTTTCTCTCTCTGTTTGAACCTTTCGACAATCTGTCGGTCATCTTCATTTGTTGATGCATTTCATACATATTTACATAAGAAACGAAATATTGTTGTTTTGAAACTGACACCAATTCGCCTCTTTCATTTGACGTTTACTCCCATCTTCAATTCATACGTACTTATTTTGTGCTTTTCCCATCTTCAATCCACATCTACTTATTTTGTGCTTCTCCCATCTTCAATTCACATCTACTTATTTTGAGCTTCTCCATCTTCAATTTACATCTACTTGTTTTGAGCTTTTCCCATCTTCAATTCACATCTACTTATTTTCTGCTTTTCC
>CM065691.1:8997844-9007844 GCA_017654935.2 Phymorhynchus buccinoides
AGATTTTTTTAAAAGTATTAATATTTTGTTCAAACTTTAATGTTAGTGTCAATATCATTCCAGCAAACAGCAACTCTGTTAGTAAAGTAACATTTTGTTTTGTTAGTATGGCAATGTTTAATTACAAAAATCGCCATCAGATGTTTTAGTGCTAGTGATTTGTGGGGCTGAAAAGAAAGTATCAACATGAATATCATCAATTTTGTTGAACGTTTTGTAGGTTTGAATGAGACTTCTTCGCAAACTTCTACCTTTTAGACAATGTAAAGTAAGACACCTCTCTGGATAGGTCATGTTTTTACACTCTTTTAACAATTTAGTTGCACGCCTTTGAACCTAGTAGAGTTATGTTCATGACAACACAAATAAAACTAAGACACGAAGGAGCATGCACAAACAATGCAATAACTCATGGACACATAGTAGGGGAAAGTAGTCTTGATTGGAACGGAGTGTAGATTGGAACAATACATTTTCTCCGAGATTTGTGTGCATAAACGATCGATTTAACTATATAACAATTCATTTTGGTAAGGGAGGTTACCATGCAAGCCAAGATGACGGAAAGTAAAGGCGCGCCAAGACGTTAAGTTCACAAACATTTCTCATGCCAAGCCTCTAATTAATGCAGTAATCCAGTTATGCCATATACAAGATTAATTGATGCAGTCAGTGCAAACTTACCCGCATACGACAGCTCAAGGACTAAATTACTCATACACTTTGAACATAAGCTGCTGTGTCGTATGCTTTGCCTGTACGATGTCATGGTTCTCTATGACTACGATTAGTTTACATTGGAACAAAAAGGGTGGTGCAAAATGGAACACATGTTCCATTGAAGCCGACTAGGATAAAGAGTCTCCTTTCTTTTGTTTGACCAAGATAAAAAGGCCTACACACTTATCTTTATTATTGTTGTTTTATTTGAGAGTTGGTTTACGTTTCCTTAAAACACTTTAAAAGACTCAAGTGTTTCAAAAGTTTTGTTTTATCTGTTCCAATTTATACCCTGTGATTTATCACGTTCCAATCTACCCACCCGTTTTATCTGTTCCAATTTATACCCTGTGATTTATCACGTTCCAATCTACCCACCCGTTTTATCTGTTCCAATTTATACCCTGTGATTTATCACGTTCCAATCTACCCACCCGTTTTATCTGTTCCAATTTATACCCTGTGATTTATCACGTTCCAATCTACCCACCCGTTTTATCTGTTCCAATTTATACCCTGTGATTTATCACGTTCCAATCTACCCACCCGTTTTATCTGTTCCAATTTATACCCTGTGATTTATCACGTTCCAATCTACCCACCCGTGTCTTGTAAATTGGAACATTCTGTAAAAAAAGAAAAAAATCAATAAAAATTTCAGTTGCATTTAACTTGTCTTCTATTGTCAGATGAATGAACGCCTCTCAGGCTACACTGGAAGCATGGTTGGGATGCGCTATATCTTATTGGTTCAGACTTATGGGCGTACGTTCTTACCCGTTCCAATCAAGACTACTTTCCCCTATACACACACGTGCACAATACACATGTGCGCGTACACAATACACATGAACTCATATGTACAATTGAAGAAAACACACACTTTCACTATGCAACCACCAACTGCACAAACGCACAAAAGCATAGGCCTACATATACACTCGCGCACTACTTGAAACGCAGATATAATATTAATAAGATAAAACATAATAAGAAGATACATAAAACCTTTATTTCCATTAGCAATCACGCAGGCGAGCAAACACAACAATAATTATGCACAAGCAAAAAGACACACACGATCGACCACAAATATCACAATAACAGACAAGTTACAAACATTTATTTTTCTTCTTCGTTGATAGCTCAGACAGTCTCCTGTCAACATGAGCGCATATGCGTCATGCTGCTGTTAGGCGCCCAAGAAATAGTTAGGCCCGGCACTGTCCGTCTTTGGCTGGAGAAAATCTCTAAGGATTTTTGAGAGAAAAAGGCAGGACAATAGGCCAGTAAGGCAGACAGATAGTAGAGGACAGTGAGCAAAGGGAAAAGGCAGAGTCAAAGAGAGTGACAGATTAGAGGCAGCTACAAACACATAACTTCCAGAAGGTGGTGGAACTATTTTCAGTACCATGGGCAATCAGAATTAGGCACTCATTTTTGGTGTAGTTCTTGCTCACATTCATTTGAATAAATAAAGAAAGGGAAAAGAAAAGAAATGAAGATAAAATACCGTAAGTAATTTTCGGCAAAACAAGGAAGGACAATTAAAGAGGCCATAGAGATAAGGGAAAGGAGACCAAGCATCAACAGGGATCTAGGTTATGACCTGCTCCCATCTACAATCCTCTCCTGAACAGTGCCAAAGACTGTATAGGGGAAGATAAGCATCCGGTCTCTTTTCCCTATATGAGTAGTGAGGACAGAAACACTGGTTATGTCCCTTTTAAACAGGACACATTTTACACGTTCTTAGGCCAGTTGAATTATCCGTTCAAATTCCAGTCTGAGCTTTTGGATAGCCGTCACTGTGAATGGTGTACTGTCGACACTAACGATAACTCTATCAGCCCGGTTCGCCGAGCTCTTAAGTAATCCATCTTATCCTTTTAGAATATCTTTGACAGTGCTCACCCCACAAATGACAACTCAGTGGACAACACCAACAGCTCCCACCACAGCCAGTCAGTCAAGGTTGACAAAGACAAGCAGTAAATGACCTAAGGTGTTTTATTTTCATTTCATTTCTCTTCTTTATTTATTCAACTGACTGTGAGCAAGAACAACACGAAATATGACTACCCCACAATCGAAAAGCATATATACTCTAGGTACTCATTAAACCACCATTGTGACACAGGATTCACAATGGCAGACACCTTGGTTTAAACAAGATTTATTCAAATGAAGCACATACAGCAGCACATAATTTAAATGAGTAGAGCACAACAAGCTTAGAGCTTATACAAGGCACTCCAACATTTTTCAATGACATAGTATTGGCTGCCACAAGCATGGAAAATAAACGAAATAAGGCTTTACGCCATGTGGGGCCATGTGGGGCTAAAATGGAAAATACACAGCACAACATCAATATTAGTGTACAGTGGGAAGAAAAACAAATAAAACAATACTTTACGAACAAAAACAACATGAATCAAAACAACAGATTAGAAACGTATTATAATCACATACAACGCTCTAATCAAATTTTGCCTGAGATGCGCACTAGTTGCAAACTGCATCAAATCAATAATTTCATCACGGAAACTATACCGACCAGACACCTTGACAATAGTATTACCATTGCAACATATTAATAATGGAAGAATGTTTCAAAAGGACCACAATTAAAATGGCAGAGTCAATGATGAAAATGGATGAAAAAACCCAATAAACACCCGATGGAGGTAGATGACAAACAGTATCTTAAAGGACACGATACATGGAGCCATAATGACGTATCGATACTGGCAAACGTAAAGATTGAACCCCAACTAGACATTCCCGCGCAGATCAGCTGTTCTGAATATGCTAATGGCTTGATGATGTCATCAGGGTGAAGGTTGCTGACTCATTTAAAAGCGCTAAGCGATAATGTGGTTTCGTTATGGCTCCCCCCACCTGCGTGCGCATCTCGACCCTTCCAACGGAAGTGTCGCCATCTTAGTCAAATTTGTGTGTAAACAGCATCGATCTGGCATTTTCCAAACAAAGTTACTGACTAAGATGGCGGTCTCCCATATTATGGCACGCTCCTTGTGGCCGGATATGACGACACGTGGGTACAAGCCATTCCCAACAATGTTTCTCATTGAACATGTTTTCACAAAGAAGCAAGATTTAATATTTCCGTCGCTCAGTAAAGCGATAGGGTTGGTATTAGGGTAGAGTTATGTTCATGAAATGAAAAACAACAACACCTTAAGATTGAGAAGAACTGCTAAATTACACATTTGCTTACATTTACCCCTGTAGCAGAAGATAATTCATTAATATACGGAAACAATCCTCAATTGTCCTTCCTTTCAACGAAATGTCCATCAACGAAATTGGTCCTTTCAATAATGTAAAGGAGGAACATTTTATATGGCGCCCATCCTACCATGTAAAAAGAGTAATTGAGGCACATTTTTCTTCTTTTACATCACAATTCAGATTAAGGTTACCTTTTATTTTACTGACTGTTCCGTCAACTCCTGTGGACTTCCTCGGAGTTAATGGCTTGGTGAAGACATCTCACTCGCTGCCCCGATTCTCGGGATTAATTGTAAGCGCCTAGAGCTTAAAGGTGAAGCGATATATACATTTTCTTAAATAATAATAATAATAATAATAATAATAATAATAATAATAATAATAATAAGAAGAAGAAGAAGAAGAAGAAAAAGAAGAAGAAGAAGAAGAAGTAACTAAGAGCAATTATTGGTAAATCGACCCGATTAACACACCTTTGTGCTTAGTGGAGGAGATGTGGCAGCGCAAAATGTTACAACGCGGCAAAATGTTACAATTGTAACAAATTGCGTGAGCTGCCCGGGGCTCCTCGCGCAAAATGTTACAATTGTAACATTTTGACGCGTTGTAACATTTTGCACGGAAAGCCTGCGGCAAAATGTTACAATTTTGTTAGAATTGTAACATTTTGCGCGAGGCGCCCCGGGCAAAATGTTACAACGCGTCAAAATGTTACAATTGAAAGCTTTCAATCAAAGGTGGGCGCCTCGCGCAAAATGTTATTGTTATTCTAACAAAAATTGTAACATTTTGCCGCAGGCTTTTTATGCAAAATGTTACAACGCGGAACAAACCTGTTACAATTGTAACATTTTGCCGCAGGACTTTCCGCGCAAAATGTTACAAGTGTTCGTCTGGAAAATGTGACAACTGTAAAAACATTTTGACGCGTTGTCAACAGTTTTGCGCTGCCACAGGAGAGTACTATGGTAGACAGAACAGCATGACATGGGTCATCTCTCAGAGCTAGAGCTAAACAACACTTTGCTAAAGGAAAGGGAATATCCTGATGTGTACTGAGAAACAAGGTACTTAAAGGGACACCCTGTATGGATGACACTGAATTAATTTGCAAGAAACACTTTCGAAGCCTCATTCAGCACCAGACAAAAGACAGCCTTTTCAAGGATCTGGAACACTCACTTTGCTCTGGTTTCACGTGTTAAATTAAACCGTTAAAACGGCGATTCCTCCTTAGCGGAGTTGCCGGACGGGGTTAACGGAGGATTTGAGAGTGGTTGAAGAATTTTTTCTAGAAATTAAATTTGTAGTGCAGAAAAGACAAAACATTGGAGCTATTTCCTTTCTCGTGAGCGAAACTCCTTTTGGTAAACTGTACAAAAACTGTATCAAAAAGGTGTTCACATTTGTGTGGAAAATTCGTGCAAAACAATAGAAAAATTTGGTCAAAAAACTCAGGCGGCCATTAAAACAAGAGCTTTCTCTGACATGGAATCGTGACTTCCAGCACCTCCACCATGGAGGAATCGCCGAGTTGATAAGTTTGAAAAATAGGAAACCAGAGCAAAGTGATCATGCCAACGATTTTTGTAAAGGGTGTTTTCCTGGTGATCTCGACGTGTTTCTTGTTAAAAGTTGATGAATCCGTCAGGGTGGCCCTTTTAGTTTACATTTACCGTAGATTCTCGCAGACATCATTTCCAGGGGTACTTGCCAGAAGGGACCATCGGCCTCCTTTATGTCTTTCGTGATGGTACCGCCTGGCATGCACCCCTCGATTTACAAGTAATGGTATTGGTATTGTGGTATTGGCATTACTTTTATAGTCGGGTTATATTTTCGGGTTGCTCCTGCCTGGAGAGCGCGAAGTATGTGATAGCAGAGGCACAACATCTGAAGGATGTTATCATATTAATGTTACGCGGTGCCAGAATTGCGTAGCGATAGTCCCAGACACCAACATTGACAAGAAGATTCAGTGTAGAGTGGCACAGTGGTAGCGCGTTCGCCTCGTGTCAAGTAAACCCGAGTTCGAAAACCTGGGTACATGGGAACATGTAAACTTCCTCTCACTTTGCACTATTTAGGCCTTACGGTCTGAACGTGGACCTTCTTTCGGATGAGATATATAAATGCAGATGTGTGCCCATGCACTTAGCCACACGTTAAAACCCAGTGGCAACGAAAAAATTTGTCATTTGGTCAAAAGTTTTTTTCACACGACATCCATATTTATCTCTTTTCCTTAAATTGAATGTATGAGTCACACTGGTTGAAATCGCATGTAAAAATTGAATTGTTGTGGATATGACCAAGGTATAAGAATGTGGCGCGTCTCTGGCTGCGACGCGCTCTCTAGGTGGGAGCAACCAGAATTTCACAGAGACGCCTCTGTGACTGTGAAGTACCTAATACCTAAAATAAATAATACATGATGGAAGAGGAACAACACCTTACGGGCATGTTACACAGTGCACTAATAATGTATCAATATTCGCGGACTTACAACAGGACTCAACGGACAACAGGATGGAAATGGTGGTCATAGTTGTGGTAGAGAAGAGGGGAAAGTTGACAACAAACATCTGGCTTTTGTTGTTGTGTGGTGGCGCCTACTTAACCTTCTTTAGATTTCACACACAACGCAGACAAACACAAACACTGGCACGCATGACAATGGCCTAATCTTTCAAACAAAGTTAACACTCTTTGTCATAATCCATTGCAGTCACTAATGCTGGAGCGGCGCGGTGTGACGGTCAGCTCCTGGTCACTGTCCAACAAGCTAACCGAGGGAGGAGCTGCGGCCACCGGAACAGCCAAACAGCCGGGTGACGTCACCCTTTGCCCTCCCACTCCTCTTACTCCCCCTCCTCCTTCAACTTCCTCCTGTCTCTCTTTCCCTTCCGAAAGAGACCCCGCTCCGTTACCGCTATGACGGCTGCTGCTGCTTCCTCGAAAAATGGCCAACGCTCGTTCTTTTCGACACACGTAATGGCGAAACACGCTGAAGATAAACACGTCCCAAAATCCGCGCGTGAAGGAAATCATCTGACACACTTTGTACACCAAAAAGTAGTCCCCGCTGCTTCCGCTTCCACGCACTGCAGCAGCGGAAGTGACGTCAGGCTCACGCGCGCGCAAGGTCACGAACTCTAGGGGAAGGTGACACAGCAAGAAACTGACGAGAAGCGCGAAAGTGAAAACGATAACAGAAGTGGAGGAGCGGTAAGGCCTCCCGGGCGCTCGCACCGTTTTCCTGTTCCTCAAAAACAGCACGAAAAGCGCCACGGACGCGGAAACGGGGAAGAAGAACGTCACGAAGAAATCCAACCATACAAACACATCCACCAGCCATAGAAAATGCGTCGACGCGAAACAAACATGCGTGCTGAAATTGGTCCCAACGACACCTCCGCGAATACTCCACTGCACTGCTGCATCTTCTTCTTTTTGACGAACTAGGTTCTTCAATCCTTCTCCTTCGTCGTTCATTCCAAAGGATGGCAACACTCCAGGATTTTCTCCTGCGAAATCGGTATTCATTTCGAGGGATGTTGACAAGAATCCCGGTCCTTTCTCATCTTCTACGAGGTTGGTATCGTACAAAACCACGGACCAGATGTTGTAGGCTGCAGAGAAGAACCAGGTGAGGCTGGAGAAGAAGAGGCATCGTCCCGGGGAGAGGATACGGAAGGAGGAGGAGGTGGAGATGGAGGCTACGATCCTCTCCAGGGCCAGCATGGTGATGGTGTAGATGACGGCCGTCTTGGACACCGTGCTGAAGTAGAAGTACCCCTTGCACATGTAGCCTGAGGTCTCACTCAGCAATCTCTGAAGAAGAAGAGAAAAAAGAAGAGAAAACGTTATGGCTTGAGTACATGTTAACTTTTGTTTTTACTCTTTGCCCATGACAACATATTGATATGCCAGTCATAAAGGTATCTGTACACGTTAACCATAGTTACTAAATATCTCTATTTCCCTATGGCAACGCAGTTAGCCCACTTATAATATGACTTACAACTCAAAGTGTTGCCATGGGGAAATAGTGATATTTTGTGATTAATAATAACGTGTACTGAGACAATAAGAGTACTTGCATATTACTGTGTTACCATGGGGAAGGAGTAAAAAATATGTTCATGTGTATTGATACCAGCAGATTGGGGTTAGGTTGGCCAACGTTTTTAGCTATTTAAAGGTTTTGAAATATACCGAAAATTCGCTTGTCCCTTATTTTAGTGTTGTTTTAATGGATTCAAACTTCACATTTTATTGGTTAGATTTTGGTATAATGGGGAGGGAGTACTCGCAACATAGTGGGGGGAAAGGGGTAGGAAATAGTGGAGAAAATAACGAAGAAACAACAAGAGAAAAACAACAATGTAGTTAAAGAAAAACATGGGGGAAAATAAACAGCAATGGGGAAAACCCCCACAATCAACGAATGTGTGTGTGGGTGTGGGTGCTTTTACAACATTTTAGAAAACGTTTCACAAAGCAAAAATTGTATAACAATGAGCACAGCCCGGAGGTTTATAAACAAAAGGCGTGGGTGACTACATGGGTGACATAGTTGATTTGTGTGTGAGTGTGCATATAATGCCTTTGTATGTGCAAAGATCTGTATTTGCATGCTTGCATATATGTATGGTGTTGCATACACACGCGTGGTATGCAAAATGGTATTTGTGTTGCTTAAAGGCCCAGTGCACAAAATAAGCAACCGTAAAAACATTCCAAGGGAAAATGAAATAATGAATGTATAGACCTTTTCCTCTTTCAAAGCAAACCCCATTGGAAACTGCACGTTATTGAAATAAAAGCCTAAACGTGACAGAGATGGCCCTTTGCTCAAATGACTTTATCATTGGTTGACAATAGCCTGCAGTAGGGGCCAACAGTAACATGAGAGCTGTACAATAGATGTTTTTCTACAGTACTGGAAAATCATGGTGCAGTTTAGTCTCTTGTGGAAGACAATGACTCTCAAAAAGAGGGTGCCTTGGCACTGGTTCTTAAGTGCTGCAGCCAAAGGGATGGGTTGGCCTTTGGGAACCTTCCCCAACGCCACCTGTCCTCAAATCCCTTTGGTCGAGAGAGTGGGGATGTACCCTGGACAAGGCATCTCCATTTTAAACAAATTCTAGCCCAGCCCACCGAAATAGCATCTGCCCCCTCTGCTATCTGGCAGTCATGGTCGGAAACGAGTCACTGGCATACAAAGACACCCGCGACAGGATTGTGTTTGGAATAAATACACAGGAAGACACCCACAAGCATTTTCATTCGAGAATACCAAATGCAGCCTACAGAATATTAAACTGATCACACTAATTCAGCCTCATTCGTTTAGCTCTATGAGGTGCATTGTGCCCAAACCACGTCAGAGCAAATTGGGTCTATTAGATTGTAACAAAAAAAATGAAAGTGTTAGAAATCAATGTGTATTGGCGTAAAGATAAAAATAACAATGGAAAGGGAATTTTGACTTTGACTTTGACACACACTTCCACCCCACCCCCCTCACACAAGCAATTTTCATGCCATCCATGCAACAGGCAAAACAGCATTTAGAATAATAATTCTTTAAGCATAAAAATAACATAGAAAAGTAAAATAAAATAATATAAAATAGAACCTTTTGATAAAAAGGAACTACCTAAATAAAAAAAAGATGCGGTCTTATCTGAGGTTATCAGATATATAAAAAAAAACCCCACCACAAATCAATAAAGCCTACTTTTTAACCAGTTTCCACGAAACCTACTTTTCCCCAACTAGCTCTAATAAGCATTAGTTCTCTCTCGTGCTTACTATTGCCATTCATCTTGATTCTTCCTGCGGAGGCGAGGCTATAAAGCCAGCCAAGTCTATTGACTTATTGACTTAGCTAGTATTCCTGGCACAAAAATCGATGATTTAGGGTTACCTTTTTTTTAATTTTAAAGTTCGTGAAAGTCTTTCTGGGTAATTGGTTCTTTCACTTTTAATGGGGGTCGTTGACTCTTCTCTATGC
>CM065691.1:9012844-9030344 GCA_017654935.2 Phymorhynchus buccinoides
TATCGGCAAACGAGGGGTGTTTCTTAGACCGTTTTTGCCGATTTGAGCGAGCGCAACGTAACGTTAGCCCTTGTGAAACGACCGCCCGGAGCAAGTAACACTAAACACAGCGTCGTTCGATTGTCACACTCGGAAAAGCCTTCATTTTATTAAGTGCAGCTAACAGGCTTGTCTGTCCTTCTTGTAGTGGGGGAGAAATGACTGGCTAGCAAGATGTTCCTGGCTGATATGATAAGAATGACACATCACTGAGAGAATGACACATCACTGAGAGGAACAAATTACTGTCAAATCAGACACAAAGGCAATACATGCCTGACAAGAAGTTCGTCACAACCAATTAGTCCTTGAAGACCCCCCACGTCACGTTCACATTCCCTCTTATGCTTGGAAGATTTCGTACCATATTATAAGAAGGGAAACACGTGAAAAACATGATTTTGACTCATGAACGTGGCGGGTCTTTAAAGGGTCAGCCACACGTCCACTAACATCGCACGACTGTACGATATGATTCGATCGTGTGATCTCGACGCGCCAACCACATTTTGTACTTGGGGAGACCACGTGATCGAATCGTATCGTATACAGTCGTGCGATTTTAGTGGACGTGTCGCTGGGCCTTACGGGACAGCCACACTGCGTACAATTCCATTCACTGAGATCCGATTGTGCCATTTGTGAGGCAGTAGAATTTGACTGTCTAACTGAATCTGATGAAATCCTACTAGTTATTTCTAATTATTTTAGTAGTCGCCCGTACACGAATCTGATAAAATATCTTATTTTTGTATCGGATCCCCCCGTGGGGATACCGGGGGGTCTTTCGTACAAATAGTTCCCCCACCTTCTGGAAGTTCTGTGCTTATAACTTCCTCTAATCTGTCACTCTCTTTGACTCTGCCTCTTCCCTTTGATTACTGTCATCTACTATCTTTCTGCCTTACCGGTCCATTCTCCTGCCTTTTTTCACGAAACACTTTCAAAAAACATTTCCTCCAGCCGAAGTGGGACTTGTTGGGCCAGACTATTTCTTAGTTAGGCGCTTAACGGCAGCATGACGCATCTGCGCTCATAAACTGTGATCGAAGAAGAAGAAGAAGAAGTTGTCAACCTGTTTTTCTTATTTCTCCCTAGAAACTGGATGTTTTTCTGTTTCTTGTCAAGTCTAGCTAACTGGCAGTGATATGCCTTGGCCCAGCTCATAGGACAATTATTTTATTAAACACAAAATGTCCTTTTGTGTTGCCCCCTTTCAGGACAAATTGTGTTACCCCCCTTTCAGGACATATGTTGTGCTACCCCTTTTTCAGGACAAATGTTGTGTTACCCATTTTCAGGACAAAGGTTGTATTACCCCCTTTCAGGACAAATGTTGTGTTACCCCTTTTCCAGGACAAAGGTTGTGTTACCCCCTTTCAGGACAAATGTTGTGTTACCCCTTTTCCAGGACAAACGTTGTGTTACCCCCTTTCAGGAGAAATGTTGTTACCCCTTTTCAGGACAAATATCATGCTACCCCCTTTCAGGACAAATGTTGTTACCCCTTTTCAGGACAAATATTGTGTTACCCCTTTTCAGGACAAATGTTGTGTTATGCCATTTTCAGGACAAATGTTGTGTTACCCCTTTTCAGGACAAATGTTGTGTTACCCCTTCCAGGACAAATGTTGTGTTACCCCTTACATGACAAATGTTGTGTTACCCCTTTCAGGACAAATGTTATGCTACCCCTTCCAGGACAAATGTTGTTTCCCCTTTTCAGGACAAATGATGTTACCCCTTTCAGGACAAATGTTGTGTTACCCAATTTAGGACAAATGTTGTCACTCCTTTACAGGACAAAATAATTTAATGTCGTGTTACCCCCTTTCAGGACAAATGTTGTGTTACCCATTTTCAGGACAAATATCGTGTTACCCCCTTTCAGGACAAATGTTGTGTTACCCCTTTTCCAGGACAAACGTTGTGTTACCCCCTTTCAGGACAAATGTTGTTACCCCTTTTCAGGACAAATATCATGCTACCCCCTTTCAGGACAAATGTTGTTACCCCTTTTCAGGACAAATATTGTGCTACCCCCTTTTCAGGACAAAATGTTGTGTTACCCCTTTTCAGGACAAATGTTGTGCTATGCCATTTTCAGGACAAATGTTGTGTTACCCCTTTTCCAGGACAAACGTTGTGTTACCCCCTTTCAGGACAAATGTTGTTACCCCTTTTCAGGACAAATATCATGCTACCCCCTTTCAGGACAAATGTTGTTACCCCTTTTCAGGACAAATATTGTGTTACCCCTTTTCAGGACAAATGTTGTGTTATGCCATTTTCAGGACAAATGTTGTGTTACCCCTTTTCAGGACAAATGTTGTGTTACCCCTTCCAGGACAAATGTTGTGTTACCCCTTACAGGACAAATGTTGTGTTACCCCTTTCAGGACAAATGTTATGCTACCCCTTCCAGGACAAATGTTGTTTCCCCTTTTCAGGACAAATGATGTTACCCCTTTCAGGACAAATGTTGTGTTACCCAATTTAGGACAAATGTTGTCACTCCTTTACAGGACAAAATAATTTAATGTCGTGTTACCCCCTTTCAGGACAAATGTTGTGTTACCCATTTTCAGGACAAATATCGTGTTACCCCCTTTCAGGACAAATGTTGTGTTACCCCTTTTCCAGGACAAACGTTGTGTTACCCCCTTTCAGGACAAATGTTGTTACCCCTTTTCAGGACAAATATCATGCTACCCCCTTTCAGGACAAATGTTGTTACCCCTTTTCAGGACAAATATTGTGCTACCCCCTTTTCAGGACAAATGTGTTACCCCTTTTCAGGACAAATGTTGTGCTATGCCATTTTCAGGACAAATGTTGTGTTACCCCTTTTCAGGACAAATGTTGTGTTACCCCTTCCAGGACAAATGTTGTGTTACCCCTTACAGGACAAATGTTGTTTTACCCCTTACAGGACAAATGTTGTGTTACCGCTTTCAGGACAAATGTTATGCTACCCCTTCCAGGACAAATGTTGTTTCCCCTTTTCAGGACAAATGATGTTACCCCTTTCAGGACAAATGTTGTGTTACCCAATTTAGGACAAATGTTGTCACTCCTTTACAGGACAAAATAATTTAATGTCGTGTTACCCCCTTTCAGGACAAATGTTGTATTACCCCATTTTCAGGACAAATATTGTGTTACCCCCTTTCAGGACAAATGTTGTGTTGCCCCCTTTCAGGACAAACGTTGTGTCACCCCCTTTTCAGGACAAATGTTGTGTTACCCCCTTTTCGGGACAAATATTGTGCTACCCCCTTTTCAGGACAAATATTGTCACCCCTTTTCAGGACAAAATGTTGTGCTACCCCCTTTCAGGACAAATGTTGTGTTACCCCCTTTCAGGACAAAATGTTGTGTTACCCCCTTTCAGGACAAAATGTTGTGTTACCCCCTTTCAGGACAAAATGTTGTGCTACCCCCTTTCAGGACAAAATGTTGTGTTACCCCCTTTCAGGACAAATGTCCTACTGGAACTTAACACTGGCGGAGTTCATCCCAATGACTTTTCTTCCAGGATCCTGGACATTCTTTCCTCAAAAGAAAACTACTTCTCTTGTTTCAGAACTGTTTTCCCAATCACTTGGTCTCCCTCGGTGCAGTCACAACACACAACAGCTAAGTCGCTGCTTCAATGAGAAGACTAAATGGTTAACAATCTTCCTCAAACGACCAAGTTCAACAATAACGATGCTCCTCCCCCCCCCCCCCACACACACACACACACGGGGGCTCTTTTGTGCAAATAGTTCCTCCGCCTTCTGGAAGTTCTGTGCTTGTTATTTCCTCTAATCTGTCACTCTCATATTAATTGACTCTTGCCTTTTCTCTTTGCTTTACTGTCGTCTGTTATCTTTCTGCCTTACTGGTGGTCCATTATCCTGCCATTTTGTTTAATTTATAGAATTTTTCTTTTTGCTAAAGACTTTCTGCAGCCGAAGACGGACATGCTGGGCCTAGCTATTTCTTAGGCGCATAACGACAGACTGATGCATCTGCACTCAAAATGACAGGACATTGTCAAAGCGCTCGACGAAGAAGAAGTACTAATAGATGTTGGTATACGACAAAGGGTCAAAGCTTTTGCCCCTCACATAACCAGAAGCGGTTTTGAGATCCTGTACACTGGCTAAGCGGTTTCTTCTTCTTTTTATTCTTCTTCTTCTTCTTCTTCTTCTTCTTCTTCCTCTTCTTCTTCTTCTTCGATCGCTCTGACAGTTTCCTGTCAATTATGAGCGCAGATGCGTCATGCTGCCGTTATGCGCCTAACTAAGAAATAGTTAGGCCCAGCAAGTCCGACTTCGGCTGGAGGAAATCTTTTTGAAAGTCGTTTCTTGACAACAACAAAAGGGCAGGAGAATGGACCGGTAAGGCAGAAAGATAGTAAGATGACAGTAAGCAAATGGAAAAGGCAAGAGTCAAAGAGAGTGACAGATAAGGGGAAGCTACAAGCACAGAACGTCCAGAAAGTGAGGGAACTATTGATACAAAAGACCCCCCGGTATCCCCACGGGAGGGGGTGGGGTGAAAGCGGTTTTATTTATGGTCTTCCTCTACTCTACTGGAAAATATGAATGGAGGAGAGGGCGGGGTTGGGTGGAGATGAGAGGGGGCAGGGGGGTAGGCTATGGAAGTAGACAGAGGTGAGGGTGGGGTGGGGTGGGGTGGGTTGGGGGTGGGGAGGGATAAGTGGGAGGCTCCCGATGTTGATCCACTTTTGGTGCGGTAGTTGGCCCCTCGGGTGACGTGAGGACCTGCAGACTGACACTGAAGGGAGGAGGTATGCGGGGGGGGGGGGGGGGGGAGGGAGAAGGAGAGGGTGATGGTGTCTTGTCTCGCTGGTGTCTTCCTTCGAGGAGTAAGTGGGTCGTTTTGCTGGAAGGATTTAGGGCTGAGATTCTGTCAACACATAGTACAGGAACGTAGTCTCACAAATAGACACTTATACACACAAACATGTGCGCGTGTGTATGAAAACAAACGTGCGTATGTGTGAGTAAGCACGTACACGCACACGCACACGCTCGCACACAAGCACACACACTATACAAGCGCGTGCGTGCGCACGCTAGCAAGCACGTACTCACGCACGTACACGTATATAGATGCACAAATAGAGGGACAGGTTGATAGGCACACACACACACACACACACACACACACACACACACACACACACACACACACACACAGACATACACTCTCTCTCCCTCTCACCCCCCCCCTCCCCCTACGATTATAATAATGTGCAACACAAATGGTTTGAATGAAAGTAGGTTTCCCTTACAAACAGACAGACAACCAAGCAGTTCAAACGCGCATAACCTCTTTAGCAAGAGATGATCAATAAAGTAAGGGTTTGCCTGATGGTTGGTTTTACGTCCAATTAGGCGTTGCCTCTTATAGACAGTGTTCATGAAGACTGGAAGCGTAAGGGTGAGGGGTGACAGACGAAATGAGACCAAATGGTAGATGGAGGGGGGGGGGGGGGGGGGGAGGTGGTAAGGGGAAAATAGAATTATTTCCCCTTCCTTGTCGTCGTCTTACTACAGTATGACTGCCCGGTCCCACAACTGGGCCAATTACAGAGAGAGAGAGAGAGAGAGAGAGAGAGAGAGAGAGAGAGAGAGAGAGAGAGAGAGAGAGAGAGAGAGAGAGAGAGAGAGAGAGAGAGAGAGAGAGAGAGAGAGAGAGAGAGAGAGAGAGAGAGAGAGAGAGAGAGAGAGAGAGAGAGAGAGAGAGAGAGAGAGAGAGAGAGAGAGAGAGAGAGAGAGAGAGAGGGAGAGAGAGAGAGAGAGAGGAGAGAGAGAGAGAGAGAGAGAGAGAGAGAGAGAGAGAGAGAGAGAGAACAATTGAACAATTTGAAAAAATTTTAATTGCAAAGGCCACCAACCTAACTGCAAGGAGGTCAAAGCAATTTACATATATCTCAGTCTCCCTCACACACACACACACACACACACACACACACACACACACACACACACACACGCGCGCGCGCGCGCGCGCGCGCGTATGCTCATGTTTGCAGTATACGCGCGAATATAGCATATTCATGAAAATAAGTTAAAAAAGAAACAAATTACAGCATGCATTTTTTTAAACAACTAAGACTTTTTTGACAGTTGGAATAATTCTCTTTCTTTCATTGCATAGAAAATGAACATCGCCACAGAGCGAGTTATTTCCCTTTTTTCGCTTTGGAGTAGCAATGATAGTGTTGGTCTATGATCAAATTTGAAATGACGAGTAAGGTATTGATCTCTTAAATCATGGTATAATGGAGAAGTAATTCCAAAGATCAGGTATCAGCTGAAGACCATGTTTTCCCTTATTGATAATATCACAAACTAACTCATTAATGAAGAGTGAAAATAGCACAGGGCTGCATATTTCACCTTGTTTAAGTCCTAAGGGGCACATGAAAGCACCACTAATCTCACCACCTGCTCTCACCCTTGCTTTAACAACTTTATAAACACTAGTAATAGCATTATGCATTCCTCCCCTTACGCCCCTTTTCTTCAAGACATTCCATAAATTTGTACGAACAATCGAATCAAAGGCTTTACGAAAATCTATAAAACCAACATATAACTTTTTATGATAGGACAATTGCTTCTGTACTAATGCAAAAAGCGTAAACACATGGTCGATTGTACTGTATTTCTTTCTAAAACCAGCCTGACTTTCGTTTATAACATTATTTTCCTCAATCCATTTACTAAGTCTTTGATTCAAAATGTGACTATACAGTTTACTGCAAATATTGAGAAGAGAGACCCCCCTGTAGTTATCAGGATACATTTTGTCGCCCTTCTTATGAAGGGGTTGAATAATAGATTCAGACAACTGAGCTGGGTACGTACCGGAAGAGAACAATTTGTTAAATAGAAGGAGCAAAAAAGGCACAATAACAAGCGCTGCATGCTTAAAAACTTCACCTATGATGCGATCAGGACCTGCCGCTCTACCATTTTTAAGAGCACGAATTGCGGCATCAACCTCGCCCTCTGTGATATCCGCGTCCAGAGCATCAGTGTTACACTGTTCCTGTTCATCACCGAGATCGATTTCTGACTCATTAAAGTTATTATTATCAGAATTGTGAACTGAATTAGTTTGAAACACTTCGGAAAAATGACGAAACCACTCGTCCTTCGTGATATAATTATTTGCTGGAGAATTAGTGTTAAACGATTTAATTTTACTCAAGAATTCTTTCCCGTTATTAATATTGTCATGCAAGGAGTTTATAACATGTTCACGATGAGCCTTTTGTTTTATCCTCAACAGCTCTTTATAGTCTCTGCGTTTTGCATTATATTGTTCCCTAAATGCATGCTCCTCTTCAGATAGAACACTGCTCACTGTACCTTCATTAGTGCTAGTTTGTGGCACAGAGCCTATATTTCGTGATTTTGAGAGAGAGAGAGAGAGAGAGAGAGAGAGAGAGAGAGAGAGAGAGAGAGAGAGAGAGAGAGAGAGAGAGAGAGAGAGAGAGAGAGAGAGAGAGAGAGAGAGAGAGAATCACACAAAATTATAAATGCAGAAACACACACTCGCACGCGCACAAACACACACATACACACACACACACACACAAACACACACACACACACACACACACACACACACACACACACACACACACACACACACACACACACACACACACACACACACACACACACACACACACACACACACACACAAACAGGAGAGAGAGAGAGAGAGAGAGAGAGAGAGAGAGAGAGAGAGAGAGAGAGAGAGAGAGAGAGAGAGAGAGAGAGAGAGAGAGAGAGAGAGAGAGAGAGAGAGAGAGAGAGGGGGGAGAGGGAGAGAGAGAGAGAGAGAGAGGGAGAGAGAGAGATAGAGAGAGAGAGAGGGAGAGAGAGAGAGAGAGAGAGAGAGAGAGGGAGAGAGAGAGAGAGAGAGAGAGAGAGAGAGAGAGAGAGAGAGAGAGAGAGAGAGAGAGAGGGAAAGAGAGAGATATATATAGAGAGAGAGGGAGATGGAGAGAGAGAGAGAGAGAGAGAGAGAGAGAGAGAGAGAGAGAGAGAGAGAGAATGCGAATGCGAATGATTTATTCAAATAGGCCAAGGCCCCTTATGAAGGGGTAGTGAACAAACAAAGATCAACAGCCATACTAAACTTAGTAATCCATCAAATAATAATAATAAAAATAATACAAATCATCATCAATAATCTAGTAATACATGATACTAATGTCGCTACATATAACAATTGCTTCAGTCAGATGGCAGTTAATATCCAGTAAGAACATGGCGGAAGAAGGACTATGAAATAGCAATGTCTCTAAATTTGAAAGCTTTATACATAAAAAGGGCCAGATTCCGAATATCACTTTCTTTCTTTGAAGCTAACAACAATGTTAATTTAAACGCACATGGATTACGAATATATTTTTGTGGGATAAATTTTTGTCGAATATCATTTAATGCAGGGCAACGCAGAGTAAAATGCAATTCATCTTCAGTGCACTCTTTGCACAATGGACACATAAGTTCAGCATTAGTAGACACTCTATAACGATAATAATGCACAGCTAACTCTGAAATACCCAACCTAACTCGAGTGGTTATAAACTTCAGGTGTTTATCCATACTAAGCATAAGATACGGTTTTACTTCATGAGTATGACAAAAGGTTCTGTACATATTAAATCTATCACTATTTAGAACATGATCATGCCATCTCTGCCAATTACAATCAATTAAGCGTTGCCGAAACATGTGTATAAATCTCCTTACATTACCGACTCCCTGGTTTAACCACACATCAGCAAACCCATATTCACATAAACAAGTACGTACATCTGATACCCAGTTTTTATTGCCCCTGTCATCTAAATAATACAACATTTTATAAGCCATTCGAGGAAAACGATGATCATCCATTTGCAATAATTTAAACCAATAGCGAATACACTGAACAGCAGAATTAATATAAATTGGGAATCTATTAGTTTCTCCATATGCTAAATCATTAGGCGTACGTAACTCAACCCCCAAAAATTTCTTTATAGCAAATAAGTGTACAGATTCACAACAAATAGCAGCTTTATTCAATCCCCATATTTCTGAATCATATTGTACTATAGGCTGTAACTGCGAATCAAATGTTTTGAAAAATAACTGTAAGGACACACCATCAAGCGATGAAAGCCGTTTTAATACACATAATAATACATTTTTCGCCCTACTAGCCAGATCTCTACAAGCAGAAGTAAAATTTAAACGTGTAGATAACAGAATACCTAAATACTTATATACATTTACAACAGGCATGAGGTTACCATCATAAGTCCATCTTTCTCTCGCCCCTAGATACCCACCTTTTCTAAATATTATAATGTTACTTTTACTCATATTAACTTTTAACTGAAGTGCTGAAGCAGACCGTTGCAAACTATTGAGCTGAGTTTGTAAACCAACTACGGTCTCAGATATCAGAGCAACATCATCCGCTAGTAACAAAATAAACAAAGCAAAAGCATCACAGGAAAAGTTAGCACCATGTCGTCCATTTCTTATTACCTCTAAAGCCAATTCATTTATAAAAAGATAAAATAATAAAGGGCTGCATACATCACCTTGTTTCACTCCAGAATTACAACTAATATAATCCGTTACATTTGATCCAGACCTAATTTTACATTTAACATTTTCATACATACTTCTGACAGTTTTATATAGTTTACCTTTCACACCGATTCGTAACAATATAGGCCAAAGTAAGTTTCTATTTATTGAATCAAAGGCTTGAGAGAGAGAGAGAGAGAGAGAGAGAGAGAGAGAGAGAGAGAGAGAGAGAGAGAGAGAGAGAGAGAGAGAGAGAGAGAGAGAGAGAGAGAGAGAGAGAAGGGGTGGGGGAGTGAGGGGGTGTGGCGGAAAGGAGGAAGGAATGGAGTGATTACGAGATATAATAAAATGTGAATAGGGATAGCGTTCGGAATGTCAAAAATATTATCAATAACAATGAAATTAAAAACTATACCCCCCCCCCCCCCCCCCCCCCCCCCCCCCCCCCCCCCCCCCCCCCCCCCCCCCCCCAACATTTAACAAATATAAATCGTTTGAATGTGATTTAATTGCAAGCTTTACGCCCAACATGTATATAAAGATAGTAGGACCTGCAACACTCCTCCACAAACTTCGACTGAAATCCAATTACATGTGTTTTCTTAAAGGGCCACCCTGACGGATAAGTTTTTGTAAGAAACACGTCCAGATCACCAGGAAAACACCCTTTACAGAGATTGCAACACTCACTTTGCTCTGGTTTCAAGGTCAAGATGTGCCTCTAAAGGAGTTTCGCTCACAACAAAGG
Organism: Phymorhynchus buccinoides; assembly: GCA_017654935.2. Classification (NCBI taxonomy): domain Eukaryota; kingdom Metazoa; phylum Mollusca; class Gastropoda; order Neogastropoda; family Raphitomidae; genus Phymorhynchus; species Phymorhynchus buccinoides. The sequence goes on from CM065691.1 coordinate 9,023,258, forward strand.
AAACAGCTCCATTTTTTTTTTACTGCACTACAAAAAAAGAAAACGCTTCAGCCACAATGTGTGACCTCCACCCACCCCATCCAAAATGGCTGCTCTCTCCGGCATCTCCGCCAAGGAGGAATCGCCGTTTTGACGGTTTAATTTCTAGGAAACCAGAGCAAAGTGAGTGTTCCGATCCTTGAAAAGGCTGTCTTTCTGGTGATCTCGACGTGTTTCTGGCAAAAACTCATCCGTCAGGGTCCACCTTTAAACAGACATGTGAAGACAAGAAAAACAATCAATCTTCTCCCCGGCAGAGGTACGAGTAAACATGACCTTGACCACACATATTTTGTGGATTCCTGACACGGGAGAGCTCCCATGGCAGTAGCGATAATCGTCAAGTGTCGTGATGCCAGAGAGTCTCCATGGTACCGCTGACCTAGGCGTCCTCAATTGTGACCCAGCACCACGAAAGGGACATTAAGTGTCAAAATGACCATTCTGAGAAAAGTGTATAGTTTAACACGTCAGACCATCCTCTTTCCAATGATATAAGAAACAGTCCTGTAACTTTTTTTCGTTTTAGAATTATGGGCATTTGATTTAAACAATGTTATTAGGTCCACAGTACATGAACAAACATAGATAATGAACGTATCAGCAGCAACAAGCTAGAAGAAATTATGGGCATTTAAAGTTGATAGGGTGACCGTCTGCCATTTTGAGAAATCAGTCTTAAGTTTAGCCTAGCTGAAGAAATTCCGTGGACCTACTCATTTCAAAACACGTTTTTTGAGAATTAAGAGACCATAATAAAGACTACATTTTATAAATATGAAAGGTGAGATGTTAGAGAGCACGAAAATTCCTATAACTCAAAATTGACCCCCAAAATGAGATTTTTGACTTTGCAAGCCTGTTATGAGAAACTAGCCCAGCGACTTAATGTCCCTTTCGTGGTGCTGGGTGACAATTAGCCAGAGAGTCTCCATAGTATCGCTGACCTAGGTGTTCCCAATTAGCCAGTGTCATGGCTTTCTAACCTTTATCATTCTTCTCATCAGCCCTTGAAGGTGGTATTATGGGGCAAGAAGTAGGTTTCTGGTTTTGTCTGTACGAGGGCCAGGGGCACTCATTATATTTTGCAATGTGATAGAATATTCTGTACGAGGGGCACTCCGGTCACAAAATGACGGTGTCGATCACAAAGATGTGAATGGTGTCATGAGATAGACCATTATCATATGCTTTGTTTGTCTGTACGAGGGGCACTCGTTATATTTCGAAATGTGGAGATTGTGGTGACGTCACAAAATGTTAAACGGTGTCATGAGATAGACCATTATCATATGCTTTGTTTGTCTGTACGAGGGGCACTCGTTATATTTTGAAATGTGGAGATTCTGGTGACGTCACAAAATGTTAAACGGTGTCATGAGATAGACCATTATCATATGTCTGTTGTTTGTCTGTACGAGGGGCACTCGTTATATTTTGAAATGTGGAGATTCGAGGGGCACTCGTTATATTTTGAAATGTGGTGACGTCACAAAAAAATGTCATGAGATAGACCATTATCATATGCTTTGTTTGTCTGTACGAGGGGCACTCGTTATATTTTGAAATGTGGAGATTCTGGTGACGTCACAAAATGCTAAATAGTGTCATGACATAGACCATTATTATAATACTTATGTGTCAAATGTTCGTTCTTTTCCTGCCTGCCATAACCGTTGAACAAAGGAAAATGTCCACCAAGGATGAACGTTGATCCTAAGCTTTGATCTATAAACTTTTACGCTTATGATCCAGGAAATACTGGTACCATAACCGTTTGGTTTGAAAGAATAGCCAAACGCATGCGTTCTAATTTAGTTAGGAGTACCTCTAAAAGCTGGATATTTATCAGAATGTTTGTTGTTGTTTTAAACTAAATTGGTTTATTTTTCTATTTTAAATATCTAATCCACAACAACTGAATATTGTAAAATGAAAAGCAAAGAATCCAAATGCTGGATATTGACAAAATAAAGATTATAAAAAGAATTTCAAGGTCCACGCTGCCAGATCTCCACATTGCAAAATATAACGAGTGCCCTACGTATGTGCAATTTTCTGCTCGAAAACTACTCGTTTATTTTCAACAAAATTTAGCATAGTGAGAAGTTGTCACCCAATGGCATTTAATTTTTTAATTTATTAATCATCATCAGGATAAACAATGTAGGTATTCCGACATAGGGACTTTTATTTCGGTAGAATCATTACACTTTCATTGAAGATGTTAATTATAGTAAAAGTAGTATCAGTAACAAATTTCTACGTGTATGTGTAGTTCCCCAAAGTTGTTAAAAATAGCTTCAATAATTAAATAGCTTACATGGTAAATTGTGACCCAGCACCACGAAAGGGACATTAAGTGTCAAACTGACCGTTCTGAGAAAATGATGCATTTCAAAACTTCGGACAATTATCTTTCTAATGATACAAGAACCATTCTTGCATCTTTTTTTTCCATTCCAGAGTTATGAGCATTTCAGGTTAGTAGGGTGAGTGTCTGCCATTTTGAGAAAACACAGTCTAAAGTCTAGCCTAGCTGAAGAAAATGCATTACCTAATCATTTTAAAACACTAAGGGACCACGTTAAAGATTAGCCTTTATAAATATGAAAGATAAGATGTTAGAGAACACAAAAATACCCATAGCTCAACATTGACCCCCAAGAAGAAGAGATTTTTGTTCTGTCAACAGCTATGGTTATTTCAAGACTGTCGCCGAGCAAAAAACACATCTATGATTCTTAACAACGTCCATAAACCTGGAAACAACAACAAAATATAAACAGTACAATTCACGACATGGCATCTTCATCATTGTACCCTATAGCTCATAATTTGACACAGTGATGGAAACGTTGAGCCACTCTACTCTACTTATCGGATCCAGGTTGAAAAAAAAAACAGTAAAAAAGGATAACAAACACATCCTAGTAAAAATGTTTTTAAATAAACAAGGCGATATAGGCAAATATGCACTGCAGAATGGGCAACATGTGCCCACTCACGTGCGTAAGGTCTCGTCTCACGCGTGAAAGCCAGTGAACAATAATTTAAAAAACCCGAACTAAACTGGCATGTATGAGGATGGAGAGAATGAAACATGGGGATGAGGGGGCTACTCTTAGTTTAAAGCTCCCCCACCACGACAAGGTGGAAGCCCGCGGGGGAGCATACAATACTAAAAATAAGTCATGGTGTTATTATTTTCTTAAGGTAAAACCAGTGTTGCATGTTTCATTGATTTTATGAAGAAAAACAAGTCAAGACAAAGAACGAAAAGATCAACATAGAAAGAAGTACAAGGTTTGTTTTAGAGAAAACCCTTGCAAATCTTCTTAAACAGTCCGTTAATATTATGTTCACCCCCCGTGGGGATACCGGGGGGTCTTTCGTACAAATAGTTCCCCCACCTTCTGGAATTTATACGCTTGTAGCCTCCACTAATCCGTCACTCTCTTTGACTCTGCCTTTTCCATTTGCTTACTGTCATCTGCTATCTTTCTATCTCACTGGTCCATTCTCCTCCTGCCTTTTTTTCTATAAATTCTTACAAAGATTTCTTCAGCCGAAGTCGGACATGCTGGGCCTAACTATTTCTTAGTTAGGCGCATAACGGCAGCATGACGCATCTACGCTCATGTGACAGGAAACTGTGAGCGAACGAAGAAGAAGAAGAAGAAGAAAAAGAAGATATTATTTTCATGTCGGTTTATTTTCTTTTTTATTTTCTTTCGTAAAGATGAAATCAGACAGTCCAATACCAAAGGACCCCAAAAATACAAATGTACAGGAAGGAAGTTCCGTTTAACGTCGCGTATCGGCTTTCGCCATGTACGACGGGCTGAACAAGCCAACCAAGGTATAAACACAAATTTATGTTCCTGAATCACTGTCTTAGCCAAAAGGCCGAGAAGCGATCAGGATTCAAGCGATGAAACTCTTTTAAATGTACAGGCAAGGCAAAAACATTAAAAACAACGAATGAAATAGTGAGGCCAAGAGAGGAGAAAACGAAATTGAACAAAGGGGGAAAACTCTCTTTCTAAATCATTGTTTCTCATTGTTGATGTGTAGGCTACTGTGTGGGTGAAGCCGGGGCCATAAAGGCGAACTTGGCACATTCCTTTTTGAGAATGATGCTTTGTTTGTCTCACACTGGCTCTGATCCACGCATTGCTAGATGATTGATGTCGTAATCAACTTTGGTGGAGGGGATTTAATTAGAAAGAGAGTTTTCCCCCTTTGTTCAATTTCCTTAAAAACAACTCTTGACCAAAAAAAAGAGTATTCTAGAACGAAAGGAAGGGGAGAAAGACATTAAGAAAGATGAAGAAAGAAAGAAAGAAAGAAAGGGAGAAAGAAAGAAAGAAAGAAAGAAGGGGGGGGGGGGGGGGGGGGGGAGGGAGGAAAAACAACAACAAAGAAACCAATAATCGAAAATAATTGTCATAGCTCGTGCGTGTTATTAAAAAAAAAAAAATCCCCTGGGCTCATAAGGACGATGTCGGATGTGTCTCTGCGATTTTCGACATAACAAAAACTGAGGAAGGAAAAAAAGAAAGAGAAAACGGCCAACGAAGGAAAGATAGAGAAATGATCTCACCTTATTGACACACTGACGCACCACGATTAAGTCCCTTGTTGTTGTTTTCTGGGTAGCTGTGACCCACATACAAATGTCCCCAACTTCAAATTGAGGCTGCTCTTTAAAATGATGCTTCGTTTTCAATTTGGGGGCATTTGTATGGGAGTCACCCCTGGTCAAAACAAGATTTCCTACCAGCTATAAGAGGGAAAGCACGTGAAACCCGTGATTTTGATACGTGATCTGGTGGGTCTTTAAAGATACACTGAACCACCACGATTACGTCCCTTGTTTTTTTCTTCTGGGTAGCTGTGACCCACATACAAATGTCCCCAACTTCAAATTGAGGCTGCTCTTTAAAATTATGTTTCGTTTTCAATTTGTGGACATTTGAATGGGAGTCACCCCTGGTAAAACAAGATTTCCTACCAGCTATAAGAGGGAAAACCCGTGAAACCTGTGATTTTGACACGTGATCTTAAGACACACACTCGCACTTCCTTCTGGTTCAGACCTTTGGTTTCTTGTCTGCTCGCGTTCTCTCACCGACTAAACGTTAGGACATCAGAGACATTTTGCGCACATCACACTGCGCAGTCTCTCTGTGTGTGTGTGTGTGTGTGTGGTGTGTGTGTGTGTGTGTGTGTGCCACTAATACTACTACGCAAGAAATGGGATCAGGGCGGATTAGGGGGGGGGGGGGTGTCCTGGTTGTTGCCTGGACACCCCCCGCTCCCTTCCTCGACTGCCTAAAAAAGTTCAACAAGCACACGCACGCACGCACGCACGCAGGCACCCCCCAGAGAGAGAGAGAGAGAGAGAGAGAGAGAGAGAGAGGAGAGAGAGAGAGAGAGAGAGAGAGAGAGAGAGAGAGAGAGAGAGAGAGAGAGAGAGAGAGAGAGAGAGCGAAAACGAATCCGAGATTTTATTTAACCAGAGAACATGAGATAGAGATGACAGCTTTTTTCCAGAGACCTGGAGAGAGAGAGAGAGAGAGAGAGAGAGAGAGAGAGAAAGAGAGAGAGAGAGAGAGATTTACCAGAGAGAACAGACAGAGACAGAGACAGAGAAGAGAGAGAGCAGAGAGAGACAGCTTTTTTCCAGAGAGACCTGAGAGAGAGAGAGAGAGAGAGAGAGAGAGAGAGAGAGAGAGAGAGAGAAGAAGAGAGAGGGAGAGAGAGAGATTACGAGAGAGCCCTCAAGAACAAAGAGACATCAAGAGAAGAAAGCAAGAAGAGAGCAAAGGAGATTTTAAGAAAGAGAGAGGGGGCCCAGAGAGAGAGAGACTTAGACAGAAACACACAGAGAGACAGGAGAGATACATAGAGTACTCAAAATGGAGAGACATAACCACAGAGACACACGAAACAGAGACAGACGAAGAGACCCACCCACCCACCCACCCATCCACGAGAGAGAGAGACACAGAGAGAGACACAGACACAGAGACACAGACAGAGAGAGACAGAGTGTGGCATTATCTTGAGATGAGATGCATAGAGATGATATTTAGATGCAACAGATTAGAACTCATACTAACATTTAAAAGATTTTTAATATATGTTATGTCGAGACCATATAACTAACTATATTTTCATTAAGTTTGATATATGCTTTTTTGGCATGTAATGCCTATTTTTTACAATCTGTCGTTCCATAATTATACATAAATAAGGGAAGACATAAAAGGTTTGTTCGCGGGCATAGGCATACTATTACACATACAGAGAGCTGAGACACAAAGAGTAGAGAAGCAGGTGAAATGAATGATAGGATAAAGATTTTTAAAATATGGATATTTTTAAAACTTGTATACGTACAAATAGCACGCACAAACATGGCAAGGCATAATATTACACATACAGACTGTGCATAAAGGGAGCGAAGCATACAAAGACCCCACCCCCCCCCCCCCCCCCCCGAACTTGTCCCCCCCCCCCCCCACACACACACACACACACACACACACGTGCACATACACACACACACACACACACCCACACACACACACACACACACACACACACACACACACCACACAGAGATATGTAGAAGTGTATATACAAAAAAACATACATTATAACTACTCAACAAAAGTTAGGTACCACTTTTTCACAAGCTCACAAAAAGAGAGATGGCTTACAAATCATCTCAAATTTTGCAGTGAAGTAATTCAATAACGTGTGACTCAAACCTCATTGTATTCGCGTTATTACTTTATATTCAGTGGCTCAACAAACAACGCCACCCTCAAATGTGAAAGTCACAAACGTATGGTACTCAAAACGGGTCACAATTGAGTGTGTCCACTATTTTTGGCAAGGCAAACAATTTACACGATGTCTCATGAACCCCCTAAGTTGTCAAGGAAACCCGGAGGAACTGCGCCTACATGACTACAGTTTATTGCTGTTTGGGTGGACAACCCGATTTGGACCAATTTTGAGTAGCTGCTATATA
>CM065691.1:9035344-9040344 GCA_017654935.2 Phymorhynchus buccinoides
AGAAGAAGAAGAGGGGAGCACGAACAAGCTGAAAGCAGAGGTTCAGCAACGTATCATTATAGGCCTACTCACAGTTTTCACCTTTTAGAATTGTATACATAAATAACATTTCCCAGTGTCAAGCTTTAAAAGCTAATGACTACCTTTAAAACCGCCCCGGGGGTATCATATTTGACAGGGTAGGAGGGGGGGGGGGGGGGACACAAAAGAAGGTAGGTCACCACCTTATCTTGATGCAACTGCAAGGAGCGAATTACATGATGGGATTGTATAAAGACATAGTATACTTTTTCCACCGCAACAGAGAGTAGGGTCTACATTTCTTCTTCTTCTTCGATCGCTCAGAGTTTCCTGTCAATTATGAGCGCAGATGCGTCATGCTGCCGTTATGCGCCTAACAAAGAAATAGTTAGGCCCAGCTAAGTCCGACTTCGGCTGGAGGACATCTTTTCGAAAGGGTGTCGTGAAAAAAGGCAGGAGAATGGACCGGCCGGGTAAGGCAGAAAGATAGTAGATGACAGCAAGCAAAGGGAAAAGGCAGAGTCAAAGACAGTGACAGATGAGAGGGAGTTACAAGCACAGAACTTCCAGAAGGTGGGGGAACTACTTTATGCAAAAGCCCCACCCATCCCGGTATCCCCACGGGAGGCTATATTTTAGTCCGTCTGTCTGTCTGTCAATCTGCCTGACTGTTCTATTTGTCTCCCAAAAACTTTACTGAAAGGATAGGGCTCAGATAAAAGACCTACCAGGTCCCTTGGGTTGTTTTTTACGGGACGTATGGTGTCATCCCAAACATAGATCTACATGCATCATTATTTTGAAATACGTAGTAGTAGGGGTTATTCTATTCATTCGAATACGTAGTTTCAAAGACAAAGAGGACATTTTAGTTTTGTTATCCCTAAAAAAATGAGAGGACCAGAAAAACATCCCACTGAGGGAGTGCGCTTTACAGGACGAAACAGAAACATTAAAGGCACACAAATCAATGATCATTAGAGACTTCAATAAGCACGCTGAAGCAAAAAACCTTCTCTTTTCCTGCCAGTTGCACACAGCACACGGTACCACAGTAACACACACACACTGTACACACACACACACACACACACACGGACAAGCCGCGGTCCTGGTACAGGTGACACACACAAACACTGGGTGAACATGTGCGCACACACACAATTAATTATACAAGGGGAAAATAGTTCGAATATGAACAGTTTAAGAAGAAACATTTCGACCACATTCACATTCTCAATTACGTTTGTTGCATTATTGTAAGCAACAAAAAGACAGAAGAAAAGAGAAAGGAAGAATGAACCTTTTAGACAGTTATCTAGACAGACAAAAGAAAAAAAGGAAAGAAAGAATGAAAATATTTTCAAAATTTAGACCGAGTAAGCGTATTAGCACCATATGCACAGTATCTGTTATAATACTGTTGTGATGAGTACGGATTTATTAAGTCCTTTCTAAAAGTTATTCAGTGTCGTAGTTTGAATGAAATATTTTCTTTATTTTAATCCATTACAAAACAATGCATATTTAATTCAAGCACAAACAAAGACAAAAACTGCGATCAATTAATTCAATAATTCCTCCCCGTGGGGATACCGGGGGCTCTTTTTTAAAAAATTTAGTTTTGTTTTCGCTTAAATTTAGTTTTTAAGCTTTCCGTGCACTACACCCCCTCCCCCCTCCACCTTACCAATTATGTATTACACAAAACAAAGCAAGACAAAAAAGCCTCAATGACGCATTCATGACTACACACCCCTCCACCCCTCCACACCACACGCACGCACGCACGCGCACGCACACACACACACACACACACACACACACACACACACACACACACACACACACACACACAGAGATTCGTGCCTCACCCACCACCCTCACTCCATCATCTCCTCTCCCTCCCTCTGCCTTCAGCTGAGCACTTTCTCATCTATAAGTATTAGTGAACAGAAACTCTATGGAGAGACGGACAATTATAAGGTCTTAATTATCTCACCTATACTAGAATAGAGATGTGAGAACAAAAAAGAGAGTGTGGCAATGGTCACGGGGATGGTGACAGGAGATGGGAGGGGGGGGGGGGGGGGTTGCACTCAAAAATATAGGTTATAGCCACTTATCTCCCCCATCATTCTGTCAGTCCCACTCCCTCCCCCCGCTACCTCCATCCATGTGTCAGGGTACAAAACAAAGTATGCCACATCCTTTACCTGCCTGATAACTGCTTAAAGATCCACCAGATCACGTGTCAAAATCACGGGTTTCACGGGTTTTCCCTCTTATAACTGGAAATAAATCTTGTTTTGACCAGGTTTGACTCCCATACAAATGCCCCCCAAATTGAAAACGAAACATGATTTTAAAGAGCAGCCTCAATTTCAAGTTGGGGAATGCGTATAATATGGGTCACAGCTACCCCCCCAAAAAAAACCCCCAAGGGACTTAATCGTGGTGGGTCAGTGTATCTTTAAAGTCGCCATGAGAATACGAGGTTGACGAGAGGGGGAGGGGTCGGAAAAGGTGTGATTGCCTTCATTTTGGCGGACAGATGGTAATCTCCCTTTATCAAGAGGTTTTCTTATAGGTGGCGCTGTGGCCCAAGTGCCCGTTTCCATGTCATTATCAAAGTGTTGGCGTCAGTTCATAGCTTCATGGAAGGAAGAGATTTAGTAAGGTTTTACATTTGTGTCAAAAGGTTTTCATTTCATAAATGACATGGAAGGAGCAGCACTAGTAGTAGTAGTTAGTAGTAGTAGTAGTAGTAGTAGTAGTAGTAGTAGCAGCAGCAGCAGTAGTAGTAGTAGTAGTAGTAGTAGTAGTAGTAGTAGTAGCAGCAGCAGGCAGCAGCAGCAGCAGCAGCAGCAGCAGCAGTAGTAGTAGTAGTAGTAGTAGTAGTAGTAGTAGTAGTAGTAGTAGTAGTAGTAGTAGTAGTAGTAGTAGTAGTAGTAGTAGTAGTCAGTAGCAGCAGCAGCAGCAGCAGCAGCAGCAGCAGCAGCAGCAGCAGCAGCAGGGCAGCAGCAGCAGGGCAGCAGCAGCAGCAGCAAGCAGCAAAAGCAGCAGCAGCAGCAGCAGCAGGGCAGCAGAGCAGCCAGCAGCAGCAGCAGCAGCAGCATCTCAGCAGCAGCAGCATGAAGCAGCAAATTAGTAGTTAGTAGCAGCAGCAGCAGCAGCAGCAGCAGCAAGCAGCAGCAGTCAGCATTTTGCAGCAGCAGCATGAGACGAGTAGCAGTAGTTAGTATAGTCTAGTAGTTCGTAGTAGTAGTAGTATCAGGCAGCATTTGCAGCAGTAGTAGTAGTAGTAAGTAGTTAGTAGTAGTTAGTAGTAGTCAGTAGTAGATAGTATTAGCAGCAGCAGCAGTGGGCTTCAGCACAGCCGCAGCAGCATGCAGCAGCAGCAGCCCCAGCAGCTTCCCCTTAGTAGTAGTAGTAGTAGTAGTAGTAGTAGTAGTAGTAGTAGTAGTAGTAGTAGTAGTAGTAGTAGTAGTAGTAGTAGTAGTAGCAAGCAGTCGCAGCAGCAGCAGCAGCAGCAGCAGCAGTAGTAGTAGTAGTAGTAGTAGTAGTAGTAGTAGTAGTAGTAGTAGTAGTAGTAGTAGAGTAGTAGTAGTAGTAGTAGTAGTAGTAGTAACATTGACAACGGTAGTAATAGCAGCATCTGCAGCTACAACAACAATAATAATAGCTGTGGAAGCAAGATCAGCTGAGTGTAGTAGTAACAATAGTATTAATCAGTATCACCATCATCATCATCACCATCATCATCATCAGCAGCAGCAGCAGTAGCAATAATAGCTGTATAGTACAAGCAGCAGCGGTAGGCCTAGTGGTAATAGCAGCAGTGGTGTATCTCTCATTAGGAAGCCGACATGAAGAAGTATGTTCTCTCCAGCTTGACCCAAACGCTTTACCATAGCTTTTTTTATAAATTTTATCTCCTAACCCCTCCTCTCCTTTCAGTAGTTTCCCTTTACTTCACACACAAACGTCTTTTGAGACGCCCCCGATGGTGTCCCAAACTTTAGCGGCAACAGACGGGTACTCGGGTAGTAAGGAAGGGGTGTGGGGATTGGGGTGGGGGTGTTAGTTTACGAGCTTCAGGATGTCCACGGGGGATTCTCTAATGACTCCCTAGGGGATGAGAGAGAGAGGGGGAGGGATTTCGGCCCTTCGCACACCCCTCCCTCAACCCCCCTGCCCCCCCCCCTCCCCCTCCCTGCTGCCATCCGGAGTACCCTGTAACTAGCGGGTGGCTTGTCTGTGTTGCCTCCTCCCCTTGTCAGAATAAATCAACTAGTTGGGTGGGGGGGGTGGGGTGGGGGGTGGGGAAGACAAGGAGATAGAAGGAAGCGCTCATCCACCCGTGAATGTTGGGGTGAAGTCTTTATGCGTCATTTAGAAGCCTTTTAGTAGTGGTGGTGGTGATAGGTGAGAGGAGGATGGGAGAGAGAGGGGGAGAGAGTAGAAAGAGAGAGAGAGGGGGGGGGGGTGCAGAGAGACAGACATACAGAGCCAGGCAGATTGACTGATACAGAGGAGAGACAAGCAGACAGACAGACGGACAGACAGAGACAGAGGAATGCCTTTTAAGATGAGACAGATTTACAGAAACAGAGAGAGACAGAGAGAGAGAGAGAGAGAGAGAGAGAGAGAGAGAGAGAGAGAGAGAGAGAGAGAGAGAGAGAGAGAGAGAGAGAGAGAGAGAGAGAGAGAGAGAGAGAGAGAGAGAGAGAGAGAGAGAGAGAGAGAGAGAGAGAGAGAGAGAGAGAGAGCGAGAGAGAGAGATAATGACAATGACAATGACAATTGCTTTATTCATTAAGGCCTTTGCCCCTCATGAAGGGGGTACAGGATAACAACATATAACATATTACCAGAGAGAGAGAGAGAGAGAGAGAGAGAGAGAGAGAGAGAGAGGGAGAGAGAGAGAGAGAGAGAGAGAGAGAGGAGAGAGAGAGAGAGAGAGAGAGAGAGAGAGA
>CM065691.1:9065344-9067844 GCA_017654935.2 Phymorhynchus buccinoides
CAACATATCAAATCAGGGCCTGTTATTCAAAGACCCTATTTTCTTACTTTCGGGAGGTAAGGATAGGCTTAATCTTATATATTATATGTCACAGAGGAATTCGCAACATATCAAATCAGGGCCTGTTATTCAAAGACCCTATTTTCTTACTTTTCGGGAGGTAAGGATAGGCTTAATCTTATATATTATATGTCACAGAGGAATTCGCAACATATCAAATCAGGGCCTGTTATTCAAAGACCCTATTTTCTTACTTTCGGGAGGTAAGGATAGGCTTAATCTTATATATTATATGTCACAGAGGAATTCGCCAACATATCAAATCAGGGCCTGTTATTCAAAGACCCTATTTTCTTACTTTCGGGAGGTAAGGATAGGCCTAATCTTATATATTATATGTCACAGAGGAATTCGCAACATATCAAATCAGGGCCTGTTATTCAAAGACCCTATTTTCTTACTTTCGGGAGGTAAGGATAGGCTTAATCTTATATATTATATGTCACAGAGGAATTCGCAACATATCAAATCAGGGCCTGTTATTCAAAGACCCTATTTTTCTTACTTTCGGGAGGTAAGGATAGGCTTAATCTTATATATTATATGTCACAGAGGAATTCGCAACATATCAAATCAGGGCCTGTTATTCAAAGACCCTATTTTCTTAATTTCGGGAGGTAAGGATAGGCCTAATCTTATATATTATATGTCACAGAGGAATTCGCAACATATCAAATCAGGGCCTGTTATTCAAAGACCCTATTTTCTTACTTTCGGGAGGTAAGGATAGGCTTAATCTTATATATTATATGTCACAGAGGAATTCGCAACATATCAAATCAGGGCCTGTTATTCAAAGACCCTATTTTCTTACTTTCGGGAGGTAAGGATAGGCTTAATCTTATATATTATATGTCACAGAGGAATTCGCAACATATCAAATCAGGGCCTGTTATTCAAAGACCCTATTTTCTTAATTTTGGGAGGTAAGGATAGGCCTAATGTTATATATATGTCACAGAGGAATTCGCAACATATCAAATCAGGGCCTGTTATTCAAAGACCCTATTTTCTTACTTTCGGGAGGTAAGGATAGGCTTAATCTTATATATTATATGTCACAGAGGAATTCGCAACATATCAAATCAGGGCCTGTTATTCAAAGACCCTATTTTCTTACTTTCGGGAGGTAAGGATAGGCTTAATCTTATATATTATATGTCACAGAGGAATTCGCAACATATCAAATCAGGGCCTGTTATTCAAAGACCCTATTTTCTTACTTTCGGGAGGTAAGGATAGGCTTAATCTTATATATTATATGTCACAGAGGAATTCGCAACATATCAAATCAGGGCCTGTTATTCAAAGACCCTATTTTTCTTACTTTTGGGAGGTAAGGATAGGCTTAATCTTATATATTATATGTCACAGAGGAATTCGCAACATATCAAATCAGGGCCTGTTATTCAAAGACCCTATTTTCTTACTTTCGGGGGAGGTAAGGATAGGCTTAATCTTATATATTATATGTCACAGAGGAATTCGCAACATATCAAATCAGGGCCTGTTATTCAAAGACCCTATTTTCTTACTTTCGGGAGGTAAGGATAGGCCTAATCTTATATATTATATGTCACAGAGGAATTCGCAACATATCAAATCAGGGCCTGTTATTCAAAGACCCTATTTTCTTACTTTCGGGAGGTAAGGATAGGCTTAATCTTATATATTATATGTCACAGAGGAATTCGCAACATATCAAATCAGGGCCTGTTATTCAAAGACCCTATTTTCTTATTTTTGGGAGGTAAGGATAGGCTTAATCTTATATATTATATGTCACAGAGGAATTCGCAACATATCAAATCAGGGCCTGTTATTCAAAGACCCTATTTTCTTACTTTCGGGAGGTAAGGATAGGCTTAATCTTATATATTATATGTCACAGAGGAATTCGCAACATATCAAATCAGGGCCTGTTATTCAAAGACCCTATTTTCTTACTTTCGGGAGGTAAGGATAGGCTTAATCTTATATATTATATGTCACAGAGGAATTCGCAACATATCAAATCAGGGCCTGTTATTCAAAGACCCTATTTTCTTACTTTCGGGAGGTAAGGATAGGCTTAATCTTATATATTATATGTCACAGAGGAATTCGCAACATATCAAATCAGGGCCTGTTATTCAAAGACCCTATTTTCTTACTTTCGGGAGGTAAGGATAGGCTTAATCTTATATATTATATGTCACAGAGGAATTCGCAACATATCAAATCAGGGCCTGTTATTCAAAGACCCTATTTTCTTACTTTTCGGGAGGTAAGGATAGGCCTTAATCTTATATATTATATGTCACAGAGGAATTCGCAACATATCAAATCAGGGCCTGTTATTCAAAGACCCTATTTTTCTTACTTTCGGGAGGTAAGGATAGGCTTAATCTTATATATTATATGTCACAGAGGAATTCGCAACATATCAAATCAGGGCCTG
>CM065691.1:9072844-9077844 GCA_017654935.2 Phymorhynchus buccinoides
TCTCTGTCTGTCTTTCTGTCCCTATCTTTCTCTCTGTCTGTCTTTCTGTCCCTATCTTTCTCTCTGTCTGTCTTTCTGTCCCTATCTTTCTCTCTGTCTGTCTTTCTGTCCCTATCTTTCTCTCTGTCTGTCTTTCTGTCCCTATCTTTCTCTCTGTCTGTCTTTCTGTCCCTATCTTTCTCTCTGTCTGTCTTTCTGTCCCTATCTTTCTCTCTGTCTGTCTTTCTGTCCCTATCTTTCTCTCTGTCTGTCTTTCTGTCCCTATCTTTCTCTCTGTCTCTTTCTGTCTATCTTTCTCTCTGTCTGTCTTTCTGTCCCTATCTTTCTCTCTGTCTGTCTTTCTGTCCCTATCTTTCTCTCTGTCTGTCTTTCTGTCCCTATCTTTCTCTCTGTCTGTCTTTCTGTCCCTATCTTTCTCTCTGTCTGTCTTTCTGTCCCTATCTTTCTCTCTGTATGTCTTTCTGTCCCTATCTTTCTCTCTGTCTGTCTTTCTGTCCCTATCTTTCTCTCTGTCTGTCTTTCTTTCTTTTTGCTCTCTTAAAAAAAGAAGGGAAAACATTGAATGTAACAGCAATTTTATTTATGTTTCTTGGAATGTTAATAATTATGTATAATATGCATGTTATACAAAATGTGTTCGATGATGAAATGTATTTATGCACGTTCAATGATTTAAAAAAAAAAGTTCATTAAAAAAAGAAAGAAAAAAAGCATTATTCAACACTTCCGGTCAAAAATAATTATTCCCCTCCGAAAGGGAGATCAATCATACCTCGTTGTTAGACTTCCGATGAACTCGCTTTCATTCATTCAAATTCTTGCGCACAAAGTTAGCATCGCACAATAATAACTATTAACATGAGGAAAAAGGAGAAAGAGTACCCCAAAACACTTGTGCGAATCTAATTCGCGAAAATCATCCAGTTTATGTTCACGATCCCCTAGTCAATATTTTTTTTATTTTTTCTCTCTCTCTCTTTTTAAATATTAAATTAAGTGTGCTTATCTGATCTGCCATCTTGACTTTCATTCACGTCGAGACCTCAAACACCGGAAGTAAAAAATATGTGGTGGTATTGTCACGTGATTGTTCCTCTCGGGCTTGTTTAACATTGATTTTGAAACATTTGCTAACGTACTGGTTTCACACACATTCTGTTTGCCGATTATGGCAAAACGCTAGAAGTTCCCGCTGAATTGGAGCGATCCTAGTCACAATAAGTTATACATCTGTATTGTTAATAATTCGGGACTTTCCTGGTGTTGCACTGCCTCCGGGCATTGCCTCCAGGGTCGTTCCCACCATCTTTATATCTACTAATGTCCCATATGTGTCTGTTCCAGACCGGAGGACGTTAAACAGATTATCATTCATGAAACGATCCTGTTTTTCCTGACACATTTGGACTCTCTGAGAGGGTCATTAGTGTTGTGTATTTTTCCGTGTGTGTGTCCAAGACTGGTACACACTGCAACAGTTCATAATGAATTGTAATAGAGCTAGGCCTACTCCGTACTCTTCCTCCGTCCGTGTTGTTCCAGAACACACACACAAGCACACACACACACACACACACACACACACACACACACACACACACACACACACACACACACACACACACACACACTTCTTTCTTTTTTCTTTTTTTTCCCCCATTAACCAAACTTTTCTGCTGCTCAAGGATTGCGTGAAGTACTACGGACAGGAAATTGCAGCATGCTAAAAGATACCTCCCCCCTCCACCACCACCACCACCACCACCTCCGCCATCATGCCCCTACCCTCTTACCCACCACCTTCGTCGTTTCCTTCCCCAAATCTCTCTCTAACCTCCCCCCCCCCCCCTCCCAAGCCACCCTCTTCATCACCACGGTGTCTTGTGGCTAGGCCGGCTCTTGACTGGACGTCAATATGCCAATTTCGACTGAAAGTTTCTCAACTAGAGGAACTTCGTCTTCTATAATAACGGGAGTAGTTTGCGAGCTGAGATGAGGATGGATTGTGCTTTTTTCTCTGTCTGTCTGTATATCTGTCTGTCTGTCTGTATTCAATTCCTGATTGAACTGTGTTGATATGTCTGTCTATATGTCTGTCTGTATGTCTGTCTGTAGTATGCATGTATGTATACATGTATGTATGTATGTATGTATGTATGTATGTATGTATGTATGTATGTATGTATGTATGTATGTATGTATGTATGTATGTAAGCTTATGTATGTATGTATGTATGTATGTGTGTATGTATGTATGTATGCATGTATGTATGTGTAAAACATGTGCTTGAGAGGTAAAGACAGATTAAAAGATAAACTTCATACTCTCACAACACTCACGTGCATTCGGCCTGGTGGATAATTCTCTGACTCCAAATGATCTATACTATACCCATTTATTAACACAGAAACACAGATAACTAGGGGAAACGGAAACGGACAAGGGAACACAAAGATATCACCAATCCAGGCGAAAGTTCAATCACTCGTCGTCAAGTCCAATCTGACGACGCAGCTTTGAAATACGTCTACTCTACAGTCGACGTCGACGTCCCATTCACTGACGTCATCCTGGTGCTCGCCAGCACTCAGATCGCAGCTGTCCACGCTGCTGGTGACAATGGAGGCGCTCCTCTCCTAGGGCATCCACTCCAGTGCAGTCACCAAACCGGGTCCCTGTTTATAAAGTCCATAATTAGTTCCCTTGCGTAATGTCAGTTCCCTCTACTGTCCTACCATTCCCCCTTTATCCTACAGACACTAGACAACACAACACAACATAAACATAACAATAAGTTTCCAAAACATGTTTCATCTAAACACGATCTAAAACTATGATCATTAATTTACTCACTGATAACAGTTAACTTTCTCATCCGAAATTGTTAACGTTTACTCCAAAGGTAGTATAGTTTGTTGTCTCAATAAATACAACTGAAAACTATAGTTCATTTATAAGAAGTCACAAAAAGTACAACTGTTCAGCAACTAACACAATGTCAACATCTACTAATACACTACGAACTACAATTAACAATATCCAATACCAACGTCAGTTATTCAACAATCATAACACTTACCCTAGCACTAGGGGACTACACGGAAATGGAAGGTCCTCTTCCCTTTCCCTTACTCTGCTACGCTTTAACAGAGGTTCTGCTTCCCAACAGGAACCAAGACAGAATGAAGAAAAACGACTCACAATTTAACTATTACAATTCCGTGCGCATGCACATAACAAAAACTCACTGTGCTATTACATTGTGATCGCCTGAATGTGAACCCCTGTAAATTCTAACACCAAAATTTAGACACGGATAAAAATATCAATTTCCCGTTTTCTCTTTCATTACAGTATGTATGTATGTATGTATGTATGTATGTATGTATGTAAGCTTATGTATGTATGTATGTATGTATGTATGCATGTATGTATGTAGCCTATGTATGTCTGCTTGCCTGTTTTGTCTGGCAATGTGCGAATTCAAAATTCTTTTACTTCTTTTTAGTTATCACAGCGCAAACTACCAAACTGATCCTAAATAAAATCACCACAACCACCCCCCTCCCAAATGTCATGTCGACGATGTATGCTTATCTAAATTTACCACTTATGGCAAAATCATGTAAAGGTATCCCCATAAAAAAAAAATCAGAATTTGTTTTACAACTTAAGCATCGACGATGCCAGTTTGGTAAGTTTATCCAAACAACAAGCATGAACTTTGAAAGTGAGCTCGATTTTCGTAAATAAACGAACATCGAAATTGAACAAAGGGGAAAAACTCTCTTTTACAATTAACTCCCCTCCACCAAAGTTGATTACGATACCAATCACCTAGCCGTGCGTGGGTCAGAACCAAAGTGAGACAAACAAAGCATTATTCTATATAAATGTTGAACTGATCACAATGAGCTGTTTAGGTGGTAGTAAATATTATGCAACATCTTCCGACCTGGGACAGCTGCATACGGCACATTTATAGTTATATTAGGTATCAGGTACTTTATAGTCACAGAGGCGTCTCTGTGAAATTCGGGTGGTTCCCACCTGGAGAGCGCGTAGTATCCAGAGGCGCGCCACCCAATTTTTTAAAAAAAATTTTGCATGCGATTTTTGTGTGACTGATGAGGAAGGAAAAGGGTGGTGGTGGTAAATTTCGACCAAATGACAACTTTCTCGTTGCCACTGGGTTTATCGTGTGCTAAGTGCATGGGCACACGGGACCTCGGTTTATCGTCTCATCCGAAAGACTCCACGTTCAGACCGTGAGGCCTAGTGCAAAGTGAGAGAAAAACATTCCCTGTACCCAAGTTCGAACTCGGGTTTACTTGACACGAGGCGAACGCGTTACCTCTGAGCCACTACATAAATAGTGGGTCGATCCTGGAGGTATTGCAATACCAGGACAGTCCCATGGTAACTATTTCTAAATAGGTGTTTAGGTGGTGTTATTGCCCTTAGTTCTTGACACCACCACCCGGCGTTCCATTTGAAGGTATTTTCTCAGCGACGCCAAGCTCGCTCTCTCTTTCTTTGCGAGCGATAAAAGTAGATCATGTACATCTTCTATTTGTTCAAGGGAAGGAGAATAAGCTAGGAGAGGTATCTCCCGTAGAGCCATCGGATGAGCACGTTTAGCGTATAATGTATGAACGCGTAGGCGTAGATTTACACAACTTGTAGGAGTACATCAGTATGGTTTACTTTCTCGTTCTTGTAGAATTGTCTAACTCCTAGTTAAGCACACTAAACTTTTTGCACAGTTTGGTCGTAATTTGAGATTAGAATCGAACGGTTTAGTGGTGGTGGTAAACTGCATTCTTAGTGCTCGTCTTTGCGCGTATGTGTACGTTTTTTCTATGTCCACCTGTCTGTCTTTCTGTCTCTTTGACTGGTTGTCCGTCAGTTTATCTCTCTCTCTCTCTCTACCTCTCTCTCTCTCTCTCTCTCTCTCTCTCTCTCTCTCTCTCTCTCTCTCTCTCTCTCTCTCCTCTCT
>CM065691.1:9112844-9115344 GCA_017654935.2 Phymorhynchus buccinoides
GATTCTGTGCAATGGTACACAAAATATCACATGGACAAATTAATGAAGACAGAAAGAAAATTGAAAAAAAATGGTTTTCGTCAACAAGGTCTTTGTGTCACAATAATAACAAACAAGGACACGTCGACTTTTAGTTTTTGCTTGTGGCACAAGCCACAAACCTATAACTCACTTTGTCGGTCTGTTGGTCGGTCGGTCGGTCGGTCCAAAATTGTCGCACATATTGTAAAAGAGAAAGAAAAGCGTGCCACAAACGATTGCGAATCCGCGCTTGTTTTTAATTATATCACCAATATACCGAAAAAAAGTTATATGCAAAATTTGAAGCGATTCTGTGCAAAGGTTCACATAACGTTGCGCAGACAGGGAAAAAATGACATTTTGTTGTTGTTCAAATTTTCGTTTTCATTATTATTATATGGGGATATCTTAGGAACACTGATTCATTGGTTCAATGGACATGACGAGATTGTGGACTCTTGTTGTTATATAATGCTTTAACGTTATTTTATGGTATAAAATTGATTGGATATAGTATCGTATAACATGCATGCAGTTGATTTGAACTGTGTCATAAGTATTGCACTTATCTTTATTATTTATTACTTACTTTGTTCAGTTCACAAGTTTTCCTTTTTCATTTTTACGGGGGAGATGTAGAAGAAGTGTGTGTGTGTGTGTGTGTTTGTGAATAGTGTTCTCACTCTAAGTGGTTTAATCTCGTAACGTGATCGTTTCCTATTGTCTGAATGTGTAATTGTGTGGGTTGTGTTTGTCACTAAAGATATAGACAAAGACAGCAAAAGGACAGTCAACTGGACAAAGACAGACACAGACCCAATGAGAGACAGAGACATATACGGACAATACAAGGTATCTCTAATTGAATCTCCTCCAGCCTGGAGGCTGTGTGCTTGCTTTCCCTGCGAGGTGTACGAGGCATTATTAGCAAGGCAGGGTGTAGTGCAGACAGTCGTGTGTATACTAAATACAGGGGGCGGGTGTGTTAGTTAGCTCAGACAGTTTATTTAGACTTTGCCTTGATCTGGAAACCCTGGTGAGAATTACATTATTATGTTCTTAGCCCCATCTACAGGGAAGTGAGGAATACGCGATCGTTGCAATGAGCGACTTAGCTGGATCTTTTGCCCGCCAGGTGGCATAACGCTCGAGTGGGGCTAATCCTCTCTATATTCTTAGTTGGGGATAAAGACAGAGAGATAGGGAGGAGTCCAGCCCTCTCTCTCTCTCTCTCTCTCTCTCTCTCTCTCTCTCTCTCTCTTTCTCTCTAGTCTCTCTCTCTCTCTCTCTCTCTCTCTCTCTCTCTCTCTCTCTCTCTCTCTCTCTCTCTCTCTCTCTCTCACTACGCCCAACTAAGAACATAGCGTGATAAGCCCCTAGTGGTTTGACTGCCCCCTGGCGGTCAAATAATCGCCATAAGTCGACCATTCTCTCCACAGTAGGCGTCCAGGACACAGTAATCTATCTGCAGTATCGACTCCAGCTACTTGCAATTTCATTGCATAACGGCAACGGCAAGCGGCCATTTTGTCTTGACTTTTTTTCATTTATAGCCCTAACCCCAATCCTAATCCTAATTCTCCAGGTCGGGATAGGGTTAAATAGGGATGGGGTTAGTATAGAACGCCCGGGAAAGGGATAGGAGTAGCAGTGAGTTCATAACTTGAAAAAAAAAAATCATTGGTGTCGATACTGTATATAGCTTTCAGTGTTCAAGACTGCACATGATTATCTTCAAACGTGGAACACTCCAGTTTTATTTTGTGTTTATTTGATGGTTTATTAAGGTTTGGGTTAGGGTTAGGGGTAGGGTTAGAGTCAGTTTAATTTTCAGATTAAAGGGTCAAAAGATACAAATTCTAAGCTTCGCTGAAAACCGACATTGTCACGCGAATGACGTCATTTTCTATATTTGGAGATGACCATGTGCAGCATTGAACGTCTTGTTCTCTCCACCACTATAAAGATAGAAATAGTGGGGCAAGGAGAGAGGATAATTGTAAAGTAAACAAAGAAAACTCTCTGTAATTAACTCCCTTTACCAAAGTTATGTTCGGCACCACGTCGCCTAGCAAAGCATAAGCAACAGCCACATTGAGACAGACCGTGGTTCATCCTCAAAAAAGGATGACCCAGGCCTGCCTATATGACCATCACCCACACAGTACACAACAACAGTGGTGGAGAGAATGGTGTACAGAAAGGATGACCCAGGTCTGCCTATATGACCATCACCCACACAGTACACAACAACAGTGGTGGAGAGAATGGTGTACAGAAAGGATGACCCAGGACTGCCTATATGACCATCACCCACACAGCACACAACAACAGTGGTGGAGAGAATGGTGTACAGAAAGGATGACCCAGGACTGCCTATATGACCATCACCTACACAGCACACAACAACAACAGTGGTGGAGAGAATGGTGTACAGAAAGGATGACCCAGGACTGCCTATATGACCATCACCCACACA
>CM065691.1:9120344-9125344 GCA_017654935.2 Phymorhynchus buccinoides
GAAAGTCAAATGTTGCATCATCACCACACAGAGCTTTTATCCACATGACAACAAAACACCCGACAACGAATAAACCATACATAAAATATCATTAATTACTCGACAGAACATCAAACAAAACGGACTTAAATGAGCATAGACTGCTTTCTGAGAAAAAGAAGAAGAAGAAAAAAGAGGCGATCCAATGGGTGTTTGTGTGTGTGTGTGTGTGTGTGCTGTGGTGTGTGTGTGTGTGTGTGTGTGTGTGCGTGTTGCGTTGTGCGTGCGTGTGCGGTTCGTGTGTGTGTGTGGCGTGTGCGTGTGTGTGTGTGTGTGATGTGAAGTCAAGTCAAAATGATCGTTATTGAACGATAAAGGAATAAAGCCTAAACAAAACTTTTTTTCATTCTGTGTGGTGTGTGGAGGGGGAGCGCGCGCGTGTGTGTGTGTGTGTGTGCGTGTGCGTGTGCGTGTGTGTGTGTGTGCGTGCGCGTGCGTGCGCGCGCGCGCGTGTGTCCGTGTGTTTTGAGAGACTCAGAGAGAGAGAGAGAGAGAGAGAGAGTTAGAGAGAGAAAGAGAGAGAGAGAGAGAGATTGAGAGAGGAGAGAGAGATAGAGATAGAAAGAAAAAGAGAGAGAGAGAAGAGAGAGAGAGAGACGAGAGAGGAGAGAGAGAGAGAGACAAGAGCGAGATAGGGGACAGACAAAGAAGAGAAGAGATTACACACAGAGAGAGATAGTCTAAAAAAATTATAACGAGGGCCCATTAATTTGAATTTTGTTTCCACGGGACTCCACAGCCTCGAAATGACAACCAAACAACCAGCGCAGACCTTGACAACTGGACATGTGATGGTAACGTTATGTCCCTCATGTCTGTCTGTATTTTGTACTCTTCTTTGTTCAGAATGGACCACGTACCACCTGTGTTCACTACTGTCTCCCTGGAGTCCGTCCGTCTCCCTCACAAAACAGCAAACCAGAATTCCTCGGATACCCGCTGTTTCTCTCTCTTTCCATTTATATTCTTCTTTCTTTCTTTCTTTCGTTCTTCTTCTTCTTTCTTCTTCTTCTTGTTCTTCTTCGTTCTTCTTCTTCTTCGTTCTTCTTTCTCTTCTTCTTCGTTCTCTCTATTTTTGCATGAATTGTTATTATTAAAAACAAATCTTATTGCATTTTCTTTTTGTTCTTTATGGGAAGATTTGTAAAAAAAACCCACATAGGCTTACATCTGCCTAAATCTTAATAATAGGTTCAGTCAATGAATCAATCTATCGCCTTCTTCTTCCTCTTTTTCTTCTTCTTTTTCTTCTTCTCTTGTTTTCTTTCTTGTTATTATTATTCTAGAAGAGTAGCCTAAATAGTGTACACATAAAAACATACACTATATATAATTAGTCCCCGAGCCGAAGGTTCGGGGAGTATTGTTTCTGTCTGATCCGTATTGTTTCTGTCTGTTTCGTCCGTTTTTCTCAAAAAATATTCAGTCTATCATCATCAAATTTGGTATACTAGTTTGCCAAGATGCAAACTATCCACGGATGTATTTAGTTTTACATTAAGGTCAAGGTCGCGCCAGTTCGAACCCCGAAACACATAATCGCTAAATATCTCGCGAAGTTTTGCATGTATTTCAATGCAGTTTTTTTTCACAACATTTCTTGATGAATGGTCTATAACACAGTTGTCACGAATGTTTCTGTGCGCTCGTGTGCGCATGATCGCGCGCGCTCAAATCACGGGTCCGAACCCCAAGGCTATATATAAAAAAAACTATTCAGTTACGTGCTGTTTTGATGCGTTTTTGTGTATGTGTACAGCCGACACATTCCGATTTCGGAGTATCTCGGCGATGCTGCGAGGGGACTTTGCAGCCGCTCGGCGTTGCACTTGTTCCGTTGCAGGTGTCTATAAAGAGAGAGAAAACACGAGCGTGCAGACCTACCTTACTATCCTGCAACACTGAGCATTTCTGGAAACAAAGTAGAAAAGGAGCTAACAACAAAGCAAAACAGGACACGAAAGACAGAAGAGGAACAACAAACAACGTCAAGCAGAATCGTGAATCAGGTACAACTGTTCAGTCAAGACTAGCATCAAACATTCTCGTTACTTCGGCATAACAGTATTTACATAGTCCTCACACACTAAACTTACACAAACCATTGACATGGATGTAACTACACAAAATGAAAAAAACCCCTGAAAGGCCAGGGTCTTGGGGTAATGTCCCCCTGCAGCTGAAGAAAAAACTTGATTTATGAAGGTATTTTACTATGCTTTTCCACAATTTATACAAATGGTTACTTTAAAGTGTTTGAAAAATACAGTAGACACACAAAGATCTTGTTTGACCAAAAAAAAGAAGGAAATTCCTTTTCTGGTACAATTCAAAAACAGGAAATCCTTGTATACCAGGAAAAGTTTCACCCATGTATATATGATGAAATAGGCCTCATAATTATTATACAACACAAAACAGCATGATCTGTCAATTGTCACAAGTTTCAATGGAAATTTCTAATTCGGGACCAAAGAGACAACGGGACGATGTTTATCATTATTATTATTTCTTTGAATAAAAGTGCCGCTCGTTTGCAGGGACATTGAAAATAGTATAAACCCTCCAAGTACACAGAACATGTATACAACGACGTCACGTCATTCACAACTCTCCACAACTCAAACCGTGACATTGACCAAGGCATAATAGATTATCTGTGACATAATGAAAATAATATATGGCGGTTAGATTATATTATAATGTCATCAAAGGACACTGAAGATAAACGCTGTCAAATAATCTCGTCATCCTCTTCTGTCCTCCTCCTCCTCCTCTTCTCCTAATTTCCTGTCTTTTTTCAGTCTTATTTATTTGCACTCCTCAACAGTTTGTTTTCCACAGACATAGTTGTTGTCGTACCCTGGCTAAAACACTCACTATGGTACACATGCACCAGCTAGGGATGAGAACATTACGTGTGTGACCGTGTTTGATTACCCCGTCACGTGGGCAGCCACACTCCGACTTCGGAGGACACAGACATAGTCACCGACACATATCTCCGGATTTGTTCGGTATCACTTTTGGGACGTAGTACACAAATATCAAAATCTTCACGAAACAACCACTCAGAGGAAACACTGCACTGGTGGTTACAGTGCATATAGTTCCATATGTTGAAACTGTATAATCTGTGGTTATAGTAACGTACGTTTATACACCCTGTCATAAGAAGCATCCGTTTATATATGAAGATGAAACAACAAAAAACTGAAACAGACTGCAGTTTTGATGTTCCGGCATTGTTTGTGTTGTTATAATTGAGCCAACACAATTATCAACTGAAGCCAGTGCCCTAAAGAAGACTAAAACTGTCCCAGGAATATGTAAGCATGTGAAGGGAATTCGAATACATAGCTTAGACATTTTCTTCCCCAAAGCAGAATTTGCGAGTGTCACATGCAGATATATTTGATAGTGAATCGTGAAAAGTGTTCTTGTCCTGACATGCTAACTAAATTACTCAGCCATACGACTATTCTACACAATACCCGAGTAATCGTGTAGCTAATTGTCTAGAAGCAGAGAACTCGTCAGAGGAAACACTGCACTTCTGCTTCATATTCTCCGCGAAGTAAGTAATAGATTATAACGTGACAGCAATCCTAGCTGATTCTGTGTCAGTGTGTACCCATGTTCATTTTGCAATTGTTCCAAGTATGATAAAGTAACTTTTATTGTGATGCAGGCGAGGCAAGAAAGACTGTCTGTCAGCAAATTTGCTCTCAGTTAACCAACGTTTTTTCAAGATGATCATGTCCAAAATATTGGTGCAATAAACAGAACAAAATGCTCCAGTGCTAATCATGAGATTCTCTACTCCAACGGGACCCTCATGCCCATAATGGTTTACAATGCCAGACCTGATAAGGGGGAGTGGAGCTACAGGTGGCAGGTGCAGCTCTGGGACAGCCGCCACGACCTGGAGAAGACTGTAAACTTCGTCCTAGGAAACGGGTTTAAAAGTCTGAGAAGACTGTAAACTTCGTCCTAGGAAATGGGTTTAAAAGTCTGACGTTTTGCTAACAACAACAACCGCTGAAGAAGAAGAAGAATAAGTCCCTCCTCTATTTGCAGAATGTTCGTGGGAAGGGAGGGTAGTCTTCAACCTGACGACTTGTCCCTTCAGCCTCAACTGCAATTGTGTACTACCCATGACGTCGCATCCACAGAGTAATACCATTCCTCAACGATTCCCTACACGACGTCACACCTACACGATGACGTCCTGGCTGACGCCGTGTCCCTCCAGCCTCAGCTCATCGGGACTCACGGTGTAGCTGCCAGAGGTGGTGGTGCTGGCGTCGTCCTCCACCGACGTGGCGCCTCCCAGGGATGACCCTTGCCTCTGGTAGGACAGGGAGGAGGAGGACCTGGGAGGAAGCCAAGGGTTTCCTCCTCCCCCTGCCCCTCCCCTTCCTCCTACCCCTTCACCTCCCCCTCCTGCCCCACGACCACGGTTTTCCACCACGTCCAAGCTCCGACGACTTCCAGAGCCGTGATCCAGCCAGAAAGTATTAGGAGAAGAAGAGGCTGACGGGGAAGGTTTGGCATCAGGGTGGAGCGACACCACGTGACCCATCTGATGGTGAGCAGGATGATGAGGATGGTGATGATGATGATGGGGATGGGGGTGCTCGGCCGGGCGTCTGGGACGGATTTTATTATTAGTCAAGCTGGATCTAGGGTAGGTGTTGTCCTCCTGACGATGTCCTTCGTTGGGGTAGCCACCAGTTTTGTACAGAAAAGGTTGTCCTCTGTGTGCGGTAGTGTTACCGTACTGGGTAGTGTTGCCAATGTTCGGTGACCGTCTGTGGTGCTGCTGCTGCTGTTCTAGTTCCTCCCTGGTCAGATACTCCTCCCGGGCGAAAGTTTCGTCGTCATCGTCAACATCATCGTTGAAGTTCTGATCTTCTTCTTCGTCGACTTCTTCGTGGGGGTGGAAGGTGGAGAGGTGG
>CM065691.1:9132844-9135344 GCA_017654935.2 Phymorhynchus buccinoides
GATTCCAGGGGTCTTGGAAATAAAAAGAATGTAGACTATATCTAAAACCCAATCTGCAAATAACATTTCCTGAAGTATGGAGAACGGTACTACATTTGGGGTAAGGGCCGTTCAAAACGACCCAATCTTCGCACTGAGCAATAGAACCTCAACAGCACTGAATCGATCCAGGATAAATCAGGTGGAACAATTACTATCCGAGTTCATTGTCTTGTCCGTGGTAAACTCTTGTTTATCCGCGTTTGGCGTTGTGGGCTATGTCTTCTCGCTGGCTGTGTGGAGCATGGACACCTCATTCCACGCCACCGTGTTCTTGTTCAAGGTCCTGGTTGTGGTGGACAGTATGTTCCTTGCAAGTATCGCGTGTATGACTTATTTCGTTTGGGAATTTTTCAAAGATTTACTAATGCTGCCTGTAATATAAGTTTTAATATACAAATGATATCTGTCCACGTGACCTTGCTGATTGCTGTCAGCCGTTGGATCCCCGTCGTCTTTCCTTTCCGTGCTCAACAACTTATGACGTCACGTCGAATCCATCTATCGTGTTGTCGTTGTTTTGACGTATCGTACGGTGCTGGATGCAGTTTTTGTTTTCCCTCGCGTTGTGATAGTGCGGGACATCAATCTTTCTAAATCGTTACCATTGTGATTGTGTGTGTGGGTTTGATATTACCGTTTTTACCGTTGTTGATGTTCAACGTCAGTCTCTTGTGGACTGCCACAAGACTTCCCGGAATTCTAGGCCAATCAAGTAGGGCCTACTAATAGGAAAAAAACCCATCCCCGAGCGCACACAGATTTGGCTCAAACTAAGCAGCAAGAGCCCGATCATGTTGGGCATTGTTGTGAAATAGAGGCAGGCCGTGCTTATGATGAAATGCCCGAATTGAAGGAATCAAGTTCAGAACATCACGTGGAGTAGATAAGCAAAATGAACAGCCGCAGAGGCAAGGACGGAAGAAGCCCTCAAAAGAACAGCACTGCACCGTGAAAAAGACTACCGGTGTAAGAGGCCACACTCAACAAACCTGCTTTCAACGAGCACGAAAACATCAAATGGTGGAGGCAGTGCTGCTTGTTTCACTGTGCTCCTTCCTCGCTTACCCCGTGGGCATTGGCGTGACTATTTTCTTGGTTGTTACGGGCGACGTGACGACAGGGGTAGAATTGAATGCACAGGCCATCATATATTCGCTTCAACTCATCAACTCCAGCATCAACGTGTTCATCTACTGGTTATTTGTCTCCAGGTTCAGACAACTGGCTGCAAAACTTAACAAGGGCATCGACGAGCGGCAGCAATGCATTGTGACAATGCAAACCCGGCCAGAGTTATGTCCTGTCCCCCCCCCCACCCCCCAATAAACACACCACTTTCCAGCCTTACAGAACGCATAAAATACATAGCCCAAATTTGAAGCGATTCTGTTCAGTAGTTCACGAGATACAGCTGAACTTTTATACAAACTTCCTTGCACCATGGTACACCACCACACAAAATTTGAAGCGATTCTGTTCACTAGTTCACGATATAAAGCGGGGGGGAAATTACATAGCCCAAAGGAAATATCGGTTTTCAAGGTAAAACTTCAAGGTCAAGGTCAGCACGGTGTTGATTAACGAAAGGAAGCTTCCTTTTCAGGCTGTCTACCCCTCTGCCAATTTTAATCAAACTTCAAACAGTAGTTTTTAAGATAATCGATACACAGACAGACAGACAGACAGACACACACACACACACACACACACACACACACACACACACACACACACACACACACAGACAGACACACAGACACACAAACCGATCGCAATACCTCGGCCTCTGGCCGGGTAACAATACCTCGGCCTCTGGCCGGCAGGGTTCCCAGGGCTTTCAGCTATCCCCAAGTAAGGACCTTGTAAGGACCTGTAGGCCTAAGGATAATCTCCATCTTTTACTTTAGCCAACGATCTTGAAAGGAACACTTTCCCAGCATTGCGAACAATGTCTAAGCCGATAAAAAAAATATGGCTGACACAGATATACGAGTTTTCTCGCAAAACGACACAAGGATAAAGAACGAGATTTCAGTCCAATTTTTCTTGACAACTCACGGAGCATCGTTCGTCTGCTAAGCCGTCAGTTGAAACGGGAAGGTGGGGGAGGGGGGTAAGGTGAAGTAGGTGCTGAGCGATGTTTCTCAAGCGTAAAATTGCTGCTTCTGCGATCTATTTTGAGTATGGTCTTGCTGCTCAGGGCAGGTTTTGGTAGCTGTCAGGACTTGTAAGGACCTTGAAGTGAATGTAAGCACTTGTAAGGCCTTACTTGGAGATTTCAATTTGTCAAGACTTATAATGACTGGTAAGGCCCCTATGAACCCTGGGCCGGGTAAACATCGTCTGTGTGCTTGCCTTCAATGTGCACGTGGTACAGGGTAACCCAAAACAATTGCAACCTAAAAATTACAAAGATAATTTTGGGGTGATAATCTAGCTATCATTTTGATTATTTCCT
>CM065691.1:9145344-9157844 GCA_017654935.2 Phymorhynchus buccinoides
GGACATAAGTTACGTTCCATTATATTCATTCTCTTCTTAGAATAAATGTATTAAGTCTTAGTTCGATTAAACGCAATGTATTGACAACAACGACAGTATCCAAAATTATTCTCAGCGTTTTTCACCCAACTTTTGTACTTCATCGGGTAAGGGATAGGGTTAGAATCAGTTTAGGGCTATTTTCGTCAGAATCAAAGATTGATAATTATAATTTAAGGACATAAACAGCTGCTCGATTCGTTACCGTATATGCGAACTTAGCATTTAACGGTCGCCGTTTCCCCCCATGCTGTACAGCAACACTAACGGTGACGCTGAATACAGAGAGGATTTACGTTTGGTTTTCCTTGCTACTGACTATTTTCATGCTTCAAACTTTTTGTGTCATGAAAATAACCTTAAACTGATTCTAACCCTATCCCTTACAGTGAAAAGTTACCGGATGTGTGTGTGTGTGTGTGTGTGTGTGTGTGTGTGTGTGTGTGTGTGTGTGTGTGTGTGTGTGTGTGTGTGTGTGTGTGTGTGTGTGTGTGAATGTGTGTGTGAAGGGGAGGGGGGTACAACATTTGGTCGAAAAACGCTCAGAATAAATTCGGATACTGTCGTTAGTTAACTAATTTGTCTCTCCCTCCCACCTCCCCCCCCCCCCCCCCCACCCCCCTCTGAAAATTGCAACAACAATAACACGAAACAGGCAGTTATCCAGTAAGCTTGGCAAAATGTTCAGTAAAACTTGAGTGAAATCACTAATCTGTTACCCTCGACTAAATGGGACATTGTTAATAGAACAAGAATAGAAAGACGAAAATTGAAGTGTCACCACTCACGGACACAAAGAAAGACACAAGAAGAGGGAATGGGAGGGGGTAGTATGTTTGTGTCGAAGGAAGAGTAGGCTAAGGGGGTTATTAGGGAGTATTCATTTACCGGAAATAGTTAACGGGGGGGAGGAATCCGTTACTGTGTCTCGCGTGCTGCCATGTTTAGCATTAACAAGGGGGGATACATGTTCGGTTCGTGTTCCGTGTAATGTCGGGGTAAAAGTCGTCTACTCGTAATGAAGTGCCTACTTGGGAAGTTAACTTAGGAACTGAGAATGAGTCAACCTAAAGTTTGACTTTGACGGATTTCCCCCTGCAAAGAAATGGGGGCTACTAATCTGAAAAATTAGCTGTGTTCTTGGTTATTTAGTTTCTCACTACACAGTCTTTTGCTGTCTATGTTCTGGAAGGGAGGGAGAGGGAGGGAGAGAGAGAGAGAGAGAGAGAGAGAGAGAGAGAGAGAGAGAGAGAGAGAGAGAGAGAGAGAGAGAGAGAGAGAGAGAGAGAGAGAGAGAGAGAGAGAGAGAGAGAGAGAGAGAGAGAGAGAGAGAGAGAGAGAGAGAGAGAGAGAGAGAGAGAGAGAGAGAGAGAGAGAGAGAGAGAGAGAGAGAGAGAGAGAGAGAGAGAGAGAGAGAGAGAGAGAGAGAGAGAGAGAGAGAGAGAGAGAGAGAGAGAGAGAGAGAGAGAGAGAGAGAGAGAGAGAGAGAGAGAGAGAGAGAGAGAGAGAGAGAGAGAGAGAGAGAGAGAGAGAGAGAGAGAGAGAGAGAGAGAGAGAGAGAGAGAATTTTTTTTTTGAAAACTTGAAAACTTGAACTCTGTTTTTCAAGGATAAAGATTTTAGGCAACGCCAAGTCTTCCAATCTGTCCTTGGTACTTACTTATACGAACATAGAATACAAACACGACAAGGCATACTATTACACATACA
Source organism: Phymorhynchus buccinoides (assembly GCA_017654935.2). Classification (NCBI taxonomy): domain Eukaryota; kingdom Metazoa; phylum Mollusca; class Gastropoda; order Neogastropoda; family Raphitomidae; genus Phymorhynchus; species Phymorhynchus buccinoides. Next base: position 9,147,094 of record CM065691.1, read on the forward strand.
GATTTGAACATAAAGGTAGCAAAGCAGGTGCTATTATGATAAAGATAGGTTGAAATACGGATTTATAAAACTTGTATACGCACATGCATAGAGAGAGAGAGAGAGAGAGAGAGAGAGAGAGAGAGAGAGAGAGAGAGAGAGAGAGAGAGAGAGAGAGAGAGAGAGAGAGAGAGATGAGAGAGAGAGAGAGAGAGAGAGAGAGAGAGAGAGAGAGAGCGAGAGAGAGAGAGAGAGAGAGAGAGAGAGAGAGAGAGAGAGAGAGAGAGAGAGAGAGAGAGAGAGAGAGAGAGAGAGAGAGAGAGAGAGAGAGAGAGAGAGAGGAGAGAGACGAGAGAGAGAGAGAGAGAGAGAGAGAGAGAGAGAGAGAGAGAGAGAGAGAGAGAGAGAGAGAGAGAGAGAGAGAGAGAGAGAGAGAGAGAGAGAGAGAGAGAGAGAGAGAGAGAGAGAGAGAGAGAGAGAGGAGAGAGAGAGAGAGAGAGAGAGAGAGAGAGAGAGAGAGAGAGAGAGAGAGAGAGAGAGAGAGAGAGAGAGAGAGAGAGAGAGAGAGGGAAATTTTTTTGAAAACTTGAAAACTTGAACTCTGTTTTTCAAGGATAAAGATTTTAGGCAACGCCTAGTCTTCCAATCTGTCCTTGGTACATAATTATTATACGAACATAGAATACAAACACGACAAGGCATACTATTACACATACAGATTTGAACATAAAGGTAGCAAAGCAGGTGCTATTATGATAAAGATAGGTTGAAATACGGATTTATAAAACTTGTATACGCACATGCATAGAGCGAGAGAGAGAGAGAGAGAGAGAGAGAGAGAGAGAGAGAGAGAGAGAGAGAGAGAGAGAGAGAGGGAGAGAGAGAGAGAGAGAGAGAGAGAGAGAGAGAGAGAGAGAGAGAGAGAGAGAGAGAGAGAGAGAGAGAGAGAGCGAGAGAGAGAGAGAGAGAGAGAGAGAGAGAGAGAGAGAGAGAGAGAGAGAGAGAGAGAGGAGTAGAGAGAGAGAGAGAGAGAGTAATGTTATAACTACATTTTGAAAACAGGGGAATTGAATATCTTCTTGCACGGAATCATGGCGAGGCCAAATAATAAATGTTTTTGAAAAGCCACAAAATCGTAGGATTGTGCAAACAAATGATAACATACAAATGCTAATTCTCGGAGTTTTAATAATCGCGTTTACAGAATTAAGCATGTCAAATTTTCACCTTAATTCTGACACTACTTCACATCTTTCCCTTTCCCTCAATGTTGACACTATTCCCAGTTTTCTTTCCTCCAATCCTTCTGTCTTTCGCTTTGTCTTCCATTCTATTTTGCTTTCCTCACCCTCCTTCACTTTTCCATTCCTACTTTATTCCAATCTCTCCCGCCATCCATCATCATTGTCCCTCAGTTTAAAGGTGGACCCTGACCGATGAGTTTTTTTGCAAGAAACACGTCGAGCTCAGCAGAAAGACAACCTTTTCAAGGATCGTAACACTCACTTTGCTCTGGTTTCCTAGAAATCAAAACGGCGATTCCTCCTTGGCGGAGATGCTGGAGAGAGTAGCCATTTTGAATGGGGTGGGTGGAGACCAATCCCATTGTGGTTGAAGCTTTTCTTTTTTTGTAGTGCAGTAAAAAACAATTGGAGCTATTTCCTTTGTTGTGAGCGAAACTCCTTTAGATAAACTATATAAAATTTAAAAACAAAACAAAAAAACGCGTGTATTGCGAACATTTCGTGCACACGATTTGGTCTCAACTCAGGCGGCCATTTAAAACAGAGACGGCACACGCCTTCTCTTTCAGTGAAATAATTTGACTTCCAGCACCTCCACCAAGGCGGAATCGTCGATTTGACGGTTTGATTTCTAGGAAACCAGAGCAAAGTGAGTGTTGCGATCTCTGTAAAGGGTGTTTTCCTAGTGATCTCGACGTGTTTCTGACAAAAACCTTATCCGTCAGGGTGGACCTTTAACAAATTATTGTACAATGTTCCGTTAACAAAATCCACCCCCCACCCACCCACCCCCTTTCACATACATCGCCCATTGTGTCCCATGTCCACTTAGGAAGATCAAAGCTGGTACCCTTCAGCTTTTCGATTGAGTCCCTACAATCAAAGGAGACTCTTTGTGTGTCAACCCAGCTTTTATTTTGTCGCGAAAAGAAAACGTTTTCACGGTGACAAAAAGCCGCTACGGCCCGAATCCCCCCCCCCCCCCAAATACTTGAAGTAGACAGGTTTAGTTGGCGTCACGCTGAGTGGCGTTGCTTCGCGGCTATGGCGCTCGCTGGAGGAGTACCAGGTTATTGTTTTTATTGTGCAGCAGGAAGAAAGGACTACAATACTCCCTACTATAAAAACAAACCAACACCCGCAGTAAAGGGATTTCCCCAAAGCTGAAGTCGTGAGTGACAGATTTCGTTTTTTTCTAGGCCCTGCTTGCGAATGATGGAGTGGAGACGACTTGTCTATTGTTGGAGAACTATTGCTGGTTACTGATTGTCAGTCTTGTCTTGTTGTCATTCTTGTCTTGCCGAGTTGACTCAAGTAGTGCACACAATAACTTATTGGTGGTGGAAAGATAATGAAATAGCTTGAAAGGTGTGTGTGTGTGTGTGTGTGTGTGTGTGTGTGTGTGGTGTGTGTGTGTGTGTGTGTGTGTGTGTGTGTGTGTGTGTGTGTGTGTGTTGTGCGTGTGTGCGTGCGTGTTTGTGGTGTATGTGTGTGTGTGTGTGTGGTGTGTGTCTGTGTGTATGTGTGTGTGTGAGTGAGAGAGAGACGGAGAGTGCGCGCGCGCGCGCGCGCGCGTGTTGTGTGTGTGTGTGTGTGTGTGTGGTGTGTGTGTGTGTGTGTGTGTGTGTGCAGGGGGAGGGGGGGGGGAGTAAGTGAAGTGAGGGAGAGGCAATAAGGCGGGGAGGAGAGGAGGACTGCAGGCTGCAAGAACAAAACAAGTAACTTGTTCCTAATGTTTGGAAGGGTCCTAACGCTTGTCGCGAGTATGCTTTCTAGTACACACACACACACACACACACACACACACGCACACGCACGCACACGCACACACGCACACACACACACACACACACACACACACGTGCAAATAATAAATAATTAATAATGCTTATATAGCGCATAATCTTGCTAAGCAACTCAATGCGCTTTTCACTCACCATTCGTACAAACATTTCTAACAGACTGGTTCACGTATCCTCACCATACATCTCTATGAGAATGAATACATTAGAGAATGCATTGCATATAATCATAACACAACACACTAACACCCACCTCCCTTCAACCATCTCCCCCTCCGCCCCCACCCCACACCACGCGCACGCGCACACACGCACTCTCTCTCTCTCTCTCTCTCTCTCTCTCTCTCTCTCTCTCTCTCTCTCTCTCTCTCTCTCTCTCTCTCTCTCTCTCTGACATTCACGAGCGCATGCACGATGTCAAAAAACATCAGGTAACACACCGAACACTCTCTTTGAGTTCCAATGCAAACGTTGGCTTCTCATCATGTAACAGGTGCTAGGCAGGTCGTCTGCAATGACCACCTCCTTCTAAGTGTCATCTGCACTCTACTAGATGAATTATGATGGATTAGAGCAGCCCAGAGAGAGAGAGAGAGAGAGAGAGAGAGAGGAGAGAGAGAGAGAGAGAGAGGGAGAGAGAGAGAGAGAGAGAGAGAGAGAGAGAGAGAGAGAGAGAGAGAGAGAGAGAGAGAGAGAGAGAGAGAGAGAGAGAGAGAGAGAGAGAGAGAGAGAGAGAGAGAGAGAGAGAGAGAAAGTGAGAGGGGAGGGGGAGGGAGGGAAATACACACATAAATACATGCATAAATAAATACATACATAAATACATACATAAATACATACATGATACATATAGACAGACACTGATAGACAGACAAATTTTGATGGAGAGATAAAGAATATGGAAAACTGGTTTTGTACTTTGATAGAGAGAAAGACAGACAGTGACAGAGAAAAATAGGCAGGGGTACATTTACAACAAGGGCGTCGCCGAGCGGCAGACATGTCCGTCACCAGCAATGCCACGCACTTGCGACACCCCGTAGAGTGTCACATCCTGACACAAAATTGGAAGGGATTCTGTCTTCTAGTTCACGAGATACAGCTTGAAGAAGAAACATATAGCGCAAAGAAAGAAATTTCGGTTTTCAAGGTCACACTTCAAGGTCAAGGTCAGCATGGTGATAATTTATGCTCGGATGTTTTCTTCTCTAGGGTATACAGTACCACACACAATCTGAAGCGCTTCTGTCAAGTACCAATGTGGAAAATATGGCTTAAAACCCAATGTGTAGACCCCTACCACTTTCAAGGCCTACTGATCGCCCGGACCGTGACATTGACCTTGATCGGTATGCCACCATCAGAACGGGCATAAGCCAAAGTACCTTCATGCCAAATTTGAAGACTCTAACACTAACGGTGTGGGAGTTATGGCCCCTGAAAGATTTTCGGTTTTCAAGGTCGTACGCCAAGGTCAAGGTCACGACGGCAAAATGGTTTGCGCGGATGCCTTCCTCTCATGGTGACACACCAGCACACAAAATGTGACGTGATTCTGTCAACCCGTTCGAAAGATATCCTTGGGACAGACAGAAGGAGAAAAAAATGACAACCCCCTCCGATTTTCAGGCTCCAGCGATCTTTTTGACCTTGACCTTGACCTTGATCGGTATGCCATCATCAGAACGGGCATAAGCCAAACCACCTTCATACCAAGTTTCAACATCCTATGTTGATCGGTGCCCGAGATATGTCTATAAATAGATTTTCGGTTTTCAAGGTCGTACGTCAAGGTCAAGGTCACGACGGCAAAATGGTTTGCGCCGATCTCTTCCTATTAAGGAGGCACACCTTCACACAAAATTTTAAACGCGATTCGGTCAAGCGGTTCGGGAGATATCCTTGGGAGAGACAGGGAAAAAAAAAAACAAACAAACAAAAAACAGCCCAAAAAGGAAGTGAAAGCAGACAGAATGGAAGATGAGTCTTGGTGAAAATTAGTCCATAATAAATGGAGAAATGAACACACAACAGAAGGAAACAAATCACAATTTGTGATTGATTTACAGAAAGCATATTCTTACTTAAAGGTTTATAATAATAATAATAATAATAATACATAGTATTTATATAGCGCCTTTCTTTAGAATTAAACTCAAGGCGCTCACATTCACCGATTCACACGCAATTGGGCTAACATATACATTCATTCGATCATCATCTAATTAATGTGAAAAGTTAGAGAGAGAAAGCTCTTTGAAACAAGTGAGTTTTCATTTGGGGTTTGAAAGCGGGAAGTGCTGAATTGCAACGGAGGTGAACAGGCAAGGAGTTCCAGACAGTGGGGGCGCAAAAACTAAGAAACTGCGTTGTCCAAAATACTTTATATATCGGTAGTCACGTTATTACATATACCATTGCATAATGGTTTGGCATGATTAGCATTAATTGTGCACAATGAACATTATTTTGCGTGGACAGGTCAAAGGAAAGTTTTGCTTGGCTCTTTAATTGTCGCCCTTGGCGCCTTTTGACAAACATAAAACAAAGAAGCTGTCACTGTGTCACTGTCTACGGGTGAGCCCATCTTGATGTATCACGATGCTACGTCAAAATTCTATACCATTCATCAAACTAGTGACATATCCACTTCACCCTTTCCCATGGTGTAGAGTGGTGTAGAGTGTACAGTGGCACAGTGGTATCGCGTTCGCCTCGTGTCAAGTAAACCCGAGTTCGAACCTTGGTACTCACCTGCACTAGGCCTACGGTCTGAACGTGGAGTCTTTCGGATGAGACGATAAACCGAGGTCCCGTGTGCCCATGCACTTAGCATACGTTAAACCCAGTGGCAACGAAAAAGTTGTCATTTGGTCAAAATTTACCCCCCCCCCCCCCCCCACCCCTCCCTTATCAGTGACAAAAATCGCATGCAAAAAAACACAAATTTGGGTGGCGCGCCTCTGGCTGCGACGCGCTCTCCAGGTGGGAGCAACCCGAATTTCACAGAGACGCCTCTGTGACTATAAAGTACCTAATACCTAATACCTAATTTATATGCCCTCCTCCTCCTCCTCCTCCTCCGTCCCTTTCTGCCGCCTTGCTTCTTTCTTCTTCCTCCCTCTCGCTCCCTTCTCTTTCCTTTCATTCATCCAAGAAGACAGAAAAGAATCACAACTAAACCTATCTATGCTGAATCCCTGGATACAAATGCTATTGCTGTCAGTCCAGTAGTTTTAGATATATGGTCAGCTTAGTGTCAGTTGTGCTTAAATTTGCCTAAATATTGGACATAAGCGAAATTAGCTTTTTTAGCCATTTTTGCACAACTATATTTTCAAAACTGTACATTCTGACTAGACAGAAAACAATCGTCATGTCGTATAAGTATCCAACTGTTAGGAAAAACAAATTTGAACTTTGAAAATGCATTAATCTTTCAGATATGCGACTTCAAAAACGGCATTTTTTGCACTTGTCTAAAATTGCGCACCACTTTAAAAGCAATTATGTTATAAACTATTTAATATATTTAACTGAACTTTTGCATGTGAGTTTCTATTAGGAGTTTGGTTTTAAATGTGCATAAGGTTTTTGACTACTTTGAATTTGAACCACGTTGTTGGATAGACCCTATCTAAGTCATTAGTCACCTTCTCTGTTGACCTCCCGTACCATACTCTGTCTCTGTGTGTGTCTCGCTCTCTGTCTCTGTCTCTCACTCTCTCTGAAGATGACAGAAACGAATCAACAGGAGGCCTAAACTTATCTGGGTAATGGTGAAGATCCAACCCAACCCCTTCGATTTCTCGTTCGTTCCAGGTTTGGGTTGTTGTTTTTCAGTCAAGGTCATATTGCAGTTTGAGCACTTCAACTTCTATCTTCCGCTATAATTTAAGGTTAATTTTCATTATATAATGCCTTTATTATGAATGCGATTAATTATTCAACCAAGATAGATTTTAAAAAAAGCTGATAGCATACAGCTAAATACTTTCTCAGAAGTCTGAAAATGGCGGGAGAGCCGAGAAATCGAAAGGGGCTGGGGGTGGGGGTGGGGGGTCATATTCACCTTTACCCTTATCTGATCATCTTCCCCCAATAACACACTCCTGCAGTCATCGTATACATGGTATACATACTCTCTCTCTCTCTCTCTCTCTCTCTCCTCTCTCTCTCTCTCTCTCTCTCTCTCTCTCTCTCTCTCTCTCTCTCTCTCTCTCTCTCTCTCTCTCTCTCTCTCTCTCTCTCTCTCTCTCTCTCTCTCTCTCTCTTACAAAATGACGCATATACATACATACACCCATCACTCAATCCCACAATACCAACAAACGCTCCCCAGAGCACAAACTAAGTCATCCGTCAAACCTGGCTCGCTATTGTATTGTTGACCCACCATACATAGCTTATCCCTCTTGACTGACGTAGGCGGCAATACTGCAAGGCGAGGCAAGAGGGACACAGAAAACCATGACGTCACGCGGTTGGAGAAACAAGGTGCCCGGATGTCCATCCATCAAGAACTTGAAAGGGACAAGTGGGGTCGGTTTACCTCGATAGGGAGCAGCGTCTCAATTTGTAGCGTGGGTTGAACGTAGTTGCGACAGACAAGACTGCCATGCGGGATTAGCCAAGTTTTAGCCAACACTGGCGAATGTTTTGCCTCGGCTTAAGGTTTTTAGTCAATACTAGGGAATGGGCAATCATGTATTTTGGCCCCACCCCCACCCCCTTAATTTCTCAGCTCTTTCAGATTGTTTAGTCTTGCCTTTCTTACAATAGTTGGTTAGACCTCTATTGTTTTCTAAAGACCTATTTTTAAGTTGATATTCATTCTAAAAGTGTGCATCCGAATACAGTGGAGAACTAATAACTCAAAAACGGATAACTCAAAAACACTGGACAACTCACAATAATTTTGGGTCCCAGTGTAATAATCTCTATGTTGAAAAGTCTTTTTTAACTCAAAATATTGGCTATCTCAAAATAAAATTTCATTCCCTTCAATTTTGACTTTTAAGCGATTTTTACTGTACATGTATATCAAAAATGGAGGGAAGTTCATGGAACAGCCATGTCACTACGAATGGCTTTTCCCCAATCAGTGTATGACTAGTGACGCAAAGACGTGTGACAGTCCCGGGACGAGCGGGAAACCCCGAAACAGGCTGTTCCATATTTTCTACTAAACGGCAAATTGTAAAATAATGGAATTAATTATTAGTGACACTCATTTGTGAGGAAACATAGCTAAACAAAGTTGTTAACCCTTTCGCCGCCAGCCATTTTTCAGCCCAAAAATACCATATGAATGTAACTGGGTATAGAAAATAAAGTATTTGCAATATTGCGAATTCCTCTGTGACATGTATACTATTAGGCCTATCCTTATCTCCCAAAATTAAGAAAATAGGGTCTTTTGATAACAAGTCCTGATTTGATGCCTTTTAAGCGGGCGACAGACTATGTGACTGCCTCATGTGACTCGATCAGGTCGTGACGTTTCACCTCATTTGCATACCATCCTGCTTGATCAGTCTGACTCAGTCGGGCCCAGTCAGGTGACAGGGCCGAATAGGGCGGGTTCTAAATTTCACTGATCGAGTCTGATCGAGTCAGATGGCTTGTGACCTCTTCTGTGCGGGAAACAAAATTTGGTCAACGTCACGACCTGATCGAGTCATATGAGGCAGTCGCATAGATATATTAGTCTGTCTCCAGCTTTAGTGACATGGGTGTTAAACCATTGTGGTGCTAAAATGCGACATTGGCTGTGAAAGGGTTACAATACTGCTCAATGTCCGCTAACAAAGGCAAGACTACAAAAAGGCCAAAAGTGCCGAGAAATTAAGAAGGGAAGGGGCGGCTAATGTATATGATAGCCGGCGAATATGTTGCCCTAAGCTTACAAACAGAGTTTCCATTTATAGTCCTGCCTAGCTAAGAAGCTTGGACACGGTTTTGCCAAGAGAAGTCACATTGGTATTAGCGCGAGTTTCAGATATTCATATTCGCAATGTTAGCCTTCTCAGCAACACGAGGAGTAAGGCATTGGTTACAAAATGGGTTTAAGACATTACTAGCGAACCCTAGTAGTTGATGCTTAAAGCGTTATATGCTAGGTCTCTTGTACAAAAGTAATAATTATTAATAATATTTTTGATGCGTCGTGAGGCGCAGTCCAGTAATTAAATAGGAAGAGGAAGAAGAAAGTTGCGACACGAGAAATGGCATTTTATAGCGTATTAACAAAGTTTTAACCCTTTCACCGCCAGCCATATTTCAGCTAAAAAAGTCCATCGAATTTACCTGGGTAGAGAACAAAATCCATCTGCAGTATTGGGGATTCTTCTGTAACCTATATACAATAAGGTCTATTCTTACTAAGACAATAGGGTATTTGGATAATAGACCCCAATTTGATGCCTTTTAGTGACATAGGTGTTAAATCACTGTGGTGCTAAAATGCGACTTTGGCGGTGAAAGGGTTAAGACTTCGACACGAGAATTGACCCTGGTATTGACAGAAAGCTTAGATACAAATTCAGTATCCGTGGTATCATGGTGCAACTTTTCCTGGTATACAAGGATTTCATGTTTTTGAATTTTACCAGAAAAGGAATTTCGTGGGTTTTTTTAATTTGTCAAAGAAGATTTCTGTGTGTCTACTGCCTTTATCAAACACTTTAAAATAAACATTTGTATAAATTGTGAAAAAAAGCAAACTAAAATACCTTCATAAATCATTTTTATTCTTAAGCTTCAGAAAAGCATTACCCCTAGACCCCGGCTTTTCAGTTTGATTTTTAATTTTGTGTAGTTGCACATATGTGGCATTAATGAAGCTTTTACTTTAAGATACTAAGGTATTCTTGACGATTCTTAGCTTACTACTAGCTACTTACGTGTATTGACAATAGAACATGTCAGTTTATACAGTGGGTTATGCCAAGTAGCTGTAGGAGGAGCAACGTTTTTGTCGTTCTTGGGTGTACGTTGCAACTCAACCGACAAGAGGAGAGTGACTATTTCTTCGAATGCTCATGCCTTGCTTTAACCCTTTCACCGCCAGCCATCTTTCAGCCAAAAATTCCCATTAAAACTACCTGTGTAGAGAACAAAATCCATCTGCAGTATTGGGGGATTCTTCCGTGACATACATAAAATACGGTCTATCCTTACTTCCCAAAACTAAGACAACAGGGTCTTTGGATAATAGACCCCAATTTGATGTCTTTTAGTGACATAGGTGTTAAATCACTGTGGTGCTAAAATGCGACTTTGGCGGTGAAAGGGTTAAGGGAAGAAACAGTGACATAAGCTCTGAAAATAGACCAACACATGGCAGGGTGCTTGGCAGTGAATGTCTTTGCATTTGGTGGGAGTGTAGAGTGATGTCTTGGACGAATGTATTCGCTCATGGTGCTAGAGGAGTTAAAAGGAGGAGGGGGGGGGGGGGGAGATACAATAATTATCAGGAATTGATATTTTTTTGGAAATGCGTTCACAATACGTATGTCGTTTTGTTGTTGTTAGACTTTAACCCTTTCACCGCCAGCCATATTTTAGCCCAAAATGTCCATTAAATGTACCTGGGTAGAGAACAAAATCCACCTGAAGTATTGGGGATTCTTCTGTGACATATATAAATAAGACGTATCCTTACTTCCCAAAACTAAGACAATAGGGTCTTTGGATAATATACCCCAATTTGATGCCTTTTAGT
>CM065691.1:9162844-9185344 GCA_017654935.2 Phymorhynchus buccinoides
GGGGGAAAGAGCTAGGGACAAAAAGACAGACAGACAAAAAGGAGAGAAAGAAAGGAATAGAGAAAAAAGGGGGGAAAGACGGGAAAAGAGAAAGAAAGGAAAATAGACAGAGAACTTAAATAAATCAAGGAAAGGAAGGAAGGAAGGAAGGAAGAGATGAATAAAGGACAGAAAAATAACAAAGAAAGAAAGGCGGAAAGACAGACCCAAACAAAAGAAACAACGAAAGAAAGAAATGGAGGAAGAAAAGGATATAAACTGACAGCGAGAAAGACCCTGACAAGAGAGAGAGAAAGAAAGAGAAAGAAAAGGCAACGACAGAGAGACAAAAACAAATAAACGCACCAGAAATAAAGAAACAAGGAAGGATGAGGAAGGAAGGAAGGAAGGAAGGAAGGAATGGAAGGATAGGAAAGGAAGGAAGGAAGGAAGGAAGGAAGGAAGGAAGGAATTAAGAAAGGAAGGAAGAAGGAAGGAAGGAAGGAAGGAAGGAAGGATATGAAGGTGGAAGGAAGGAAGGAAAGGGACGGAAGGAAGATGGAATGAAGGAAAGGAAGGAAGTGAAGAAGTGGAAGGAAGGAGGAAGGAAGGAAGGAAGGAAGGAAGGAAGGAAGGAAGGAATGAAGGAAGGAAGGATGGAAGGAATGGAGGTACACTACAGAATCACTGGAGGGTTGTCATTTTACATATGACTCTGCTACTCTTCTGTCTCTTTCTTTTCTGGTCTGTTCCTTCTCACCTTTCTCTCACCCCATCCCCCCCGCCCCCACTCTCCCTCCTTCTTCCAGTCCATCCACCTATCTACCCATCTATCTATCCTTTTTCTTCTGTCTGTCTGCCTATCCATACATATCTCATTTATCAATCTACTTCCCTCCCTTTATCTCCCTCTTCTTTTCCTCTCTCTCTCTCTCCCCCCCCCCTCTCTCTCTCTTTACCCCCCCTCTCTCTGTGTCTTCTTTTTTAATTATTTAGCAGAAGCCGCCCTCACCCCTCCTCTCTCTCTCTCCTTCTCTCTTCCCTTTCCTTCTCCATCTCTTCTTCTCTTTACCATGTACTTTATGAACGAATTAATAACATTACTTTTAAGAATAATTTGATGCTATGAAAAAAGTTCGGTTGTTTGTTTGCCGCGCTGTTTTGTTCACAATGTTGGTGTAATTTGGTTTGTGTAACATTAGTAATGAGGGGAGCGTGTGACTGATTCTGGAAGTCTTGACAAAGATTAATAAAATCCGAAATGATGACAAAATAATGTTGAGTCTTCTTGTTTTGTGTTCCCGCTCCGACCGCCCACGTTTCTCCCTCTTAGCCCCCCCCCCCCCCCCCGCCACGCGCACCCGGCCCCCTCTCAGATCTGTCTTGTTACCTGAATGTGAAACATATAATGGTTCAAAAGAGGGATAAATGGATGAATAGATGACGAAGTCAAGGGGGAAAAGGCTGGCTACACGAAGAACGGAAGGGGTGCAGGAAGGGGGAAAGAATGAATGATGAAAGGAAGCAAGAACGAAACAATGAAACAAAGAATGGTGTAATACAGGTACTAGAGTCAACTATCTTTGAGAGAGTGAGAGAGAGAGGAGAGATGAGAGAGGAGAGAGAGAGAGAGAGAGAGAGAGAGGAGAGGGAGAGAGGGAGAGAGAGAGCGAGAGAGAGAGATGGGAGAGATGGGGAGAGATGAGACGAGAGACGAGGGAGAGAGAGAGAGAGGGAGAGAGAGAGGTAGGAGAGAGAGAGAGAGAGGAGGGAAGGCGGAGAAACGGAGACGGAGGAGGGAGGAATGGATAGAGAGAGAGAGAGCGTGAAGAGAGAGGGGTGACGAGAGAGGTCGGTACTGAGAGAGAGAGCGAGAGTTGATGTAATGGAGATAGGAGAGAGAGGCGGATGAGAGATAGAAGCGCTCACAGTGAACCCCCGTGTGGGGGCCTATGAGAGGACTAGAGATTCTAGGAGAGACCCTCAAAGAATGTGCAGGGGGTTCCAGTGAGAGCAGAGAGGGAGAGAGATGGAGCATTCGCAATGCCACTTGAGACCCTCTATCCCGGAGGGAGAGACCTCTGTACTGTAGGGAGTGAGAGAGTCCCTGGGACCCCTTGTTTTGCAAGATCGATTGGAGAGCCCGGGGGGAGAGAGAGAGAGAGAGGTTGAGAGAGAGAGAGGCGCAGGTACGGGAGAAGGGAAGAGTAGATGGAGAGATAAGAGGAGAGAGAGATAGAGAAAGACGGAGAGACGAGAGCGAGAGAGAGATAGAGAGGAGAGAGAGAGAGAGGAAGAAGGAGAGATGAGGAGAGAGGAGACGAGAGATAGAGAGAGAACTGAGAGAGGAGAGAGGAGATTGAGAGAGAGGGGAGGAGAGAGAGAGGTGAGAGAGAGGGAGAGAGAGAGAGGAGACGAGAGGGAGAAGAGAGAGGGAGAGGGAACATCGAGAGAAGGAGGTGGAAGTAAGAGTTTCGGCTTGTAGAGATGAGGACGAGAGTGGGGCGGGGAGAGAGAGAGCGAGGGGAGGGGGAGATCTCCAGGATTGGGATGGAGAGGGAGGGAGGCTCGCGAGACCTGAGGGGAGAGGAAGGGAGAGAGAAATGAGAGGTGGAGAGAGAGAGAGGGGGATGAGTGTGAAGGAAGTAGAGAGAGTGTGAGAGAGAGATGGCGAGGAGTAGGAGAGAGCCGAAGAGAGATTGAACATTGAGAGTGAGATAGCTACGGATAGCGAAAGAGAAAGAAAGAGAGAGGGAGAGGGAGAGAGAATGATGGATGGAGAAGGAGAGAGAAGGGGTTTTATTGTGTTTTGAGAGGAGAGAGAGAGAAGGAGAGAGAGAGAGTGATGAGAAGGAGGGATAGAGGAGAGAGAGGGAGAGAGAGCAGAGAGAGAGAGGAGAGGGAGAGAGAGAGAGATCTAGAGAGATAGCGAGAGACGAGAGAGTGGGAGAGAGGGGAAGAGAGTAGAGAGGAGGAGAGAGAGAGAGAAGTCGAGAGAGACTGAGAGGACGAGAGAGAGACTTGGGATGAGAGAGAGAGAAGTGAGAGAGAGAAGAGAGGAGGATGAGAGAGAGGGAAGAGAGAGATGAGAGAGAGAGACTATGTGAGAGAGGGAGAGTGAGAAGAGAGAGGGAGAGAGAGAGAGAGAGAGTGACAAGGTGAGAGAGAGAGTGAGAGAGATGAGGGAAGAGAGAGAGAGAGAGAGACCGAGGGGGAGAGAGAGAGAGACGAGAGGAGAGAGAGAGAGAGAGAGAGAGAGAGACCGAGAGTCAGACGAGTGAGAGCGAGGAGGGAGAGGGAGAGTGAGAGCGCGAGAGGAGAGAGAGAGAGAGAGAGATTAACTGGAGGGGAGAGAGAGAGAGAGAGTGAGAGAGAGAGGAGGGAGAGAGATGTGGGTTTTGAGAGAGGGGGAGAGAGAGAGTAGGGGGAGACTGAGCGAGGCACAGATGAGTTGAGAGAGATGAGTAGAGTGGCAGTGAGAGTTAGAGAGAGAGAGAGGAAGAGGAGCTGAGCTGATCCTTGAGAGAGCAGATGATGCACGAGGATTAGAGAGCAGAGGAGAGAGGAGAGAGAGGAGAGAGAGAGAGAGACAGAAACCGAGAGTAAGGACGACAGAGAGAGAAAGAGAAAGAGAGAAAAAGAGAGAGAGAGAGAGAGAGAGAGAGAGAGAGAGAGAGAGAGAGAGAGAGAGAGAGAGAGAGAGAGAGAGACGAGAGAGAGACAGAGAGACAGTGACGAGACGAGAGAGAGAGAGAGAGAGTGAGAGAGAGAGAGAGCTGAGAGAGAGAGCGACGACTGAGAGAGGAGAGAAGGAGAGATGAGAGAGACGTGAGCGTGAGAGAGAGAGTGGAGTGAGAGAGAGAGACGAGAGAGTGAGAGCGAGAGTGAGAGAGAGAGAGAGAGACGCGAGAGAGACTGAGAGTGAGAGAGAGAGTGATTGAGAGAGAGAGAGACAGAGGGATAGAGAGATTGAAGACGAGAGGGAGAGAGAGAGAGAGAGAGAGAGAGTGAGAGAGAGATGAGAGAGATGAGAGAGAGAGTGAGAGCGAGAGAGAGAGAGAGAGAGAAGAGAGAGAGAGAGAAGAGGAGAGAGAGAGAGAGAGAGATTGGGTAGAACATGGGAGGGATAAATGGAGCAGCCAGCGGGGACAAAAAGTACATACATGTTTGTTGTTTAAAGACTCTCGTCTCCGGAACACAGATGGAAGACACTAACTTGACGGAAACTGAAGACAGGTGGAAAAGATTGGGGAAATAAACCCCAGGGGATGGGGGTGTGAGAGAACAGTAGGTACTGTCAATGGATAATGGTATGGGTACGGGTGATATGTGGGTATTTCTTGATCATGAAGAATGGAGTGAAAGAGAGCGATTCCTTGCTTTCAAATGGAACCGAATGCATTGTAAAATAGTACCACCACAGTTAAATCAAATAACTCTCCGACGCCTCCAACTTATCATATCACTCCAAACAAAGTTTCACGTCCTAAATTAGACAATGAGATATAAGCCAGTATATCCAGGGCTCCCAATCGTCCCGCAAAACAAGGGGTCCCAGGGACTCCTTCACTTACAGTATAGAGGGTCCTAGAGGCGGGATACAGGGTTCCAGTGGTATTGCGAATGCTAAAAAATATTTGTTCTAGTGCATCCCTGGGACCCCCTCGGGCCCATACCAGAGTACTGATGAAGCCAGGGATGGACCCCCGCTCTTGGCCAGCACAGTGAAGAGATGGAAGCAGTGATACAAATTTTAGCTATTCTGGAGGACTTGGAAACTACCGAGTACTGTTGGAGCGTGTGGAATTGAACCCTTGTCTCTGGCCAACACCGTGAAGACGTGGGGACACACTGGTCTCCCGTCCCGCACTCCGGACACCGGTCACCGTGCCGTTTGGCAGCTACTGCCAGGGGCACATTCCCCACTCACGACCCGCGAAGAAAAAAAGTCCACCTGGGAAAATGGAAATTAAAATGACCAATGATTAAAAAAAAAAACCAAAGAAGCAGGGCACGGTACTGATATATAATAGCCATGTCACACTCACTGTCATCACTCATGCCATCACAACTGTCATCACTCACTGTCATCACTCCACTGTATAATCACTGTCATCACTCATTGCCATCACGAAAACCCCACTGGATTTGGATAAAAAAAATAATTATGATACATGTATTATCGTATAATTATATTTATACGATATATATTATATTTCAGTGATGTCATAATCCCAGGGCTCCCAGGGACTCCCATGTGGGGGTCTATGAAGTACTAAAGTTCTAAAGGACCCTCTAAAAGAATGCGCATGGAGTCCCAGGGATGCACTAGAAAAAATGCATTTTTAGCGTTTCACAATGCCACTGGGAACCTCTATCCGCCTCTAGGACCCTCTATACTTGTCAGTGAAAAAAAAAATGAAGTCCTAGACCCTTGTTTGGCAGGACGATTGTGAGCCCTGTAATCCATAGCAGTGGTCCAATAAGGATAAATTGTGAGGCTCCCAGGGACCCTCTATGTAAAAATTCAAAGGTCCCCAGGCAACATTTTTGGTCTGCGAAAAGTGTGTGTCCCTGGAATGCACTGCTCAGAAATGAAAGGTTTTTGGTATTTTGTATTTTGGTACTTTATAGTCACAGTGGCGTCTTTGTGAAATTCTGGTTGCTCCCACCTAGGAGATGCGCGTTCGCAGCCAGAGGCGCGCCACCATTATTATTGCATGCGATTTTGTGAGATTGAGGCGAAGAAAGGAGGGGGGGTTACATTTTGACCAAATGACATCTTTTTCGTTGCCACTGGTATGGGTTTAACGAGTGCTAAGTGCATGGGTACACGGGACCTCGTTTATGTTCTCATCCCAAAGACTCCACGTTCAGACCGTAAGCCCTAGTGCAGAGTGAGAGAACAAAATCCCCCGTACCCAGGTCGAATCGGGTTTATGAAGACGAGGCGAACGCGTTACCTCTCTGCCACTCTACAAACTTAGTACTTCATGGGAAGCACAAAAAACGTGAGTTATGGGAAAACCCTGCTAGAAACACACTCGTCAATTTGATACTACAAATCTCTCTCTCTTCTCTCTCTCTCGTCTCTCTCTCCTCTCCTCTATCTCTTCTCTCTCTCTCTCTCTCTCTCAACAAAATCTCTCTCCTCTTTCTCTTCAGTCCAGAGGAGAGAGAGAGAGAGAGGATTTGGAAGAGATGAGAGCTGAGAGCGTATATATGATCTACGAGATGGAAATATGAGTAGATAGAGTGATAGAGATGAGAGGAGTGATAGCGAGATGTTGGTGTTGAGTGCGCGAGTGCGAGAGAGCGCGAGAGAGAGAGAGATGGATGAAGAGAGAGGAGAGGAGAGGGGAGGACGGACGAGAGAGAGAGGAGAGGGGAGCGGAAGAGAAGAGTAAGGTGGAGGAGAGGAGAGGGATAGAGAGGCAGAGATTGGTGTAGAGTAGATTATATTTGCGTATTGGAGAGTGAGCTAGGAGTGAATTAGTGAGGATAAGTTTTAAAGGATCGATGATTAATGTGCGAAATGAGCATAGGGATGATCTATTGTGTATTTCACACCCTGCAATGGTTGGGCTATGGCCTTGATTGTTAGGAAGAATGATCCGTATCCGATCAGCAGGATTTCCGTATACCACTGAGAGGTAAGATCTCTCCTTCTCGTCTCTATCTCTCTCTCTCTCCGTCTGCATCTCTCTCGAAGTAAGATATCTCATTTCAAACCGTTCGCAGAATATAAGGTGTAAGATTGTATTGAAGACGATGAAACTGGATGTGGATGGTTTGATGGTGTTGTGTTTGTAAAAGACGATACAAGACGGAGAGGGGAGAAGGTAAGGGGGAGGGAAAAATAGTAGGGAGAGAGTGACAACGTAAAAGGTAGATGACGATGAGTGGCAAGACGAGAGGAAAATGTTGTGATTAAATAGAAAAATAAGAAAGCAAGAGAAGAGAGATGGGAGAAAAACGGAACGTGAGAGGGAGACGGAGACCAGGAGGAGAGGTTGTGACGATTTTAGTGAGATGAGCGATTGATTTATTTTGGTTTGGTAAGAGAATACTGAGAGAGGTAAAATCAGTTTGCAATGAACGGGAAAACCTTTATGATTCACGTTCTATATCTTTATGCGTTATGTTTGTTTGTCTTTTGCAAAAAAGATACCACACAAGACTTATTTAGCACGTTTTGAACCGACTCGTCGGAAACAGGACATGTGGACATAGGAAAACTTGAGGCATCTGCGCATTTCATGTTATGTAATTGCCAGGGTTTTTGTTAAAAAAAACAGACAAACGATCAGACTTGCCATCTGTTGGTTTTTGTTTAAGGAGAGAGGGGAGAGAGTTCTCTGCCTCGGAAACGAATGAACAATGCCATGAGGAGGGCGGTCTTGGCCGGCGATTGAGAGTGGTTGGTTGGCTTTTTTTTTTTTGAATTCCCCTTCTGTTTCGCCCACAAGAATGAGGCAAACACCCACAAAGATCTAGAAAGCAGTGAACGAAACAGGAAAGAAAGGCGGGGAGAAAGAAAAGAAATGATGAGCACGGGGGAAGAGAAGGAATGACAGAGTTTAAAAAGAGGGAAAAAGAGAACGAGAGAGGGGAGGAGGGAGGTGACGAGAGTTTGTTTAAAGAGGGGAGATTGAATGGGGGAGAGTGAGGGTGAGGAGAGAGAGAAGAAGGGAGGAAGGGGCGAGAAGAGAGATTTATAGAGTGTGTTCAATTGTTTTTTGTTTTTTTAAAGAGGGTGAGAATGGTTGGGAGAGATGAGGGTAAAAAAAACCGAATTAAAAAAGGAAGAGATAAAAAAGTAAAAAGGAGAAGATTCCGAGAGAGTGGGGAAAGAGAAAGAGATAAAGAAAGGAGAAAGAAGTGAGAGAAAAAAAAAAATAAGGGTGAGAAGAGATGCGGGAGAGGAGAGAGTAAAGAGGGACGGAGGGGGGAGAAGAGGGACGAGAGACAGAGGGACAGAACATGGATGAAGAGGAGTGAGAGAGACAAAAGATCGAGGGAGCGCGGAGAAAGGGGGGGGGGAGCGAGAGGAGAGTGAGGGAAGTGGAGGCAGGGAGGTGGGGATGGGGAGGAGAGGGGCGAAGTAGAATTTGTAGCATCACGAGGATTGTAAAAACATAACAAAACGTTGACATAAGGAAAATACAGACTTGAACAAAGGAGAGAGAGGAAGATGATTGATTTATTTTTGATTTGTAAGTGGTTTTAACAGAAGGAAGAGAGAGGAGATGAGAGAGGACGTGGAGAGGAGGAGGAAGGACGGGAGAGGAGATGAGGGTTTGAGATGAAAAGCAGAGAGGAAGGGGAGAGAAGTGGGAGGAGGAGTATTAGGAGGAAAGGGAACCGAAGGGACGAGGAAGGGAGGGAGGAGAAAGGTAGGAAAGAGGGGAGGAGAGTGGGGGAGGAGAGCGAAGGAAGAGGACGGGGAGAGACGGAGAGGGTGGACGAGGAAGAGAAAGGTGGAGAAGGGCAGGGAGAGGAGGTGAGTGAGAGGAGAGACGAAAGAGAAGAGAGGAGAGAGAGAGAGGAGAGAGAAGAAAGGGGGAGGAGAGAGAGGAGGAAGAAGTGAGATATAGAAGTAGGGGTAGGGGAGAGAGAAGGGTGAGCGGGTAGGAGGAAGACGAAGTGGAGGAGAGTTGGGAGGGATGGGGGAAGGAGCAGGATGATGGTTGGTTGGTGAGTATTTTGGAGTAGAGAGGGCGGTTGGATGGATATGGATCTGGGGAAGAGTAAGAGCTGAGAGAGGAGGGTCGCGATGCTATGAGTGGGTGTTTGGTAGGGAGAGATAGAGGAGAATAGGAGGGATGTGTGGATGTGAGAGGAGTTGGGGAAGATGAGAAGAGAGGAGAGGGGAAGCATGGGAGTGGCTGTTTGGATCGAGAGAGAGAATACAGATAACGTGGAAGGAAGGACGTGAGACGCGGATGTCGAAAGAAAGAAAGAAGGAGAGGGAGACGCGGGGGAGGAGGGGAGAGGGGAGAAGGAGAGACAAGGAGAGGAGAGGGAAAGAAGAAGTGGGAGGAGGGAAGAGTTGCAGAGAGAGGGTAAGGAGGGGGGGAGGACGAGGGAGACGAGGGAGGCGGAGGAAGAGAGGAGAAGGAAGAGAGGAGACGAGAGAAGGTTGAAGGGAGTGGGGAGGAGAGAGGATGGAGAGTGGTGGAGTAGAGAGAGAGTGAAGAGGAAGATGAGAAAAGAGAAGAGAGGGGGAGAGAATAAGAGGAATTGATGAGAGGTAGGGTTGATGGAGAAAGAAAGAGAGGACAAGGATGAATAACGGAGAGAGGAGGGGTGTGGTGAAAGGGGGGGAGATGAAGGGCGAGCGGAGAGAGGGAAAGAGAGAGGGAGGAAGGTGAAGAGAAGAGAGGGAGAGACAGACGGATGATCAGGAAAAAGGTGAGAGGATGGAGTATGGATATGTAATGGGAGAAGGTAGTTTGATGTTTTTTAATTGATTTTGTGAGAGCGAGATGAGATGGGTTATGTAGTGTTGAGCGGGTGTATGATTCTCGTTTGAGATATGCTGAAGTGATGATTGGAGAGAGAGATTGAGTTAGAGAGAGAAGGAGAGAGAGAGACGAGAGAGAGAGAGAGATCGGAGGGGGAGTAGAGGAGAGAAAGAAAAGTAGAGAGGAGGAGATGAGGAGATGAGGGAGATGAGAGAGTTAGATGTAGACGAGGTAGAGAGAGGAGAGAGAGTGAGATGATGAGCAGAGAGAGAGAGAGACAGGTAGATGGGTGGATGGGGAATTGGGGACTATATTTGTAACAGCACTTGAAATGAGAGCTAACAAACGTTTGAAAGTAAGGATATACAAGACCTTAAGAGAGAGAGAGAGAGAGAGTGGAGGACGATCGGTTGCTTTGAGGACGGAGGGAAGATGAGAGAGAGAGAGGAGAGAGAGAGATGAGAGAGTAGAGACCGAGATGGAGACGAGTAGAGAGAGAGTATTTGTGCAATGTTTGTTTGCTTTTTAAATGCCGTTTACACATTACTTGGTTGGTTTTTACGAACCCCTCCTCGCTCTCCCTCCTTCTCGCCCCCACCTCTCTCTCTCTCTCTCTGTCTCTCTTCTCACTCTCTCTCTCGCTCTTCTCTCTTCTCTCTCTCTCTCTATATCTCTTTCTCACTCTCTTCTTCTCCTTTCCTCTCGCATCTCTTCTCTCCAACGTCTTGTTAATTCTTATATTTAAGTAACATCGTTTTAATGGTGAGTTTTCAAAGGGCTGGTTACAAATCGAAGACACATCCACCGACACCCCAGCGCTTCCAACTCTACTTCTATCTCCTCTCACTATCTCCCTCTCTGATTCTCTCTCTCTCTCTCGCCTCTCTCTATTCTACCTCTCTCTCTCTCTCTCTCTCTTTGTTAAGTCTGTAATTCGTTTTATTGTGAAACGTTTGTTAGTGTTTTAAATGCTGTTACAAATTAGTCCCCTCCCCTACACCATC
The DNA here is from genome assembly GCA_017654935.2 of Phymorhynchus buccinoides. Classification (NCBI taxonomy): domain Eukaryota; kingdom Metazoa; phylum Mollusca; class Gastropoda; order Neogastropoda; family Raphitomidae; genus Phymorhynchus; species Phymorhynchus buccinoides. The sequence goes on from CM065691.1 coordinate 9,173,295, forward strand.
TCTCTTCTCTCCTCTCCTCTCTCTCTCTCTCTTCTCTCTCTCTCCTTCCTCTCTCTCCTCTCTCTCTCTCTCCTCTTTCTCTCATCTCATCTCTCTCTCCTCTCTCTCTTCTAAGCGATCGCTTCAAGTCCGCTTGCCCGTGGCGCAAGGAGACATCACTAAGAATTATGAATTAGAGAGAAGGAAAGAGGGGGGGGGAGAGACAGAGAGTGAGAGAGAGAGAGAGAAGGAGAAGAAGAAAAAGAAGAAGAAGAAGAAGAAGAATGATGATGGTGATGATGATGAAGAAGATGATAATGAAGGGAAGAAGAAGAAGAAAAAGAAGAAGAGAATGCTGATGATGCTGATGATGATGGTGAAGATGATGATGATGATGATGATTGATGATGATGATGATGATGATGATGATGATGATGATCCCCCCCAGAAGAGAAGGGAAGAAGAAGAAGAAGAAGAAGAAGAAGAAGAAGAAGAAGAAGAAAGAAGAAGAAGAAGAAGAAGAAGAAGAAGAAGAAGAAGAAGAAGATATCGTGAGCATGACAAAAATGCAAAGAACGAGCAGATAAAGAGGAAACAAAAAACATTAATAACGAGAACACGAAATGGTGAACGACAGGAAACACAAACAGAACAAATAAAAGATTAAAAACAAAATAAATCCGCTAAACAAAGAATGGGGGTAAAATATAAATAAACAAATCATTAATTTGGTATTTGGTATTTGGTATATTCTAATCACAGAGACTTATCTCTGTGAAATTCGGGTAGTTCTCCCCGGAGAGAGCGCGTCGCCGCAAGTGCAGCGCCTACCCAATTTTAAACAAAATAAAATGATTTGGGGGCACAGAGTGAGGAGGGGGTGTGGGCATACTTGGAAAACCTAGCTATCAATTTGGCCATACCAGGCAGCGGGATTTATCCCTGCTCTTACCGACTTTCAACTGCGGTGGGATTTTTACGTGCGTAAAGCGCACGGGTCAGACTAGCTTTAAGTCCCCATCCGAAGGACTGGAAGTACAGTTCGATTTTCCTGTCAAACTAGAAAGAAAGGTCGAGGCAGGGATTCGGAACCGGGTCACTCACGCTGCAGTCACGCATTACACTTGGCAGGCGAACGTCTTATTAACCACTCTGCCACCTTTCTCCCTGGAAAGAGGAAGTAAACATAGCAAAAAAACAATAAGGGACAGGTAATTAAAACTGTGTAAAAACACAACAACTGAAGCTGTTACGTTAGATATGAGAGAAAAGGGTATTAGTTCCTTTTGAATATTAGGACAGAAAATCCCCTCTCGTCTCTCGTTTCAATTTGTTTTCTTTTTCTGTAGCTTGAAATATACACGGTGTTGTAGAATACTTGAATATAGGAACTTTTATGTCGTTAACACAAGGCAAAGAATAGTTTAAAAGAAAATTGATACTCAAAAGCGGCAAGCAAACAAGCTGAAAGGCAGGAAGGAAAAAACATTAACAAAAAAAACAAACCCAAAAATATATACATCACTAAGAAAGTAACGACAAGACAAACACACAATCCCTAAATGGAAGAGGGTTGGTTCTCATAAACAAAACATACAACCAAAACACAGACAGATTGAAAGAATGAGGGAGATTTGAAAGATAAACAGGGGAGAAAGAGCCAAGAAAATAAAAAACATACACGTGGAATAACAGGAAAAGCAAACAGGGAATAGAAGTTAAGAAGGAAGAAAAGCATGCCTTGGGGGAGACTGGGTTAACGATGGGGGTGGGGGTATGCAAGAAGGGGCGGGAGGGAGAGAAGAGAAAGAGGAACACACTAGGGCAGATAATTTATGAGAGAGGGAGGAAATAGAAGTGTAGAGTGGCACGGTGGTAGCGCGTTCGCTTCGTGTCAAGTAAACCCGAGTTCGAATCTGGGTACAGGGGAATTTTCCTCCCACTTTGCACTAGGCCTTGCGATCTGAACGTGGAGTCTTTCGGATGAGACGATAAACCGAGGTCCCGTGTGCTCATGCACTTAGCACACGTTAATCCCAGTGGCAACAAAAAAGTTGTCATTTGGACAAAATTTACCCCCCTCCCTTCCTTCCTCATCAGTCACACAAAAATCGCATGCCAAAAACAAACACAAAAAACAAAATTGGGTGGCGCGCCTCTGGCTGCAAACGCGTCTCTCCAGGTGGGAGCAACCCGAATTTCACAGAGACGCCTCTGTGACCATAATGTACCTAACCTAGAAGAACGGGGTAGCTAAAGGAGTGCCAAAGAACGAAGGGATAGGGTTTGGGGTGGGACACTGGACACTGGACAACTTTATTTGACAAGGATAAAGAAGGAAATAAAGGTAGCCTGTTAGGTATTTTATGTATAAGGTACCGTACTTTATAGTAACAGAGGCGCCTCTGTGAAATTCGGGTTGCTCCCACATCGAGAGCGCGTCGCAGCCAGAGGCGCGCCACCCACTTTTTTGTGGCATGCGATTGTGTGTGTGACTGATGAGGAAGGGGGGGGGGGGGGGATTTTGACCAAATGACAAATGACAACTTTTTCGTTGCCACTGGGATTAACGTGTGCTAAGTGCATGGGCACACGGGACCTCGGTTTATCGTCTCATCCGAAAGACTCCACGTTCAGACCGTAAGGCCTAGTGTAAAGTGAGAGGAAAAATCCCCTGTTCGAACTCGGGTTTACTTGACACAAGGCGACCGCGGTACCTCTGTGCCACTCCACACTAAGAAAAAGGATGTTATTTAAGTTTTGGTTTCTGCAATAACATATTTAATTTCTCTTCGTTGTGTGCGTACAATTTTACAAGCTCTGCCTTTCTCTATATTAATATTAGCAACACAAATTATTAAAAATAATAATAAAAGATAACGACGACAAACACGAAAGAAGTGCGAACAAAAATCACAGAAGAAACAAAAATGAAACAAATGAAAGGAAAAAGAAAAAGAGAAAAAAATAAAAGATGGGAACTATGGAAGGAAGGAGCAAGGAAATAAAATATTAACAACACAATAACAGGAAGGAAGGAAGCAGAAAAGGAATAAAGACAAAATAAGAAAGAAAAGAAATTATTGAAACCAAAATAAGAAGTTAACGACGAAAGGGAGGACGGAAAGAAGAAAGATAGAAAGAAATAACGAATGAACGAATGAAAGAAGGAAAGAAAGAATGAATGAATGAATGAAAGAATGAAAGAAAGAATGAATGAATGAATGAAAGAAGGAAAGAAAGAATGAATGAATGAATGAAATGAATGAAAGAAAGAAGAATGAAAAGAATGAAAGAAGGAAAGAATGAAGAAGAACGAAGAATGAATTGAAAGAAGGAACGAAGAATGAAATGAACGAATGAAAGAAGAATGAAAGAAAGAAAGAATGAACGAATGAATGAATGAAAGAAGGAAAGAAAGAACGAATGAATGAATGAATGAAAAGAATGAAATGAATGATGAATGAATGAATGAAAGAAGGAAAGAAAGAATGAATGAACGAATGAAAAATGAAAGAAAGAAAAATGAATGAACGAATGAAAGAAGGAAAGAAATGAATGAATGAATGAATGAAAGAAGGAAAGAAAATGAATGAATGAATGAAAGAAACGAAGAAAGAATGGAATGAATGAATGAATGAATGAAAGAATGAATGAAAGAATGAACGAACGAATGAAAGAAGGAAAGAAAGAAGAATGAACGAACGAATGAAAGAAGGAAAGAAAGAATGAAAACGAATGAAAGAAGGAAAGAAAGAATGAACGAACGAATGAAAGAAAGGAAAGAAAGAATGAACGAACGAATGAATGAAAGAAGGAAAGAAAGAATGAATGAAACGAATGAAAGAAGGAAAGAAAGAAAGAATGAATGAATGAAAAGAAAGAAAGAAAGAAAAAAAATGAATGAACGAACGAATGAAAGAAGGAAAGAAAGAATGAACGAATGAATGAAAGAAGGAAAGAAAGAATGAATGAATGAATGAAAGAAGGAAAGAAAGAATGAATGAATGAATGAAAGAAGGAAAGAAAGAAAGAGAAGAATGATGAAATGAATGGAAAGAAAGAATGAAAGAAATAATGAATGAATGAAAGAATGAATGAATGAATGAATGAATGAATGAATGAATAAAGAATGAATGGAATGAATGAATGAATGAATGGATGGATGGATGGAGCAAGAGAAGAAAGAGAAAAAGAACACACATACAAAGAAAGAAAAAAGAAGTTAGTCAATTAGTCATGCACACATGTCAAGACGTTCAATGCTGCACTTGGTCATCTCCAAATAAGGAAAGTGACTCCATTCGCGTGACAATGTCGGTTTTCAGCGAAACTTTAGAACGTGTATCTTTTAACCATTCAATCTTAAATGAAACTGACTCTAACCCTAACCCTAACCAAAACCTTAAACCATCAAATACACACAAAAAAGAAAACTTTACTAAACAAATTGAATGTTCCATGTTTGGAGATGACCAAATGCAGTCTTGAACGCCTAGTGTCACGCAGGCAGAGAGAACGAAAAGAAGAAGAAAACAACTCACTTCTCCATTCTCTCCTTCATCCAAGTCGAGGGCCGCCATCTTGGCGATCACGTGACCAGGCAGGGCCCCTTCCGACACCTCAAAACGGTAGGGGAGATGGAGGAGTTGAGGGGAGTTGTCGTTCATGTCTAAGACCGTTATAGTAAGTCTGCAACAACAGGAAAAAGAGACAGATATTAAAACCCTTTCACCACCAAAGTCGCATTTTAGCACCACAGTGATTTAACACCTACGTCACTAAAAGGCATCAACTTGGGGTCTGATATCCAAAGACCCTATTGTCTTAGTTTTGGGTAGTAAGGTTAGACCTTATTTTATGTCACAGAAGAATCCTCAATACTGCAGATGGATTTTGTTCTCTACCCAGGTAAATTTAATGACAACTTTTGGCTGAAATATGGCTGGCGGTGAAAGGGTTAATCGATGTTAATTGGATTATGTATTATGTATTATTTATAATAGCGTTACATTAATTAGTATGGTATTTCGCACAGCCTAAAATCACAGGGAAGTATGAAAAAGTGGGAAGATTTGTTATTCATATAATTATTAGATTGATTACTTAATTATTATTGGTAACAATCGATTAATTGATACAAAAGGAACTCACTTAAGTCAAAATTGAAGGGACTCAAAATTTATACTGATATATAGCAACTATTACGGGATAACAAAAAAATACTTTTTTGCATAAAAAAAAAGACTCTTTCATGTTGCCTCTTGGCACCACAATGATTTGACACCCATGTCACTGAAAGGCATCATATGAGGGCCTGCAGGGCTGCCAACCCTCTGTTGCAGTTTCCATGGACAAACTACAGAAAAACCAGGGACACAGACTTATTTCCAGGGACAAACATCGCAATGTCATGCATCAGGGTCAAAACGAGCATTAACTTCCAATTATTTCATGATCTAGCAACATTTCTGTGACTGTTGTTTTCTGTGTTCTAGATGTTTTTTGGTGCCAATGTGCTTCAATATTCAAGGTCCCTCGCTGTTCAGTAACCTATGTGTAACATGCATGTTAGGAAACATGTTAAGTGTTGGGTTGGGTGTTCCTGTGTTCAACGGCAAGGCCAGCAAACAAGACAAGTGATTGTTCTACATTTCTTGTATTCTACTCAGTTTTCAGGGACACAAGACAGAAAAGTGGATTTCAGGGACAGGGTGCCATTTTTGACTGTTTCCAGGGACAAATACCCCTTAAAAAGGGGGGACGGTTGGCAGCCCTGGGCCTGGTATCCAGCGACCTTATGTTCTTAATTTTGGGAGGTAAGGATAGGCCCTATGTTATGCATGTCACAGAGGAATCCCCAATATTGCAGATAGTTTATTTTCTCTATCTGTAAATTGTGGCTGAGGAATGGATAGCATTGAAAGGGTTAAACTGGGACGAAAGAAGTACTGAGTATCTTTTGAATTATCCGTGTTTTGAGTAAGCAGGAATCCACTGAATTAATGATGATGACTCTCACGGCATTAAATAAGAAAGAAGTATGAGAAATTAGCAAATGTTGTCATTCATGTGTAGCATAGTAAACTATTAATGAAAGAACATTGTTTAATCATAAGTGATTCTGCTACTTCAAAACAGTTGGGAAAAATAGGTAGTTTCCATTATTATCATCGCCACTTTTAAAAAAAATGTTTCCTTCAGGAATCGTCAAATTAATCGAATAATGCAAAACCTATTTAAGTACATTTTTTTAAAAGTTTTCCTTCTTTAATCTGTTTTTATTGGAGGGGGTCTGTATTTGCCTGATTCTGTCTCTATTTATCTATCTGCTTTCTGTCTCTGTCCGTCCGTCCGTCTGTCTGTCTCCGTCCCGTCTGTCCGTCTGTCTGTCTGTCTGTCTGTCTGTCTGTCTGTCTGTCTGTCTGTCTGTCTCTCTCTCTGTTCTCTCTGTCTCTCTCTTCTCTCTCTCTCTCTCTCTCTCTCTCTCTCTCTCTCTCTCTCTCTCTCTCTCTCTCTCTCTCTCTCTCTCTCTCTCTCTCTCTCCATATGTGTGTGTACACACGAAATGTGTCTGTGTGCCACATTATGCATAACCGTAATACAGTTTGGTATTTTTGTTTATTTTCCTTTTTATTTTTGTTTCTTCTTTGCCGCATTTCATTTCACTTCAATTTATTTAAGTATTGTAACCCCCCTTGCCACAAGGGCTTTGTAAGCTAATGGCAATACAATTGTTGAATTGTCTCTCCATATCCTTGCCTTCCATCGTTTCCATTGTATTTGCTTTGTGTTGTTGGTTTCTTTTGCTGTTGCTATTGTTGCTGTTTGTTACATTTTATGTGTGAGTTGTCTTTAACTTTATTTCCTGATAAGAGTTAGGTCAAGGTTTAGGGCACGTCTATAATATTATTATAATTCACGGTCATCACTCACAACCCTCTCTCTCTCTCTCTCTCGCCCTGTCTCTGTCTCTGTCTCTGTCTCTCTCTCTCTCTCTCTCTCTCTCTCTCTCTCTCTCTCTCTCTCTCTCGCTCTCTCTCTCTCTCCATCCATAGCATCCCTTTAGGCTTTATTTTCCCTCCATCTCTCACTGTGGATATTAGAAAATAAAGAATGCTATCGTCCCCAATAAAACCGCAGGGAATGTCCCCCAATACCCTCCCTAGCTCCCACCCACCACCAACATCATCATCATCATCGTCGTCGTGTCCTGCCTCCTAGTCAAACATAAACGCCTGAATATGTATGCCCCCCGTTCTCTAAACGTACAGCTAAAGCATCGGACCTTTCTATGCATAATATAGGAGCTCACATGGAGTTTATGGACAGAATATGAAAATGACCATTTTATATTATCTAGTCCACCTTTGTCCTTGGGGTAGCTAGGAGGAGATGGTGGTGCGAGGGTAGGGTGAGGGGGTACAAAAAATGGACAAGTGGGGGAGGAGAGGAGAGGCGATTGGTGGGGTAAACAAAAAGGAAAGGATAAGAAAGAAACATTCGCACGCACGCACGCACGCACGCGCGTGCGCGCGCACACACACATACACATATATATTCGCACACACACACACACACACACACACACACACACACACACACACACATACGCACACACACACACACACACACACACACATACACACACACACACACACACACAACACACACACACACACACACACACACACACACACACACACACACGCCCACACACTACACACCACCCACACACACACACACACCACTACACTACCCCACAGCACCCCCCCCCCCCCCCACACACACACATACTACCCCCCCCCCACACCCACCCCACACACACACACAACTCCCAACTCAACCTAGCAGTACCAGTCATTGGCGGCTCCCCGCCGTCCTTGGCCAGCAAAGTGAAGGTCAGAATTGGCGTGACCTCTCGGTCCAGTGACCCGCGGGCCCGGACGACGCCCGATTGCGCATGTATGCTGACGTAGGCTTCCGATTCCGGTTCTAAAATGGCGTACGTGATCAGAGCGTTGTGACTCGTGTCATTATCTGTGGCGGCCACTTGGATGAGGTACTGCCCCGCCGCGTTGTTCTCTGGCACCGAGATAGCGAAATTGTTCTGGGCAAATCTGAAAAAAGAAAGAATAAGGCCGTGTACACACATAAGCGGATATTCCATGCGGAGTCCATAAATAAGTGAAACAAAGAAGGGAAGAGATTTGCGCACTTGTCCGAATTTCCCCTATGTGCCTAAACTTTTATCTTTCTTTCTTCTACTTATTTAGGGGTTTCCGTACAGAACTCACGCGTCTAATGTGAACCCGGCCTAACGACATGCTATGAAATATGTGACCCAGCACCACGAAAGGGACATTAAGTCGCTGGGCTAGGTTCTCACAACAGACTTGCAAAGTCAAAAATCTCTTTTTGGTGTGTGTCAATTTGGGGTTATGGGTATTTTTGTGTTCTCTAGCATCCATTATTTCATATTTATGAAGGACAATCTTTGTTATGGTGTCTAAATACTTCAAAAAGTGCTTTAAAATGGGTAGGTCAATGCATTTTCTTCAGCTAGGCTAACCTTCAGACTGTGATTTCTCTGACAGTCACCCTACCAATTTTAAATGCTCATAACTCTAAAACGGAAAATGTTACAAGAATGGTTCTTATATCATTTGAAAGAGAATTGTCTGAAGTTTTTTAACTGTACAATGTTCTCAGAATGGTCATTTTGACACTCATATTTCGTGGTGCCAGATCACATATATGGTATAATAAATTTTAAAAAAGTGAAAAAAAGAGAGATTTCAACCCCAGCAAATTTAGTCATCAGAGTGATTAGACCTTTATTCAATGTGTTTTTATATAAACATACGAAAAATAGAAACACAAACATGTAAGTTTTTATTAAAAACAAAACAAGAAACAAGCAAACAACAAATCAATAACTCAAGATACACAAAGAAAACAACGATTACATTATGTAAGCAAAAAACAATCACATAGATAAAGTTCGTGAACATAATCGCAAACAATGAAAAACAAAGGACCACGTGCGTTGAAACTGAAAATAAACAATGAAAATTGCACAACAAACGATAAAAATTACGATACACAAATGACAAAACAATGGAGATAAATCATGAATATAGCGATACACAGTAGCAATAGTAGTGATATCACAATGAAAACAATAACAATAAAATAAATAAAACATTAAATAACAGTCCGGAATGAAAAGGTAAATGGCAAAAAAACAAAAAGAAACAACAAAAACCGCACATAAAAAAAAATTAATAATAAACAGTGCAGTGGCTTACAAAAAAAAAGCAGAGATAAACAAATCAGGGGCCTACAAATAGGATAAACAATGAACATAGCGATAAAATACGACATATAAATAATGAACGAAAATAAAGATGAAAGCAAACACCCAACCCCCCCCCCCCCAACACACACACACACTACCGAATTAATGATGAATAATAAATGTATAAAGATAAGCAATTCATGTCATATTAATGTTGTAAACGAGCATGTCTGTGATTGTGTATTACATGGTTTATTAGGGTGAGGGGAGAAGATAGGTGGATGGATGTTTATACCCCCCTTGCGTTCATTGTGGCTATTGTTTATTTATTTATTTATTTACTTATTTATTTATTTATTTACTTATTTATTTTCTGATTTATCTTTTTATTTATTTAATTACTGATTTATTTATTTAATTCTTTCTTTCTTTATTTACGTATTTATTTACTTATTTATTTATTTATTTATTTATTTATTTATTTATTTATTTAATTACTGATTTATTTATTTATTTATTATTTATTTAATTATTTATTTTTTACTTATTTATTTTTACTTATTTATGTATTTACTTATTTACTTATTTATTTATAGGCAAAGCTGTTTAGACAGCCCCCTTATGTTTAAGACTCTCGATCTAAAGTCTGTTTCATTTAGTTTCATGACAATAATCCCAGGCTGATCCTAACCCTATCCCTTTCCCGAGAATGGCAGGATGTTGCTTCTCAGTGAAAACGTTCAATGCGAACACTTGATGGGGGGTGGGGTGGGTGGGGGTTAAGCTACAAACATAGCCTCACTTGGTATAGTATTCATTTATCTAGTACTTTATATATTTAACAATGTTCATGGCTCCAAATTGTCTCGCAAAACAAGGGGTCCCTGGGACTCCTTCACTTACAGTAGGGCGGGTCCTAGAGGCGGGATAGAGGGTCCCAGTGGCATAGCGAATGCTAAAAATAATTTTTCTAGTGCATCCCTGGGACCCCCTGCACATTCTTTTAGAGGGTCCTTTAGAATGTTAGCACTTGATAGACCCCCAAACAGGGCTCCATGGGAGCCCTGATGTTAACCTAATTCATAATTTGACAGATTTTGTTTGCTAAAACTGGGAAGTGAGAAAACCAGTGATTGACTAACCTGGGGTCATTGTCATTGACATCGGTGATGATGACGGTGAACTCCACCTCGGTGGACAGGGGAGGCGACCCCTGGTCCCTGCACAGGATGGAGGCCTGGTAGGAGGGGATCACCTCCCTGTCCACGGGCGACCCCAGCAGCACCTGGTAGCCCTTGTTGGGCAAGGCCTCTAGGGCGAACTGCCCCTCCTGCTGGACCATGAAGCACACCACCTCCCCGTTGGCTCCCTCGTCACGGTCCTCCACGTTCACGAAAGCCACGAAGTCGTTCACCTTGGCCGACTCCGGTAAAGAAATCTCCGAAGTGTCGCCGTCCGAAACGGTGACGATGCGGATTTCCGGAGCGTTGTTTCCCGTGTTGAGGACGTGGATGTAGACCATGGCTTGGCCCACTAAAGGAGGGTCGTCTCCGTCGAAGGCCTCCACGGCTAGGCTGTAAGGCACGTCTCCTGTGGCGTGGTCTAGCTCAGCCTGAAGACTGATGCTTCCCGAGGAGGCGTTGATGCGGAACAGTCGCTTCACTTCGTCGGAGGCTAGGCTGCTGAACCGGTATCGCACCGTACCAAAATCACCAGCGTCTTTGTCCGTGGCTTTCACGCGAAGAACTTCAGTGGCCGGTGCGGCATCCTCGCCGATTTTCACGGTGTACGATGGGGAATCGAACTCCGGAGCGTTGTCGTTGTCGTCGGTGACTCGAACGATGACGCGCAGGAAGTCGCTTTTCGGGGGAGAGCCTCCGTCGTAAGCGATGATGTTGAAGTCGTAGGATGATACGGTTTCCCGGTCCAGTTCTTGCTGGAGAACCAAGTTCAGCACCGTGCTGCCGTCAGGGTTGTTTTTTGGAGTCACGCTGAACACACTCTCTTGTAAGGTCAGCTCGTAACGTTGGATGGTATTGTTGGGTGGAGAGTCTAAATCCGTAGGTCCTCTCAACTGCAAAACGGTCCCGTCTCTCGCTGCCTCAGAAATGTCCAGCTCCACCCGATCTTCGGGGAAGTCCGGAGCGTTGTCGTTGATATCGTGGATGTACACTCTGGTCGAAGCGATATTGGAGAAGCTCAGGCCCTGAGATCCGCGAATGTTGACGTTGAAGTCCAGGTGGCAGCTGAGCTGGGAGCCGCACTTCTTGATGGCCTCCCGGTCCACTCTCCGCGCCGTGGTGATGACTCCGCTGGTGGTGTTGATGGTGAAGAAGGACGCGTCGTGGCTCGCCCTGTCCAGGATGCTGAAGGTCAGTTTGGACCGGTCGTCCAGAGACACATCCATGAAGAGGGAGGGGTAGTGGCTGACGTTGACCACCACGCTCCCCTCCACTCTCTCCTCTTCCATCACCACCTCTATGTCCGGGCTCTGAGCGGAGATCGAGGAAGGAGACAGCGCCAGGAGAACGAAGAAGACACCCGTCAACACTTTCCACGTTTCCATTGTTTGAGAGCACCGTTCTCTCTTCTTCCTTTCTTTTATCTTAAGCTTTATCTTTTCTTCCTCTCTGTTCAATGAGCACACTGTTTTACTTTCTTCCTTCTGTTTTACTTTGGTTCTTCTTCTTCTTTTTTTCTCTCAGCCAAGTTCTATCTCCAGGATGTCCTTCCGCAGTTTTTTTTACACTTGATTATGCTGTTTTTTTCT
>CM065691.1:9192844-9195344 GCA_017654935.2 Phymorhynchus buccinoides
CGGTCTGGAATATCGCTGTGTTGATCTTTCCATTTCCTCTTTCCCGTTTTCGCTTTCCTGGGGTCTGGTAAAGCTGAGTTTATTATTGACTGGGGCCAGGAGAAACGCAAGAAACACTAATAGGCTACAGAGTCTATGCTAGTTTCAAGCTTGTTAGTTACTGTACAGCAAGCTACAAAGAAAACGGGGGAGAGAGAGAAAGGGGGAGACATAAACAAAGGGGAGAGCAGAGAGAGAGAGTCAGAGAGAACCCGAACACGATTTTTTTTATAGAGGGAAAATAGATAAGCTACAAAGCTTCTTTTCACTATGCCCTCACACAAAAAAAAGGGAAACTAAATAAAAAGAAAAATATTAATCAAACAGAAAGAAAGGTGATAAAAGAGAAGAAGAAGAAAAAGAAGGAGAAAGAGAGAGAGAGAGAGAGAGAGAGAGAGAGAGAGAGAGAGAGAGAGAGAGAGAGAGAGAGAGAGAGAGAAAGAGAGAGGAGAGAGAAGAAGAAGAAGAGAGAGTAGAGGAAGGGGCGGAGGGAGAGAGAGAGAGAGAGAGAGAGAGAGAGAGAGAGAGAGAGAGAGAGAGAGAGAGAGAGAGAGAGAGAGAGAGAGAGAGAGAGAGAGAGAGGGAGAGAGAGAGAGAGCGATACAGAAGGGAGAGAAGAGAGAGAGGGGAAGAGACATAAGAGTGAATACACATTGTGGGGAGGAGTTGGTGGGGGAGAAAAAGAGAAAGAGAATTAGAAAACAAGTTTGTTTCAAAGCAAGCTACATGGGATGTTTGTGTGTTTTGAACACCCTCGTTTATTTTTTTGTGTTGTTGTTTTTCGCTGTTATTTAAAACAAAAGTTATTAGGAAGAGTAAAGAAACAAGACAACACAGTCAAACACAGACAGAAAGAGAGAAAGAAAAGAGGAGAGAGAGAGAGAGAGAGAGTGAGGAGAGAGAGAGAGAGGGGAGAGAGAGAGAGAGAGAGAGAGAGAGGAGAGAGAGAGAGAAACAGAGAGAGAGAGACAGAAAGAGAAAGAGACAGAGAGAGAGAGGAAAGAGAGGAGGGAGAGAGAGGAGAAGGAGAGAGGAAGAGAGAGGGAGAGAAGAGAGAGAGAGAGGAGACGAGAGGAGAGAAGAGAGAATGTGTGTGTGTGCCATCACTGTGTGTGTGAGAGAGAGCCAGGAGGGAGAGAGAGAGATAGATAGATAGAGAGAGTGAGAGAGAGAGAGAGAGAGAGAGAGAGAGAGAGAGAGAGAGAGAGAGAGAGAGAGAGAGAGAGAGAGAGAGAGAGAGAATGTGTGTGTGGCTGTGTGTGTGAGAGAGAGAGGAGGGAGAGAGAGAGATAGAGAGAGAGAGAGAGAGAGAGAGAGATAGAGAGAGACAGAGAGAGAGAGAGAGAGAGAGAGAGAGAGAACGGGTAGACTGGACCAGAATGACTGAACCCCCCCCCTCTCTCTCTCTCTCTCTCTCTCTCTCTCTCTCTCTCTCTCTCTCTCTCTCTCTCTCTCTCTCCTCTCTCTCTCTCTCTCACCACCCCTTTCTTCACGTAGCAACTGTACTTGAAGTGTAGCCTAGATTCCACTTGAGTTAGTTTCATTAGTCAACAGTATTATATATCGTAACTCTCTCTCTCTCTCTCTCTCTCTCTCTCTCTCTCTCTCTCTCTCTCTCTCTCTCTCTCTCTCTCTCTCTCTCTCACACACACACACACACACACATACACACGTACGCACGCACGCACGCACGCACTTTAGTTAAGTTACCCAGTCAACAGTCTTATCCTGTTAACACTCAAGCTAAGCAAACTATGTGATAATCTCTTACAGTTATACTATGGCAAAGCGTTAGGGTCAACAAACAGAAAATAGATCAAATTCAGTCTTTCATCTTCTTCGGCTTCTTCTTCGTTCGCTCAGACAGTTTTCTGTCACATGAGCGTAGATGCGTCATGCTGCCGTTATGCGCCTAACTAAGAAATAGTTAGACCCCAGCATGTCCGACTTCGGCTGAAGAAATCTTCGTAAGAATTTATAGGGGAAAAAAAGGCAGGAGAATGGACCAGTGAGATAGAAAGACAGCCGATGACAGTAAGCAAAAGGGAAAAGGCAGAGTCAAAGAGAACGACAGAAATAGAGGAAGTTACAAGCACAGAACTTCCAGAAAGTGGTGGAACTATTTTCTACAAAAGACACCCCAGTATCCCCACGGGGGGGGAGGGGGGGGGGGGGGTTCAGACTTTCTAAGCCACAGAAAGGAAAAAAAGAAAGAAACTAAGATAACATAGCGATGGCTTAGAGTCAAAACAGACTATCTTTGGATAGTCCATTGACTTTATTATTGATGTTATTGCAAAAACTAAGCGCTTGTATTAACAAAGACTGCAAATAATGTAAAATGGGGATTATGGTTTTTATATTTCTGCAGTCTTTTTGAAACAAGTTATTAGTTTTCACAATATGTTCAATAATAGGTCAATGGACTATCTAAAGATAGTCCGTTTTGACTCCAAGCCAT
>CM065691.1:9225344-9232844 GCA_017654935.2 Phymorhynchus buccinoides
GACTTAGCATGATGCTAACTTAGAAGCTCTTCCAATGTCCTATAGGATTTAATAGGACTTTTGGAAGAGCTTCTAAGTTAGCATCATGCTAAGTCTCATGCTATCTCGACATGAATACCGTCCCTGATCTCTTCTTCTTCTTCTTGGTTTAGACAACTTTATTCAAATATCATACAAAATCAAACAATGATGAGGTAATGAGGGTGACAACAAGCAAATGCTTATAACGCACCCTTTCATAAAGAATAATGAACAATATGGCAGGAGGAAATAAATTTTAACCAAAACAGACAAATACATACACACATTTATAAATTGGTTCAACTTTATATATACTAAAGGAGAACGGTGATTAAAATGAAACTGAACAATGCAAAAATACAGTGATGCTGTAAGCAAATTAACAAAGAGAGAGAGACACAGAGAGAGAGAGAGAGAGAGAGAGAGAGAGAGAGAGAGAGAAAGGAGAGGAGGAGAGAGAGAGAGAGAGAGAGGAGTGAGAGAGAGAGAGAGAGAGCGAGAGAGAGATAGAGAGAGAGATAGAGAGAGAGAGAGAGAGAGAGAGAGAGAGAGAGAGAGAGAGAAGGGGGGTGGGGTAATAAAATAATTTCCAGTTGGGGATGTTTATCCTGCCCCACGCTCACCGGTCTTCATTCAGTCCATTATTATAATAAATAGCGCACAGGTTGCGTGCTATGTGAATTCGTGTCATGCATCCCACCGGCACACACGGCCTACTCGTACCGAATAGTGGGGTGGGCTTTAACTTGTGCGCAAGATCTTGTGCATGCGTTCGCACACGGGACCTCGGTTTACAAAAAAAGTCTCATCCGAAGGACTTTTCCCCCGACTGACTTCAACTACCCATTTACACCTGGGCGGAGTGAGGAAAATAGGAGTAAAGTGCCTTTCCCAAGGACACACCACTGTGACCCGAGCTGGGTTCGAACCCGCACACTCGCAAACTCTCCGTCACTCAAAGTGACTATACAGTAACGTATCCATTATGCTGATACCAGAAAAATGACACGAAAAGTACTAAAGCTGACAATGAGCTCCTTGTCGATTTCTTTCTTTCTTTCTTTTTTAAGAGTATTGAAAATAATCAGTTTCAATGGTCAATTGCAATACATTACAAAATAATTTCTTCTAAACGCGAATTACTACTTCTCTTGCATGTATTCATGTATATTTTTTTAAAAACCACTTAAACACACTGCTATTTAATCACATGTACACAAACTATTAAAAAAATTAATAATGACCTTCCAAAAAGATGCTCCAGTCAAGTCTACTCTAAATGACACGGGTTAATAAAAAGCTTACCATAAAACCGAAAATCCAACAGTAAAAACATAAACCAAATGTCACCCGCATAAACTTCGTCACTCCATCTCCGAGAAACTCAAGAAACTGACCCACACCTAACAAGTCACCACACCTTCCTTCAGACAAAAGTGTCACGGAGTTGAAGGATCAAACCCACCATCCATTCAAATAGGCCTAACACACTCACATCACACAACAATGCTGCCTGCTTGCTTGGCCGACTCTCTCCGTCATGAATCTCTCTCCCCCTCTTTCCCACACACTCTTCACAGTCTGATGTTATGCCCCAAAGCGGGTTTTTTTTTGCGTTGGTAGGCCTTGGCCTAGGCTAGTGGTGGGAACTAGCAGGCCTAGGAGACTTGCTTTTACTGCGAGAGGGGTGGCCGTTCGCTTCGGCACTCGTTGTCTCTACGATTTTTTTTTAACGTACCCTCTCTCTCTCTCTCTCTCTCTCTCTCTCGTTCGCTCGCTCGCTACGGTGTTCAGCCTTGTGGCGGATCTGTCTTTCTCTCTCGTTTGTCCCCGCCCCCTTTGTGTGTGTGTGTGTGTGTGTGTGCGTGTGTGTGTGTGTGTGTGCGTGTGTGTGCGTGCGTGTGCGCGTGTGTATGTGTTTCAATGTGTGTGCGCGAGTGTGTGCGTGTGTATGTGTGTATGTATGCGCGTATATGCATACATGTCCATGTTGGCGTGGCGTGTGTGTATGTGTGCGTAATTATATTTGTGTGTTTCTCTGTGTGTGTGTTCGTGTGTGTTCGTGTGCCTTGTGCGTTGTGCGTGCGTGCGTGCGCGCGTGCAGCAAAGAAGAAGGGTGGGGGTGAGGCATGCGCGTGCCGATCACGCGGTTCAGTTTTGGTTGGCTAGTTTGGAGTTTGCTTGACAATCGCTACCACCCCCACCCATTCCTCCTCCTCTCTCTCTCTCTCTCTCTTCTCTCTCTCTCTATCTCTCTCTCTCTCTCTCTGTCTCTGTTGATCGCTCTCCCCCCCCCCCTCTCTCTCTCTCTCTCTTAATGTGTTTTGGTCAGTTTCCAACAGTTTGGGTTTTCCATGATCAATTTCAGGTCTGCAAGTCCTGTCCTGTCAATCACTGCTGCGTCAAGTCATGTGTGTTCCATTCGATTTTGATGCCATGTTGGTGACTGAAAGAGCTTGGGGCAATGTTGAGTGTTGTCTGTGTCCCCCCTGTCTCTCTGTGTTTCTGATACTATGTTTTCTCTCTCTTGTCTGTACCCCCCCCCCCCCCTTCTCTCTCTCCCTCTGTCTCTCTGTCTCGCTGCTTTTCACTGATTCTCTGTATGTGTCGTATTTATGCAGTGTTTGTGAAAGGTTTCTATTTGTGATTAGGTATGCTATTATATGATTTTGATTTATTCCCTTTCGTCTTCTCGAGTGTAATGGTTAAATGTTCTTTTATATTGATAGTTTAATCCCCCCCCCGTTACCCCCCCCCCCCCCCCCCCCCCCCGTCCTTTCCCTCTGTTCCTTTATGACATGGGAAGAAAAGGCATACTCATTAAAATCATTTCCTTCGTTCATTCGTTCATTCGTTCTCTCTCTCTCTCTCTCTCTCTCTCAGCACTCTGTCTCTCTCTCTCTCTCGTATCTCTCTGTCTCTCTCTCTCTCTCGTCTCTTCCCCCACCCCCCCCCCCCCCCCCCCCCTCTCTCTCTCTCTCTCTCTCTCTCTCTCTCCTCTCTCTCTCTCTCTCGTCTCTCTCTCTCTCTCTCTCTCTCTTCTCTCTCTCTCTCTCTCTCTCTCTCTCTCTCTCTCTCTCTCTCTCTCTCTCTCTCTCTCTTTTGTTGTTGTAGTGCAGTAAAAAAAAGAAAAAAAGCTATTTCCTTTGTTGTGAGCGAAACGTTTAGATAAACTGCATACCATTTAAAAAAAGATAAATAAAAAGGCTTGTATTGCGAAAAATTCGTGCAAACAATTTGGTCGCCATTACAAAAGAACGCCTTCTCTTCAGGTGAAAGAATTTGACTTCCAGCACCTCCGCCAAGGATGAATCGCCGATTTGACGGTTTAATTTCTAAGAAACCAGAGCAAAGTGAGTGATGCGATCTCCGTAAATGGTGTTTTCATGGTGATCTAGATGTGTTTCTTGCAAAAACTCATCCGTCAGGGTCCACCTTTAAATGGATTTGGTTTGAATGAAATAATGTTCAAATAACTTGATTTGATCGTTTCCGGGTGAATACGATTATCTTATGCGTCACATTGTGTTAAATATCTCACCCCTGGCGAGTGTTGCTATGTAGGCCTAAAGATGAATAATGCAATGTAGGAATAGGTTTGACTTTGACATGTGTGCATGTACTTACATTAACATTTGTGCAAGCTAAGATGAGTAGGTAAAGTTGTCTCTTGTGCGTGGACGTGTTTACTTTCAAATAAGTACATTTTAAAGATGAATAAGTAAATTAAGATTAAGATTGATCTTGCCACATGTTTGTGTTTTCTTCTCAATCTGCGCATGTTAAAGATGAGTGTGTAAAGTAGGATTGAGTTGTATTTCCCCGTGTGTTCTGTGTGCTTCTGTCTTAACTTCTGCACGTTACAATGAGCATTATATTTGATTGTTATTGGTGTGTTACTATATTTGGATTGTATTTGTATGCTTTACAATGCTTTGTATGTGTATATATTCCCTCCTTTTTCCTTTATACTTTTTTTTTCTCTCAAGAGGGCTGGATGTAACAAAGCACGTAATTGCTTATTCTATTAACCCCTATAACTGAAAATTCGTTCGTTCGTTCGTTCGTTCGTTCGCTCGTTCGTTCGTTCTCTCTCTAACAGCTCACATAATACTAAAAGACCAGCAACGGAAGTAACATTTATACGATGACTTTTCACAACAAAGTGGCAAAATCTCAAAGAATGCTGTTGCGAATCAATTTCAATAAAATAACGTTTTCAAAGCAGATGGGGTGGGGGTAGGGGTAAACGTCAAAGCACTTAGAGATGAAGTGTTTATGTCCGCCGCTGCATCTAGCTAGATCTGTCTTTTCATATTTTCTTACTAGAATCTGTTATCGTGCGTATGTTAATATTTCATTGTATTATTCTACGGCTTGGCACTTGGTGGTGTAGAGTGGCACGGTGGTAGCGCGTTCGCTTCGTGTCAAGTAAACCCGTGTTCGAACCTGGGTACAGGGGATTTTTTCCTCTCATTCTGCACTAGGCCTTAACGGTCTGAACGTGGAGTCTTTCGGATGAGACGATAAACCGAGGTCCCGTGTGCCCATGCACTTAGCATACGTTAAACCCAGTGGCAACGGAAAAGTTGTCATTTGGTAAAAAATTACCCCCCCCCCCCCTCATCAGTGACAAAAAGCGCATGCAAAGAAAAAAAAAGAAAAAAAAAAATTGGGTGGCGCGCCTCTGGCTGCGACGCGCTCTCCAGGTGGGAGCAACCAGAATTTCACAGAGACGCCTCTGTGACTATAAAGTACCTAATACTAATACCTAATACCTAATACTAATACTTTAAAGTTTTTTTCTTTTCGTACTATTTTGTACTTTTCTTGTTTAATTCTTTGAAAAAACAAAAGAAAAGTTTTCGTGCTAAGTCGTACATTAAGGTTATCTTTAAATTGTAACAAACAGAAACAGACGGTATCAAATGCAAAGTCATTTCACAGCGGTAACTGTTCCAGTACATTCATTTACCAAAACAAAAAAAAGTGTTCTTTTCATTTTTTGCGCAAGGTGCGCGCGTGCGCGATTATGTGTGTGTTTATGCTCGTTCAGCACTCTGTCTTTTCAATTTAGCGCAAGGTGCGCGCACGTGTATTGTGTGTATGTGTCCGTGCACGCGCGCACGCTTGTGTGTATGTGTGTGTGTGCGCGCGCGCCAGTGGGCGTATGTGTATCTACGTGTGAGTGCATGTTCATGTGTCTGTAGTATGATGTGTGTGCGCGCGTGTCTGCACACGCACGCACTTTGATGCTATCATTGCCATCCTTCTCGCGGTAAGCCCTAATCTATATCTCGGTTTCTCACGTTACACTTTGCACGTGCCTGCTAATGCACGCGCTGTTTGGATTGTGTTTGCCTGACTAGCACTTCGGCGGTAACAGCCCTCAACAATTCCACAACTGTTGTCTTTTTTGTTCCTGATAAATTATTTGGGTGGCGTAAAAAAAAAAAGTGCAACGCCAAGCGGCTGCAAAGTCCCCTCGCAGCATCATCCGAGGTACTCCGAAATCGGAATGTGTCGGCTGTACACATACATAGCGCATCAAAACAGCACGTAACTACATAAAAACGCATGGAAACAGCACGAAACCGAATAGTTTTTGATATATAGCCTTAGGGTTCGGACCCGTGATTTGAGCGCGCGCGATCATGCGCACACGCGCGCACAGAAACAATTCATGACAACTGTGTTATAGACCATTCATCAAGAAATGTTGTGAAAAAAACTGCATTGAAATACATGCAAAACTTCGCGAGATATTAGCGATTATGTGTTTCGGGGTTTGAACCCCGTAACTGGCGCGACCTTGACCTTAATGTAAAACTAAATACATCAGTGGATAGCTTGCATCTTGGCAAACTAGTATGCCAAATTTGATGATGATAGACTGAATAGGTTTTTGAGAAAAACGGACGAATAGCCGGACGGACGGACGGACGGAGGCACGCCGGACGGCACGCACGCCGGAGGCACACGCCGGAGGCACGGACGGATCAGACAGAAACAATAGCTCCCCGAACCTTCGGCTCGGGGACTAAAAAAAGGAAAGGAAAGGAAAGAGCATGATTATTGTGTGTAGAAAACGGACGGCATCATTTTATTTTATGTATCGTCAATTGACTGAAAGTTATCATCCAGGATGGATGCTACACATTGAATGGCTAAATTATTTGTCAAACTGAGCAGGGCCGGACCTGGGACACTTTAGGGGGGGGGGGGGGGGGGGGGGGGGGGGGGGGTACAAAGAAAGGGCGTAGGCCCCCGGTGGGGTCAGAGGGCATTGCCCCCTGAAGCTGAAGTTTTTTTTAAATTATTAACAAAATGAAGTGCCAAAACTTGTACTTTAGAACAACAAAACAGTAAGTATGACTCTCTGTCTTTCTTTTTTTGTTTTTCTTTCCTTCATTTTGTCACAGTTTTGTGTGGGGTGGGGGGTACAGAACCCAGGTAATTCCCCCCCCCCCCCCTGTTCAGGCCCTGCTGAGTATCCCTATGTAGACGCACACATACACATGCACATACCATATCGCACTTCTCAAAAGTCTCTCTCTCTCTCTCTCTCTCTCTCTCTCTCTCTCTCTCTCTCTCTCTCTCTCTCTCTCTCTCTCTCTCACGTACACTAGCACACACACACACACGCACGCATACGCGCACAACGCACGCACGCACACGCACGCGCACGCCGCACACGCGCACGCACACGCACAACACGCACGCACACGCACACACACACACACACACACACACACACACACACACACACACACGCACTGAATTAACAGGATACAAACAGAAACATGATAATAAGCCATACATATAAACTTTAAGAACCGACTGAAAGTCTCTCTCTCTCTCTCTCTCTCTCTCTCTCTCTCTCTCTCTCTCTCTCTCTCTCTCTCTCTCTCTCTCTCTCTCTCTTCTCTCTCTCTCTCTCTCTCTCTCTCTCTCTCTCTCTCTCTCTCTCTCTCTCTCTCTCTCAATGGTTTTGAAAGTGCGCATGCTTGGTATTTGTACACACTCCACCTCCGCCCCAATCTACCTACATAGCTTTTAACCTGACCTACACACACATTTTTGCCTACGATTGACTCAAGGGCAGATGAGTGAGTCAAAGAGAGGGGGAAGTTCCAATGGCTGCCTGGCCGGGGTTCGGAATGTAAAAGAAGCATTGAAGGCCTCTCTTGCGATAATAAGATGTCAATTCATGACCCTCAAGGGTCAGCCGCACGTCCATTCTTATCGTACGACTGTACGATACGATTCGATCACACGTCTCCAAGAACAAAATGTGATTCGAGATCACGTGATCGAATCGTATCGTAAGTGTGATTTTAGCAGACGTGTGGCTGGCCTTTTGTTTCTGTTTGTATCCTGTTAATTCAGTGCGTTTGTGTGTGTGTGTGTGTGATGGGTGTGTGTGCGTGTGTGTGTGTGCGCGTGTGCGTCGTATCGTGCAGTCGTGCGATTTTAGCA
>CM065691.1:9245359-9247859 GCA_017654935.2 Phymorhynchus buccinoides
CGCAAACAGAACGATTAAAAGACGAGTTAATAACGAACGTAAAACGAAACATAAAATCTCCACACTATAACAACCGCACTTGTTCGCCAATTAATTAACAAGCGATGCACTCACACAAGCCCAAGTTAATGATTCAGCGGATGATTACACCACGGGCCATTTCCTATCTCCAAATGAACCCCTCCTTCCTCCCCCCCACCCTAGCTGCCACCCCAACCCCCTCCTTCACCCATCCCACCCTCCGTCCTCCAGATAACATCAATCCCGTGTTTGCACAGCTATCGTTTGGATTTATTTTCCCTTGATCATTTTATTTGGTTTCTCTCAAACGAGACATACGCTCTCTTTCCTCGTTATAAAACCTCCCTCTCTTTTCCCAACCATTTGTTTTATATTATTATGTGTGTCCATTCTCGCGCCATTACTTTGCGGAATTGTTAGGCTTAAGTCTTGTCTTATGTTTGTAACCTTCTAGAGTAAAGGTCTGTTCCAGCACATTGCGTTTCAATGTACAAGTTCTTTCAGAATACTCCAAAGCGAAACAAGAGGACATTTTGTGACAATTTGTTTTATAAAGTTCAATATATCAGCTGGTAACTCACTCACTCACCCTCTCCTCTCTCTCTTCTCTCTCCCTCGACGCTCTCTTCCTCTCTCTCTCTTTCTACTCCACCCTCTCCTCTCTCTCCCTTTCCCTCATCTCCTCACCTCTTGCTCCCTCCCTCCATTTCTCTCTCTCCTCTCTCTTCTCTCCTCTAACTCTCTACTCTCCTTCCTTCTCGCTCTCCTCTCTCTCTCTATCTCTCTGCTCTCGATCCTATCCTCTCCTCTAGCATCAAACGAAACCGAACACGACGTTTGTTTAAGCTTTTTCCACATTTGATTTTTGAATTTCGAACAACAAAAAATGACTGTTATGCCACCCCTCCCCCCCTCCCCCCCCCCCCCACCCCCGCCCTCCTCGCCATTGTCACAAAGGACCAAAAGCTAATGACAATAAACCATTGTCAGTATCAGTGCTGTGTCAGTATCTCCTTTGTCTCTCTGTCATGTCTTTCTGTCTCTCTGTTGTCTGTCTGTCTGTCTCTCTCTCTCTCTCTCTTCTCTTCTCATCTTCTCTCTCTCTCTTCTCTCTCCTCTCCCTCTTTATCTCTCTCTCTCTCTCTCTCTCTCTCTCTCTCTCTCTCTCTCTCTCTTCTCTCTCTCTCTCTCTCTCTCTCTATCTCTCTCTCTAGCGATCAAACGAAGACGTAATGCTTTTCACAATTTTGATTTTGATTTCGAACAAAAATAATGACTGTTATGCACCCCCCCCCCCGCCTAACCCCCGCCACTCCTCGCTCATTGTCAACAAGACCAAAGCTAATGACCAATAAACAATTGTCAGATCAGTGTCTGTGTCACGTAGTACTCTTTGCTCTCTGTATGGTCTCTGTCTGTCTGTCTGTCTGTCTGCTGTCTCTCTCTCTCTATCTCCTCTCTCTCCTCTCTCTCTCTCTCTCTCCTCTCTCTCTCTCTCTCCTCTTTCATCTCTCTCTCTATCTGCTCTCTCTCTCCTACTCTCTCTCTTCTCTCTCTCTCTCTCTCTTCTCTCTCTTCTGATTATCGCCGGAGGTCGACATGAAAACATTTTTTAGTTGTTGAGTTTGAGCTCTCTCTCTCTCTCTCTCCCTCTTCTCTCTCTCTCTCTCTATCTACTCTCTCTCTCTCTCGCTTCTTCTCCTCTCTCTCTCCTCCTCTTGCAACCTCTCTCTCTCTTCTCGTCTACTCTCCAACGTTAGAAAATGGGCATTTTAATTTCTTTGTCTACTCTTCTCGTTTTGTCTTTATGTTCAGAGCTGTTTTCTTATTTTCCCGAGGGCCAGGAGAGAGAGACGATGAGAGGATGGAGAAGAGAGGAGATGAGATAGAGAGAGACGTCAGAGAGAGGAGAAGAGAGATGAGGAGAGAGGACAGATTGGAAGACGGAGAGAGAGAGAGGTGAGGAGAGACGAGAGAGGGAAGAGAGAGAGAGCGAGTGAGAGGAAGAGAGCGTGGAGAGAGGGAGAGCAAAGAGAGACGAAGAGATCGATGGAGATACGAGAAGATGAGAAGAGAGAGAGGAAAGACAGAGAGAAGGAAGGAGAGGAGGAGACTAACGAATACGAATACGAATATTAATATGAATGTTTAATGAGGGTAAACAAATAAGTTCAAGCTTCTTTGTTTACCCTCATTAAACATTCATCCTTTTCTTGTAATTTGGCTTTTCTCATGCCCTCGAGGGGAAAAGAAAAGCCAAATTACAAGAAAATAAAAGGAAAACAAAGAAAGGAAAGTATAAACTGCATAAAAAGAATAGAATAGAAAATAACAACAGGCATGTTCACAGTAAATTGAAGAACATGCGAAAAAAATTCAAGCTCAAACGAATAGCTCGTTCACGTACTCGCACACACACAAAAACATACAGTATACCCTATAACTATACCAAAACATGCATACCTAGTCTCTTGTGGTG
>CM065691.1:9257859-9260359 GCA_017654935.2 Phymorhynchus buccinoides
ATATTCGGTATATTCGGTATATTCAGTATATTCAGTATATTCAGGTATATTCAGTATATTCGGTATATTCAGTATATTCAGTATATTCAGTATATTCGGTATATTCAGTATATTCAGTACATTCAGTATATTCAGTATATTCGGTATATTCAGTATATTCGGTATATTCAGTATATTCGGTATATTCAGTATATTCGGTATATTAGGTATATTCAGTATATTCAGTATATTCAGTATATTCAGTATATTCAGTATATTCAGTATATTCAGTATATTCGGTATATTCAGTATATTCAGTATATTCGGTATATTCAGTATATTCAGTATATTCAGTATATTCAGTATATTCAGTATATTCAGTATATTCAGTATATTCGGTATATTCAGTATATTCAGTATATTCGGTATATTCAGTATATTCAGTATATTCGGTATATTCAGTATATTCAGTATATTCAGTATATTCAGTATATTCAGTATATTCAGTATATTCGGTATATTCGGTATATTCAGTATATTCGGTATATTCGGTATATTCAGTATATTCAGTATATTCAGTATATTCAGTATATTCAGTATATTCAGTATATTCGGTATATTCAGTATATTCAGTATATTCATATATTCAGTATATTCAGTATATTCAGTATATTCAGTATATTCGGTATATTCAGTATATTCAGTATATTCAGTATATTCGGTATATTCAGTATATTCAGTATATTCAGTATATTCAGTATATTCGGTATATTCAGTATATTCAGTATATTCAGTATATTCGGTATATTCAGTATATTCGGTATATTCAGTATATTCGGTATATTCAGTATATTCAGTATATTCAGTATATTCGGTATATTCAGTATATTCAGTATATTCGGTATATTCAGTATATTCAGTATATTCGGTATATTCAGTATATTCAGTATATTCGGTATATTCAGTATATTCAGTATATTCGGTATAGTCAGTACATTCGGTATATTCAGTATATTCGGTATATTCAGAATATTCAGTATATTCAGTACATTCAGTATATTCAGTATATTCGGTATATTCGGTATATTCAGTATATTCGGTATATCCAGTATATTCCGTATATCCAGTATATTCAGTATATTCGGTATTTTTGGTATATTCTAGTCACATAAGTCACAGATAATTGTCCCTGAGCCACCTACAAAATGCATGCTATATGAGAGTTCGTGTCATCCATTCCATTCCACCGGCACAACACGGCCTACTCCTACCGAATAGTGGAATGGGCATTTTAACGTGTGCTGCAAGACCTTATATTATGCATGCATTCGCCCACAGGACCTGGGTTTTAAGTCTCATCAGGTTATATTTTCATACGGCAGAAGAAAATGAGTTGAAAATGTACTGCCAGGAAACAAAGTTTGACATGGGAAAAATTAATAAGCATGCATTAAACATGATCAAGACACATGAAAAGTTAAAATGCCTTTGCTGACAAAAAAAAACACAAATTAGATTCAATACCCCCCTCTCCCCCTCGTCATCACCCCCCCCCCCCCCCCCCCCTTCCCCCGTGCCATTTTCATTTGTTATTTAATCGCACGTTTGGACGTACTTTTTGTGCTTGCACTATTGATTGAATCGAACTCACACTATGTGCATTAGCAAGACACTGAAATCAATGCAGCCTCCTCTATCTTCTTAATCGTCAACACACACCACCCCCCCAACCTCCCTCAGCCCCTCCCCACTTCTTCTATCTACCCTACCATCAACTACTAACCAAACAACCCCCAACACCCCAACACCCCCACCCCCACCCCCAACAATGCATGCATCCTTTCTCCTTACTCTCGTTACTTCTGATATCTCTCATCTCGCCCCAGGCGTTTTGCAGAAGGGAATGGGAAGCGAGGGTCAGGCATGGAGGGGGGTGGGTGGGTAGAAGACTCTTGACCACCCCGCTCTGGTGCTGTGTGATCGGTCAGTGGATGTGATGCGGGGGTCATCTTCCCTTGACCTACGGCTCTCCTGGGAAAAGAGGAGAGAAAGTGTGACCGCTGTGAGAGGTCAACTTCGTCCCTTATCCCCCCCTTCCCCTTCCCTCCCCCAATCTCTTTCTGACAGAGATAGCCCCAGGGGAGGTAAGGCATTGTGTGAGGGGGGTGGGGGTGGTTGGATATGAGAAGAGAGAGAGACAAAGAGAGAAAGAGAGTATGTGATAAAGAGAGAGAGAGAGAGAGAGGGGGGGGGGCGGTGAAACAAAAAAAGTATATATATATACAGCGACAATGAAACATAGAGGCAGAAACAAAGACAGACAGAGAAAAAAAGAGGAAAAAAAGAAGAACAACAACAATAACAACTTTCCCATATCTCTCCCCCACACCCTCCTTTCCTTCCTTTGTATATCTACCACTCCATCTAACTCTTCCCCCCCCCTCCTCTATCCTCCCCAACATCTTTTCCTCCTCTGTTGGCATCATCCCCACTCTTTTCGTGTCACAGGTCTCTTCCTCTT
>CM065691.1:9263434-9273434 GCA_017654935.2 Phymorhynchus buccinoides
CTTCTTCTTCTTCTTCTTCTTCTTTTCTTCTTCTCTTTCTCTTCTTCTTCTTCTTCTTTTCTTTTTTATTCTTTCACATCCACTCGCACATCCTCTTCTTACTAGTCTTTTTTTCTCCTGTTCTCTTCCTTTTTCTTTATCTCTTAGATCTCTCCTTCATCTCTTATCTCTTCATGCTCTTTCTCCTCTTATCCTATAGTCTTTTTCTCCCTCTCTTTAATTATTTCTTTTTTCATCTTTCTCTCTTCATTCCCATTTCGTCGGTTTTATTTTGTTATCTTCGTCTTCTCTCTCTCATCCCTCTTTTTTTGTCCTATTAATATTAGATGTCACTAATTTTCTTTTTCTTCTTCTTCGTCCTCCTCCTCCTCTTTCTTCTTCCTCCTCCTCCTCCGCTTCTCCGCGCCTCCTCCCTCTTCTTCTTCTTCTTCTGTCTTACTTCATCTTCTTCTTCTTCTTCTTCTTCCTTCTTCTTCTTCTTCTTCTTCTTCTTCTTCTTCTTCTTCTTCTTCCTTCTTCTTCTGTGTTGTTTTGTTAAATTACATGTAACACTAATTTCATTTTTATTCTTGTTTTCCTCCTCCTCGTCCTCCTCCTCTTCGTCTTTCTTCTTCCTCTCCTTTCTTCTCCTTCTTCACTCTCTTCTTCTCTTCTTCTTGGCTTCTTCTTCTTCTTCTTCTCTCTTCTTCTTCTTCTTCTTCTTCTTCTTCTTCTCTCCTTGCTTCTTCTCTCTTCTTCTTCTCTTCCTTCTTCTTCTTCTTCCTTCTTCTTCTTCTTCTTCTCCTTCCTTCTTCCTTCTCTCTTCTCTGTTGTATAATATTAAAATTACATGTACACTAATTTCATCTTTATTATTGTTTTCCTCCTCCTCCTCCTCTCCCTCCTCCTCCCTCCTTCTCCTCCTCCTCTTCCGCCAACTCCTCCTCCTCTCCTCCTCCTCCTCCTCCTCTATCTCTCTTCTTCTTCTTCTAATTCTTCTTTTCCTTCTCTCTTCCTTCTTCTTCTTCTGTTATGCGCATTACATTACAACAATTTTAGTTTTGATTCTTGTTTTTCCTTTCGTTCTTGCTGCATTTCTATTGTTGAAATCATGCACTCCCTCGATTCAGAGGAAACACAAAACGGCACTCGAACAGAAAGAAGCGCACGTACCTCTAACAAAGAAAGAAACCAAACAAAAGAATAAAGATGTAAACAAACAAAAAACACATTTGAATCAATGGTGGTGGGAAAATGAACCTGTGTTCATGTGCCATTCAAAAACAAAAAATATTTGGATGAAAATAAAGCTAATTATGTGTGCGTGTGTGAGTGCGTGCGTGCGTGCGTGTGCGTGTGTGTGTGTGTGTGTGTGTGTGTGTGTTGTGTGTGTGTGTGTGTGTGTGTGTGTGTGTGTGTGTGTGTGTGTGTGTATATCTATATATATATAATATATGTGTGTGTGTGTGTGTGTGTGTGTGTGTGTGTGTGGCAACAGACAGAGAGACAACAGACAGAGAGCAGAGAGAGACAGACCCACAGACAGAGACAGAGAGAGAGAGATCGAGACGAGAGAGAGAGCAGACAGAGAGAGAATTCAGAGAGAGAGAGAGTTTCTTCACTCTTCATCTTCCTATGCTATTTCATTGCTGTTACCCTTCGGTGACAATTATTTTGGTTTGCATTCGTTCTTGAGAGAGAAGAGAGAAGAGAGAGAGAGAGAGAGAGAGGAGAGAGAGAGAGAAGAGAGAGAGAGAGAGAGAGATTAGAGAGAGACTCTTCCTCAGACTTTATTCAGACCTTTCTCCTCCATCTTTTCTTCTTCTCCTTCAGACTCTTCTACTTGACTCTTCTCCTCTCTCCCCTCTTCTTCTTCTCTCCTCTCTCCTCTTAGAGAGAGTTCTTTCTACTTTTCTTCTTCCATATTATTTCATTCCCTTTACCTTCGGTGACAATCATTTGGTTTATTCGTTCTTGTTTTCTTTTCTTGTCTTCTTCTTCCTTCTTCTTCTTCTTTTTCTTCTTCTTCTTCTTCTTCTTCTTCTTCTTCTTCTTCTTCTTCTTCTTCTTCTTCTTCTTCTCTTCTTCTTCTTCTTCTTCTTCTTCTTCTTCTTCTTCTTCTACTTCTCCTCTCTCGTTCTTTGTCGTATCAATGTTTATTTAAATGACTTTTCTCGATTTTATATTTCCATTTTCTCTGCCGTTCTCAGTTTTGTTTCTTCTCAGATTCTGTTCTTCCTTCCCGTAATGCGTGTAGGCCTATATTTATGCCATCTTGTACTTGACATTAATCAACACTGTCATTCATCAGGATCCAAAGACATTATGGTGTGTGTGTGTTTTTGTATGTGTTTATTATTTATTGTTTTTTGTTTCTTTTTGTATTTCCTTAATGTTTCTTTTCTTTTTTTAGTTTTTTCAGCTGATGCGCTGTTTCTCTCTGTGTGTTTTTTATTTATTTATTTTCCTTGAATGTATCAATTCCAATTTTAAAAATAAGTTTACATTTCGTTCTGAGTCTTCCAATCCCAAGCCACCCGTCTGCTTGCCTTCTTCCACACAGTTGTTCCCTTTTTCTCTGTCTGTCTCTGTCTCTCTCTCCTCTCTGTCTCTCTCTCTCTCTGTCCTCTCTCTCTCTCTCTCTCTCTCTCCCTCTCTCTCTCGCCTCTCTCTCTCTCTCTCTCTCTCTCCTCTCCAAGCTCTCACTCCTCTCTCTCTCTCTCTCATCTCTCCCCCTCTCTCTCTCTCTTCTCTCTTCTCTCTTCTTCCTCGCAAAAAAACATCCCTCCCCTCTCTCCCCTCGTCGTCTCTCCTCTCATCTCCTCCCTCCTCCCCCCTTCTCCTTTCTCGCCTCTACCCTTTCTCTTCGAGATAACCCTCTTCTCTGTCTCTCCCTCCATCTCCTCTCTCGTCCTCCTCACTCCATCTCCCTCTCTCCCCTCTCTCTCCCCATCGTCCATCTCTCTCCCACTCTCTCCCTCTCCTCTCTTCTCTCTCGTCTCTCTATCTCTCCTCACCTCTCTCGTCTCTCCTCGCCATCGTCAGCTCGCCTCTCTCTCATAACATCGACTCTTCCTCGAATCCTCCCCCTCTCTTACATCTTCATCCTCACCTCTCCCTCTATCTCCCTTTCACGGTCTCTCCCACTCTCCCTATTCGCCATCCTCTCGTCTCCTCTCTGTCTCTCGCTCTGTCTCTCTCGCTCGCTCCCCTCCCTCTCCTCTCTCACCTCTCTCCCTCTCATCCCTCGACTCTCATCATCTCTCTGCCTCCTATTCGTCTTCATCGTCCATCTCGCTCCTCATCCTCTCTTCTCTCCTCTCTCTCTCTCATGCGTCACTTCTCTCTCTCCATCAGCTCTCACTCTCACGTCCCTCTCTCTTCCTTCGAGCAAAACAACTCTTCGCACCATCATCTCTCTCAATCCTCCTCCTCTCCACATCACCGTCTCCCCATCTCTCTTCCCTCTCTTCTCGCCCCTCTCATCTTCGTCCATCCTCCCTAGGCCCCTCTCTCACTCTCTCTCTCCGTGCTCTCTATCTCTTATGATCTCTGTCTCCATCCTCACTCTCTCTCTTCTCTCCATTTCATTTTTCCCTCACAACTCACCTCTCTCCTCTCCCACCCTTCCAGCCACTCACTGTATTCCTCTTCTTGTCTCACACCGTCTCCAATCATCCTCACACTCCCATCTCTCTTCTCTCCCACAATCTCTTCTCCCACATCTCTCATCTTACTCTCATCTCTCACTCTCCCTCTCTCACATCTCTCTCTCTTTAACCACTCCTCTTCTCTTCTTTTCTCACTCTCCTCTCTCATCCTCTACCTTCTCTCCATCTCTCACTCTCCTTCACAACTCTCTCACATTTCTCACTCTTTCTCTCTCTCCTTCAATGTTCTCTCTCTCACTCTCAGCTCTCTCTCGCTCTCTGCTCCTCGAATCTCTCTCGCGTCTCTCTCTCAAATCTCACCTATCCCTCTCAATCTCTCTCTCTCGCTCCCCTCTCTCTCTCTCTCGGTCCTTCTCTCCCTCGTCTCTCTCATCTCTCCTCTCTCATCTAGGCGCCTCTCCCTCTCTAACCTTTCTCTCCTACGCTTGATCCTCTCCTCCTCAAAGTCTCGACTTCTCTCCTCTCATCTTCTGTCTCATCGCCTCTCGCTCTCACTCCAGTCTCTCTCAAACCGATCTCTCTCATCTCTCCCTCTCTGCTCTCTCTCTCAACTCCTCACCTCCCTCTCTCTCTCTCCCTCCCCCGCTCTCTCTCTCTCACTCTCCATCCTCCTCTCTCCTCTCTCCCTCTCCGTTCTGCTCTCTCCTCTCTGTCTCTCTCATCTCTCCTCTCTCATTCTCGCCGATCGTCTCCTCTCTCTCTCTCTCATCTCCTCTCCCTCATCTCCTCGTCCTCGGATCTCTCCTCTCTCCTCTCCTCTCTCCTCTCCAATCGTCTCTCCTCTCGACTCAATCCGAAGAAGTCTCTTCTCTTCTACTGCTCCTCCTCTAATCTACTCGCTCTCTCAGGGGCTCTCACTCTCTCTCTCTCCCATCGCCTCCCTCTCCCTCTCATCTCTCCTCTCTCTCTGCTCTCTCTTCATCTTCTCTCTCTCTCTCCCTCCTCTCTCTCCTCTCCCTCTCCTCACATCAATCTGTTCCTCTCCTCCTCCCTCTCCCTCCTCTCTCATCCAATGAAAAATCTCTCTCTCTCGTCAAGTCCCTCCTCTCTCTCTCATCTCCCCCTCTCTCTCGTCATCTCCTCTCTCTCTCATCTCTCGCTCCCCTCTCTCTCCCTCTCCCTCTCTCTCCTTCTCTCTCTCTCTCTCTTCTCGTCTTACATCTCTCTCCTCTCTCTCTCTCTCTCTCTCTCTTCTCATCACTCCTCTCTCTCTCCTCGTCTCTCCTCTCTCCTCTCCCTCTCCTCCTCCTCTCTTCATAAGAACTCTGAAATCCTGCTCTCTTCGATCTCTCACTCTCTCTCCGCTCTTCTCCTCTCTCTCCTCCGATCCTCCTAGCTCTCACTCTCCTCCACTCTCTCTCTCTCCTCTCTCTCTCTCTCCTCTCTCTCATCTCTCT
Organism: Phymorhynchus buccinoides; assembly: GCA_017654935.2. NCBI lineage: Eukaryota > Metazoa > Mollusca > Gastropoda > Neogastropoda > Raphitomidae > Phymorhynchus > Phymorhynchus buccinoides. Next base: position 9,268,482 of record CM065691.1, read on the forward strand.
CTCTCTCCTCCTTCTCTCAGCGTCTCATCTCGGCATCTCCCTTCCTCTCTCTCTCTCACCTCGTCTCTATCTCTCTCTCTCAAATCTTCTCTCCTCTCTCTCTCTCCTCTCCCTCCATCCTCCCCCTCTTCTCTCCTCTCCTCTCTCTCTCTCTCTTCCCTCTCCTCCTCTCTCTCCTTCCCTCCTTCTCCTCTCCTCTCTCTCTCAGCTCTCCTCTCTCGATCTCTCTCTTCTCCTCTCTCTCATCTCTCTTCCCTCGTCTCTCTCTCTCTCTCCTCCTCTCCCTCTCCCTATCCTCTCTCTCTCCTCTCTCTCTCTCTCTCATCCTCATCTCTCTACTCTCGCTCTTCTCGCTTCTCTCATCTCCCTCCTCTCGCTCTCTCTGCTCCTTCTCTCTCTCTCCTCTCTCTCTCTCTCGCTCTACTCTCTCTCATCTCAGGGTCTCTCTTTCTCTACGCCCCTCTCTCTCTCCCTCTCTCTCTCTCCCCGGTCTCTCCTCTCTGCCTCTCTCGACTCTTTCCCTCTCTCGTCTCCCTCTCTCACTCGGCTCTTCACTCATCTCTCCTTCACTCTCTCTCTCCTCGTCTCTCTTCTCTCTCATCACTCTGTCCTCCGGAGGCGATCTCTCTCTCTCAATTCATTCTCTCTCCTCTCCTCTCTCCCTCTCCCTCCCTCTACTTTCTTCTCCATCGTCCTTTCTCTCCTTTCTCTCTCCCTCCCTCTCATCTCTCTGTCTCCTCTCTCCACGTCACTCTCCTCTCCCCTCTCTCTCTCTCTCTCTCTCGTTTCCCTCTCTCTCTCTCATCACCTCTCCTCTCTCTCTCTCTCTCACAGATCTCTCTCTCTCCTCATCTCTCTCTCTCTCTCCCTCTCTCCCTCTCTCTCTCGGCATCCCGCCACGTCTCCTCTCTTTCCCTCTCTCCCCTCTCTCTTCTCCTCCTCTCTCTCATCTCTCTCTCATCTCTCTCTCTCCCAACTCTCTCTCTCTCTCTCCTCTCTCACTCACTCTCTCGGCATCTCTCCCTCTCTCCTCTTCTCCTTCTCTCGCCTCCTCTCTCAATCGGTCCTCTCTCTCTCCTCTCTCTGTCTCGTCTCTCTCTCGTCACTCCTCTCCCTCCGTCATCTCTCTCTTCTCTCTCTCTCTCATCTCCTCTCTCTCTCTCTCTCCTCTCTCTCTCTCTCTCTCTCCCTCCACTCTCCCCTCACTTTCTCTTTCCTCCTCATCTCCCTCTTTCCTCTCTCTCTCTCTCCTCTCTGGGACGTCTCTCTCCACCTCTCCTCTCTCTCTCTCTCTCTCTCTCTCTCATCTCGTCTCTCTCTCTCCCTATCCTTTCTCTCTCATCATCCTCTCCTCTCTCTCCCTTCGTCTCCTCTCTCTCCTGTCCTCTCCTCCACTCTCTCCTCCTCCTCTCCCCCTCTCTTCTCCTCATCTCCTCTCTCCTCTCTCCACCTCTCTCTCTCTCTCGTCTCCTTCCTCTCTCTCGCTCTCTCTCTCTCTCCATCATCTCCCTCCCCATCTCTCTCTCTCTCTCAGTCTCCTCTTCTCCCCGACCTCCCACCAATATCTCTCTCACCCTCTCTCTCTTCTCTCTCCTCTCAAACATCTCACTCTCTCTCCTCCTCCTCCCTCTCTCTCTCTCGAGCGTCTCTTCTCTCTCTCTCTCTCATCTCTCTTCATCTCCCTCTCCTTCCCCCCTCTCTCTCCATCTTCTCTCTCTCACTCTCCTCTCATCCCTCTCCCTCGCATCTCTCTCCCTCCTCTCTCTCTCTCTCTCCCTTCTCTCTCTCTCTCCTCTCTCCTCTCTCGCGTCTCTTCGTCCTCTCTCCTCTCTCTCTCTCTCTCTCTCTCCTCCTCGTCTCCTCTCTCTCTCTCCATCTCTCTCTCTCTCTCTCTCCCTCTCTCTCCTCTCTCTCTCCCACTCTCTCCTCCCCAATCGGGTCTCCTCTCTCCATCATCTCCTCACCAATTCTCATCTCTCTCTCTCTCTCTCAATCCTCTCTCCCCTCTCCTCTCTCTTCTTCTCCTCTCTCTCTCTCTATTCCACTCTCTCGCTCCTCCTCTCTCGTCTCTCTCTCATCTCTCCCTCTCGTCTCTCTCTCCTCTCCCCCTCTCTTCTCTCTCCTCTCTCTCTCCCTCCCTCCCTCCCTCTCTCTCTCATCCCTCCTCCCTCTCTCTCCTCCTCTCTCTGCTCTGTCTCTCTCTCTCCTCCCTCCTCTCTCCTCCTCTCTCCACTCTCCCTCCCACTCTCTCCCTCGTCTCTCTCCTCTCTCCTCTCTCATCCTCTCCTCCTCTCTCTCCTCTCTCTCTCTCCTCCTCTCCTCTCTCGTCTCACTCCCTCTCTCTCTCTCTCTCTCTCTCTCTCTCTCCTCCCTCATCGTCTCTCCTCATCATCTCCTCTCTCTCTCTCCGTCTCTCTTCTGGTCTCTCCTCCTCGCTCTCCCCTCTCATCTCTCTCTCTCTCTCATCTCTCATCTCCATCCCTCTCTCTCATCTCTCTCTCTCCCTATCTCTCTCTCTCTCCTCCTCTCCTGACTCCTCTCTCTCTCTCTTCTCTCTCTCTCTCTCTCTTTCTCATCTTCTCCCTCCCTCTCCCTCTCTCTCTCTCACTGTCTCGTCTTTCTCTCTCCTCTCTCCCTCTTTTCTCTCTCTCCACCTTCTCTCTCTCCTCCTCCTCTCTCCCTCCTCCCTCCTCTCTCTCTCTCTCTCTCTCTCTCGCTCTCACCTCTTCTCCTCTCTCTCTCTCTCAACCCTTCTCTCCTCTCTCTCTCCTCTCTCTCTCTCTCCACTCTCTCTCTCCGTCACTCTCTCTCTCATCTCATCTCCTCTCTCTCTCTCTCTCTTCCCTCTCTCTCTCTCTTCTTCCTCACCCTCTCTCTCCCTTCCTCCCCTTCTAATCTCTCTCTCCGATCTCTCTCATCTCTCTCTCCTCTCTCTCCCTCTCTCTCACTCCGAATCTCTCTCTCCTCTCTCGTCTCTCTCTCGTCTCATCTCGCTCTCCGATCTTCTCTCTCTCTCTCTCTCTCTCTCTCGATCCATTCCTCTCTCTCTCTCAACTCCTCCCCTCTCTCTCTCTCTCTCCTCTTTCTCTCTCTCCATCTCTCTCCTCTCTCTCTCTCTCTCTCTCTCTCTGCTCTCTCCTCTCTCTCTTTCTCCTCGTCTCTCTCATCTCTCTCCCTCCTCCTCTCTCTCTCTCCTCCTCTCCTCTCATCTCTCTCCTCTCTCTCCCTCTCTCCTCTCTCACTCTCTCTTCTCTCTCTCTCTCCTCCCTCTCCCTCTCGCTCTCTCTCAATCTATATCTTTTTTTAACTCACTCTCTCAAATCCTCCATCTATCTCTCTCCACACTCTCTCTCTCTCGCTCACTCTCCCTCTCCCTCTCTCGCTATCTATCTCTTCCTCTCTCTCTCTATCCCTCATCCCTCTCCCCTCCTCTCTCGCCCAGCTCTCTCCTCCTCCTCTCCTGTCTCTACTCTCCTCGTCCTATCGCTCTCTCTCTCTCGTCCTCTCTCCTCCCTCCTCGTCTCTCTCTCTCACTCCCCTCATCTCCTCTCTCTGTCTCGCTCTCTCCCTCTCGCACTCTCCCTCTCCCCTCCCTTCTCTCCCTCTCTCCTCTTTCCCTCCGTCCTCCTCCAACTCACTGCCTCATCCTCTCCTCTCTCTCCTAAGTCTCATCCCCACGCTCCTCTTCCCTCTCTCGTCCGTCGTCGCCATTCTTTCTCGTCGCTACGTCTCACTCATCAACCCTCCTTCCAAAATCGTCACTCTCCTCTCCTTCTCTCTCGCTCTTTCTCTCTGCCCCTCCTCTCTCTCACTCTCTCCATCTCTGTCCCTCCCTCATCTCGCTCTCTCCTCTCTCCGTCCCCTCCAGTCTTCTCTCGCGTCAAAAAAATAACGGTTCCCCTCTGTCTCTGTGCTCTCTCTCATGACTCTCTCTCTCTCTCTCTTCTCTCGGACTCTCTCTCTTCTCCCTCGTTTTCTCTCTCTCTCCCTTCATCTCCCTCACTCATGCACTCTCACTCTCTCTCCTCATCTTCTCTCCCCTCCCCCCTCTCCCCTCCAACCCTCTCTCTCTCGACCTCAATCTCTCTCCCTCTCTCTCTGTCTCCTCTCTCTCTCTTTCATCCCTCGTCCTCTCTCTCTCCCCCCACCTCTCTCTCTTCGCTCTCTCCCTCCGACACTCCCTCTCACTCTCTCTCATCCTCTCTATCTCTCTCTCTCTCCTTCTTCCCCTCCTCTCTGCCCCTCCCCTCCATCTCCACCTCTCTCTCTCTCCCTCCCACTCACTCGCGCTCCTCTTTCTTTCTCTCTCTCTCTGTCTGTCTCCCTTTCTCTCCCTCTCTCTCTCCCTCTCTCTCCTCTCTCCTCTCTATTCCTCTCCATCACTCGGCGCTCTCTCTCTCTCCACATCTCTTCAATCTCTATCTCGTTCTGCTCTCCACTCTCCTCTCTCCTCAACGCCCCTCTTCCCTCTCTCCCTCTCTCTCTCCTCGCTCTCTCTCTCTCCACTACTCTCTCTCCAACATCTCTCATCCTCTCTCCTCCATCTCTCGTCCCTACTCTCCACAGTCCTCTCCCGTCCTCTCCTCTCGTGCTCTCCCAGCACTCGTCGCCCTCCCCTAACTCTCTCTCCCTCCATCGTTCTCTCCTCGTCGTCTCCCTCCCTCTCTCGTCCTCTCTCGACTCTCCTCTCTCTCGCTCTCTCTCAACCTCTTCTCTCTCTCTTCTCTCTGTCTTCTCCCTCTCCCTCTCTATCTCTCTCGTCTCCCCCCCCACTCTCTATCTCTCCTCTCCTCTGCCTCCCTCTCAAATACTCTCTCTCCCTTCTCTCTTCCTCTATCCCCACCCTATCTTCTCTCTCTCTCACTCTTCTCGCTCTGTCTCTCTCTCCCATCTATCTCTCTCTCTCTCTCTCTTTCTCTCTGCTCGTTTTCCTTCCATCCTCTCAAGTCTCTC
>CM065691.1:9283434-9285934 GCA_017654935.2 Phymorhynchus buccinoides
CTTCTTCTTCTTCTTCTTCTTCTAGCTTTCTACCTCTCTTCTCTTCTTATTTCTTCTCTCTTCTTCTTTGTTCTTCTTCTTCTTCTTTTCTTCTTCTTCTTCTTCTTCTTCTTCTTCTTCTTCTCCTTCTTCTTCTTCTTCTTCTTCTTCTTCTTTCTTCTCTTCTTCTTCTTCTTCCTTCTTCTTCTTTCTTCTTCTTCTTCTTCTTCTTCTTCTTCTTCTTCTTATTCTTCTTCATCTTTTTCTTCTTTTCTTACTTCTTCTTATTCTTTCTTCTTATTCTTCTTCTCCCCTTCTCCCATCCTCCTCCGTCCTCCATCTCTTCTTTCTTCTTCTTTCTTTTTCTTCTTCTTCTTCTTCCTCATCCTCCTCCTTATTTTTTCTACGCCTTCTTTCTTCATCATGAACAACTGAGACGTGACTAAATAGACGCCTCTCTCTCTCTCTCTCTCTCTCTCTCTCTCTCTCTCTCTCTGTGGACTGAGGCGAGGCCAAAGCAAAGCACACGAGCTGGTGTGAGATGGCCCGTTCCTGTGTGTGTGTCAACAGGTCCCCGCAAGACAGAAGGTGACCCCCCTACTCCCCACCCCCCCCCCCCCCCCCCCCCCCCCCCACCCACCAGTGTCCGCTATACTCTCCTTCATTCTCTCCGCAACTTATATTCTATGCTATTTAATAAACAAAAAAGTCTGTGTGTGTGTGTGCGTGTGTGCCTGTTTTAACAAGGAACTGGTGTGAGATGGCCTGCGTGCGTGTCGACAAGTCCTGCCCAAAACAGGTAACCGGTCAACCCTCTATTCATGTCAAGTCAAGTCAAGTATACTTTATTATCTCCACAGAGAAATTCCATTGAGGTGCAACATCAAATCATTTAAAAAACATATTACAAAACAATCGCAAAAAGCACGATAACATTAAGACACATGGGATTAAATTAGGAACATAATTATTTAAAGCAACCAACAACACAATCAACAGAAGCATAATAACATAGGCCTAATATTAATATAGTAACATTAAGATACATGGGATCAGATTATGAGCATTCAAACCAAGACTACCATATCAACCAAGAGCACCGTATCACAGAATCTTGCTACACATCATGAATAAATTACCGTATACATCTCTTTAAAATGGGATTACATTAGAAGCATTCAAATTAAGATCACTGTATCACAAATATTACAAATCATGAATAATTAATTATACATGTATCTCTTTCAAAAAGCATGGCAAACCAGTATATTCACATATCATAAGAATTGCACGAATAAAGCACCTACACCCACTCCTACCCCTACCCTCATCACCCGCATATACACACACACTCACACACAAACACACATACACACACACACAATTTTATATATACACATACACATACGCAACCACTGGAAAAATGGATGGACTGAACAAAGATTCAGGAATTCAAAAGATGGATGGACTGCGGAACAAATGATTTTTGTGCTCTCGTTTTGAGCTTGAGGGTTCTGAATCTGCGCCCTGAAGGCAACAGCTCATAGTACTGAGCTAGGACATGACTATCATCATTCACAATCTGCCTCGCCTTTCGCTCCACTCGCTCATCATACAGTTCTTGCAAACTCTTTGTGTCTCGCACCCACAAAAGTAATCATAATAATAACATTTACCATATCACTCAGCACACGCTTACTCCTTACACTCAAACTTACACTCATTCTCCTTTCCACAGGGACGTCCAAATTGGTCCTTTCCCACTTGGCTTTTGTGTAATGGAGAAAAACTGGGAGTGCAATTTCGCCCTTTCATTTCTTTTGCACAAATGTGGGTACATACACCTACAGCAACCAATGGGATACATACCATGTAATATTTCAACAGATAATAGTATTCCTAAAACATCTTAGCCAATAATTATCTCTTTTGCAAAGCGAAGAGAGAGAGCGTCACCGCTAGTCTAATATTTCATCAGATAATATTCTTAGCAATATCCTAGCCAGCAGTGTTTCTTTTCCAAAGCGAAGCGAGAGCGCGTGGCCGCTAGTCTTCTATGATGAGGGTACCTACAGCTACAACATCCAATACACACCATGTACCATGTTAGATTTCACCAGTACCTCTTTTGCAAAGCGAAGCGAGAGAGTGTGGCCGCTAGTCTGCTATAATGAGGGTACCTACACCTACAGCAACCAATGCGCACCAATTACCCATGTTAGATTTCACCAGCTCAAAGCGAATAACGAGAGATTCGTGGCCGCTAGTCTGCTATAATGAGGGTACCTACACCTACAGCAACCAATGCGCACCATGTACCATGTTAGATTTCACCAGTACCTCTTTTGCAAAGCGAAGCGAGAGAGCGTGGCCGCTAGTCTGCTATAATGAGGGTACCTACACCTACAGCAACCAATGCGCACCATGTACCATGTTAGATTTCACCAGTACCTCTTTTGCAAAGCGAAGCGAGAGAGCGTGGCCGCTAGTCTGCTATAATGAGGGTACCTACACCTACAAC
>CM065691.1:9290934-9298434 GCA_017654935.2 Phymorhynchus buccinoides
CATCTATCTTAACTTAGACCTCATACATCATATTGTGAAGCGCAACAAGCGCAACTTGTTATTGTGAGGTATTGTCACAGACCTTATAGTGTAACTATAAGGTCTGTGGTATTGCGCACTAGAAAAAGTTCAATATGATGTTATTTTTTTTAACAAAACCTCTCGCTCCAAATGTTTTCATTTGACATCTCTAAAACTTATCCATATTATTAGTATAACTTTTAAAATCATGGGGGAAACATGCTAGTATAGTCGATAGTAAGCATTCGAACTCGTTCATCAAAGATGCTTATTATCAGGAAACAATGTTTAATATTTTTGGTATAACTTTTACAAATCAGGGGGGGGGGGGGGTGGGGGGGGGGGGGGGGGGCATAGGCTTTAGCATAGTGGATAGTTACACATTCGCGCTCATTCATCAAAGATGCTTATATCAGGAAACAATGTTTGCTGACTACGCGTATACTATATAGGCTACTAATGCTATTATACACCATCAAACAAGGCGTGGTGTTTGGATCCACAGAGATGGGTAGCTATAACAACAGATTGAAAACGTGTGGAGCTGACAACGGCCCCTTCGTATTGCATCATGTTTCAAAATGTAATCCAAAATGTATATTGGTTTAGCCCAGCAAACTCATCAGTATGGTATCTGGGTCTTCACCTCTCTTCCTCTCTCTCTCATCAGGATAATCTCTCTCTCTCTCTCTCTCTCTCTCTCTCTACTCTCTCTCTTCTCTCTCCACTCTCTCTCTCTCTCTCTCTCTCTCTCCTCTCTCCCTCCTCTCTCTCTCTCCTCTCTCTTTTCTACGGGGAAAAAAAAAATCCTCTTCGAAAAACATGGTCAAGCCTAAATGGGTCTCTCTCTCCTTTCTGGACTCTCTCTTCTTCTCCTTCTCACACGCCTATCTCTCGAACTCTCGCCGTCCGTTCCCACGGACGCTACCATGACTCTTACCCCACCCTCCACTCCACCACTCAATCACGGTCCCACATACCCTCTCTCTCGACTCTCTCACACTCTTCCTCTCTCTTCTGCTCAAAAATCTCTCTTTCTTCTCACCTCCGCTCTCTCTCTCACTCTGGTCCTTCATCTCCTCTCTCTCTCTCGTTCTATCTCTCTCGACAGTTAGACACTTCTTCTCTCGATCTCCGTCCTATCTCTGTACGACTCCTCGTCTAACAGTTATAGTTGTCGTCGGCCCCCACGCTCTCCCTTCGGGTGGATGGAAATCTCTCTCAAAACCTCCTATTAGCCATGAAAAATCTCAGGAGGTCGAGGTCGGTACCCTCCCCCAGACCCCTTCAGCCACCGCCTTCTGCTAGGGAAAAGGCTCTCCACTCTTCTTCTGATCAAGTTCTCCTCACTCCTCTCTTCTCCCTCCGTACACTCTCTATCCAAATCGACCCTCCCCCCGGTCTCCCCTCTCTCCTCTCCCTCTCTCTCTCCTCTCTCGTCACCAACCCTCTCTCTCTACTCTCTCTCTCTCTCTCCTCTCTCCTCAGTCTCTCTCTTCCTCCTCTCTCCTCCTCTCCTCACTCTCTATCTCTACTCTCTCTCTTCTCTCCCTCGCTCTATCTCATCTCTCTCTCCCAGTCTCTCTCTCTCAGTCTCTCTCTCTCTCCTCTCTCTCTCTTCTCTTCTCTCTCTCTATATTCTCTCCTCTCGGGCTCATCTCTCTCTCTCTCTCTCTCTCCTCTTCTAACTCTCTCTCTCTCTCTCCTCATACCTGATCTCAACGTCTCTCTCTCCTCAGACCTTCTCTTTCTCTCTCTAGCTCTCTCCTCTCTCTCCTCTCCCTCTCCCTCTCTCCCTCTCTCTCTTCCTCATCTCTCCTCGGCCCCCACCCCCCCCACTTCTCTCTCTCTCTCCTCAGAGCTCTCTCCTCTCTCTCTCTCACTCTCCGTCTTCTCCTCTCTCTCTCTCTCTCTCCCTAGTCTCCCTCATATCGCCTCCACCACCCCCCCTTCTCTCTCTCCCTCTCTCTATCTTTCCCTCTCTCTCTCTCTCTCTCTCTCTCTCTCTCTCTCTCTCTCTCTCTCTCTCTCTCTCTCTCGGCTCTCTCTCTCTCTCTCTCTCTCTCTCTCCTCTCTCTCTCAGAGCTCGAGTCTCTCTTCTCTCTCTCTCTCTCTGTCTCTCTCTCGCATCGTTCCACACGGACACTTCTCTTGTTGAACTGACCATCACCGATCCCGTAATGTGCCCAAGGGATTTTTCTCACCGCCGCCCGACGACGTCTCAGTTTACAACACAAACTCCCCTCTCTCTCTCTCGTTCAGGTAAAGACCCCTCACCTAATTCACCGACGACAAAAAAGTGTAGCTACATTGTCACTACGTACTTGCCCCGTAGTACTGGTAGTGCTTGTTATGTTGAAGTAGTAGGGCACAGTCTATGCTTTGGGGGGTGGGGGTGGGGGTCAGGGGGGGGGGGGAGCGGGAGCGCACACATAATTTTATATACACGCTGCGTGTGCACGCACGCACGCATGCATGCAGGCAAGCACATCCAGTGACACATACACAAACGCACGTGCGCGCATATGCATACACGCACCGCACGCACACACGCGCGCGCGCGCGCACAGAGAGCGAGCGTGAGAGATAGAGAGTGAGAGAGTCGAGAGGAGAGAGGAGAGAGAGAGAGAGAGATGAGTAGAGAGAGAGAGGGTAGAGAGAGAGAGAGAGACGCGAGAGAGAGAGAAGAGGAGTGACAGACAGACAGACAGACAGACAGACACATAACGATTTCCTTTGTTGTATGATATGATGCATTGGCTGATTAATTAAATCAATATTGAAGACACTCAAACACACACACATACATTCGCACGCGCACGCACACGCACACACGCCCGCAGACACACACACACATACACACACACACACACACACACACACACACACACACACACACACACACACACACACACACACACACACACACACAGGACGCACTGCACACTCACTGACACCACACCGCACGCCGCAAACTAAACCAGGGCCTGTATTCACGTTGAGATAGCATGAGACTTAGCATGATGGCTAACTTAGAAGCTCTTCCAAAAGTCCATATTAAATCCTATAGGACATTGGAAGAGCTTCTAAGTTAGCATCATGCTAAGTCTTTGGAAGAGCTTCTAAGTTAGCATCATGCTAAGTCTCATGCTATCTCAACGTGAATACAGGCCCAGAGCCTTTCAACAAATGGGCCGGACACCGGCCATCGTGTTTGCAAGGCTAAAAACAAGAACTGAGGGAGTAGAAAGGAAGAAAGAAGAGTGAGGGAACAATCTCTAAAAAGAAACAATCTCTGACAAAGCTCGACCCTTCTTCTCAATCCTCCTCTCGCCATTGTTATTGTTGAAGCGCCCTCTTGTGGCTGCTGTTGCCCCAAGCTCTCCCCCCCCCTCCCCCCGTCTAAGTTAGTCGAGCGAAAGGGCTTCACAGACTATCCGACCCAGTTGTGACCTTTCCACTATTTTCATTTCTGTGGCAGTGCGAGTAGAAAGCACAAGTGAGAATTGGTCGAAAAGTATACTTTTCTCTTTCCCTTTCAGTCACACACACACACACACACACACACACACACACACACACACACGCACACACACGCACACACACACACGCACACGCACCACAGCTACACACAACACACACACACACACACACAACACACACACACACACACACACACACACACACACACAAACACACACACACACCCACCACACACACACACACCACACACACACACACACACAACACACACACACACACACACACACACACACACACACACCACACACACACACACACACACACACACACACAACACACACACACACACACACAACAACAACAACAACCACAAACAACAACAACACACAACATACAGTATTTATACGGCGCTGAATCTTGATAGAAATCAAATCAAAGCGCACACACACAACACGTTAGCATTCAAAGCGCATTCAAACACAAAACGCAATACAACACAACGCGAACACACACACGGATAACATAAATGGAATATAGCAGAAAAGCAGACCTAATGGCAAGAGAGAGAAGATAAAGAGAGAGGAGCTTTAATGACGGGGGAACAGGTGGGTCTTGATGAGGTTAGCTTTGAAAGCAGAGAGGTGTCGGTCGCTGACGGAGGGAGAGAGGAAGTTTGGTTCCAGGAGGTCGGTCCTGAGACAGCAAAAGAAGAGCGCCGACCAACAGTTGAAAGCTTATACCTAGGGATCTGGAGAGAAAGAGGGTCAGAAAACTGAACGTAAAGTGCGAGCTGGCGGTATAGATGGAAATATTGTCGCCGAGGTAGGTAAAGATGGAGCAGCTTTAATGAATAGATGGTACAGCAAAGACACACACGCACAAAACACACACACACACACACACAACCACACACACACACACACACACACACACACACACACACACACACACATACAAGTTTTTACAAACATACACACACACACACACACACACACACACACACACACACACACACACACACACACACACACACACACACACACACACACACGCACGCGCGTGAGCACGCGCGCGCGCGGCGTTGTACACACACGGGACAACACGGTAGCTCTTGCAATGTTGGCAACGCGCTTTCTAGGGAGCGGCGAGGGGGGTGAGGGAGGGGGGGCAGTCCGAAGTTGACAACGGACCATTATCTTCGACTTCAAAAACACACAACAAACCACGATATGAATGTTCAGTAGAGTGAAATTTGCAGCCCGTTTTGATCACCTAACGTGGGTCGCTTTGGGTTGGGGTCACTCCATTTGGGGATCTGGGATCTTGGTCAATGTCTACAGAGTGACTGACTGGTACGGGGGATGTTTGTGTCCAGTTGCCGTGGTCATAGCGATGGTGTGAAAATTAGTCAGATGGTAATGAAGACCAGGGACGATTTTCTTTAGATAACGGTCGCCGCGCAAATAACGCTTACGGCAAACGGGGCCTAAGAAACACTTTAGAAAACGTTTGCGGAAGAATATTACAAGCTCTTGTCTGATTGGTCAATTTTTGTTTAAAACAAACTTTAATGGACCAATCAACAACAAGAAATGTGTTCACCCCCTACTAGTTCCGGATAGTTCGCCGCTTGCTCGGTGTTTGGCAAGAACAGAACGCCACGCGAACTATCGGCAAACGAAGGGTGTTTCTTAGACCGTTTTTTTCCGATTTGAGCGAGCGCAACGTAACGTTAGCCCTTCTGAAACAGACCGCTGTGTAGAGCGTAGAGTGGTGAGGAATACTAAGTGGTGGGGATGAGGGGTGGGGTGGGAATCTCACGTTTGAGGGTTAGTGGTCTAAATAGGATGGATGATGCTGACGGAGATTTTGTAGTTTCCAAAGAGATGTTGGATTGGCGATGGAATGCGAAGGGGAAATTTGGCTAATTAACAAGACGGTGGATTAATCCAAGTCTCTCTCTCTCTTTCTCTGTGTTCAACTCTCTCTCTCTCTCTCTCTCTCTATCTCTCTCTCTCTCTCTCTCTCTCTCTCTCTCTCTCTCTCTCTCTCTCTCTCTCTCTCTCTCTCTCTCTCTCTCTCGCTCTCTCTCTCTCTCTCTCTTTTCTCTCTCCTCTCGGAAAACCTCTCTCTCTCTCTCTCTCCTCTCTCTCTATCTCTCTCCTCTCTCTCTCCTTCCTCTCTCTCTCCTCTCTTCTCTCTCTCTCTCTCTCTCTCTCTCTTCTGTTTCATTTTTTTTAAAAGAGGGCTGGATGCTAATAAAGCATGCATAGCTTGCTTATTCTGTTGCCCTCTATAAATAAAATTCATTCAATTCAGCTCAATTCAATTCTCCCCTCTCTCTCCCCCCCCCCCCTCTCTCTCTCTCTCTCTCTTCTCTCTCTCTCTCTCTCTCTCTCTCTCTATCTCTCTCTCTCTCTCTCTCTCTCTCTCTCTCTCTCTCTCCTCTCTCTCTCTCTCTCTCTCTCTCTTCTCTCTTCTCTCTCTCTCTCTCTCCTGCTCTCTCTCTCTCTCTCCCTCTTGCTGCTAGTACTCTTTCTAAACGTACATTTCTATTAAAAAAAATGTTTTTTAAAAAGAGCTCTAGAAAAAGAACCTGCACTCACACACACATACTGCACGCGCACTTCCTTTACGCGTGACGTTCGCTCGTGAGTTATGCATGCTACATGAATACGGAAAGGCAGTTTTTTTGTCCTAAGGACCTCTGTTTATGCCATTCGACTCCTTTTATTTCATCCCTTGTTCATTTTTTTTTTCCGATTGTGGTTTTTCTCTCGTCTTCATTGTTGTCGATCCTGCATAGGATAGGTTTGCACTTCAAACTTGCAGAAGGAGGAGGAGGAGGAGGAGGGGGAAGGGGAGGAGGAGGGGGTGGAGGAGATGACAAAAAGAAGAAGACAAGAGAAAGAGAGGGAGAGAGAGGGGGAGAGGGAGGGGGGAGAGAGAGAGAGAGAGAAAGGGGGAGGGGGAGGAAGGAAGAGAATAATAATAAAATGAATCTTAAGAAGAAGAAGAGGAGGAGGTGGTGGAGGAGTAAGAAGAAGAGGAGAGGAGGATAAGGAGAAGGAAGAAGGAGGAAGAAGAAGAAAACGAAGGAGGAGGAAGAGGAGGAGGACGGGGAGAAAAAATAGAATGAGGAGTAAGAGAAAAGTTATAATAATAAGATGATGATGATGATGATGCTGATGATGACTACGAGTACGATTAACAACAACATGAAAGAAAGAAAGGAAACTAGCAATGTATGTAAGAAAAGGAAAAAGATAATAATAATAATCTTAAATTTAACCCTTTCGCCGCCAGCCATTTTTTAGCCCCCAAATACCATTACACTTAACTGGGTAGAGAAAATAAAATATCTGCAATATTGCGAATTCCTCTGTGACATATATAACATTAGGCCAATCCTTACCTCCCAAAATTAAAAAAATAGGGTATTGGATAACAGGTCCTGATTTGATGCCTTTTAGTGACATGGGTGTTAAAGCATTGTGGTGCTAAAATGCGACATTGGCGGTGAAAGGGTTAAGGCAAAAACAGAGGAAGACAGCACAGAACAGGAGAGAAGATTAGAAAAAATAAGGGGGGAAAAATTAAATCCAAAAGAAAACTGGATGAAAGTACAATGGAAAGGAATCAGCCCTATCTATCCTATTTTGTTTTTATATTAGTCTTATAATGCTCTTGTGTTGGTACAACAGAAGAATTAGCGACCCAGCTATTGCATCTTTAATGGACACGGAATTAGAAACACGGACTGAAAAGGAAGATCCTTTATTTGGTTGCCCTTCGGCCCAACATAAAAAGAACAACACACAAAAGATCCGCACATTACAGACAGAAACAGAAGCTAGAACAACGATGCTAGTAAAGTCAGTAATGCCTTTGTCTGGCCGTCCAATTTCGTCAAGAAAAACAGGCTGTGAGCAAACATTTTCAATTCATTTATTCAGTAAACATTTTGAGAATCACAAGCTGTATTGCTCTATTAAC
>CM065691.1:9310934-9315934 GCA_017654935.2 Phymorhynchus buccinoides
GAGAGAGAGAGAGAGAGAGTATGGAAGGAGAGAAAGAGAGAAAACGAAATAGACAGGGAAAAAAACAGAGAGAGAGAGAGAAATACGAAATACGAAATACGAATGTTTTATTGAGGGTAAAAAGGATAAGCTACAATAGCTTCTTTACACCTTGCCCTCTCACTCACACATTCATACCATGCATCAAGCAAAGAAAATTTGACATAAAACAATCAAGTCAAGAAAATGGAACAAACAATTGGCACATGAAATAATTGAAAAAGAAATCAAAAATGGGATTTAAAGCAAACATGGATAATACTTAACAATGGTGAACTTGAATTGGTAGTTTAAATTGAGCACGAAAAAAGGTAAAACCATTTTGAGACAATGACAATTTTTCAGAATAAACCCAATTTTAAGGAAGAACAACAAACAAAAAAACCACAAAAAAAACCCCATTATAAGATAACGTGGGAATATGAGAGAGGGACAGTGAGAGAGAGAGAGAGAGAGAGAGAGAGAGAGAGAGAGAGAGAGAGAGAGAGAGAGAGAGAGAGAGAGAGAGAGAGAGAGAGAGAGAGAGAGAGAGAGAGAGAGAGAGAGAGAGAGAGAGAGATTTATAAGAATCTAGGCATAAGCTGATGGCATTAGCAACGTTTGAAGTAAAACTCATTAATTAGCATTACTAATAAACAAGATTGTCTATTAGGAGCTTGTGATAAGATTTTCGAAAGGAAAATACGCTAGTTCTATTTTTTAGATAATCAGGGAGGTCGTTCCACAGTTTACCACCAGAGAATGTAAGGGATGATTTATATAGATCTGTTCTGGGGCGGGGCATTGTTAATTTGGTTTTGCTTCGAATTGTATGGACTTTAAATTTAGTAATAAGATATTTTGGTGCTAGCTTATTTATGATCTTGTACATAAGGGTACCTTTATTTAGTAGGCATTTCAAATCAAATGGTAGAATGTTAAGTTCTTTATAGTCATTGGTTTCTAGGGATGACGATTTAAGGAGTATGAGTTTAAGAGAGCGTTTATATAGTCTTTCAACATGTTTGAGTGTGTTTTTACTAGCTGAATCCCAACATGTTGATGCATAATCAATATCAGGTTGGATATAGGCATGGAAAAAAAGTCTACGAGTATATGTTGATCTAAGAGAGAGAGAGAGAGAGAGAGAGAGAGAGAGAGAGAGAGAGAGAGAGAGAGAGAGAGAGAGAGAGAGAGAGAGAGAGAGAGAGAGAGAGAGAGAGAGAGAGAGAGAGGGGGGGGGAAGAGAAACAGAGAGAGAGAGAGATAGAGAGAGAGAGAGAGAGGAGAGAGAGAGAGAGAGAGAGAGAGAGAGAGAGAGAGAGAGAGAGAGAGAGAGAGAGAGAGAGAGAGAGAAACAGAAAGAGAGACAAAGAAACAGAAAGAGAGAGAGAGAGAGAGATGGAGACAAACAGACAGATGAATAGACAGAAGGCGTGGTGGGGAAAAGATAGGAGGGAAGGGAAATGGAATGGTGATGTGAATGAAGCTTTAACAGCATCTTCGCTTCAAGTCCTCCAAAAGTTTGCAAACAATCGTTTTCTAAAGCACTGCTGGGTGCCACTTGTTTAGTCTTTATTCTATGGCTCCCAAAATAGGGGGGGAAACTTTCAGAATCAGAAAGGGGCGGAGTTTTAGAAGGACAGGGGTCGTTAGTGGGAGGTATTTTGTGTGAAGAGAGAAACAGATGGACAGACGAGAGTGAAAGAATGAATGAAAGAAAGAAAGAAACGATAAAAGGGAGAAGGAGGAGTAGGAGGAGCAGAAGAAGAAGAAGAAGAAGAAGAAGAAGAAGAAGAAGAAGAAGAAGAAGAAGAAGAAGAAGAAGAAGAAGAAGAAGAAGAAGAAGAAGAAGAAGAAGAAGAAGAAGAAGAAGAAGAAGAAGAAGAAGAAGAAGAAGAAGAAGAAGAAGAAGAAGAAGAAGAAAGAAGAAGAAGAAGAAGAAGAAGAAGAAGAAGAAGAAGAAGAAGAAGAAGAAGAAGAGAAGAAGAAGAAGAAGAAGAAAAAGAAGAAGAAGAAGAAAGAAGAAGAAGAAGAAGAAGAAGAAGAAGAAGAAGAAGAAGAAGAAGAAGAAGAAGAAGAAGAAGAAGAGCGAGAAGAAGAAGAAGAAGAAGAGAAGAAGAAGAAGAAGAAGAAGAAGAAGAAGAAGAAGAAGAAGAAGAGAGAGAAAAAGAAGAAGAAGAAGAAGAAGAAAGAAGAAGAAGAAGAAGAAAGAAGAAGAAGAAGAAGAAGAAGAAGAAGAAGAAGAAGAAGAAGAAGAAGACGAAGAAGAAGAAGAAGAAGAAGAAAGAAGAAGAAGAAGAAGAAGAAGAAGAAGAAGAAGAAGAAGAAGAAGAAGAAGAAGAAGAAGAAGAAGAGGAAGAAGAAGAAGAAGAAGAAGAAGAAGAAGAAGAAGAAGAAGAAGAAGAAGAAGAAGAAGAAGAAGAAGAAGAAGAAGAAGAAGAAGAAGAAGAAGAAGAAGAAGAAGAAGAAGAAGAAGAAGAAGAAGAAGAAGAAGAAGAAAGAAGAAGAAGAAGAAGAGGCAGAGATGCTCGGATGGGTGGAAAGAAGGAATTATCTTTCTGGTGTGTATTTGAGGGTGAAATGGTGTGATTGTGTGCACAGTCATGCAGTTCCAATAGTCATCCTTATCAGCAGCAGCATCTCAGCATTATTTCTTTAGAAAATATTTGGGTCATTGAGTGTCTTTTCCTCCCCCTCTTCACCCTCCTCGTCCTCCTTTTCCTCCCAAACTCTTTCTCTTTTCATACTCCTCTTCCTCTTTCTCTTTTTTACCTTTCGTATTTTCCCCCTCCTTTTATTATTTTTTCCCCTGTCGTGTTTACTTATTTCCTTAGGGAATAGACATGCTACAATTAGTCATGTTTCTGGGTTATTTCTAAAGCTATTTGTTAAGATTTTCATGACAGTGGCGTGTGTTTCAAATAGTAATTCGAACATGTTTATACCCCCCCCCCTCCCCCCCCCCCCCCCCCCCCCCCCCCCCCCCTCCCCCCTCTCTTTTGAAGGGTAGGAAAGTTTGATCGAAATCATTTATTATGGTGTCAAGTGGACATTAAGCTTACATGTGTCTGTTTCATATTCAAAACCACTTTCTGTATAAGATGGAGGGAGAGAGATAGGCACATTTAATCGAATAATTGAACAATTGAACAAAGTTGTAATTCCTTTAGGCCATTAGCCCGTATAAACAGGGTCAAGGTACAAACAAGTCAAAATAACACTAGACTAGAAACAGGGTTAACCTTCCAGATACTCATCCATACGTTTCCGTATACGAAGGGAATAGAAAATATATAAAGCTAACTTACGAATTTGAAACACAGATCCGTTACACAAAATATCAGTATACGATTGACCAAGTTCACTCAAATATTTCAGTCTCATATCATCATATAACGGGCAGACATATACAAAGTGGTTTTCATCCTCTTTGACCTTTAGGCAAATTGAATGAGAATAAGAGATAGAAATGCATTGAAAGGGGGAGAGACAGGAAGAAAGAGACTGGCGGACAGAGAGAGGAACAAGAGACTGGCGGACAGAGAGAGGAACAAGAGACTGGCGGACAGAGAGACAGACAGAAAGACAGTCAGAAACAGATGAACTCATCTCCTTGTCATCCCCCCGTGGGGATACCGTGGGGTCTTTGGCATAAATAGTTTCCCCACCTTGTGGAAGTGTTGTGCTTGTAGCTTCCTCTAATATGTCACTCTCTTTGACTCTGCCTTTTCCCTTTGCTTACTGTCATCTACTATCTTTCTGCCTTGCCGGTCCATTCTCCAGCCCCTGTTTTTCTTTCTTTCAAGAAACGCATTCAAAAACGATTTCCTCCAGCCGAAGTCGGACTTGCTGGGTCAAATTATTTGGCTAATGTTAAGATCAGCTCCCTCCGCTGTTCTAGGGTGAAGGCTTAGGGTTAGGACCAATCAGCTCCCTCCGATTGACCTTTTTCGTTAAGCTGATTGGCCAACTTCACCATGGAACAGCGGAGGGAGCTGATCTTAACATTTGCCAATTATGTTTTACTTAGGCGCATAACGGCATCATGATGCATCTGCGATCGTAATTGACAGGAAACTGTCTGAGCGATCGAAGAATAAGATCTCCTTGTCAAACTTCAACCACCATGCAGGTAAGGTAGTGACAGTTTAATTGGGGGTTTCTTTCCATTTACAAGTTACTACCCGTGTTTAACTCTTTAAGACGGAGTCATAAATACTGCACCAGTTGTTGTTGTAGGTTGTTTTTTTCCAGCAAGGATTTCAACACGCTCACCTATCACACCAACAACCTAACAACACTAACTCCAACTCCGAAAATCCAACACCACCACCACCACCCAAAAAAACACACAACAACAACCCACACACAATGATCGAATCAAATCAAATCGTAATCAAACCAAACACAAACCCCGTCTCCAATTGCCTCATCCTGCCTCCCCACATCCACGCTCTCCCTCCCCCCCCTCTCCACCCCCACCCCTCCATCTTATCCACCACCACCCCTCCTCACCCCTCGCTTCCTCTTTTCTCAACAAACCAATTTCGTCTTCGTCTACGCTCTTGAGAAGTCTCAACACGGCTCTCATCCCTAAAATGTTTTTCTCCCATTTAAGCGGGCTCCTGAAAAAAAAACAAGTCTTTTTTTTTACACGCTTTCCACTCAAACTACATGATTGCCCAATTTCCAAGTAAGGGCAGGGGAAACCACTCAAGAAGGCTAGAAAGAGAGATGGAGAGAGAGAAAGAGAGAGAGAGAGAGAACTCAGAACTCAGAACTCAGAACTCATAAACTTTATTTTACAAGGAAAAGAATTTAGGCTGGGCCTAGTCTTCCATTCTGTCCTTGGAGAGAGAGAGAGAGAGAGAGAGAGAGAGAGAGAGAGAGAGAGAGAGAGAGAGAGAGAGAGAGAGAGAGAGAGAGAGAGAGAGAGAGAGAGAGAGAGAGAGAGAGAGAGAGAGAGAGAGAGATGTAAA
>CM065691.1:9334534-9339534 GCA_017654935.2 Phymorhynchus buccinoides
ACCAACTCTTAGACATGTTACGCTTCCCTTCTGACACTTCTCTCCTCCAGATCCCTCGTTACCGCACCAAGAACCTTGGAGAACGCTCCTTCTCTTTCCAGGACCCCTCCTCTTGGAATAGACTCCATTTACCTCTCCGTTCTGCCAAATCCCTTTCTTCATTTAAGCCTTCTCTCATAGCCACTCTTTTCAAATCATAGCCTGCTACACGTATATTTCTTTTCAATGTACTGTGCCCCTTCCATCAGCGTGTGTTTTTGTGCATGCGTGTTGGTTGTGCGTGTGTGTGTGCGTGTGCGTGTGTGTGTGTTTGCGTCGGTGCGTGTGCGGTGGGTTTCGTGTGTGTGTGTGTCTGCTTAGTGCAGTGTCCAGTTTGTGTCTGTGTTTAGGGCGTGCGTTTGCGTGTGCGCGTGCGCGCGTGTGTATCATATATGTTTGTCGTTTCTTTATTTATATTGCTTTCTGGTTTATTCATTTATTATTGTAAGCGCTTACGGCTTTTTTTAAGATTAGGCGCTATAAATGACTAAGTATTATTATTATTATTATTTATTATTATTATGATGTAACTGCTCGTTCGATCTTCCTTCTTTGCTGTGCTATTTATTAAAAGCATTTTTGTAATGGTTTAAAAACATAACAACTAACATAACCTACTGGAAACGATAGAGATGGAAAGGCTTTATAGGCACTAAGAAAGGCGAATGTGAAAATGCGGGGAGAGACGAAACAATGTAAGGGGGCGGGGGGGGGGGGGGGGGGGGGGGGGGGGAAAGGGTGGGGTGGAGGGGGGTGGGCACTTCTATGACATTTACCATCGAGTTTTTTTGCAAGAAACACGTACGCCGAGATCACCAGAAAGACAGCCTTTTCAAGGATCGGAGCACCCACTTTGCTCTGGTTTTCCCTAAAAATCAAGCCGTCAAAACGGCGATTCCTCCTTGGGCGGAGTTGCCTGGAGAGAGAAGCCATTTTTGGTTGGGGTGGGTGGAGGGACACTCAGAGTGGTTGAAGCTTTTATTCTTTTGTTCGTAGTGCCGTTTTTAAAAACTGGAGCTATTTCCTTTGTTGTGAGCGAAACTCCTTTAGATAATCTATAAAAATTAATGAAAAGGCTTGCATTGTGGAAATTTCGTGATTTTTTGTCTAAGCGACTCAGGCGGCCATTACAAAAGAGAAGGTATATGCCTTCTGTTTCACTGAAAGAAGTTGACTTCCAGCACCTCCGCCAAGGAGGAATCGCCGTTTTGACGGTTTGATTTCTGGGAAACCAGAGCAAAGTGAGTGTTGCGATCTCTGTAAATGGTGTTTTCGACGTGTTTCTTGCAAAATCCCATCCGTCAGGGTGGCCCTTTAAGGGACAATTGAAAATGTCCTTTCCTTAATCATTACTTAATCATAATATTAACATTTAATAGTAAATACTCAAACAAAGCTATAGAAAATAAGGGGAAAAGCACGAACGGCCTTCGTAGATACCACCACCACCCCCAACAAAAAAACAAACAAAAAAATGAAAGAAATGAAAAAAAGTTAGCAGAGCGTGGTTTCGATCCACGGACCTCTGGGGGTTCGAAGCCCCACAGCGCGCTTCCACTGCGCCACTCTGCTACTGGAAGAAAGGATTGAACACAATCTCTATTAATTTCGAATGGTTGAACACTAAGGTGGACCCTGACGGATGAGTTTTTGCCAGAAACACGTCGAGATCACCAGAAAGACAGCCTTTTCAAGGACCGAAGGACTCACTTCGCTCTGGTTTCCTAGAAACCAAACCGTCAAAACGGCGATTCCTCCTTGGCGGAGTTGCTGGAGAGAGAAACCATTCTGGGCGGGGTGGGTGGAGGACACTCAGAGTGGTTGAAGCTTTTTATTCTTTGTAGTGCAGTTTTAAGAAATGGAGCTATTTCTTTCGTTGTGAGCAAAACTGCTTTTGATAAACTGTAAATGAAAAGGCCTGCATTGTGGAAATGTCGTGATTTTTTGTGCAAGCGAGTCAGGTGACCATTAGAAAAAAGAAGGTACATGCCTTCTCTTTCCCTGAAAGAATTTGACTTCCAGCACCTCCGCCAAGGAGGTTCGCCGATTTGACGGTTTGATTTATAGGAAACCAGAGCAATGTGAGTTTTGTGATCTCTGCAAAGTGTGTTTTCCTGGTGATCTCGACGTGTATCTTACAAAAACTCACCCGTGAGGGTGGCCTTTTAAGGGACAATTACAAATGTCCTTTCCTTATTACTTGATAATAATATTAACATTTAATAGTAAATATTCAAATAAAGAGAGAGAAAATAAGAGACAAGCACGAACGGCCTTCGCAGATACGCCCCCCCCTCAAAAAAACCAAAAAACAATTTTTTTTTAAAAAGTTAGCAGAGCGTGGTTTCGATCCACGTACCTCTGGGAGTTCATGAGCCCCACAGCGCGCTTCCACTGCGCCACTCTGCTACTGGGAGAAAAGATTTAACACAGTCTCTATTAATTAAAAAAAATGTTCTTTCCTTAATTATTACTTAGTCATATTGACATTGTAATAGTAAATACTCAAATGAAGAGAGAGAGAAAATAACAGAAAAGCACGAACGGCCTTCGTAGATACCACGCTCCCCCCACCCCCACCCCCCACCCCCCCAAAAAAAAAAAAAAAAAAAAGTTTAGCAGAGCGTGGTTTCGATCCACGGACCTCTGGGTGTTCATGAGCCCCACAGCGCGCTTCCACTGCGCCACTCTGCTACTGGAAGAAAGGATTGAACACCCCAGTCTCTATTAATTTTCAATGGTTGAACACTCACTTCTAGACCCCCCCCCACGTCATGTGTCACACATCCCTCTTATATTAGGAATATTTCAGGAAAAACACGTGAAAACCGTGATTTGACAGGCGACGTGCGGGGTCTTTAAGGACCTGCTACACATAATTATGCGACTCCGATCTGAATGCGACGCGATTTTGACGAGGTGAGTCATGATTCACGTGAAATTCGTGTATTTGGGTCTCCTTGAGTATAGTGAGCGAAAATGGCAGAAATGGTTTTAGACGGAAGTATTTCGCGTGAATCATGACTCACGTGACACAATCGCATCGCATTCCCATACGATTTTACGGGTTGGCCCTTTCCCACCTCGCCCTTTTCTTTGATCTATGCCGCAAGCCTCCTCACGTGATTTACCTTTGGCGAGGAGTGCCATTTCGCCCTTTCAAGAGTTCCATTTCGCCCTTTTCTCACTCAATGTGTAACCTCTTGTCCTTGGTGGCCACTGCAACGACCACCTTTTGCAAGAGTGAATGCCCTTGGTAGATGCCTGAGTACTGACCAGGACTGGAAAAACAAACAAAATACTAAATGCTGATTTCAACCCCAAAATCCACCTCGGCTTAAAACCCTTTCATCGCCACTGTCGCCTCTTGGCACCACAATGATTTGACACTCATGTCAATGAAAGGCATCAAATGGGGGTCTGGTATCCAGTGACCTTATGTTCTTACTTATAGGAGGTAAGGATATGCCCTATTTTATGCATGTCACAGAAGAATCCCCAAAATTGCAGACAGAATATTTTCTGTACACAGGCAAACTTAACGGAAATTTTTAGCTGAAAAATGGCTGGCGTTGAAAGGGTTAAGGCTATGCCAGAAAAATTAACAGGGTGGTCCTTAGTGGTGGATCACCTGGATCACCCTCAGGTGCACCCTGGATCACCCTCAGGAACACCCTCGATCACCTTCAGGCCGATCCAGGTTGTTCCTGAGGGTGGTCCAGGGTGGTCCATAGAGGTGGATCGCCTGGATCACCCTGGAACATGATCCTGGATCACCCTTAGGACGCACACACGGACGGACGGTTATGAACAAAATTGCATTGAAATACGTGCCAAAGTTCGCGAGATATTAGCGAGTAAGTGTTTTGGGGGGTTGAACTCCTTAATTAGCATGACCTTGACCTTGAAATAAAACTAAGTCAATCAGTCGATAGGTAATACCAAAGACTCTAAAAGGGTAAGATGGACTACTTAAGAGTTACGGCGAGCCGGACTGATAGAGTTATCGTTAGTGGGGTAGTTATCCAAAGTATAACTGACTCATGAAAAGATAACTCTCTCAGGTATGAAAAAAAGAGTTAATGTAACCTAAATGTGTCACGTTTAAAAGGGACATAACCAGAGTTTCTGTCCTCACTACTCATATAGGGAAAAGGGCCCGGGTGTTAGTCTTTCTTTTCAGTGTCTTTGGTAATACCCCATAGAACGTGTATACTAAAAGTGATTGAAATAGACTGAACGGTTTTCAAGAAACGCGGCAGGACGGACGCACGCACGGATACACGGGCCACGGACTCACGGACGTACGGACACACGGACGGTCGGACGGACGGACGGACGGACGGATGAAACAAAAACAATACTTCGCTCGGGAACTAGAAGAAGAATACAGTGTTTTTTTCAAAAGTTAGCAGAGCGTGGTTTCGATCCACGGACCTCTGTGGGGTTTTCGGCCCAGACAGCACGCTACCACTGCGCCACTCTGCTACTGGGAGACAGGGCTGAAAACTAACGCTTCATTCACAAGTCACACAATTTATTGTCGGAAAAAACATGGATATACATCTGTGGTGGCACGTAAAACATAAGCAGTGAATAAATAAGATCACAGCTCAAATATTACAATATAACATTCACGCAACTGAACCCAAGGCACACAAACCGCAGCCCCCCCCCCCCCCCCCCACACACACCGACCCCCCCCCCCCCACCACACACACTACACACTCCCTCAAGATTGTCTCCAGATATTGACTAGTTGGCCCGTATAACCATTTTTGAAATAATTGTTTCTTTAACCCTTTCACGGCCAAAGTCGCATTTTTACACCACAATGATTTAACACCCATGTCACTAAAACTCTTGGAATCAGGGTCTGTTTTTCAATTACACTGTGTTCCTAATTTGGGCAGTAAGGATTGGCCCTATTCTAAAAGTGTCACAGAGAAATCCCACAATAT
>CM065691.1:9344534-9352034 GCA_017654935.2 Phymorhynchus buccinoides
ATTTTGAGATAATAAAGATTTGTTGAAGTTGTTGAAGTTGAAGTTGAAGTTGAACATTGTGTTGCCATGGGAAAATAGTCACACTTTGTGAATAATGTTAACGTGTACCGAGACCTTTATTTCACCCTTTGTCTCTATCAGGAGCGCACGGGTATTGCGATTGTTAGCGTTTCCTTTGTGTTTGTTTTTGTACCGTATGAACCACTTGCACAGAATCACTTGAAAATGTGTACAGTGAGGCATTACTTGATGCTGATGTATCCCGCCGAGTAACCTTAACTCTACTGTTGACCTTGACCTTTCTGTCTTATTGTTGACCTTGACTGAAATTTTGCAAGGTTAGTGTATTATTGGTTTTAAAATCCCCCGTGGGGATAACGGGGGCCTTTCGTACAAGTAGTTCCCCCACCTTCTGGAAGGTGCTTGTAACTTCCCCTAATCTATCACTCTTTGACTCTGCCTTTTCCATTTGTTTGCTATCATCTACTAGCTTTCTGCCTTGCTGGTCCATTCTCCTGCCTTTGTTCTAGAAATGTTTACAAAGATTTTTAAAAACATTTCTCCAGTCGAAGACGGACTTGCTGGGCCTTACTTTTTCTTAGTAAACCCATCACGGCACTATATAAGCAAGCAGTAGACTATACAAATGTCAGCTTTTACAAATGTCCCATATGTGTCTGATTCAGACCAAGAGGACGTAAAACACCATTTTTGCCTAAAAATGTCAGTTTCTGCTTGGCGCTCGCAGCGAAAGCATCCCTTTTCAAACGCAAAAAGGAGGGAAAAACTAAGCTGGCGCAGGCGAAAGCCCGCAGCAAGGAGTGTCGCTGGCTTGTTTCTCTCTCTCTCTCTCTCCCACTCTCAACTGACTACCCGATTCCTGGGATCGGCTCTTAAATACCCCAGTTGTGCCTTTAACGGCAGCATGACGCATCTGTGCTCATATGACAGGAGAATGTCTGAGCGATGGAAGAAGAAAAAGAAGAAAAATTGGGTTTAAGAGATATGGGCCACTACATTTACCGTTGACCTTGATTACCTTGATCTCGACCTTTTGACCTTGTTCTTTCTTTAGTGTATAATTTACATATGTGCAGTTTACAGTTTCTGGTACGTAGAGGATAGAGAGAGGAACCAAAAAAAGGAATGCAGAACTGAATGAAGAAGAGGCCAGCGTGCACAAAACTCACAACAACAAACCCAAATATATGTGGTCAAAAAGTGTCACCCAAAGAGTTTTTTTTTTCTTTTTTCTCAGTATTCACATTCCGATGCAGGAACATTTTTAACACAAACCAAAAAAAACCACAACTGACAAGAGAAATTGTTTGAAATTTACAACTAGTAGTGTGCATTATTATTACCCTTTGTATTTCCTGTACAAAACTTAATTATTAAATTTCTTCCGAAATCGCAGTGTGGCTACCCACGTGGCGGGGTAATACAAAACGGTCACACGCGTAA
This sequence comes from Phymorhynchus buccinoides, assembly GCA_017654935.2. NCBI lineage: Eukaryota > Metazoa > Mollusca > Gastropoda > Neogastropoda > Raphitomidae > Phymorhynchus > Phymorhynchus buccinoides. The sequence continues at coordinate 9,345,999 of CM065691.1, forward strand.
ATTAAATGTTCTTATCCCAAGTTGGTGCACTTGTACCATAATGTTCAAGTGTTTCGGCGGTTGGGATGATCCCTGGAGTCTTCAAGCCAGGGTAAGACAACTACAACAATAATTATGAAATATTTTGTTTAGAATGTTGCTTTTGTTGATGTATTTGCCTTGAACTCTGCATGTCTGTCTGTCTCTGTTCTCTCTGTCATTATAGTGTCAATCAGCCAGTCAGTCTGTCTGTCTGTCTCTGTTCGCTCTGTCATTATAGTGTCAATCAGCCAGTCAGTCTGTCTGTCTGTCTCTGTTCGCTCTGTCATTATAGTGTCAATCAGCCAGTCAGTCTGTCTGTCTGTCTCTGTTCTCTCTGTCATTATAGTGTCAATCAGCCAGTCAGTCTGTCTGTCTGTCTCTGTTCTCTCTGTCATCATAGTGTCAATCAGCCAGTCAGTCTGTCTGTCTGTCTCTGTTCTCTCTGTCATTATAGTGTCAATCAGCCAGTCAGTCTGTCTGTCTGTCTCTGTTCTCTCTGTCATTATAGTGTCAATCAGCCAGTCAGTCTAGTCTGTCTGTATGTCTCTCCCCTAACCACGTGGAAACCCCCCCAATATTTCGGTTTTAAAATAAATGTTCCTCCGAAGTCGCAGTGTGGCTGCCCACGTGGCGGGGTAATAAAAAACGGTCAGACACGTAATGTTCTCATCCATAGCTGGTGCATTTGTACCATAGTGTTCAAGTGCATCGGCTGTCGGGATGATCCCTGGAGTCTTCAAGCCAGAGTAAGACAACAACAACAACAACAGCAATTATGAAATATTGTTTAGAATGTTTCTTTTGTTGATATATGTGCCTTTAACTGGGAGTTCAGTTTATATGGCTCTGTCATCTTGTTTTCCTTCACTCTTTATGTACAAAGTTTCCATCAGAGGTTAGTAATTCCCGCAGTGCAGAAGAGCTTTGTCGTTGTCGTTATTATGCCCTTACTAATGAGAACACTGAGCCAGGCAGCGACTTCGTTAGAGAGTTTCTAAGGGTCAGTTTACAGCCACATGGTGATTCCCTTTCTTATGATAGGAGATTGTGAAAGAGAGAAAGAGAGGGGGGGGGGGGGGAGAGAGAGAGAGAGAGAGAGAGAGAGAGAGAGAGAGAGAGAGAGAGAGAGAGAGAGAGAGAGAGAGAGAGAGAGAGCGAGAGAGAGAGTATTGTATGTGCATGAGTGCATGTGTGCGACTGTGTGTATTTGTACGCGTGTGTTTGAATATTAATCAGTGTGTGTGTGTGTGTGTGTGTGTGTGTGTGTGTATGTGTGTGCGCGCGCGCGCGCGCGCGCGTGTGTGTGTGTGTGTGTGTGTGTGTGTGTGTGTGTGTGTGTGTGTGTGTGTGTGTGTGTGTGAGTGCATTGTATGTGTTGTGTGTTGTGTGTGTGTGTATGTGTGTGTATGTGCGCGCACGTGTGGGTATGTGTGTATGTGTGTGCATGCGCGCGCGTCCAAACATGCATGTGTGTGTGTGTGCGTGTGCGTATGTGTGTGTATGCGTGTCCGCATATGCATAGGTATGAATGTGTGCGTATGTGTCTGCGCGCTCGTCTACGCTTGCGCGCGCGCACCCCCACGCGCCTGTGTTCGCACGTGTAGGCCTGTAATGGATAACGTTCCTCTCTCGCGGCTACCCTATAATGCCCATACTACTGAATGGTCACAATCCACGTTGTTATTCTGCGCTCTTTTCCCCATTGGCAACACAGTGATATGTGCAAGTCCTGGTCACTGCGTTGTCATGAGAAAAAGAGCGAAAAAGAACAACGTGGATTATCATCACCATTAAAGACCAACCGCTGTGTCACTCCCGGACTTTCTAATTACTGGGCTCTGACAATCAGGAGAACCCCCCCCCCCCCCCCCCCCCCCCCCCCCCCCCCAAAACCCCTCTACCCTAAAGGAAACCTTTGTTTCACTTTTCTGACAGTAACGGTGAATGGTGGGGCCGTTAGGGTTAGGGTAGGGGTTGAATGGTCATCGATCTGTTTGGTGGTGAGAGTGGGGTCGGCTGGAAGGAGGGGGTGGGATGGAGAGGGATATGGAGAGGGTGGGGGATGAGGCAGGAGTGGGAATTACCTCTACAGGGGGTTGCTTCCCTTGTGCGTGTTTCTTGTGTTACCCGTTAAAGATCCACTGACCTGGCTGGATTAAGTCCCTTGGTAGGGTTTTTTTCTGGGTCGGTGTGGCCCACATACAGACTTTCCTCTTATGCGATCGAGGCTGCTCTTTAATTGAAGTGATGTCTCGTTTTCGTGCATGAGAAAATTTGCATCGGAGTCACACTTGGTCAAAATAAGCTTTCTTACCAGCGAGAGAGGGAAACACGTGAAACCCGTGATATTTCCCTCACGGACCTGGTGGGTCTTTAAAAGTCCAGTTATTGTAAGGGTGAAGTTTGGGGAGGGAGGAGAGAGAGAGAGAGAGAGAGAGAGAGAGAGAGAGAGAGAGAGAGAGAGAGAGAGAGAGAGAGAGAGAGAGAGAGAGAGAGAGAGAGAGAAGATGAGGAAGTGATGGGTACGCTAGCATTAAACTTGGCATTTTGATCTACTCTTGAGTTAAACATTTAGCATCTGTTCTGATATTATTATAATGGTACATAACTTCTAAAGGGATGGACATGCTTTGCAATGGAGATGTGTGTGTGTGTGTGTGTGTGTGTGTGTGTGTGTGTGTGTGTGTGTGTGTGTGTGTGTGTGTGTGTGTGTGTGTGCGTGTGTGTGTGTGTGTGTGTGTGTGTGTGTGTGTGCGTGTGTGCGTGTGCGTGTGCGCGTGCGTGTGTGTGTGTGTGTGTGTGTGTGTGTGTGTGTGTGTGTGTGTGTGTGTGTGTGCGTGTGTGCGTGTGTGTGTGTGTGTGTGTGTGTGTGTGTGTGTGTGTGTGTGTGTGTGTGTGTGTTCGTCGATTTCGTTGTCTGGTTGTATGTAAACAAAACATTCATGTCGTAATACAGCGATCTTGCAATAATGTAAAGCGGTCAAAAGTTTATTGTGGTCTTCAGGATAAAACCCGTCGCGTTCATCCAAAGATTCAGTCTCTGCAGCTTCAAAAACCACAAGTAAAAATCATTCTCTGCGTGCGTATGATGTTATTTTTTTAAAAGATTATTTAAATGAATTTCCTTTCTATATTATGTTTAAAATAACGTCGAAAACATGTTACGAAATAATAATGCTGTATTATCGTATAAAAAAGTCTTATTTTATTAAAACGTGTAACTCTGTGTTTGTTTTGTTGTCAAACGTTCACTAGGATTATCCTTATATGGCTTTCTGTATTGTTTACTAAAACAAAATGCTGCTATTTTAAAGCCCAGTAGCTGATAAAAAGGCAGGTCTAAAAAGTTTTAATCCTCTCTCTTTGTCTGTCTGTCTGTCTGTCTGTCTGTCTGTCTGTCTGTCTGTCTCTCTGTCTCTCTCTCTCTCTCTCTCTCTCTCTCTCTCTCTCTCTCTCTCTCTCTCTCTCTCTCTCTCTCTCTCTCTCTCTGTGTCTCTCTGCATGCCTCTCTCTCTGTCTCTGTCTTTCTTTCTCTCTCTCTCTCTCTCTCTCTCTCTCTCTCTCTCTCTCTCTCTCTCTCTCTCTCTCTCTCTCTCTCTCTCTCTCTCTCTCTCTCTCTCTCTCTCTCTCTCTCTCTCTCTCTCTCTCTCTCTCTCTCTCTCTCTGTCTCTCTCGTTGTCTCTCTGCATACCTCTCTCTCTGTCTCTGTCTTTCTTCTTTCTTTCTCTCTCTCTCTCTCTCTCTCTCTCTCTCTCTCTCTCTCTCTCTCTCTCTCTCTCTCTCTCTCTCTCTCTCTCTCTCTCTCTCTCTCTCTCTCTCTCTCTCTCTCTCTCTCTCTCTCTCTCTGTCTCTCTTTGTCTCTCTGCATGCTCTCTCTCTGTCTCTCTCTTTCTTCTCTCTCTCTCTCTCTCTCTCTCTCTCTCTCTCTCTCTCTCTCTCTCTCTCTCTCTCTCTCTCTCTCTCTCTCTCTCTCTCTCTCTCTCTCTCTCTCTCTCTCTCTCTCTCTGCTTACCTTTTTCTCTTGTTTGTTTTATGCACTGTCCCTTTTAACTTGTAACCATTATTCTTTCAAAGCTGGACTGAAGAGGCTTCTTTGACCCAATCCCCATTCTTTCCATTTCAAAATGTCACCTGTTCTAAAAGCTCGGGGTAAAGGTAAGCCACCAGAATTCTCTTCGGTTTCTTACAACAGGATCCAAGATAATATCCCTAGACCTACATTATGATCCTGGGTTGCGGGCCACAATGTTCTATCATTCCTCCCGGGTAAAAGTCAGGAGGTGCTGTCACCTGCCTACTCTCATTCGTCTCAGCAAAATAACAGTTCGTACTGTAACGGTAAAAATAAAGGGCCAGCCACACGTGAACTAAGATCGCACGGCTGTACAACACGATTCGATCACGTGGTCTCGAAGAACAAATGTGACCCAGCACACGAAAGGGACATTAAGCGTCAAACTGAACATTCTGAGAAAATTGCGCATTTGAAAACTTCAGGCAATGAACTTGCTAATGATACAAACACCATTCTTGTATCTTTTTCCGTTCCAGAGTTACGAGCATTTAAAGTTGGTAAGGAGAGCGTCGGCCATTTTGAGAAAACACAGTCTAAATTCTAGCTTAGCTAAAGAATATGCATTGACCTACTCGTTTTAAAACACTTATAAGACCATTTAGAGACCATATTAAAGATTATCCTTTATAAATACGGAAGATACCATGTTAGAGAACGCAAAAATAGCGACAACTCAAAATATACAAAAAAATAGATTTTTGACTTTGCAAGCCTGTTGTGAGAAACTAGCCAATCGACTTAATGTCCCTTTCGTGGTGTTGAGTCACAAATGTTATTCGCGATTCGAGACCACGTGATCGAATCGCATCGCACAGTCGTACGATTTCAGTTGACGTGTGGCTGACCCTTAACAGTAGAGTAGAATGTAAGGGAAGGGGCCTAATTTGAACCCCCTAACCTTAAAGCCCTCTATCTTGCCAACGAATATCTCCAAAATGACAATGGTAGTTGTATGTGAAAAGGAAATGCCATGAACTTTGTCCTCCAAAGAAATATGTGTCGTATTGTGTTATAAGAAGATGAAAAATTGACTGCAGTACCTTTTGTAAGTAAACGTAAGTAAACGTAAAAACGGTGGGTACAGAAAACAAGGTACCTGTGAAAGGGAAAACTCCAACGTTTCGTGCCTTAGGCACTTAGTCATGAAGTGAAGACAGCAAACAAGGTACCTGTGAGAGGGAAAACTCCAACGTTTTCGTGCCTTAGGCACTTAGTCATGAAGTGAAGACAGCAACCAAGGTACCTGTGAGAGGGAAAACTCCAACTTTTCGTGCCTTAGGCACTTAGTCATGAAGTGAAGACAGCAAACAAGGTACCTGTGAGAGGGAAAAAGCTCCAACTTTTCGTGCCTTAGGCACTTAGTCATGAAGTGAAGACAGCAACCAAGGTACCTGTGAGAGGGAAAGCTCCAACGTTTCGTGCCTTAGGCACTTAGTCATGAAGTGAAGACAGCAAACAAGGTACCTGTGAGAGGGAAAGCTCCAACGTTTTCGTGCCTTAGGCACTTAGTCATGAAGTGAAGACAGCAAACAAGGTACCTGTGAGAGGGAAAGCTCCAACTTTTCGTGCCTTAGGCACTTAGTCATGAAGTGAAGACAGCAAACAAGGTACCTGTGAGAGGGAAAGCTCCAACTTTTCGTGCCTTAGGCACTTAGTCATGAAGTGAAGACAGCAAACAAGGTACCTGTGAAAGGGAAAGCTCCAACTTTTCGTGCCTTAGGCACTTAGTCATGAAATGAAGACAGCAAACAAGGTACCTGTGAGAGGGAACACTCCAACGTTTCGTGTCTTAAGCACTTAGTCATGAAGTGAAGACAGCAAACAAGGTACCTGTGAGAGGGAAAGCTCCAACTTTTCGTGCCTTAGGCACTTAGTCATGAAGTGAAGACAGCAAACAAGGTACCTGTGAGAGGAAAAGCTCCAACTTTTCGTGCCTTAGG
>CM065691.1:9357034-9372034 GCA_017654935.2 Phymorhynchus buccinoides
GTTATAGAGAAACATTATATTTACGTAAAGTCATTATTATTTCTAAACAAACAGCAAATATTTCTAGGAAGTTAATAGCTTAAAAATTTTCTAAGAGGTGTTTGTGATATGTTCTTTTAAAGGATGAGACACTTATTAGGTTTTTATTGCAATTTTCTAATTCATTCCATAATTTGCTACCGGAGTATGTAAGGGAGGTCATAAACAGGTTTGTTCTAGGGCGAGGAATATAAATTATATTTTTGCTACGAATGTTAGTAATAGGAAATCGTTTGCATAGATAGGCCGGTGTCAGTTTATTCACAATTTTGTACATGAAAATAGCTTTGTTGAGGTAAAATTTGTAGTCTAATGGAAGAATGCCTAGTTCCTTATAATCGCTATTTTGAAGTGAAGAAGGCTTAAGAAGAACAATTTTTAGAGCACGTTTGTAGAGTCTTTTCAGTGGCTTTAAGCAGTTTTCGCTAGCAAGATCCCAACAAGTAGAAGCATAATCTATTTCAGGCTGAATGTATGCATTAAAAAAGAGTTTTCGAGTATGGATGTCAAGGAAGTGCTTTATTCTGTTTAGTTGGAATACTTTCTTCGCTATATTTTTACAGATGGCAGAAATGTGCTTGGACCAGGATAAATTATTGTCGATAGTTACACCTAGTAATTTACAGGAATCTATTTCTTCCAGAACATTATTATAAATTTTGAGTTTGGGTAGGGTATCTTTTAAGTTTTGGCGTTTTTGCCGAGTAGTTATTAATATAAATTTAGATTTACTTGGATGAATTGCCATATTATTATTTTCTGTCCATGCTGTAAGATTATCTATGTCATTTTGAAGGAAGGAACAAACCTTATTTGGATTTTTGTCCTTAGCATGAAGGGTTGTGTCGTCAGCAAAGAGTTCACATTGAGATTTTAAGTGAAGGGGTAAATCATTAATATAAATTGAGAATAAGATAGGCCCTAAGACAGATCCTTGGGGGATCCTTGGGGGACTCTCTATCTCGCTTAGAGACAGAGAGACAGAGAGACACACAGAGACAGAGAGACAGAGAGAGAGAGAGAGAGGATGTGGGGGACCAAGGAAAACTGAAAGAAAGACCCACACGAAAAACACACACCAAAAAACCCAGACAGACATAGAGACAGACAGAGATTGACAAACAAGACAACGACGGATAGAGGGAATCAGGACCCAGCCCCAAACAACAAAAGGGAGAGATTGGACCTGTCAACTGGCGAATCCCCCTGAAAAAAAGAGATGTACCCACGGTTCCACAAACACAACACGAGGGTCCCTATCGCTCGCTACTATATTATTCCTCGGGGTATACTACTACTACTACTACTACTACTACTCCCTTTTGCCTACCCCGGGTAGATCCCAATCGCCCTCTCCCCTTCAGGATCACTTCACTGCTGCTAAAGAGTGGAGGTCGCCGAATGAGTGACCTTTACAGAGGTCACCCTCAAGGTCAAAGGGTTGTGTGTGTGTGTGTGTGTGTGTGTGTGTGTGTGTGTGTGTGTGTGTGTGTGTGTGTGTGTGTGTGTGTGTGTGTGTGTGTGTGTGTGTGTGTGTGTGTGTGTGTGTGTGTGTGTGTGTGCGCGCGCGCGCGCGCGCGCGCGTGTGTGTGTGTGTGTGCTTAGGTGAACCTTACCAAGATTATCTGCTAGCAGTGTAAAGTATGCAGGGGACAATGGTACAGTGAGAGATGTGCATTGACGAATAGAACACACTTAATAGACAGTACCTTGTTCGAACATGTACTGCTTACCTCGCCCTTGTCGACCTTCATGCCTTGACCTTTGTAGGCGTACATCACGTGGCCTTGAGCACTAGAAGAGATAGACCACAACGCTTGACGAATAGAACACACCGCACTACATACGATGCGATGCGATTGCGATGCAATTTGACATTTGTGAGGCATGATTCATGTGAAAATCAACTATTTAAATAAACCTGATGAAATCCTACTAGTTTTGTTCACTGTATTTGCAAAATCACAACATATTTCGTATTTCGTTTTTGTTTTTGCCACACAACATGGCACAAAATCACAACATAACGTATTTTCAAAATGATCTCTCCTATGCCGTTTTAGCCATAGGGAATTCAAAGTCATAGTTTGCTCAAAGGGACCAAAATTGACCAACACTATTTTAACCAATTTACCGTAGTTGGAACAGGAAAGCCAGTTTTAGTTATCACCACCACAACGCTCAGGTATAACAACAATCATCAGACAGGCAGTCGTCATGTATTGTTAGGTATTGTTAGGTATTAGGTACTTATAGTCACAGAGGCGTCTCTTTGAAATTAGGGTTGCTCCCACCTGGAGAGCGCGTCGCAGCCAGATGCGCGCCACCCAATTATGTGTTTTAACAATTTTTGCATGCGATTTGTGTCTGACTGATGAGGAAGGAAACGGGGTAAATTTTGACCAAATTACAACTTTTTCGTTGCCACTGGGTTTAACGTGTGCTAAGTGCACGGGCAAACGGGACCTCGGTTTATCGTCTCATCCGAAAGATGTACGAATTGTGCTATACTGGCTGATTCACAGTTCATGTTGTACTATGGAACAAATATTGTTTTGTTTCCCCTTGGTCTCTCCCAAATTTACAAATTGGTAAACTTATTGATTTATTATTATTATTATTATTATATTATTATTATTATATTATTATTATTATATTATTATTTATTATTATTATTATTATATTATTATTATTATTATTATTATTACTTTTGTTTAGTTCACACTTAAAACTCTTGTTTGTATTCACAGTTTATATTGGTTTAAACGCAGTCTCCATCTGTTCAATCAATTGTGCAATTATGATGTTAATTTAAGGAGCACGGCATAAGCTTCGAGCTTGTTGTTGCTCTAATTGTCTTTTTGTTTGATCGTTTCCGAGTGAGTGAATAAAGATTTGTTTAAACCAAAGATGTTGGTTATCTTCAGATATTGTAGTCAGTCCTCCAACCATTTGGACATTATGTTCTGGATGGCAATTTAAAGGGGCACCATCCATGACAGATGAGTTTTTGCAAGAAACACGTCGAGGTCACCAGAACGACAGCCTTTTCAAGGATCGGAACACTCACTTTGCTCTGTTTTCCTAGAAAACCAACCGTCAACTTTGCGGAGTTGCCAGAGAAAGAAGCCATTTTGGACGAGGTGGGTGGAGGCCACTGAGAGTGGTTAAAGCTTTTTCTTCTTTGTAGTGCAGTAACAAAAACCCACATTGACGCTATTTTCTTTGTTGTGAGCGAAACTCCCTTTGGTAAACTGCAAAAACTGTATGAAAAGGCTTGTATTATGGACATTTCGTGCAAACGAGTTGGTCTAACTCAGGCGGTAATTAGAAAAGAGAAGGCACATGCCTTCTCTTTCACTGAGAGAATCTGACTTCCAACTTCTCCGCCAAGAAGGAATCGCCGGTTTGACGGTTTTATTTCTAGGAAACCAGAGCAAAGTGAGCCTTGCGATCTCTGTAAATGGTGTTTTCCTGGTGATCTCGACGTGGTTCTTGTAACAACGTATCCATCAGGGTGACCCTTTAAAGCCACAGATTCATTAATGTTAGTTGTACTATGGTAAATGACCACTAAGACCAGATACACCCCAAGACACTGGAACCGGACAGGTGGAAGTGTGGTCCTGTTACTGAAAAAAGAGCATTTTGTTCGGTTCCTCACATTGATAAAGTAGATATTCTACGAAACTTCTGTGTTCTTTTTTTTTTCTCAATAAAAGGACCACACTTGAGCCTGTTCGTTTCCAATGTTGTTGTTTCTTTTCTTCTGTAGATGCATTTAGTATTTATAATAATAATAAGAATAAGAATAAACGGACACTTATATAGGGCTTTTTATCGAGCACAAAGCGCTTTACAATCAGCATAGAAACACTCACATACGCACATACACGCATAACAGACACACACGCACAACAAACACACGCGCTCACCAGACACACACGCACGTACGTGCACGCACGCGACTGAACGCGTTCTTGCACACAGACATACAGACACAGACCACACACATTTCATCAAACACACAGAAAACACATTCTCTCTGAAACGCAAAAACACTTACTCAAACATACACTTGTACAAACACGCGTGCACGCGCGCACACACAGAGAGAGAGGGAGAGAGAGAGAGAGAAAGAGAGAGAGAGAGAGAGAGAGAGAGAGAGAGAGAGAGAGAGAGAGAGAGAGAGAGAGAGAGAGAGAGAGAGAGAGAGAGAGAGAGAGAGAGAGAGAGAGAGAGAGAGAGAGAGAGAGAGAGAGAGAGAGAGAGAGAGAGAGAGAGAGAGACAGAGACAGAGACAGAGACAGAGAGAGACAGAGATGATGTAAAGACGTATAAAAGAAGAAGAACATGGCGCCATTATATCTTATATATATTTTCGAAATCTGTCTGTGTGTGTGTGTCTGTCTGTCTGTGTGTCCCTTATGCACGGCCACAGTTCTCAACCGATCGACACCAAATTTGGCATCAAGCATCCTTGGCACCCTCCGAAGGTCATGCCGTCCTTACATTTCGGAAACCGCCGCCAAGGGGTCGTGGGGAGGGGGGGGGACCACACGCAGCTCGGATTTACTAACGGCAAGTGCGTGTGAGCCGTGAGCGTGGGGGGGGGGGGGGGGAGGGGGATGGGGGGATGGGAGGGGGATGGGGGGATGGGAGGGGGATGGGGGGATGGGAGGGGGAGGGGGTTGAGGGGAGGAGGGAGGGGAGGAGGGAGGGGAGGAGGGAGGGGAGGAGGGAGGGGAGGAGGGAGGGGAGGATGGGGGCTGGGGGGAGGGGGGTCTGGAGGGGGGAGGGGTGGGATGGTCGGGTGTGTGTGTGTGGGGGTGTTCAGGGGGGTGGGCTGGAGGGGGCCACAGTTCTCAACCCATCAACACCAAATTTGGTATCAAGCATCCTTGGCAACCTCCGCCAAGGCGTCATGGGGAGGGGGGGGACCACACGCAGCTCCACACGCACTTGCGGTTAGTAAATCCGAGCTGTTCGGGTTTGTTTCCTTTTTTTGTTTGTTTATTATTTTGTTCTTTTCTGTCTGTCCCAAGGATCTCCCGAACTGCTTGACCGACTCGCTTCAAATTTTGTGTGGTGGTGTGTCCCCATGAGAGGAAGGCATCTGTGCAAAACGTTTTGCCGTCCTGACCTTGACGTTGGTGTATGACCTTGAAAACCGAAAATCGTTAAGGGGCCATAACTTCCACACTGCAGGTCCTAGAGTCTTGACACTTGGCATGGATGTACTTTCACTTACGGCCGTTCTGATGATGGCGTACCAATGAAGGTCAAGGTCAAGGTCAGGGAGATCGGTATGCCTTGAAAGTGGTAGGGATTTAATGATTGGGTTTTACTGTCCCACGCATATCTCCCGAACTGCTTTACCGAATAGTTTCCAGTTTTGTGTGTGGCGTGTCACCATCAGAGAAGGCATCCACGCATACATTATCGCCATCATGACCTTCACCTTGGCGGATGACCTTGAAAACCGAAAATCTTTAAGGGGCTATAACGGCCACACCGTTGGTCTTCAAATTTGGCATGTAGGTACTTTGGCTTATGGTTGTTCTGATGAATGCATACCGAGCAAGGTCAAGGTCAAGGTCATGGAGATCGGTAGGCCTTGAAAGTGGTAGGGGTCAAAAAATTGTATTTTCAGCCACAAAAGTAAAAATATAATATTTTGCGGACCCGGCGAAACCGGTACTCAGCGGTACCGGTACTTGGCGTTACCGGTACGGGGCGTTCCGCTAGTTTATTTATAATTTAGCTGCTCAGCTGCTGGTGATTGACAAGCAAACTCCAACTGCCCCTATCTACATTTCACTGAACGTCCTCATGTCAAACGTATAGCCCTTTGCTGAACCTAAGCCCTAAGTAAACATGCTATTGCGAGCCTCTTTTTCGAAAATAAACGTGCACGACAAAACTGACAAAGGAAAGGTTTGTCAGATATATAAATAATATCTAAATTCATCTAGCTTGATTCGATTTACATGTACTTGTGTATTGTATTTCCTATTTATGTTCATATTATTTGGCTGATGACCCTACTCCACTGTCCCGTTTGATAAGGGCAGATGGCCCAGTTCAGTAAAATAGTGTTCATTGCTCAAAACAAAAAATGAAACAAACAAAAAAATCGGAATGTGTTGGTTGCATGCAGGGGGGAGACCAATGAAAACTGAAAACCGGACATATACGTACCCTATCCACTATGGCCATATGGCCTGGAAACGTCGAAGAAGAAGAAGAAGAAGAAGAAGAAGAAGAAGAAGAAGAAGAAGAAGAAGAAGAAGAAGAAGAAGAAGAAGAAGAAGAAGAAGAAGAAGAAGATGAGGTAGAAGAAGGCAGTCGAAAGAGTGTGGATATTGGACTTTCCGGACTTTCCGTGAAACCAGGAAACCCCCTATAATCCTCCCCTGAAGGAAAAAGAAAGCAAGAACTAGATATCTCTCTCTCTCTCTCTCTCTCTCTCTCTCTCTCTCTCTCTCTCTCTCTGTCTCTCTCTCTCTCTCTCTCTCTCTCTCTCTCTCTCTCTCTCTCTCTCTCTCTCTCTCTCTCTCTCTCTCTCTCTCTCTCTCTCTCTCTCTCTCTCTCTCTCTCTCTCTCTCTCTCTCTCTCTCTCTCTCTCAAAGCAGATATGTCGAGCTATGTACTCTTTGTCCATGCTAGTCTCCAAATGCCAGTACAAAGTCAGATATGTAGGCCTACTAAGAATTACAACAACTAGCGCAACGCCGAATACCGGTAACGCCTAGTAACGGTAACGCCAAGTACTGGTAACGCTGAGTACAGCAAATTTGGAGCGATTCGGTTAAGAAACGGCAGAGTTATAAGGCCCCGTTTCCCGTTGGTGCTGCTCTGAGAGTGATGCGCTCTCTCAATTGTCGTCAAATTTGCTGCCAGGTTCCGCCCCTGCCACAGCAAGCCTGACAGCAAATTGGAAGTGATTCAGTTAACAAACGGCGGAGTTATTGGTGAAAAGGTGAAGCGGCGTATATCGCGCGCATTGCTGCATCGATTCACTTCCGATTTGGCCCATCGATAGTCACCATTCCCGGTCATCTACCTGCCAAATTCAAAGGCAATCGGTCCAGAAACACCGGAGCTACGGGCACCAAGAGGCCAGGGGATACGCGTTTCGCGCATTTGCCAAACCGCGCAAATGACACGGCCGCCTCGGTTGCCGTTGCCATCGCCCCGTTAGGGCTCACAGCAAATTTGAAGCGATTCGGTCGAAAAACGGCGGAGTTATAAGGCCCGTTTTGTGTTTCAGACAGACACACACACACACACACACACACACACACACACACACCACACACACACACACACACACGGACACTTGGCTTTTTAGTATATGAATGATGATTAAAATTCAGAGAAGAAATGAAAATATTTAAAAGATTCACATTAGTGGCAAACTGTGAATGTTGCACGCACAACATAATAAAATCAGTTCACATGATTCTCACCTCACACGGCGCACTATCCCCACCACAATTATTCACCCCCCCCCCCCCACCAGCATCGCCACCTCCACCCCCACTACACCATCCGGCAAAGCTCACAAAAATCACAACTCTAATCATGATAACAAATTAATAAAGGATAGTGGAGAGCTTGGGGGGGGGGGGGGGGGGGGGGGGGTGACAGCTAAAGTGAGAGGAAGAAGGACGGGAGGAGTAAGGAAGGTTAATGACAATAAGGGAAGATAAATGTGTGCAAATGTGTGTAACTGCACATATGAAGATGAAGAAAAAGGGAGAAGCAAACGAAGAAGAAAGGAAGAGGAGGAGGGGGGGGGGATAGGAGAAAGAAAGTGTGGGACTGAGAGAGAGGGAGAGAGAGAGAGAGAGGGAGGGAGAGAGAGAGAGAGAGAGAGGGGAGGGAGAGAGAGAGAGAATAAGAGGGAAGAGGAGGAGGAGGGGGGGGGATAGGAGAAAGAAAGTGTGGGACTGAGAGAGAGGGAGAGAGAGAAGAGGGAGGGGAGAGAGAGAGAGGGGGAGGGCGGAGAGAGAGAGAGAATAAGAGGGAAGAGGAGGAGGGGGGGGGGATAGGAGAAAGAAAGTGTGGGACTGAGAGAGAGGGAGAGAGAGAAGAGGGAGGGGAGAGAGAGAGAGGGGGAGGGAGAGAGAGAGAGAATAAGAGGGAAGAGGAGGAGGAGGGGGGGGGGGTAGGAGAAAGAAAGTGTGGGGACTGAGAGAGAGGGAGAGAGAGAAGAGGGAGGGAGAGAGAGAGAGAGAGGGGGAGGGAGAGAGAGAGAGAGAAATAAGAGGGAAGAGGAGGAGGTGGGGGGGATAGGAGAAAGAAAGTGTGGGACTGAGAGAGAGGGAGAGAGAGAAGAGGGAGGGAGAGGGGAGAGAGAGAGGGGGAGGGAGAGAGAGAGAGAGGGGGAGGGCGGAGAGAGAGAGAGAGAGGAGGGTGAGAGAGAGAGAGAGAGTGAGGGAGAGAGAGAGAGAATAAGAAGGAAGAGGAGGAGGAGGGGGGGGGATAGGAGAAAGAAAGTGTGGGACTGAGAGAGAGAGAGAGAGAGAGAGAGAGGGAGGGAGAGGGAGAGAGAGAAGAGGGAGGGAGAGGGAGAGAGAGAAGAGGGAGAGAGAGAGGGAGAGAGAGAAAGAGGGAGGGAGAGAGAGAGAGAGAGAAGAGGGGAGAGAGAGGGAGAGAGAGAAGAGGGAGGGAGAGAGAGAGAGAGAGAAGAGGGAGAGAGAGGGAGAGAGAGAAGAGAGGAGAGAGAGAGAGAGAAGAAAGAATGAGAGAGGGAGAGAGAGAGAGAGGGAGGGAGAGGGAAAGAGAGAAGAGGGGCAGGGAGAGAGAGAGAGAGAGAGAGGGGGAGGGAGAGAGAGAGAGAGAAGAGGGAGAGAGAGGGAGAGAGAGGGGAGGGAGAGAGAGAGAGAGAGAAGAGGGAGAGAGAGAGAGAGAGAGAGAAGAGGGAGAGAGAGGGAGAGAGAGGGGGAGGGAGAGAGAGAGAGAGAAGAGGGAGAGAGAGGGAGAGAGAGAAGAGGGAGGGAGAGAGAGAGAGAGAAGAGGGAGAGAGAGGGAGAGAGAGAAGAGGGAGGTAGAGAGAGAGAGAGAGAAGGGAGAGAGAGAGAGAGAGAGAGAGAGGGAGAGAGAGAGAGAGAGAGAAGAGGGAGGGAGAGAGAGAGAGAGAGAAGAGGGAGAGAGAGGGAGAGAGAGAGAGCGGGAGGTAGAGAGAGAGAGAGAAGAGAGAGAGAGAGAGAGAGAGAGAGAAGAGGGAGAGAGAGAGGGAGAGAGAGAAGAGGGAGGTAGAGAGAGAGAGAGAAGAGGGAGGGAGAGAGAGAGAGAGAAGAGGGAGGGAGAGAGAGAGAGAGAAGAGGGAGAGAGAGGGAGAGAGAGAAGAGGGAGGGAGAGGGAGAGAGAGAAGAGAGAGAGAGAGGGAGAGAGAGAGAGAGAGAGAGAGAGGATAGAGAGAGGGAGGGAGAGAGAGGAGGAGAGAGAGAGAGAGAGAAGAGGGAGAGAGAGGGAGAGAGAGAAGAGGGAGGGAGAGAGAGAGAGAGAAGAGGGAGAGAGAGGGAGAGAGAGAGAGAGGGAGGTAGAGAGAGAGAGAGAAGAGGGAGGGAGAGAGAGAGAGAGAAGAGGGAGAGAGAGGGAGAGAGAGAAAGAGGGAGGTAGAGAGAGAGAGAGAAGAGGGAGGGAGAGAGAGAGAGAGAAGAGGGAGGAGAGAGAGAGAGAGAAGAGGGAGAGAGAGGGAGAGAGAGAGAGAGGGAGGGAGAGGGAGAGAGAGAAGAGGGAGAGAGAGAGAAGAGGGAGGGAGAGAGAGAGAGAGAAGAGGGAGAGAGAGGGAGAGAGAGAAAGAGGGAGGGAGAGAGAGAGAGAATAACAGGGAAGAGGAGGAGGGGGGATAGGAGAAAGAAAGTGTGGGACTGAGAGAGAGGGAGAGAGAGAAAGAGGGAGGGAGAGGGAGAGAGAGGGGGAGGGAGAAGAGGGAGGGAGAGGGAGAGAGAGAAGAGGTCTTAGGGAGAGAGAGAAGAGGGAGGGAGAGGGAGAGAGAGTGGGAGGGAGAAGAGGGAGGGAGAGGGAGAGAGAGAGAGAGGGAGGGAGAGGGAGAGAGAGGGGGAGAGGAGAAGAGGGAGGGAGAGGGAGAGAGAGAGAGGGAGAGGGAGAGAGAGAGAGAGAGAGGGAGAGGGATGAGAGAGAGGGAGGGAGAAAGAGGGAGGGAGAGGGAGAGAGAGAAGAGGGAGGGAGAGGGAGAGAGAGGGGGGAGGGAGAGAGAGAGAGAGAGAGAGAGAGAGAGAAGGAGAGGAGGAGAGAGAGAGAGGGAGGAGGGAGAGGGAGAGAGAGGGGGAGGGAGAAGAGGGAGGGAGAGGGAGAGAGAGAAGAGGGAGGGAGAGGGAGAGAGAGAAGAGGGAGGGAGAGGGAGAGAGAGAAGAGGGAGAGAGAGGGAGAGAGAGAAGAGGGAGGGAGAGGGAGAGAGAGAGAGAGAGAGAGAGAGAGAGAGAGAGAGAGAGGGAGAGGAGGGAGAGAGAGAGAGAATAAGAGGGAAGAGGAGGAGGGGGGGGGATAGGAGAAAGAAAGTGTGGGACTGAGAGAGAGGGAGAGAGAGAAGAGGGAGGGGGAGAGAGAGAGAGGGGGAGGGCTGAGAGAGAGAGAGAATAAGAGGGAGGGAGGGAGGGAGAGACGGGGAGAGAGCGAGAGAGAGAGGGGGGTGGGGGGTAGGGAGAGAGGGAGAGGAAGGGAGAGAGAATATATATTATATATATAAACGATCAAAAATTGAAGAAGAAAAAACAAACACACCATTACACTTTCCTCTTATGTATATATATAGTTTGCTTTGATAAAACATTTCTGTGTCCAATGTCTGTATTTGTGAACCTCAGAAACAAAACCAGTTAACGTTAACTTTGAGTAATGTTCCGTGTTCAAAAACAAAACAAATTATATACATTGTGCTGATTTATATATATATATATATATATCTATTTAAAGAAACATGTTTCTTTACTTCAAAATCCCTGCATGCTAACGATGAGCATATAAAGGAGGATTAGGTTCGGTTTAAAATTTAAAACAAGTTCATGTAGCTTTTAAATAAAATCTGGCACACCCAATTTAAAAACCATAAAGTATCATACACACTAAAGCTTATGAGAGCACAAAAGACCTGGCCCTGTGGTCATGAGTGACCTCCAAAACGGGGATTCATGTAAATTAGGCTAATCGGCCAATTGTTGTGGGAGTTTAGTCAAATTTACATACTATTCCCCGTGTTGACTATCTAATTCGTACTCATGACTACGGGGTTCACAGTGGGGTTTTGAGGTTGACATGAGGAAGTTGAGTGGGAGGTTAGAGCTGTTTTACAACTGTTATGAAAAGCATGGAGGAAGGTGGATCAAGAAAAGCGCCATTTTCATGTAACTTACTATATCACCGAGCTGAACAAACCAGTTGGAGAGAAACGAAACAGCTGACACCATTATGTTTCCATTACTGTATGCCATGCTAGGAAGTGATGCAGCACAGGAAAACCAGGCTAATGTCGTAAATGATCACTTTTGACTTATTCATATTTTCAGAAAGGCCAGAGACAACAGATTAACAGGCAAAAAACAGAATTCATCTATCTCTAATAGTTTATTTTGAAAACATTTTCAATCAATCAAATTTATCTCTTTTTCTCTCTTTCTCTATTTCTTTCTCTCTCTCTTTCTCTCTCTTGTGGCTGGCCGACTTTAGCTGGGTATTCGCGTACTGCATCACGGAAGTTCGAGATTGGACATTAATTGAAACTATATCAAAGAAGACGAATGTTAGCAGGTCAGTTGTGTAATTGAAACATCTGTTGCAGTTATCTCTTCTGTTTAAGTACAACGACAAAACATGCGTTTGATCAGTAGTCTGAAATCTTTCATTCATAATTTAGACGCCCAATTGTGGTGGGAAGTTGACTGGGACATATGAAGATGGCCAACAAGTGTTGTGGTCTGTGGACAACCTTCTCTCTGCTGATGTCTCTGGGGATCATGGTGGTGGTGGCTGGAGCTCCCTCTCTCGGGCCAAGCAAGGTAAGTGGTTACGTCTTTTTAGGTTGGTTGCAGTGAGGTAGATGTTTGGGGTCTGTGGACAACCGTCTCTCTGCTGATGCGGTCTCTGGGGATCATGGTGGTGGTGGCTGGAGCTCCCTCTCTCGGGCCAAGCAAGGTAAGTGGTTACGTCTGTTTAGGTTGGTTACAGTGAGATAGCTGTTTTGGGGTTTGTACATACGTCCACCAAGAGGTTCTGATTTCAGGCCTAAACGTGGACCAGCACGTAACATCTAGACAATAGGATGTTTGTATATGTTCACTCTCAATGTGTTATCCCAGTTCCGTTAAGTTGATAGTCTCCATATGCCCCCTTATTAAACCTAGGTTCAGATCCAGATTCAGACACAGAGCACAATGTCAAACTGTAAACACGTGCTGGGGTAGAGACAGATTGAAGATACATATACAAGTCACACAGTCACGCGCATTCGAACAGGTCTCTTTAAAAATAAAGTAAGCGATAGACGCCCAGCACGGCGCAGGGGCGGAATAGCGACTCTCAACACAGCGACAATCAAAATAGCGACCTCAAAAATAGCGACTCAATCAAAGCAGCGACCGTCAAAACAGCGACAGAAAAATAGCGACTGTATTGAAACAGCTACTGTCAAAAATAGGAAATCAGGAGAAAGAACGTGTTAGTATTTCATGACTTAGAACCTAAATACTGAACCGATTTTAACGAAAATGGGAATACCTGTCCTTGATGTCCCCAAAATGATGCCCATAATTCTGGTTTACACAAATGGCAAGCCGCTTGAACGTGGTTTCAGTGAGTTGAATTGTTATCACCATACGACTGTAAAGGAATGAACCAATGATCATGAAAATCGGCATATCTGTCCCCACTATCGCACCATTATAATTATCATACTTTATCCACATATTTCCAGAGACACTGTTTCTAATTGCTATTGTTTAGATTAAAACAAAGTTCATAATAACAAGTGAAACAATGGTCCGTTGTCCGAATGAAGATGCCCGTTCTATTACACCCAGCCCTATCTTGTTCCACTGTGCTTCATCAAAATCTGTTCAAATACTTCATCAAAATCTGTTCATACGTTTCATCAAAACCTGTTCATATGCTTCATCAAAATCTGTTAATATGTTTCATCAAAATCTGTTCAAATACTTCATCAAAATCTGTTCATACGTTTCATCAAAACCTGTTCATATGCTTCATCAAAATCTGTTCAAATACTTCATCAAAATCTGATCATATGCTTCACACGATCTGTTCACATGTTTAATCAAAGTCTTCTCAAACGTTTCGCATAATCTGTTCAGTTTTTCCACACCATTCTTGATAATGAATATTGTTTTTCAAAAGCTCAGTAAAACTTCCCCGTTTTCTACATGTGAATGGCCATCCATATCAATTTCAAAATCTACTGTGGCGTGCATTTAAGTTTCGGTATAGACTTTCATTATGGAAACAAAACGTTTACGAAAAGATGTAGTGGCGTTAGTGCATGTAAATAATACAGACAGATAGAGGCAGACAGCACAAGCAAACCAACATAAACGAATGCATAGTGCACCGAAGAAGGAGATTAAGAAACTATGTCCACAAAAAGGTTAAAACTAGTCAGTGAGCCATGTTTATTTTTCAATTAACATATTAAAATATATTCCCAGTGACAGGACAATCAAATGAAAGCAACAGACATCTGAACATGCTTCACACACACGCACACGCACACGCACGCACACACGCACACACACACACACACATACACACACATGCATACACACACACACACACACACACACACACACACACACACACACACACACACACATACACACGCACATGCGCATGCACACACACACACACACGCACGCACGCACGCACGCACGCACGCATGCATGCACGCACGCACGCGCACGCACGCACACACACGCACACACACACACGCACACACACACACCACAAAACACGCCTAGTATCAAGGCCTAAGGCATGTCGTTTAGTTTCCCCAATATCTGGCTGCTCCACTGGTGCCTGTGTCTGTGTTACTGCAAAGAACAATAACTCTGAATATCGCACCCCATCCCAACACGAGTTATCAAACTTATGTGTGTGTATTGTTTTACTATGTCTCAGGATAACTTTTGTGCACGATGGCAATTATATTTAACTCTTATTCAATAATCAAATTATCTGTGTGCAAGCTCTATGTATGCCAATGCTTTTGCTGGATGATGCATGTATTTTCTTTCTCTCTATCATCCTCTGTGTGTGTGTGTGTGTGTGTGTGTGTGTGTGTGTGTGTGTGTGTGTGTGTGTGTGTGTGTGTGTGTGTGTGTGTGTGTGTGTGTGTGTGTGTGTGTGTGTGTGTGAGAGAGAGAGAGAGAGAGAGAGAGAGAGAGAGAGAGAGAGAGAGAGAGAGAGAGAGAGAGAGAGAGAGAGAGAGAGAAAAGAGAGAGAGAGAGAGAGAGAGAGAGAGAGAGAGAGAGAGAGAGAGAGAGAGAGAGAGAGAGAGAGAGAGAGAGAGAGAGAGAGAGAGAGAGGAGAGGGGTGTAGGGTGATGGTGGGGAGAGATACATTGTTTTCGCTTAATTAGTGTTCTGTATTGTTTTTGAAATTATAAAATGCAAAAACATGATTTGTTTTGTAAACGCGCGCGCGCGTGTGTGTGTGTGTGTGAGAGAGAGAGAGAGAGAGAGAGAGAGAGAGAGAGAGAGAGAGAGAGAGAGAGAGAGAGAGAGAGAGAGAGAGAGAGAGAGAGAGAGAGAGAGAGAGAGAGAGAGAGAGAGAGAGAGAGAGAGAGAGAGAGAGAGAGAGAGAGAGAGAGAGAGAGAGAGAGAGGGTGTAGGGGGGATGGGGGGGAGAGATACATTGTTTTCGCTTAATTTGTGTTCTGTATTGTTTTTGAAATAATAAAATGCAAAAACATGAATTTGTTTT
>CM065691.1:9382034-9387034 GCA_017654935.2 Phymorhynchus buccinoides
ATCCTTGAGTGTCAGTCATTTACTGATTCATTGTCCATTAGCAAGAGAACTTTTCAAAAATTCGGGTATTGATGGTTTTATTGATGGATCGACGCCATTGTCTCTACCCAGTATTCTAAACAATTATTCTGTTCTTGATTCGGTTTGTAAATGTTTATTAAGTAGTTCACTTAGTATTTATATTTAACATTGTTCATTTATCGGTTATATTCTTTAAATGTTTTTTTGGTGGGTTTTTTTTGGGGGTTGGGGGGTATGATTAGGTCTGCATCACTATCCTATCACTTACTCTAATGCTTACACACATTTCCAGACACACCCACTCACACTCACACACACCACACCAACATCAATATTGTCTGAATCTCTTTTAGTGGAAGGACGTTAAACTGAAGAACAACACACACACACACACACACACACACACACACACACACACACACACACACACACACACACACACACACACACACACACACACACACACACACACACACACACACACACACACACACACACACACACACACACACACACACACACACACACACACACACACACACACACACACACACACACACACACACACACACACACACACACACACACACACACACACACACACACACACACACACACACACACACACACACACACACACACACACACACACACACACACACACACACACACACACACACACACACACACACACACACACACACACACACACACACACACACACACACACACACACACACACACACTACGTTTGAATTCATTTAAAAACAAAATACTGCATGAATGTTAAATGCATGTGTGGTGAATCCTTGAGTGTCAGTCATTTACTGATTCATTGTCCATTAGCAAGAGAACTTTTCAAGAATTCGGGTATTGATGGTTTTATTGATGGATCGACGCCATTGTCTCTACCCAGTATTCTAAACAATTATTCTGTTCTTGATTCGGTTTGTAAATGTTTATTAAGTAGTTCACTTAGTATTTATATTTAACATTGTTCATTTATCGGTTATATTCTTTAAATGTTTTTTGGTTTTTTTTTTGGGGGGTTTGGGGGGTATGATTAGGTCTGCATCACTATCCTATCACTTACTCTAATGCTTACACACATTTCCAGACACACCCACTCACACTCACCACACCAACATCAATACAATATAATATTGTCTGAATCACTTTTAGTGGAAGGACGTTAAACTGAAGAACAACACACACACACACACACACACACACAAACCGAACAACTACCATACTAATAGAGTGAGCCCAAAACCCTCAAACAAACCGAACAACTACCATACTAATAGAGTGAGCCCAAAACCCTCAAACAAACCGAACAACTACCATACTAATAGAGTGAGCCCAAAACCCTCAAACAAACCGAACAACTACCATACTAATAGAGTGAGCCCAAAACCCTCAAACAAACCGAACAACTACCATACTAATAGAGTGAGCCCAAAACCCTCAAACAAACCGAACAACTACCATACTAATAGAGTGAGCCCAAAACCCTCAAACAAACCGAACAACTACCATACTAATAGAGTGAGCCCAAAACCCTCAAACAAACCGAACAACTACCATACTAATAGAGTGAGCCCAAAACCCTCAAACAAACCGAACAACTACCATACTCATAGAGTGAGCCCAAAACCCTCAAACAAACCGAACAACTACCATACTAATAGAGTGAGCCCAAAACCCTCAAACAAACCGAACAACTACCATACTAATAGAGTGAGCCCAAAACCCTCAAACAAACCGAACAACTA
Source organism: Phymorhynchus buccinoides (assembly GCA_017654935.2). Taxonomy (NCBI): domain Eukaryota; kingdom Metazoa; phylum Mollusca; class Gastropoda; order Neogastropoda; family Raphitomidae; genus Phymorhynchus; species Phymorhynchus buccinoides. The sequence continues at coordinate 9,383,831 of CM065691.1, forward strand.
CCATACTAATAGAGTGAGCCCAAAACCCTCAAACAAACCGAACAACTACCATACTAATAGAGTGAGCCCAAAACCCTCAAACAAACCGAACAACTACCATACTAATAGAGTGAGCCCAAAACCCTCAAACAAACCGAACAACTACCATACTAATAGAGTGAGCCCAAAACCCTCAAACAAACCGAACAACTACCATACTAATAGAGTGAGCCCAAAACCCTCAAACAAACCGAACAACTACCATACTAATAGAGTGAGCCCAAAACCCTCAAACAAACCGAACAACTACCATACTAATAGAGTGAGCCCAAAACCCTCAAACAAACCGAACAACTACCATACTCATAGAGTGAGCCCAAAACCCTCAAACAAACCGAACAACTACCATACTCATAGAGTGAGCCCAAAACCCTCAAACAAACCGAACAACTACCATACTCATAGAGTGAGCCCAAAACCCTCAAACAAACCGAACAACTACCATACTAATAGAGTGAGCCCAAAACCCTCAAACAAACCGAACAACTACCATACTAATAGAGTGAGCCCAAAACCCTCAAACAAACCGAACAACTACCATACTAATAGAGTGAGCCCAAAACCCTCAAACAAACCGAACAACTACCATACTAATAGAGTGAGCCCAAAACCCTCAAACAAACCGAACAACTACCATACTAATAGAGTGAGCCCAAAACCCTCAAACAAACCGAACAACTACCATACTAATAGAGTGAGCCCAAAACCCTCAAACAAACCGAACAACTACCATACTAATAGAGTGAGCCCAAAACCCTCAAACAAACCGAACAACTACCATACTAATAGAGTGAGCCCAAAACCCTCAAACAAACCGAACAACTACCATACTCATAGAGTGAGCCCAAAACCCTCAAACAAACCGAACAACTACCATACTCATAGAGTGAGCCCAAAACCCTCAAACAAACCGAACAACTACCATACTAATAGAGTGAGCCCAAAACCCTCAAACAAACCGAACAACTACCATACTAATAGAGTGAGCCCAAAACCCTCAAACAAACCGAACAACTACCATACTAATAGAGTGAGCCCAAAACCCTCAAACAAACCGAACAACTACCATACTAATAGAGTGAGCCCAAAACCCTCAAACAAACCGAACAACTACCATACTAATAGAGTGAGCCCAAAACCCTCAAACAAACCGAACAACTACCATACTAATAGAGTGAGCCCAAAACCCTCAAACAAACCGAACAACTACCATACTCATAGAGTGAGCCCAAAACCCTCAAACAAACCGAACAACTACCATACTAATAGAGTGAGCCCAAAACCCTCAAACAAACCGAACAACTACCATACTAATAGAGTGAGCCCAAAACCCTCAAACAAAACAATGGTCGAAATAATCTAACAGCGTTTTGCTTCTAAAGCCTCAAGCTTTTTTGGCAAATGTTAAGATCAGCTCCCTCCGCTGTTCCAGGGTGAAGTTGGCCAATCAGCTCCCTCCGCTGTTCCAGGGTGAAGTTGGCCAATCAGCTCCCTCCGCTGTTCCAGGGTGAAGTTGGCCAATCAGCTCCCTCCGCTGTTCCAGGGTGAAGTTGGCCAATCAGCTCCCTCCGCTGTTCCAGGGTGAAGTTGGCCAATCAGCTCCCTCCGCTGTTCCAGGGTGAAGTTGGCCAATCAGCTCCCTCCGCTGTTCCAGGGTGAAGTTGGCCAATCAGCTCCCTCCGCTGTTCCAGGGTGAAGTTGGCCAATCAGCTCCCTCCGCTGTTCCAGGGTGAAGTTGGCCAATCAGCTCCCTCCGCTGTTCCAGGGTGAAGTTGGCCAATCAGCTCCCTCCGCTGTTCCAGGGTGAAGTTGGCCAATCAGCTCCCTCCGCTGTTCCAGGGTGAAGTTGGCCAATCAGCTCCCTCCGATTGACCTTTTCCGTTAAGCTGATTGGCCAACTTCACCCCGGAACAGCGGAGGGAGCTGATCTTAACATTTGCCACTTTGTTTTATTTCGAGCGTGGTTTCCAAACTCTGCCTGAAAACTTGTGAAAAGCTTTAACAAACCAACCTCGTCGTGTTACAGAAACGTGAAACTATTTGGGTAACATTGTAACAATGGCAAAACTGTTAGAAATATGACGTGGACGAATACAAAGAGCTATAGAATCGGTATGACATTTTTTTTGTATTGCATGAATTTGAATGAAACTTTGGAGACTGAACTGAAATAGCTCAGGAAATAGGTTTACTGTGAGAAGTTCAATATTGCAAAATAAGTACTGTAGATTTTGATTGTTGTGAGCAAAAAAGATAAATAATTGGTATGGCATTTCTGACTTTTAGTGTTGCAAGAATTTAATCGAAATCTTTCAGACAGAATTATACTTTTTATTTGTGAGAAGTACCATAATTATTGCAAAGTAAATACTATATTAGTAGTGTTTCTATTGTCGTGATTATCGTTTCCTCTGTACTTAGCCGCTGTGTGCTCGAAGTTAACAAGCTTTTTTATTTTGTGATTAAAAAAAACGAAAGAAGGAAAGAAAGAAAGAAAGAAAGGAAAAGAAAAGAAAGGAATAACTAACAAAATGAATAAATGTCCGAAAGAAAGATAGCAAAGAAAGTAAGAACAAAGAAAAGGGGAAGAAAGAATGACGAATGAATGAAAGAAAGAAAGGAAGGAAGGAAGAAAGAAAGAAAGAATGAATGAATGAATGAATGAATGAATGAATGAATGAATGAATGAATGAATGAATGAATGAATGAATGAATTAATGAATGAATGGATGGATGAATGAATGGATGAGCGAATGAATGAATGAACGAATGGTCCTCATTAACTAATTCATTAAAGAAACAAACAAAACCAAGAAAAGAAAGGAAAGGAATGAAAAAAAACAAACAAGCGCGAAATCGCCATAGTTTGTGGCACGTTATGTCTATTTTTACCACTCCAATCATGAGTCACCTCCCCTGGCTTTTCAATAATTTTAATCTGTAAACCAGAATGTTACGACTGCACCATTTCGTAACTTTTTATATCTTTTGGAAAACATTTAAAACTATGTATCCTACTTATACTCATCGAAAGAAGCACCGCATACTCGTCGTGTCTGTTGTAGTGTCTGTATTACCAAGTATGTTTATTATTTTGTACGCTTTTAAAATACATCATTTTTAAAGAGCGGCCAGAAGTGTAGCCTCGATTTGAAGTGCGACAAT
>CM065691.1:9407034-9409534 GCA_017654935.2 Phymorhynchus buccinoides
TAGCAGAAGGGTAATAGTAGTAGCAGTAGCTGTAGTAGCAGCAGTAGCGTGATACATTATGTAGTAAGAGAAAGTTAATATAGTTAACCCTTTCGCCGCCAGCCATTTTTCAGCCCCAAAAATACCATTAAACTTAACTGGGTAGAGAAAATAAAATATCTGCAATATTGTGAATTCATCTGTGACATATTATACAACATTAGGCCTATCCTTACCTCCCAAAATTAAGAAAATATGGTATTTGGATAACAGGCCCTGATTTGATGCCTTTTAGTGACAATGGTCACAATGGTGTTAAACCATTGTGGTGCTAAAATGCGACATTGGCGGTGAAATGGTTAATAGCCATCTTGTGTGTGTGTGCAGCTAAGACTAAGACCGGGTTCACATTAGACGCGTAGGTTCCGTACAAAAAACCCGAAAAACAAATGGAAGAAAGAAGGATAAAAGTTTACGCATAAAGGAATTGGGACACGTGCGCAAATCTGTTCCCTTCTTTGTTTCACTTATTTATGGATTGCGCACGGGTTTCCGCATGATATATCCGCTTATGTGTGTACACGGCCATAGAGATAAGTGTAGTGGGGTGTCGTTCATATCTGTAAAATCGTAGTTCTGTTTCATTTAAATTTGGTAGCACATCCCCCACGCACCCCCTTCTGAGTGGATTCCGGGGGTTCTTTCAGTACAACCAGTTTCACTTCCTTCTTTAATGTATCGCTCTATTTGACTCAGACTTCTCCTTTTCTTCCTATCATCTACTATTTTATCTGCCTTTTTGGCCCACTCTACTGTCCTTACAAAATGATCAAAATCATGTTTCTTCGTTGGGCTGCTCCGAAATCGGAATGCGTTGACTGAATGCAGCGAGTAGACCGGTGAAAACTGAAAACCGGACACATACGTAATTAACACAGTATGGCCATATGGCCTGGGAACGCAGAAGAAGAAGAAGAAGAAGAAGAAGAAGAACAACAACAACAACAACAACAACAACAACAACAACAACAACAACAACAACAACAACAACAACAAGACGAAAAGAACAAGAAGAAGAAGATCAAGAAGAAGAACAAGAAGGTGACATATGTTAGGGGCGCGCGCGTGATCAAATCCTCACCACTCATTGTGGCACGTGACTCGCGCGTGCATGCGTCATCATGCAGCGGACGTCTAATTGGGCCCTTGAGTTGATTGGCAGGGTTGTCAGTTGCAAGCTCGGTATCCCCTCTGCCTTATCGCGAAAGTGGCTCAACACGCTATGCGGGATTGTTTGTGGCTGGTGCTTCGTGCAAACTTTATAATTATGTCAAACATGCCGCACACAGACGCACTTGTGCACAAACCCGAATACAAACCCGCGCACGCACACAAGAAGCACACACACGCGCGCGCGCACAAACACGTACGCTTACGCACGCGTGCAAACACACACGCACGTGTACAATCACATGAGAATAGTATTCACACATACACGCATGCGCGCACACACATACAAACACACACATTAAGAAGAAGAAGGAGGAGAGGAAGATGAAGATGATGATGATGATGAGATGATGATGATGATGATGATGATGATGATGATGATGAATGACGATGATGATGATGATGAGGATTGGATGCTTGTATGATTCATGAATGAATGAGACTTAGCATGATGAATGAATGAATGATAACTGACAAGGCACTAGCTATACTGGTCCCCTGGTCTCCAAAATTTAAGGGCCGGAAGAACGATCTTCTCTCTTCTGTCTTGGAGGCATGCTTATTGAGAGCTCTGGTTGCCGCCCTTAAATACACATTCGTGTCTAACTTTTGCTCAGCAGTGTTCACTACAGTCATGCCTTGCACGTGCAATAGGCAAGAAACCTGCATCAGCCCTGATTCTTCAGCGAAAAGAGACCAAACTTTCGTGAAATTCTCGTGAATTTGCCACATTTTAAGCGTACCTGAAAACGCTGTTGCTGTACTGCAATGTCTGCAAAACTGGTTCAGGCACGTGCAACAGGAAGGAAAGTTATTGAGTAGCCTAAGTTTTGCCATTTTCTTCATTGTTGTCTTAGTGTACAATAAATAGATATCAAGATACTGAAAACAGAAGCCGGCCCTTAACTTTTGGAGTCCAGTATATATCGAACCAAATAGGCCAACATGAAAGCAAATAAAACGTGGTGAAATGGTAAAGATACGAATGGGGTATGTTATGTAGACATTGATGGCAGAGCTGAGCAGAAGTAGAGATAAAACAACAACTAAGAACATTGTTTGGAAGGGGGGGGGGGGGCGGGAGGTAGGGACATTGAGAGGAATAGGGGAAGACGGGGTAAAAAGCGCATGGGCGGGTAAGAAGCCCACCCCAATTATCTCATGAAATGAAGCAAATTTCAGTCTCATTTTGCCCATGAGACGAGCGTTAATGTCTAGCATTCGTCTCATGGGCAAATTTAACTGAAATGTTCTTTATTTCATGAGATAATTGGGGTGGGCTTCTTACCCG
>CM065691.1:9414534-9425494 GCA_017654935.2 Phymorhynchus buccinoides
CACACCAATGGGCCGGCATTCAGTCACAAACGCATTCACTCACTTAGGATTGCACATTTTAGTGCATCATGTAGGCTAGACCTGTGTCAGACAATATAACAAGTATGTGTAGAGCAGATGTGAAATAACACAAAGTGTGTGTATAAATAACACATTCGTATGACAATATTTTTGTCAACGACATCTTGATTGACTAATATAATGCACAATTCATTTGACATATTTATGTACACACATTTTGAGTACATTCAATTACTTGCACAATGCATATCCTATTAAAGAAGGAAGCCCAAACACACTCACACACACACACACACACACACACACACACACACACACACACACACACACACACACACACACACACACACACACACACACGCGCGCGCGCACCCACACGCGCGCGCGCACCCACACGCATACACACACACACACCTACACACACACACACACACACCACACACACACACACAACACACACACACACACACACACACACACACACACACACACACACACACACATACATAATACCATGAATCAATATGTTGAAATCAGCATGCATACGCATTTATATGTATAATAATTGTATGTGAGCAACATAAAAATGTATGTGCGGACATCATAGTAGAATTTCACAAGTTAAACCTGTAGTAAATGTCTCTATTTACATCTGCAACAGAGTATTTGGGCCCTGCTGCGCCAGAAGCAGTGAGGCCATGTTTAACAGCTGTGTGGCCAGAGGGTGCAGCTGACCACTGTTGGGAGCCGCTTGTCTGCTGGATGAACCACACTGGGACTGACCCGCTGTGGATTCATCGCTGGTGACAGGGGCGGATGGTGAGAGAGAGAGAGAGAGAGAGAGATGAGAGAGAGAGAGAGAGAGAGAGAGAGAGAGAGAGAGAGAGAGAGAGAGAGAGAGAGGAGAGAGAGAGAGAGAGAGAGAGAGAGAGAGAGAGAGCTAAAACGGGGAACGGGACGTTCTGTGTGTGGCCTTATGGTTGCTTTGATCTTCTGTCCGGCTTTCCTCTGGGTGTGTGTGTGGCGGGGTGGTGGTGGTGGTGGTGGTGCGCGCGCTCTCTGTGTATGTTTGTCTGTCTGTGTCTCTCTCGTGCTTTCTGTCTCTGCCCCTCCCCTCTCTATCTCTGTCTTTGTAGAGCCTATGTCTCTCTGTCTGTCTGTCTCTGTCTCTCTGTCTGTCTCTCTCTCTCTCTGTCTGTCTGTCTCTCCCTCTGTCTTTGTCTATCTATCTGTATGTGTCTCATGTCTCTGTATGTCTATGTGTCTCTCTCTCTGTCTGTCTCTCTCTCTCTCTCTCTCTCTCTCTCTCTCTCTCTCTCTCTCTCTCTCTCTCTCTCTCTCTCTCTCTCTCTCATTTTCATTCATCCACATCCTGACACAACATTTGAAGAGCCTATGTCTTGTAGTTCACGAGATACAGCTTGGACAATAATATATAGCGCAAAGAAGGAAATTTCGGTTTTCAAGGTCACACTCTCTCTCTCTCTCTCTCTCTCTCTCTCTCTCTCTCTCTCTCTCTCTCTCTCTCTCTCTGTCTCTCTCTCTCTCTCTCTCTCTCTCTCTCTCTCACTCTCTGTCTGTCTGTCTGTCTGCCTCTGTGCCTGCTCCAGGGCGGGGGACGTTAAGCAAATTTTAATTCATCCAACTGGAACAGCAGTTGTCCTCTTTGCTCTCTGTCTATGTCTGTCTGTCTGTCTCTCTTTTGTGTGTGTCTTTGTCTGTCTGTTTTGTCTGTCCTGTCTGTCTCTCTCCCCTCCCCCCTCTCTTCTCTCTCTGGAGGACGTTAAACAAATTTTCATTCATCCACATCCTGACACAACATTTGAAGAGCTTATGTCTTGTAGTTCACAGCTTGGACAATAATATATAGCGCAAAGAAGGAAATTTCGGTTTTCAAGGTCAATCGTCAAGGTCAAGGTCAGCATGGCGATAATGTATTGATCAGTATGCTACCATCAGAACGGGCATACGCCAAAGTACCTGCGTGCCAAATTTGAAGACTCTAACACCAACGGTGTGGGAGTAATGGCCCCTTAAAATTTTCGGTTTTCAAGGTCGTACGCCAAGGTCAAGGTCACGACGGCAAAATGGTTTGCGCGGGTGCCTTCCTCTCATAGTGACACACCAGCACACAACACTTGACGCGATTCGATCAACCCGTTCGAAAAATATCCTTGGGACAGACAGAAGGAGAAAAAAATGACCCTCCGATTTTCAGGCTCCAGCGATCTTTTTGACCTTGACCTTGACCTTGATCGGTATGCCATCATCAGAACGGGCATAAGCCAAACCATTTTCATACCACGTATCAACATCCTATGTTGATCGGTGCCCGAGATATGGCTAAAAATAGATTTTCGGTTTTCAAGGTCGTACGTCAAGGTCAAGGTCATAACAGCAAAATGGTTTGCGCCGATCTCTTTCTATTAAGGAGGCACACCTTCACACACAATTTGACGCGATTCGGTCAAGCGGTTCGGGAGATATCCTTGGGACAGACAGAAAAAAAAAGAAAAAAAAAATACAAACCAGCCCATCGCAATGTCCGTTCACCTTCGGTGACGGACAATTAATAATGCCCCGCCCCAGAACAGATCCATATAAAAGCATCCCTTACATACTCAGGTGGTAAGCTGTGGAACGACATCCCTGATAATTTCAAAAATAAAACTAGCGTATCTTCCTTTCGCAAATCTTATCGCAAGTACATAATGGACAATCTTGTTCATCAGTTATGTTAATGAGTGTTTCTACAAACATCAACTTATGCCAAGATTCTTGTAAATCTTTTATGTAATACATCTCTGTATATCTGTATGAATGACTCCTTCTCCTTCTCTCTCTCTCTCTCTCTCTCTCTCTCTCTCTCTCTCTCTCTCTCTCTCTCTCTCTCTCTCTCTCTCTCTCTCTCTCTCTCTCTCTCTCTCTCCCTATCTCTCTCTCTCTCTCTCTTCTCATACAAAATATACCCCCCCCCTATTAGTCTGAAAAAAAATGTCATTTGTCTCAGAATTGTCTCCTTTTTTTCGTAATGAAGTCAAACCACCAATTCAAGTTCAGCATTGCTCATTGTGATCCATATTTGCTTTTTTCTAATTTGATTCTCTGTCAATTATTTCATGTGCCACTTTTTGTTTCATTTTCTTGAGTTGATTGTTTTTATGTCCATTTTACTTTGCTTGATGGATGGTGTGAGTGTGTGAGTGAGAGGGCCAGGTGCAAAGAAGCTATTGTAGCTTATCCTTTTACCCTCAATAAAACATTCGTATTTCGTCTCTCTCTCTCTCTCTCTCTCTCTCTCTCTCTCTCTCTCTCTCTCTCTCTCTCTCTCTCTCTCTCTCTCTCTCTCTCTCTCTCTCTCTCTCTCTCTCTCTCTCTCTCATGCTTCATGATTATGATTTTGTGTGTATTAATGTCACCTTCAGTGAGGGGCTTAGCTTAACTGAATACAATATTTGGACCCTCTCTCTCTCTCTCTCTCTCTCTCTCTCTCTCTCTCTCTCTCTCTCTCTCTCTCTCTCTGTCTCTCTCTCTCTCTCTCTCTCAATATCAATATCCTTGACACTATTTATTATCATTGCATGCTATTAAACATATTGATGTAATTCAACAAGCCAAATTCGCCTCCTATTTCTTCCTTAGCCCTCCGCCATATCATTTGTATAAAAAAAATATGTTGTCATCATTGCTTTTAAGGTTTATGCATGTTATATCTTCCTTATACACTTTGAATAACGCTTGGTCTTCATGTTGCTTTGTTTTACTGTATTTATCATATATGTTTCTCTTAAGGTGCTCTGAAATTATATCTCCTTAGATCTAGGTTTAATTTTCTAATCAAGGCCTTCTCACTCAAGAAAGAATTACAATCACATGACTATGTAATTCCTTGAATCATTTTTTTAAAGCATGCTGCGTATGATTAGTTTTATTGTTTGTGTTATTAGTTTGTTCATTCGTTCGTTTGTGTGCCTGTTTGTTTGTTTGTTTTGTTGTTGTTTTATTGATGGGGGCGACGCATATTGTTAATTGTTATGCACAAAAGTATGCACGCATGCACGCACATCTACCACACACACACACAGACGCGCGCGCGCACACACATACACATGCGCACACATGCGCTCATAGCATGAATTACAAGCATAAAGGTGTTATTAGTCATTGTAGTACCTTCACAGTGTCGGCATTAATTTGCAGCCATTTCATCAGTTTGGCTTCTTGAGATTTTCTCCTTCTTTCTGCCCATGTGTTGTAGGTATAGATGAAAGGATTGAGGGCAGAATTCAAAGGCAGCACGAAAATAGCCAGGGCCACATTGACTTCTCCTGGAACTGGAACATCATTCAATGCCAACATGCCACACAGTCCAATGGGGAACCAGCACAGGAAATCTGTCACAGCAATGTTGATCAAGCGCCGAGCTATGGTGATGTCTCGTGATGTTTGTGTACTGTCTGTTTTTAAAACATTGCTCTGTACTGACCAAAAGATAATGATTTGACCACACGAGATGAGCAGAAATAAGGTAAAGTTAAAGATAATCATTATACCCACAGAATAATACTTGCCTTTAAACTCCTGTCTGGTACCTGGCAGTGGAATGCAGACACCTGACTGACTATAAAACTCCCAGTGTTTTGTCATCGGGAGCAAAGGTAAGACCGCTAAAACAAAACCAACCAGCCAAATCAGGAGACATGCCACAGATGCTGAGGTTTTCTCAAATCGCAGAGTGCTGAAAGGAAAGCGAAGAACGATGAATCGATCCAGTGTTATGAGACAGATAATCAGAGCCGACACTTCACTGGACAGGAGAGACAAGAAGCCAGCCACCTGGCAAGTCACACTGTGTTTCCACAAATCATCAAAATAGAGATACTGACCACGAAACCTTTCATCAGCAGCTCCAATAAGGACCACGTACAGTCCCATCAGGAAATCACCCATGGTGAGCGTGATGACAAATATAATGAAGCCAGACACAGAACGTGTGTTGGTGAAAAACAAACGTGCACAGAAGGAGAATAGATTGCCCGAGAGAGACAGAGAACCCATCATCCACAAAAACACCCGATACGTCAGTGACTGTAGTAAATCTTCACATGAAGATACCTCATCTTTAGGAGCATAACAAAAGCTGTCATCAAAGCCAATGGGAAGGAATTCTTTGCAGCAAAGTTTATAATTTCCTGTACGTATAGACACTAATTGCTGAAGATTTCTGAAAATGTCAGGTGGGAATGTTTTCACTGGGCTGCCTTCCAAGTACAATTCCGCAAGCCGAGGTAAGGGCTGAAAATCGCTAAGCAAAGTGTGAACGGAAGTAAATGTTAAATTGAGCTTCTTAATACATGTAAATGAGGAGAATAGCTCAGGATCAAACGTTGTGAGCTTACTATGCGACAGGTCAAGGGCCGTCAGTGTGCTATGCTGGACGCCAGATGTATGGTCCCTGACAATTGCAATGAGTGGGTTATCAGACAATGACAATGTTTCTAACTGCTGCAAATTAAGAAAAGATGTCAAGCTGACCTGTTTCAGTTGATTGCCACTAAGGTCCAAAAACTTTACATTGTGTAAGGTCACATCAGGTACATGAGTTATTGAACATTGCGCAAAGACAAGATAAATAAGATATGTACTGTGGCTGACATCAGTGAGTGTCATGCCAGAACCTGTGGCATCCAGATAACGGAGCTGAGGGAATACTTCTGCTCTGAAAGACTGACTACATTGGAATGCATACTCTTGACACTGACAATTTGAAGGACAGGTCATGCTACAGAAAAGTTCATCGTCATGCATTGGACAGTGAAACCAGCCATCGCATAAATCGTCGGGATGTAAACATATCTCAGAAATCCTGCAGCGAAAATGACCTGGACATGTCATGTTCTCACAATCGTGTTCATCCATGTGGTCAATGCAGTCGTACATCCCATTGCACAAAGTGTAAACTGGCAGACAGTTATTGACTTCACCAGGACAACGGTAATGGGTGTCAGGACAGGAATCGTTAGAACTCATTGGTGTTGGGGTGAATTCGTTGTTATTAAAATTAATAATACCTGGGGACGGATGTACGTGTTGATACGATCCTGACACGACATACCTAGAGCACCCCTCCTCATCAGATTTATCCCAGCAGTGATCTATTCTGTCACACAAAAGGGAGAAGTGCTCTAAGCACTGACCATTGCTACACCTGAATTTGTCCCCACAATGGGCCTGGGGATGATGACAGAAGGACTCGTCACTGTTGTCACTGCAGTCAGCTACAAAGTTACACACCAGACTGAAGGACAGCTTGTGCTGATTATCCCTACAAACAAACAAAGGAATGTGAGTGGAATGCTGATTGCCTGGCTCTGAGTTCTCATCAATGTGTAGCCCGAGGTCATGGAAACCACACGACACTTCAGTTTGACAAAATTGTGTAAGAACACCAGGATCACAGAAGAAGGATAAATAGGTCACATGGCCACCATGGCATGTAATTAAAAACGATTGCCAAACGAATCCCCTTGTAAGGGAAATAGAGTTGTAGTGATGAGATCTCTTGTCAGTTGTGCTGCCATTGATTAGACATGTTGCATAGTAACAAAAAGAATGACAACTAGGATAACGGATGCATTTGTATGCGGAAATAAGTGTCTGTACCCAACCATATAATTCCAATTGCGTTTCACAAAAGCCTACAAGCAAACATTCACTGGCAGTCGATAATCTAACATCTCTCTTTGCGATAGTATTATAAAGAACAGTGTTGTCTTCATTCACCCAGCTAAATCGGTACATATTTGGCCGCGATGCAGACATTGATACTCCCATAAAAGATTTGTATGAAGCACAATATTCGTACCTACTTCCATAATTTTGATTAAACCACCGATGTGCGCAGGAAGGAAAAGTCAACTTTCCTCCCAGTGAGACACAGTAATCACTAGGTCCTGTCCTGTTCAGCATCGGGTTTCCATGTTCAAAATGGTAGAATTTCTCAGGAACCTTGGAAACGATCAGTTGACCTTTACATCCCTTTACCAGAGAGTTTAGCTTGATGCTATATTCAGTATGCCCTCTGATGTTTGTAGATCTTTTGAGAAACACTTCTTCACAGCAGACACAGATACTTTAAAGTTCCAGGTTCAAGGTTTTTATTTCCAAAAAAGCCCCTTAAGGGTACATGGAAAAACGAAAACAAACAATATATATAAACAAACAATGAAAAAAGAAAAAGCTTAAAAAAATACAAAAATATTGACAAACAAACCTTCGACAACAACATTATCATACTAAAACAAACAAAAACACAGAAAATATAAAACCCAGAAGAAACGGTTTAATGATAAAAAAACAGAGCAAAACAAATTTCGACTTTGTTTTAATTTGTTGTGAATATTATTGAACCCAGCAGTCATCTTCGTTTCTTCACAGAAAATATAGACCAATATCCAGTCATATTGAAGGGTTGCAGCATGAACAGCTGTGATTACGTACATCAATCAATGAAACAAAGCACAACACAAAATAATCACTACAACAAGCATGATCCTACTAAACCACAGCACAGTATATCATTACAACCTGCCACAGGCAATCAAGCTGCGTTAACACGGGAACATCCAACTAAACCACAACCTTTTACAATGTAGCACTACAACACAAACAACCCATCAGTCTATAACAGGCACAAGCCAGTCTTGTTATGGTACAACATTTCACAACAATGAACGTGTCACTAGAACTTGCTTCAACCAATGAAACTAAGAAGAACATGCCAAATAGAATACTACAATAAGACACACCAGTCAATCATACATAAACCAGCTTCTGATAGTGGAACAACATGTCAATACAATGCACACCAGCCATTCCTCATACAACACACCATACCACTACAATACGAGCAAGCCATTCAACCTACGACACAACACGTCACTACAACACACGATGTTCAGCCAATGTTCTACTTAACCACATGTTACTACAACACAAAAAACCCGATTTCTAACATTGACACTACAACACACGCCAGCCATTCAAACTACAACACACAAGTCACAAAGGTCATTGTGTAACTACAACATACTTTATCACTACAACCAATGACACAACACCATGACAACAATGTAATGCATCATATTGTGCAGCAGTCGGCAGTCAATATCACACCACCCAGTTAATGATGCACTGAATGTCTACACAATACCTCAGCTAATCTCTAAAGCTAAAGAATACTCGGTGTACACATCTGTATTGCTAAGCATTGGGACATTCCTGGTGCTGCACTGCCTCCAGGCACTGCTTCCAGGATCGTTCCCACCATCTTTAATATCTATAAAAGGGAATAAAGGTGTCCCATATATGTGTCTTTTTCAGACCGGAGGACGTTAAACAGATTTTCATCATCATCTAAAAAAAAGCCTAAGCTAAATCATGGCATACCAAATTGTCATATCACACATCACTACAATCAAAGCTGTTACATATCAGTTACATATCAGTATGATCCCCACATGGTAGGCAATCGAACCATCATGATGAAATTCGGTGAAATAGTGGCATAGTAACGATAAGGATTTTAATGAACAGCATGAAAATATGTGTAAAATGAGGTAGCGATAGTCAAAATACCTTTTTTAAATAGAATATTATTTTCAATGTTTTGAAAGATTTGTAATAACAAATAAAAGTTTTGAAGAAAGAATCATGTCAATAACTTGATTAGCTCGTGAGATATGAGCGGTGGAAGCTATCACGATTTTGGCAAAGAGACTAAAATCAGCCATTTTTGAAAAGCTATTTAAACATTTTTTGCATACTGATGTTATTCTTTTTACAGACTACAGTATTCTTGATCATAAAAAGTTATGCCTGCAATAACAAAGAACAGACACAATGTTTCTGGATGCTATGGACCTGCAAACGTTCACAAAACACGCTGATGTGGATATGGAGAAAGTGCATAAATGGACAATATGGCTACTTTGGGGCATCATAAAACATAAAGGAATTACAAGAACTGCACAAAACTGGTCAATGTTAGGTTACAGCATGCATAGATTATGCTCAATATTTTTCAAGCCTTTCATTTAAGATTTAAAAAAAAAAATTATTGATCAAATTTGTGAAAGACTACTAATTTTGACAAGGCTGGCTCAAACATAATCGTAATAACTTGGAAACGACTGGAGACATTTAAAAAACAAATGGTGTCAGTACTAAAGATGTTTCCAACAATATGTGTCTTAAATTTAGACTTATGCAATTGGACCTTGGCATAACTACGAACTCAAAACGCAAAAAAACGCAAAATAAAAAAAACCGGAACGCAAAAAGTTGCACAAATGTTAAAATATGGCTATTTTTAGGGAACATATAAGAAGCACTTAACATATGCTGATATTATTTTTCAAAACAGAGTTGATAGCCATGAACAACTTTTCCTGTAATAGCAGAGTTCAGATTTAATATTCTGTTGATTATACAATGATGCAAATACCTGAAAAATACGCACATAGAAAATTTGCAACAACGGACAAGTAGGCAACTGAGATGCCACTATTGCACAGACATAATTAGGTATTGTACTTGTTAACTATAAATGAAGTGAAAATGATAATGATGCAGAGAAATATGAAATAAATACATTTACCCAAGCAAAATAGTATAAGATATTGAATTTCATATGCCTATTTTTGATGATAATAACGTTATTTTATACAGGATAATCACGCCAAAATTTTGCGGAACAATGACAAAAGTGTTAAAAGGACAGTTCTTCAGCTTATTGTCAAGTTTTAACTTAGTTCAAACTGGTTTCTGAATGCTATGCCCTGCACTGTATGTTTGTGTGTGTGTGTGTGTGTGTGTGTGTGTGTGTGTGTGTGTGTGTGTGTGTGTGTATGTGTGTTGTGTGATGATTTGATTGATTGATTGATTTAATTTAAAGTCTGTTCACAACAATGGTGAATATTAGACTTAAATAAATAAATACATTAATTAAACAAAAAACAAAACAGACATAAACAAATATTGAATTAAAATGAGGTGAAAAGAGTGTGTGAGTGTGTGTGTGTGTATGTATGTGTGTGTTTGTACATGTGTGTGTGTGTATTAGTGTGTGTGTGTGTGTGTGTGTGTGTGTGTGTGTGTGTGTGTGCGTGTGTGTGCGTGTGCTGTGCGTGTGGCGTGCCGTGCGTGCGTGCGTGTGCGTGCGTGGTGCGTGCGCGTACGTTGTGCGTTCGCGTTTTGCGTGCGTTAGTGCGTGTGCGTTTTCGCGTGCGTGTGTGCGTTGTGCGTGCGTGGTGTACTTGTGCGTGCGTGCGTTGCGTGCGTGTCGTAGTTGTTGTTGTGTGGTTGTTGTTTTGGTTGTTGTTGGTTCAAGTTTAAGAAAAAAAAATAAAAAAAAAAACGTCCTTGCGACTAAAAGGTGATTCAGACAATAATATATTGTAGTTGGTGTTGTTGGTGTGGTGAGTGCGTGAGTGGGTGTGTCTGTAAATGTGTGTAAGCATTAAAGTAAGTGATAGGATAGTGATGCAGACCTAATCATAACCCCATCCCCCACCCCCATTCAAAAAAAAGTTAAATTTAATGAATATATAAACGAACAATGAACAATGTTAAAGATAAATACTAAGTGAACTACTTAATAAACATTTACAAACTGAATCAAGAACAGAATAATTGTTTAGAATACTGGGTAGAGACAATGGCGTCGATCCATCAGTAAAACCATCAATACCCGAAGTCTTGAAAAGTTCTCTTGCTAATGGACAATGAATCAGTAAATGACTGACACTCAAGGATTCACCACACATGCAATTAACATTAATACAGTATTTTGTTTTAAATAAATTCAAACGAAGTCTATGAATTAGACTTTCAATCTCCCTGGACGAAAAAGTAACACGTTTGTGTGATTTTTTCTCGT
>CM065691.1:9445994-9450994 GCA_017654935.2 Phymorhynchus buccinoides
TCTCTCTCTCTCTCTCTCTCTCTCTCTCTCTCTCTCTCTCTCTCTCTCTCTCTCTCTCTCTCTCTCTCTCATAAAAAATAAATCCCCCCCCATTAAAAGTGCTATTATTCTGAACAAATGTCATTTTTCTCAGAATTGTCTCCTTTTTCGTACTGAATTCAAACCACCAATTCAAGTTCAGCATTGCCCATTATTATCCATATTTGCTTTTTTTCCAATTTGATTCTCTGTCAATTATTTCATGTGCCAATTTTTGTTTCATTTTCTTGACTTGATTGTTTTTATGTCAATTTTTCTTTGCCTGATGCATGGTGTGAGTGTGTGAGTGAGAGGGTCAGGTGCAAAGAAGCTATTGTAGCTTATCCTTTTTACCCTCAATAAAACATTCGTATTTCGTATCTTCTCTCTCTCTCTCTCTCTCTCTCTCTCTCTCTCTTCTCTCTCTCTCTCTCTCTCTCTCTCTCTCTCTCTCTCTCTCTCTCTCTCTCTCTCTCTCTCTCTCTCTCTCTCTCTCATGCTTCATGATTATGCTTTTGTGTGTATTAATGTCAGCATGCATGATATTCTTTGACACCCCTTCAGTGAGGGGCTTAGCTTAACTGAATAAAATGTTTGGACCCTCTCTCTCTCTCTCTCTCTCTCTCTCTCTCTCTCTCTCTCTCTCTCTCTCTCTCTCTCTCTCTCTCTCTCTCTCTCTCTCTCGCTCTCTCAATATCAATATCCTTGACACTATTTTTCATTACATGCTATTAAGCATATTGATGGAATTCAACAAGCCAAATTCGCCTCCTATTTCTTCCTTAGCCCTCCGCCATATCATTTGTATAAAACAAATATGTTGTCAGCATTGCTTTTAAGGTTTATGCATGTTATATCTTCCTTATACACTTTGAATAACGCTTGGTCTTCATATTGCTTTGTTTTACTGTATTTATCATATATGTTTCCCTTAAGGTGCTCTGAAATTATATCTCCTTAGATCTAGGTTTAATTTTCTAATCAAGGCCTTCTCACTCAAGAAGGAATTACAATCACATGACTATGTAATTCCTTTAATCATTTTTTTTAAAGCATGCTGCGTGTGCTATTAGTTTGTTCATTCGTTCGTTTGTGTGCCTGTTTGTTTGTTTGTTTGTTTTGTTGTTTTATTGATGGGGTGCGACGCATATTGTTAATGTTATGCACAAACGTATGCACGCATGCACGCACATCTACCACACACACACACACATACACAGAGACGCGCACGCACACACATACACATGCGCGCACATGCGCTCATAGCATGAATTGCAAGCATAAAGGTGTTGTTAGTCATTGTAGTTCCTTCACAGTGTCGGCATTAATTTGCAGCCATTTCATCAGTTTGGCTTCTTGAAATTTTCTCCTTCTTTCTGCCCATGTGTTGTAGGTATAGATGAAAGGATTGAGGGCAGAATTCAAAGGCAGCACGAATATAGCCAGGGCCACATTGACTTCTCCTGGAACTGGAACATCATTCAATGCCAACATGCCACACAGTCCAATGGGAAACCAGCACAGGAAATCTGTCACAGCAATGTTGATCAAACGCCGAGCTATGGTGATGTCTCGTGATGTTTGTGTACTGTCTGTTTTTAAAACATTGCTCTGTACTGACCAAAAGATAATGATTTGACCACACGAGATGAGCAGAAATAAGGTAAAGTTAAAGATAATCATTATACCCACAGAATAATACTTACCTTTAAACTCCTGTCTGGTAACTGGCAGTGGAATGCAGACACCTGACTGACTATAAAACTCCCAGTGTTTTGTCATCGGGAGCAAAGGTAAGACCGCTAAAACAAAACCAACCAGCCAAATCAGGAGACATGCCATAGATGCTGAGGTTTTCTCAAATCGCAGAGTGCTGAAGGGAAAGCGAAGAACGATGAATCGATCCAGTGTTATGAGACAGATAATCAGAGCCGACACTTCACTGGACAGGAGAGACAAGAAGCCAGCCACCTGGCAAGTCACACTGTGTTTCCACAAATCATCAAAATAGAGATACTGACCACGAAACCTTTCATCAGCAGCTCCAATAAGGACCACGTACAGTCCCATCAGGAAATCACCCATGGTGAGCGTGATGACAAATATAATGAAGCCAGACACAGAACGTGTGTTGGTGAAAAACAAACGTGCACAGAAGGAGAATAGATTGCCTGAGAGAGACAGAGAACCCATCATCCACAAAAACACCCGATACGTCAGTGACTGTAGTAAATCTTCACATGAAGATACCTCATCTTTAGGAGCATAACAAAAGCTGTCATCAAAGCCAATGGGAAGGAATCCTTTGCAGCAAAGTTTATAATTTCCTGTACGTATAGACACTAATTGTTGAAGATTTCTGAAAATGTCAGGTGGGAATGTTTTCACTGGGCTGCCTTCCAAGTACAATTCCGCAAGCCGAGGTAAGGGCTGAAAATCGCTAAGCAAAGTGTGAACGGAAGTAAATGTTAAATTGAGCTTCTTAATACCTGTAAATGAGGAGAATAGCTCAGGATCAAACGTTGTGAGCTTACTATGCGACAGGTCAAGGGCCATCAGTGTGCTATGCTGGACGCCAGATGTATGGTCCCTGACAATTGCAATGAGTGGGTTATCAGACAATGACAATGTTTCTAACTGCTGCAAATTAAGAAAAGATGTCAAGCTGATCTGTTTCAGTTGATTGCCACTAAGGTCCAAAAACTTTAAATTGTGTAAGGTCACATCAGGTACATGAGTTATTGAACATTGCGCAAAGACAAGATAAATAAGATATGTACTGTGGCTGACATCAGTGAGTGTCATGCCAGAACCTGTGGCATCCAGATAACGGAGCTGAGGGAATACTTCTGCTCTGAAAGACTGACTACATTGGAATGCATACTCTTGACACTGACAATTTGAAGGACAGGTTATGCTACAGAAAAGTTCATCGTCATGCATTGGACAGTGAAACCAGCCATCGCATAAATCGTCGGGATGTAAACATATCTCAGAAATCCTGCAGCGAAAATGACCTGGACATGTCATGTTCTCACAATCGTGTTCATCCATGTGGTCAATGCAGTCGTACATCCCATTGCACAAAGTGTAAACTGGCAGACAGTTATTGACTTCACCAGGACAACGGTAATGGGTGTCAGGACAGGAATCGTTAGAACTCATTGGTGTTGGGGTGAATTCGTTGTTATTAAAATTAATAATACCTGGGGACGGATGTACGTGTTGATACGATCCTGACACGACATACCTAGAGCACCCCTCCTCATCAGATTTATCCCAGCAGTGATCTATTCTGTCACACAAAAGGGAGAAGTGCTCTAAGCACTGACCATTGCTACACCTGAATTTGTCCCCACAATGGGCCTGGGGATGATGACAGAAGGACTCGTCACTGTTGTCACTGCAGTCAGCTACAAAGTTACACACCAGACTGAAGGACAGCTTGTGCTGATTATCCCTACAAACAAACAAAGGAATGTGAGTGGAATGCTGATTGCCTGGCTCTGAGTTCTCATCAATGTGTAGCCCGAGGTCATGGAAACCACACGACACTTCAGTTTGACAAAATTGTGTAAGAACACCAGGATCACAGAAGAAGGATAAATAGGTCACATGGCCACCATGGCATGTAATTAAAAACGATTGCCAAACGAATCCCCTTGTAAGGGAAATAGAGTTGTAGTGATGAGATCTCTTGTCAGTTGTGCTGCCATTGATTAGACATGTTGCATAGTAACAAAAAGAATGACAACTAGGATAACGGATGCATTTGTATGCGGAAATAAGTGTCTGTACCCAACCATATAATTCCAATTGCGTTTCACAAAAGCCTACAAGCAAACATTCACTGGCAGTCGATAATCTAACATCTCTCTTTGCGATAGTATTATAAAGAACAGTGTTGTCTTCATTCACCCAGCTAAATCGGTACATATTTGGCCGCGATGCAGACATTGATACTCCCATAAAAGATTTGTATGAAGCACAATATTCGTACCTACTTCCATAATTTTGATTAAACCACCGATGTGCGCAGGAAGGAAAAGTCAACTTTCCTCCCAGTGAGACACAGTAATCACTAGGTCCTGTCCTGTTCAGCATCGGGTTTCCATGTTCAAAATGGTAGAATTTCTCAGGAACCTTGGAAACGATCAGTTGACCTTTACATCCCTTTACCAGAGAGTTTAGCTTGATGCTATATTCAGTATGCCCTCTGATGTTTGTAGATCTTTTGAGAAACACTTCTTCACAGCAGACACAGATACTTTAAAGTTCCAGGTTCAAGGTTTTTATTTCCAAAAAAGCCCCTTAAGGGTACATGGAAAAACGAAAACAAACAATATATATAAACAAACAATGAAAAAAGAAAAAGCTTAAAAAAATACAAAAATATTGACAAACAAACCTTCGACAACAACATTATCATACTAAAACAAACAAAAACACAGAAAATATAAAACCCAGAAGAAACGGTTTAATGATAAAAAAACAGAGCAAAACAAATTTCGACTTTGTTTTAATTTGTTGTGAATATTATTGAACCCAGCAGTCATCTTCGTTTCTTCACAGAAAATATAGACCAATATCCAGTCATATTGAAGGGTTGCAGCATGAACAGCTGTGATTACGTACATCAATCAATGAAACAAAGCACAACACAAAATAATCACTACAACAAGCATGATCCTACTAAACCACAGCACAGTATATCATTACAACCTGCCACAGGCAATCAAGCTGCGTTAACACGGGAACATCCAACTAAACCACAACCTTTTACAATGTAGCACTACAACACAAACAACCCATCAGTCTATAACAGGCACAAGCCAGTCTTGTTATGGTACAACATTTCACAACAATGAACGTGTCACTAGAACTTGCTTCAACCAATGAAACTAAGAAGAACATGCCAAATAGAATACTACAATAAGACACACCAGTCAATCATACATAAACCAGCTTCTGATAGTGGAACA
>CM065691.1:9455994-9504168 GCA_017654935.2 Phymorhynchus buccinoides
CATTACAGCCATCATCTCGCCTTGGCTTCAGGTACTAGTACCACCCAAACCAAGGCATTTTTTTGTTATTTTTGTTATGCGACCTTTTTATTGTTTTATGTTTATGTAACTGGCTTTGTATTAAAATTTAAAAAATGATGTGGAAGGGCTTAAATTTCCCAAAAATATGTTTTGAGATGTGTTTAGAGTCCACAATACAGAATGTTTGCGTCGTGGATAAGACAATTGCTGTATTTACACAAATCATCCCTGTAGTCAAGGCTACAAATGAAAAGTATGAAAGTAAAGGGCCAGCCACATGTCAGCTAAAATCGTATGACTGTACGATATGATTCGATCACGTGGTGTCCAAGAACAAATTTAATTCACACTTCGAGATCACGTGATCGAATCGCATCGTACAGTGGTGCGATTTTAGCTGACGTGAGGCTGGCCCTTAAGGCCAAACAAATCACTTGAGTGATGACTTTCAACCTTTTCTGATTCAGAATCAGGTCAATGTCATTTGAATATTGAACACAGGTATTTTTGATGCCAGATTGGGTGGTACTAGTACCTTAAGGCTGTATCAGAGCAATGGATATAAGCTAGAACACCATCGCTGCATCAAACTGTTGTTTTGCTTGGCATAGTTATTCAGGGATTGTCAGTAGTCATGACAAGCTCCTAGCATAACATCACCAGTCTAAAAATAAAGATTTCGGAGTGTGGCTGCCCATATGGCGGGGTAATAAAAAACGGTCACACACGCAATGTTCCCACCCCTAGTTGATGCATGTGTACCATAGTGTTCAAGTGCTTCGGCTGTTCGGGTGATCCCTGGAGTCTTTTAGCCAGGGTACGACAACAACAACAGACATCATCACAATTGGATCGCAGTTGGATTGAGTCGCATCAGTGGATATTTTGACATCATCCACTTCTACTGATTGACTATAAATAGGGTTTTATAAAATGGGACTTGCTCACTTAAAATTTGGGACTGATCCGTAATAATTTCTCCCGAGTCCTTACATAGTCTTGTAATTGCTTTTTTCTTTCCTCTTGACTTTTCAAGGTTACAAAAATACCTAGTGTTGCGCTCACATTCCTCAATCATTTTAACTCGTGCTCGCACTTGCGCTCAGTTAGCTTTACTGACTTGTAATAATTATAATGTTTGCTTCAGTTTTACATAATTATTTTGCTTAGTTTCATTCATTGGGTTATTGACCAATTGCTGTTCTGCTTCTTGAATATGATATTGTAGCTTACGTTCATCATTTCTTCTTTTGATTGCTAGTGTCTTCCCGTACTCTATGCAAAAATGTTTGATTTCAAGCTTGCAAAGCTCACATGTGTTTATGGATGTGGTAGAAGAGCAAGTAGTATTTAACCGTCTGTCTAATAAATCATTCATGCTGTCTACAAAGTCATTGTTATGAAGGTCGCTGTTATTGAATTTCCACTAGTCTGGGCCACGTGAAAAATCGCTCCTGTTAATCGCCAGTACAATAGCTTTATGGTCAGAGTTAGGAAAAGTTACGTGTTCACTAAAAACACAAAGGGGCAACATTTCCTCAGACAGAAGGCTGTAATCCAGCCTACGGGCCACGAAAGGGTTAACCCTGGACCATGTGAAATCTTCCTCATTTTTGTGAAACATTCTCCAGATGTCTGTCAAATGTAGAGAACGTATAAATCTTCCTTCTGGCTCAAAACAAATCCTCTCTGATTTTATTAGAACATCCTAGATAAACACACCTTTTTGTTCGTGTTTTGCACTCCCAAAAATGGTGTGTTTATGTAGGATTGTGTGTTTATGGTGTGTTTATGTACGTTCTCTACTTCCATTTCGTTCATATAATTAAAAAAAAGGTCCATCCTCACACACACACACACACACACACACACACACACACACACACACGCGCGCGCGCGCGCCGCTATTTTGTTTCGTTCGTTGCTTGATTTTGTTGGTCTGTTTTGTTTTGAAATCAGGCTTACAAAACAACGAAAACAACGAAAACACACACTTTTTATCACCAAAAACATAATTATTTTTAATTTTACAAACATGATGTGAGTTATAAAAAAAAGACACCCATCATGGCAATGAAATACCCACAAGAAATCTATGATCTGTATGAACCAGGTGATCTTGCTGAACCTAGTAAAGACTCGCTTAAAAAAATTAAATCTATTTTGAATGAAGAAAATATAGATGTTATTTATTTAATGGATGTAACTGCTAGTGTAAAGCACGCTATTTCTCAAATACCCAACAAAATAACGATAGAACCACAAGTTAAAGTAATGTTAGCAGTTTACATAGATTATGAATCGGCTAATAAAGAAACAAATGCAAGTATGGATCTCTACTAAACAGCAAACAATCCTTTCTTATAATGACTTTACAGGTGACTGGGCGGATAACGTGTTAAAACAGTTTATTATTGCTTCCGAAGACGTGAACATGAGAGGATCTGGTGGGTCAGAGGGGAAAATATTAGAGATTAAATTAAAACAGTAAATACATACCTATTGTAGGGAACTCATATATTCCCTTACCAAGAGAACTTGTTTTAAAACGTGCTGTTTTAAACATTAAGAATTCAGATAACAAATGTTTTATGTGGTGCATTCTAGCAAAACTTCATTACATCAAGAAAAACGCAGAGAGAGTAACAAAGTATCAACTTTATGTTAACGAATTCAACTTTAATGGAATTGACTTTCCAGTATGCTCTGATAAAATTGATCAGTTCGAATAACAAAACAAACCTATTACAGTTAACGTGTACACGTGATCAGTAGAAGGTAATCTTAAACCAATTCGAGTATTAAACAACTCACCAACGATTGGTGATCCAGATAAAAATCATGTTGATCTTCTTTTAGCAACAGAAGGAACAAACAGACATTACGTGTTAATTCGAACAATAAGCAGACTATTATCACATACAACTGCAGATCATGGAAAACAAGAATTTTGTAGTAGGTGTCTACTTAGTATGCCAAGCATTCATGCAGCAGTTGAACACAGAAAACATTGCATGAGCCCAGTTGACTGTTATACTAAACTTATCACATCAAAGCCAGGCAGTAAGGTGAAGATATGCGCTTTCCTCAGGCAGGCTACTTCTCCTCTTCCCCATAGATCAGTCGAGAACAAACTGACCAATACACAGCTCTCAAAAACTTCATTACTTTCTGAATCCAATGAGTAGTCCTCTCTTTGTCTCTCGCAATCTCTCATTGGCTGACTTCAACCAATCAGTGAATCTAAAACGTATCCATGCAGGGTGCAACAGAAAACTCCTAGTCCACAGTACGATCCTCATGCTTTTCTCAGCCCTTTTCTCCGCAGTTGACTTGGCCATTTTTTTTAATAATTAAAACTTCCGTCGCCGTGGAGGTTATAAATAACACAACTAGTTGGCTGTCACAAAGTAGGCCAACATTTGTGACAGATGAAACGTTGGTCTATTGCACTGTTGGACTTTTGCTAAAGTGAATCTTTGATACATCAGAATCTGAATGCTTAATGTCAGATGATTGCTTATGAGATCATTGATTGTGAGACCAATGACACGTCGGACTACTATAATGCTGGATTATCAAGATAACATCTCCAGTGAGTAGATACACGATGCAAGAAGCTTTTAATTTATATTTTCAGTAAACATCAGCAGTATTTGCCCAGGAGTGGAATTCCTTTTCAACCAGAACTACACACACAATGATTTTCTGAGAGTCAATGTGTCAGACTGTGAGAACGATTTACCAAAGTATCCAGCACAACAGGGACTGGTGTATGGTGTGTGTAATAATGCCACTTCTTTCTGCAGAATGCGTCTGAAAAAGGGGTATGCTTTCTTGCGAATTTATACAATACGTTTAGAATATGAATGCCATTCCAGGCAGTGGAGAATCCAGTGGAAAATCCGTCTTATGCAAAAACTCTTAGCAGAAGTTGCTTGTGGCTTTCATTCCGTTAAAGAAATAATTTTTGAGTGTCAAAAAGAAGTGTATATTCAAAGTATCAACAGCCCTATGGTCATCATGAATATTGAGATCACTGACAAGATGGAGATCATCGTAAAATATGTCACATACAATGCAGGATATGTTGCGGTGGCCAAAGAAATGGAAGCATATTGGACTAATATTGTAAAACATCTACAGCAGGAATTGAATGTTAAAAGTGTATCAACTATAGTTGTGAGTCAGCACACATTACATGGGTTGGATAGAGGGTCTGATTTCAGTAAATTGCATTTCAAATGCAAAAGAGGATTAGAGCTATTATCATGTGGACACATGACATTTGGATCAAAGCCTACAATTAAATGGTTTTTAACATCTTATCTTCAGATTTTCCATTACATTCCTCGTTTGGGATTTAGATATTTGATGGCTCGTTTATCTATTATACCTGGGGATGCAAGACTGGAAACACTTCCTGGTGGGTTGCTCAATTGTTCCAGTGTCCACTATTCTAAACACCAAGATATCTTACAGTGCAACATGAAGACAGAGTGTGAAGATGGACGGGATGAAACAGAACACTGTCCCTTCAGTAGTCCTGGCTGTCAGGGCTTGGTCGCTTCGCACAACAAATGTTATCTATTGGTACACGTTTCAATTGGTCGTGGGCTATTAGGCATTCATCCAGGTCGGTTTTGTGAGAATATAGATATGAATCTGGCTTCTGTAAGAACACATAGAGAAAAGAGAGACACACGGCATTTCTTTGAACGTTATGTTTCTTTCATTGCATATTTTGGTTTGATGATAGGATGGCACTCCCAACCATTCATATATCGCAAAATTAGTCACTGGATTGGCAACTTTGTGGTTTACACTTTACAGCATATCCCATTTAGAACTCAGCGAATAAATGTAGAGGAAATGCTTCTTATTATCCTGTTAAATATGTTAATGGAGTCGTATAGCCCTAGTTATGAGGTATTTAAATATAGCTTTGACTGCATTTTGTGTGAATCCAAATCACAAGGATACAGTATGTTTTACCCATTGACTGGTTTGTTTCCGGCTTCATTTGTGTTTCGGAACACTCGACAAGTGGTGTCAGTTGGCAATGGCAAACATTTCATGCATCACTTCATGCTACCTAATTTCATTAGTTATGGTTATCTTCAGAAAATGCATGATAAAGTATTGACAGACAACAGCTTGTATGTGAAAGGCAATCTTAGTATGCTCAGTCCTAGTCAGTTTGCCAATGCAATAGTAATGTTTAAATGTGACGACAATGAAAAGGTCATGCATTACACTCTGGTGTGTGACTTTAATAAAGACTGTCTGGACCTCAGTGATGAAACATTTTATGAACATCCAGAATGTCCTGTTTTTATGTGTAAAAATGGTCAATGTGTGCTGGACAGTCAGCACTGCAATGGATACTCTGATTGTTTTGACAACTCTGATGAGCATTGCCATTCATACAGACGAATAGAGAACCTCATGTTTCATCCCCAAAACAAAGGCCTTTACATCAACTTAGATGGCACTGGCTACTTCACCCGGCAGTCAATAAGAGGCAATGATCCATGTCCAGACAGTCATTATCGTTGTACAGCAGAGTGGCTGTACTGTCTGCCTGTCTACACTCGGTGCAACGGAATGTCTGACTGTGTTTATGGAGAAGACGAACAGGACTCTATCTGTGAGAAAGCGGCCTGTCCTGGTTTTTACCAGTGTCAAGATTCACGAGTTTGTGTTCATGGAGATCATCTGTGTGATGGTTGGGGTCAGTGTCCAAAGCAGGATGATGAACTGATGTGCGATATGGCCACCTGTCCCCAAGGATGTCTATGTGATGGATATTATTTTACATGTAGTAAACATTTTCTACCTGGTCTTTTTCCTAGTCTTAGATTTGTAGATGCTACAGGCACAAAAATGACTTTAGCAGATTTCAGGATCAATATTTATTTAGTTGGAATGATTTTGTCTGATTGCTTTCTGTTTAATATATCTTATATAAATCATAGAAATATACAACACATTGATCTTTCCAAGAACCATATAAAGTTCTTTAATGTTGCCCATGTTCTTTCGTTACCACATCTAAGGACCCTTGTATTAGCGAACAATCCCATAAATCACCCAACAAACACACTGGGAAAGCATGTTAACTATCATCTGAGACGAGTGAGTCTGTTTAATACATATCCCAATATCATCAACACCTTATTGTCTATATACTTTTATCAAGCGGAAGGGTATAATCTATCTCACTCTAATACAACAACCTTCTGTTCGATTGGTTTTAAAAATGCACCACGACTGACTGAAGTTGACGTACGATGGAATCCAGTTGACAGTTTTCCATGGGTTTCCTTGTCAGACTCTGTGCACCTAAGAACACTTTTTTCATCAGACTACAGGTTTTGTTGTCAGAGTTTATTCTTTCAACATTTGGTAACACTAAAATGCCATTCACCTTTCACTGTCTTACAAGCATGTAGAACACTGTTACCGTCCGAATTATATAAAATGGTGTTTGGGTTAACTGGTATATTTGCCGCAGTAGGAAATTTTGCCTGCTTTGTAGTTTCGTTTTCTCTTTCTAAACTGTTTGTTAAACGTTCCCTGAAGTCCGTTAGACAGTTACAGTTTGCAAATATGTGTACGGGAATTCATGTTGGGATCACAATTGTAGCAGATGGACATATGCATGATAAATACATACAAAAGGAAAGAGAATGGGTCAGCAGTTTACCTTGTAAAGTGAGTGGATTTCTGTGGCTTATGTCCAGCGAAGTAACCGTGCTGGTCATCATGTTGGTCAGTTTGACCCATGTGGTATTTCTTCGTTTTCCTGGTGCAGCAAAGCGGGTTAATGAAGATGTCATGGACATAGCTTTCTTTTTGGCATGGCTTGCTGGAGTTGTGTTATCACTGATACCGTTTCTTCCTGGGTTGTCACACTGGGGTGTCCATGGCCAATCCGGTCTGTGTCGTCTGGCCATCATTACTCGCTATGAACACATGCCGTCGTTCAAGTGGTTTTGTGTTATTTCGGTCTTAAATTTCATTCTTTGCATACTAATTGTAGTTTTCATAATTATCAATCAAAAACAAGTACCAGCTTACAGGATTCAGTTAGACTCCACAAAAAGGTTTCTTTATTTTGACATTCATTTCATCACAAAAATTGCAGTTACTGTCACTGCGTGTTGGTTGACGTTTGGTTTGGTTGTGATGATGACCACAGCTGGTGTCACTGCTTTGCACAGGATCCAGGAGACCATGGTGGTGTTTGTCTTACCACTCCACTCTGCTCTCTGTCCTGTTCTCTGTGTGTGGACTGTCCTCACAGAACGACAAGGAAAAGCACAAGAAGATAAAATGTTAAAAATGTTGCAAGCAAGCGCTGTTCGTTTGGGAAATGTTCCGCAAAGCAAACCATGAATCTATCTACATTTTGCTTACTTATAAACAGAAAAGTATTGGTATCGGTGATAAGGGTTGTATAATAAAGAATGTAAACTATTTTAAAATAGTAATCAAGGTATCGCCATCAAGGCTTCTGGCTTTATTTAGAAACAACATATAAAACCAATTCTTGTGAACAGAATAAAATGTTAAAATGGTGTAAACAATGCTAATTACACTTTACAGAGGGACACACAACATTGTCATATATCATCCAGGCTAAATCCCACAATAATCAGATTAAACATGCCTGTGGCTTCTTTACTGACTTTCTTTCAATAATAAACGTAAGCGAAAATAGCTGATCAGTTGAAAGTTACCCCGTGAAACATCTGGGCAGGCTTTTTTAGTGTTTGTAAATACCCCCTGCCTTGGCAATGGGCATCGGGATAGAAAAAAGGTGCTGACGGCATATGATTTTGCCCACCAAAATGCGTAAAAACACAAATTATTGTTTTAGATTTTCCTGGGGACAAAACTGCTGAAATGTGAAATCCAGGCAAGTGATGAGCATAAGCCATAACACGACAGCTACCCTGTGTTCCTCTATAAGTTGATATATTGTCTATGCTATCCATCGTCTGCTATGTTGCAGGAAGAAAGACTGTGGTAAACCAGCTTGCTTTTTGAGAGATTTTTACTCAGCATCATGTTGTGCTGACTGGGAAAAGTGCAGTTGGACACAACATTCACTATGATGTCCTCATTCCATTGAACGTTGGATACACCAGTTTCAGCATACCAGCATGGTCAAATGTGCATTCTGTGTTTCCCCACTTTTGCATTGCTTAGTCGGCATTCTTCTTTTGGGAATGTTATTTGAAAAGCAAAAGAGCAACACAGGTTCATGTTTAGAGGTGACATCCAGTCAAAATTTCAAAGCCCTTCTTCACTCTCAACAACCTCTGTCTTCTTAATTCCATTCATTTCGGGGGAAGGGGGAGATGTGAGTGCAAGGGGTGAGCTCTATGACTGCATAAATATACAGGATGCTGTCATCATCCTCTAGCATACAAATGACTCCATGGACATTAAAAATACTGTAAGAAAATAAAAACGTTTTTATAGGGCTTTATAGCAAACAAAAAGCCTAACCTTTTCTGGGGTAAATTGGAAAAAATAAACAATTTTAGATCTGTGTTTGCTGCTCTTAGGCATTATCAACAATTTGAAGTGGAAAGGAATTACAGCATCATTTTTGTGCACTTGATATCGATGTTCCATAAAATGACATTTGCTGGGATGTAGTGGCTGCCCTGATACAAACTGATGACGAAATATATACAACATTATCATTTTTGATATACAGGGACTGCTGTTGTGTCACCTGTGTCTCTATATGTGCAAAATAACCCCTAATTTGCCCACAACAGCACTAAATCTGGGATATATGGGACGCACGGCGCAAATAGGTTAGATGTGCATAGTTCGAACAAAAATAAATTCGCCACTGCCTCGTTGTATAGACTATAATTTCGTCCATTTCTGATGGCAACAATTTTTTTTTTTTTTTTTTTTTTTGTGTTATTAACCACCACAATAGCCGTTGGCACCACACTGATATAAAAACTGTGCCAGGGAAAGGCATTTCACCAGAGTCTGTTACCCGAAGACATAGTGTTCTTAAAGGGACACCCTGACGGATGAGTTTTTGCAAGAAACACGTCGAGATCACCAGGAAAACACCCTTTACAGAGATCGCAACACTCACTTTGCTCTGGGGTTTCCTAGAAATGAAACCGTCAAATCAGCGATTCCTCCTTGGCGGAGGTGCTGGAAGTCATATTCTGTCACCCAAAGAGAAGACATGTGCCGTCTCTTTTCTAATGGCCGCCTGCTTTTAGACCAAATCGTTTGCCGAAATGTTTCGCAATACAAGACTTTTTTTCCTTTTTAATTTTATACAGTTTATCTAAAAAAAAGTTTGGCTCACAACAAAGGAAATAGCTACAATTTTTTTTTTACTGCACTACAAAAAAAAAGAAAAACACTTCAACCACAATGAGCGACCTCCACCCACCCCATCCAAAATGGCTTCTCTCTCCGGCATCTCCGCCAAGGAGGAATCGACGTCGGTTTAATTTCTAGGAAACCAGAGCAAAATGAGTGTTCCGATCCTTGAATAGGCTGTCTTTCTGGTGATCTCGACGTATTTCTTGCAAAACCTCATCCGTCAGGGTCCACCTTAAAAGTTGGGTGATAAGAATAGGCTTAACGTTATACAAGTTATAAAGGAATTCCTAGAGTGGCAGACACCAACTTTTCTATTCCCAGGCACGTTTAACAGATATTTTAAGCTGAAACATGGCTGGCATTTTAAAGGGCTTAAACAATCGATTTTAAAACTAATTTTATATGTATTCATACCAGCAGTTTTGTTATCTAATATCATTTTTCTGCAAATGGTGTATCAAACTTCAAACATAGTAATAAATAAAATCAAAACTAAGGAAGATCTCGAAGGTCTGTTTTCTGTGCATTTGTTAGGAGTCTTATTTGTATCTTGTGGATGCAGATCTGACTTCATTTGTTTTTTGTTTGTTTGTTTCTTTGTTTTAAATCCGTTATCTTTGGATTCTTCGTGTACAGTCCAGCAGAGGCATTGCAGGGAAGGTGGACCGAGGATAGACAGATGTTTCCCCCTCCACCGCTGATGCGTCTGTTGATTAATGTCACTTACTGTTCACATAATATCAGTTCGATGTTTTGTTAACCAATCGTCGATTCTAAAGCATTTTAGTTGTCATGTTTACAGAATGTAAGCCAATTGTGTTCCCTTCATTTGCATTAGTTTGTTCGGTGTTTTTTAATTGGTGACAGAAACGTCAATCGCTCCAATCGGTTCTTCTTCTTCCTCTTCTTTGTCGTCAATGTCGTCGTCGTCTTCTTTTTCTTTTTCTCTTTCTTCTTCTTCTTCTTCGTCGTCGTCGTCGTCGTCGTCGTCGTCGTCGTCGTATTCTTCTTCTTCTTTGTCGTCGTCATCGTATTCTTCTTCTTCATCTTCTTCTTCTTCGTCTTCGTCGTCGTCGTCGTCGTCGTCGTCTTCTTCTTCTTCTTCTTCTTCTTCTTCTTCTTCTTCTTTTTCTTCATCTTCTTCTTCTTCTTCTTCTTCTTCTTCTTCTTCTTCTTCTTCTTCTTCTTCTTCTTCTTTTTCTTCTTCTTCTTCTTCTTCGTCATCGTCGTCGTCGTCGTATTCTTCTTCTTCTTCTTCTTCTTCTTCTTCTTCTTCTTCTTCTTCTTCTTCTTCTTCTTCTTCTTCTTCGTCTTCGTCGTCATCATATTCGTCATCATATTCTTCTTCTTCTTCTTCTTCTTCTTCTTCTTCTTCTTCTTCTTCTTTCTTCTTCTTCTTCTTCTTTTTCTTCTTCGTCTTCGTCGTCGTCATCGTCATCGTATTCTTCTTCTTCTTCTTCTTCTTCTTCTTCTTCTTCTTCTTCTTCTTCGTCCTCGTCGTCCTCGTATTCTTCTTCTTCTTCTTCTTCGCCGTCGTCGTCGTCGTCGTCGTCGTCTTCTTCTTCTTCTTTGCTTTGGGCAGCCAACTTCATCAGGTTGAAGATTCTGCCGCACTTTGTGTGATACGAAGATAAGAAATAGCAAATCAGAAAGCGAAGGAATTAATGATGGATGATTCATTTTTCTTTATTGGGGATAATAGTTTAAGCAGCATTGCTTTTTTTCATCAAGTCCTCAAGCAGACAAATAGAAAACGAAGAAAAAAATCCAAACATAAATACAAAGAACAACAGAAGGAAAACAAATGGATGAAGAAAATACTTATAAAGATGCACCCTGACGGATGAGTTTTTGCAAGAAACACGTCGAGATCACCAGAAAGACAGCCTTTTCCAGGATCGGAACACTCACTTTGCTCTGGGTTCCTAAAAATTAAACCATCAAAACGGCGATTCCTCCTTGAGAGTGAGTAGCCATTTTGGATGGGGTGGGGAGGTCAGTTATTGTAGTTGAAGCGTTTTCTTTTTTTGTAGTGCAGATAAAAAGAAGAGGAGCTATTTCCTTTGTTGTCAGCGAAACTCCTTTAGACAAACTGTATACAAAAAAAAAAAAATAAAAAAGAAAAAAAGGCTTGTATTGCGAAACGTTCGTGCAAACGATTTGGTCTAAACGCAGGCGGCCATTAGAAAAGAGACGGCAAACGCCTTCTCTTTGGGTGAAATAATTTGACTTCCAGCACTTCCGCCAAGGAGGAATCGCCTTTTTGATGGCTTGATGATTTATGTGAAACCAGAGCAAAGTGAGTGTTGCAATCTCTGTAAAGGGTGTTTTCCTGGTGATCTGAACGTGTTTCTTACAAAAACACATCCGTCAGGGTGCCCCTTTAAACAAAATAATTGTCTGCCCCCATCCTTTTTTCCACACAGGGGTAATACAAAAATAAAATGAACATAACATTTAATTAGTCCACATGGGATTGTGTAGATCTATGGGATCTTTTGATCTTAATAATTTTTTTAAGTTCGTGTGGGCATATGATCTTTATTTCGCATTAGATCTATCCGTTGAAGACCATTCTGGCTAGCAAAGAGCTCACCGTGGACGAACCCCGACCGTCACAGCTCTTGCCCTTCATTAGTTTGTAATTGTTTTGAACTGAATCATTGACAGCAAAGAGAAAATGACTTTTTATGACAGAAACAGAATGGTGGGTAATGTTTAGTGGTAGGTACTATTCTATCTACACATGTACTGAATGGTTCATATTATTTGTTTTTGCATTTTCCCTTAAAGACCCACCACGTCACGTGTCAAAATCACGGTTTTCACGTGTTTTCCATCTTATAGCTGCTAAGAAATCTTAAGAAATATTCGTAGCATAAGAGGGAATGTGACACGTGACGTGGGGGGTCTTTAAGGTTGATGATGATTGTGGGGGGGGGGGGGGGGGGGGGGGGGGGGGGGGGGGGGGGGGGGGGGGGGTTCCTTTCCCATACAAGAATGCTCGGTATTGTTTAAAGTAGCTTATGTTCATTTCTCGGTGCTGGCTTTTGCTTGCTTCATTCTTTCTTTATGCACAATATAATTTGTTGAATAGTTATTGGAATTCGTTCCGTTTCTTTTTATTACCAAAACCAAAATGTGTTGTATGATCAGTATTGGCGTTTTGCTGCCATTGTTACCGTTCTTGTTTTTAAGGTGAAGTAAATATTGAATGGTTAAAAAAACTGCAAAAAGAACACAAAAAGAATGTTTGTAAATGATGGATCTCCTTTTCATAAACCGATATTAAATCTGTGATAGAAATGTTTTGGGTTTTTTAAAAGTCAATGAACGACTTAGCTGAATCGTTTCACCGCCAGATGGCGCTTCAAGTGGTCAAAACCTAGTAGTAATCTTTGTTGGGGAGAGAGAGAGGGGGGGAGGGAGTCACTCTCTCTCTCTCTCTCTCTCTCTCTCTCTCTCTCTCTCTCTCTCTCTCTCTCTCTCTCGCTCTCCCCAACGAAGATTACTACTAGGTTTTGACCGCTTGAGTGTCGCGCCACCTGGCGGTGAAAGGAGTCAGCTAAGTCAACCATTAAAGCGATTATCAGAGAGTAAGATCTACCCTTTTTTCAGAATCATTTGTCGGAATAGTTATGAAAGGGGACAGACTTGCTTTGTGGAATTCATGTAGGTTCTCTCCCCAGAATTACATGTGCCTGCAGATTTTTTTTTTTACATTTGTTTACATCGACATGCACATACAAACACGCACGCACGCACGCACGCACGCACGCACGCACACCCACACCTACATACAAACATGCGCGCGCACATATTATATCTACACGCACGCACACACACCCGCACGCACGCACACACGCACGCACACGCACACACGCACGCACGCACACACACGCACGCACACCACACACACACACACACACACACACACACACACAATCTCCGGTTGTAAAGTACTCCCCTTTCGTCTTATTTCCCGTATACTTGCTGCAAACCACGCCAGTGCATGCCTCAAAATCATCAATACAACAAGCGGCACAAGCTATGTTTGTAAATAGCAACAGGAAGACATATATAATTCAACAGTACCTGGGGATGTAATGACCGTAGGGTGGGTGGTTGGTTGGCTGGTTGGTTGGTTGGTTAGTTGGTTGGTTGGTTGGCTGGTTGTTTAACTGGCTGGCTACCTGGATGGTTGGTTGGTTGGTTGGCTGGCTGGTTGTCTAACTGGGTGACTGGCTATTTGGATAGTTCGTTTGATCTTTCGTTCGTTCTTTACTCAGTCAGTCAGTGAGTTAGTCAATGTTAGTGAGTAAAAGAGTGAACGAGTGAGTGATTTGGAAAATTGGTTGGTTGGTTGGTTGTCTGGTTGGTTTGTCTGGTTGGTTGGTTGGCTGGCTGGCTGGCTGGCTGGCTTGCTGGATTACAGTCAGTTGGTGCCTTTCTTGAAGGGTATATACGCCCTTTCAAGGCAAGGGGAAAATGTCTTACAGGTGGGCCTGATCAAGTTGTTCCACTGGCAAAACGTATGCACTGTGTCAGTATTTTCAAGCGTGTTTTTTGATACTTTATTCTTTGGACGATCTTTCCTGGTTTATTCCTTTGCCTTGTTCTATTTGTGGCTGGGGTATCTATTTCCATGTATCCACCGAATGCCGCCTTAATATGTATGATGACTGCTACGAAGACAGTGGGTATTTCTGGTATCTCGATGTCGTCGTTAAAGCTTTGAAATTGATTTCGTTTTATTTTCTGTTAATATTGTTCTCGCTCCACGAAAGCGAACAATCGAGGAGTATGTTGCTGTTTTTGGTTTTTGATGGGTT
Organism: Phymorhynchus buccinoides; assembly: GCA_017654935.2. Taxonomy (NCBI): domain Eukaryota; kingdom Metazoa; phylum Mollusca; class Gastropoda; order Neogastropoda; family Raphitomidae; genus Phymorhynchus; species Phymorhynchus buccinoides. The sequence goes on from CM065691.1 coordinate 9,470,226, forward strand.
TTTTGTTCTAACCTAACGTTGATGTGTTTCCCTTGAACTGCTGGTTCCAGATTCTGCGACCTGACAATCCAGGTGTTGCTGTGATTTTGGATTGGAAATGAGCTGTGTGAGAACAACACCACTGTAGGGCCTACGGCACAGAAGTTGGGACAGCAATAAAAATGGTTGTCTGTCTGTGTGATTGTTACACGTTTTCTTTTATATCTAAAACTAACTGATGGATTTTGATACATACATACATACAAACACGTAAGCATACATTGTAATAGCTTACAGACATACATACGTCGCACACTCACAGGCACGCATTCAAACACATATATACACACACACACACACACACACACACGCACGCACACGCACACGCACGCACACGCACACGCACACTCGCACGCGCGCACGCGCGCACGCACACGCACGCGCGCGCGCGCGCGCGCACACGCACACGCACGCGCACGCGCACACGCACACGCACACGCACACACACACACACACACACACACACATTCGACATATGACAGGCAGCGGCGAGAATACTGCTCGTTCAGTTGTTGCCTGTCTGTCGTTACCGACAATGACTGCCTGATAGTAGAGGGGGGCAGCTGCTATTCTGGCAGGCTGAGCTATAATTTGTGTATAATGAGGCAACGAGTACAAAGCGATCAATAGAAATGCATAACAAATGAGTGCAACAAACAAAAATATGTATTGCGACCAAAATAAATAGTATCACGAAATGAATTATGTCGACTTCATTTTGAACAATACCACTCAATGACACCATGAATTTTCAGCATAATGGTTTTTTTATCAGATGCTACAAACCATAAAATAAAGTGCACAGGTACGAACCACATTAATCTATTATGTTAACATCTCTCTCTCTCTCTCTCTCTCTCTCTCTCTCTCTCTCTCTCTCTCTCTCTCTCTCTCTCTCTCTCTCTCTCTCTCTATCTCTCTCTCTCTCTCTCCCTCTTTCTCTCTCTCTTAATTAGCTTATCTCATTACCCTGAATAAATAACATTTCGTCGTCGTCGTCGTCGTCGTCGTCTCTCTCTCTCTCTCTCTCTTCTCTCTCTCTCTCTCTCTCTCTCTCTCTCTCTCTCTCTCTCTCTCTCTCTCTCTCTCTCCTCTCTCTCTCTCTCTCTCTCTCTCTCTCTCTCTCTCTCTCTCTATCTCTAACTTTTAGGAGTTAGTATAGATACTAATCTTACTTGGCAATCTCATATAACCACTTTCAGTAAGCGTATATCACAGAAAATAGTTTAGCTTTCAAAACTAGATATAAATGCCCGAAAACACTTTTACCATGCTTTCATCCAATCATGCATCGACTACTCCTCAACTATATATGATTCCAGCAGTGCTAACACACTGAAGCCATTGTTAAGGGCCCACAAACGAGCTCTCAAAGCAAGTACTGAATAAATCATCTTCGCTAAATCCTCAAGACTACATGAAACTAGACGTTTTACCATTATCATATAAACTTGAATATAACAAAGCAGTAATGATGTTTAAAATTATGAACGGATTAGCACCCCCATCACTCACAGCAAATTTCCCCCTTAACCAATCAAGATATACAAATAATATACTTATAAGAAAACCTAGAATCGACCTCTTCAAAACCAGCATGATCTACTTTGGTGGCACTCTGTGGAATTCTATTCCACTGCATATTAATGGAAAGAACAGCCTTCATTCATTTAAAACAGCATACAAAAAGCTCTTGCTTGACAGAGTGACTACAAACACCTAAATCCCAGCTTTAAAGAAGTTTATTGCCAATTAATCAATTTCTAAGGGTTTGTTGTCTTCAGGAAAGGAATATTATGTTTTGTTACTATGCTTACCAATTTCAATGTATGAATTATGTTGTCATAATCATTCTTCGCTATAATCACCTGTTTTCTCGAGTAGCCACATTTTACAGTATCCTTTTTTTTCAAAATCCCCATTCCCCATCTCCCCTTTGCTGGTTATGTATATAATATGTAAATAATGTCTTGTTTTTTTATGATTGTTGCTTTTCTTAGTATGCTTTTTTTAAAAAAAATTGTTCTTAAATTTATTTGTTTGTTGCTTTCTTGTTGTTTGAGTCAGGTGAAAAAAAGCTTATCTCATTACCTGAATAAATAACATTTCGTCGTCCGTCGTCGCACCGAAAACCACAACAAAACACAAACAATAAAACATCAGCTGTAATTAATTAGCTTATCTCATTACCCTGAATAAATAACATTTCGTTCGTCGTCGTCTCTCTCCCCCCCCCCCCCTCTCTCTCTCTCTCTCTCTCTCTCTCTCTCTCTCTCTCTCTCTCTCTCTCTCTCTCTCTCTCTCTCTCTCTCTCTCTCTCTCTCTCTCTCTCTCTTCTCTCTCTCAAGCCCATTGTGTGCTTGTTCTTTTCCCTCAATAAACAAATGTTTCAAATGTTTCAAATGTGTATCTCTCTCTCTCCTCTCCTCTCCCCTCTCTCTCTCTCTCTTCTCTCTCTCTCTCTCTCTCTCTCTCTCTCTCTCTCTCTCTCTCTCTCTCTCTCTCTCTCTCTCTCTCTCTCTCTCTCTCTCTCTCTCTCTCTCTCTCTCTCTCTCTCTCTGTCTTTGTGTGTTAAAAATCACCCAGATTCCATGTCCCGTTTCTAACCCAGACTTTCAATCTAATCGGAGATACCAGGGATTCTTTCCAACAGAACCCTGTCGATCAGATTAACCTTCCCTGGCCCAGCGGAAGTGACCTGTGATCTCCTCCCGCCTCTGGCACCAACGAGGACTCGCGTCACCGGAGAGTGCCCAACATGGGAGATTACTCCATGTGCATTAGCGCTTCAGCGGAAGTTTGTAATACGCTGGAGGGGAGGGGAAAAAATACAAGGCAGAGCCATTTGCAAGTGATGTGATAACTAGGTGAAAAAGAAAGATAGAAGAGAGAAGGGAGAGAGGGGGACAGAGAGAGAGACAAAGAGAGACAGAGTCAGAGAGAGAAAGACATAGATTGACAGATACAGAGACAGCGAGAGATCTAAATGAGGAGAGAGAATGGGAGAGAGGGACACTTACACACACGTGCGCGCATGATCACACACATTCTCTTTGAGTTTGAATTTGAGTTCTCTCTCTCTCTCTCCGTCTCATCTCTTCTCTCTCCTCTCTCGCTCTCTCTCTCCTCTCTCTCTCTCTCTCTCTTCTCACGTTTAGTGGAAGGACGTAAAACTGAAGAAAAGCAACAGCATTGAGAGATAGAGTGACAGAGAGAGAGGAGAGAGAGAATACGAATACGAATACGAATGTTTTATTGAGGGTAAAAAAGGATAAGCTACAATAGCTTCTTTACACCTTGCCCTCTCACTCACACATTCATACCATGCATCAAGCAAAGAAAATTTGACATAAAACAATCAAGTCAATAAAATGGAACAAAACATTGGCACATGAAATAATTGAAAAAGAAATCAAAAATGGGATTTAAAGCAAACATGGATAATACTTAACAATGGTGAACTTGAATTGGTAGTTTAAATTGAGTACGACAAAAAGGGGAAACCATTTTGAGACAATGACAATTTTTTCAGAATAAACCCAATTTTAAGGAAGAACAACAAAAACAAACAACAAAAAACATTATAAGATAACATGGGAATATGAGAGGGACAGTGAGAGAGAGAGAGAGAGAGAGAGAGAGAGAGAGAGAGAGAGAGAGAGAGAGAGAGAGAGAGAGAGAGAGGAGGAGAGAGAGAGAGAGAGACAGAGAGAGAGAGAGAGAGAGCGAGATTATTTAGGGGGAGGGGTGTGTGCGGAGGTTTAAATGGGGGTCTGGAAGAGAGGGAGGAGGCTAGAATGAAGGGGGAAAGACCCAGGGGCAGATGACACAAGATAATGAGTGGGTCTGGAAATCGATATTATTGAACTGAATAGATGGTGTGGGTTAGGAAGGGTTGGGGGGGGGAATATTCAATAAGGGTAAGAAAATGGAATGGATTCTAAAACAATAAAGACTTGAAAGGAAGAAGTGTTTGTGTGTGGTGCGTGTATGTGTGCACGCGTGTTGGCGCCATTATGTGTGTGAATGTGTGAGCGTGGGCGTGTTTGCGTGTGCATACGTGTGTGTGCATGCGTGTGCATATGTGTGTGTGTGAATGTTTGTGTGTTGTGTGTGTGTGTCTGAAAGGATATGAGCATGCGCAAGTGTCTTTGAAAACTGAATAGGATTGTTGCAAATATACTAAATAATTTATCTATCTCTCTGTCTCTCTCTCTCTCTCTCTCTCTCTCTCTCTCTCTCTCTCTCTCTCTCTCTCTCTCTCTCTCTCTTTCCCTCTCTCTCTCTCTCTCACTCTCTCTCTCACTCTCTCTCTCTCTCTCTCTCTCTCTCTCTCTCTCTCTTTCCCTCTCTCTCTCTCTCTCACTCTCTCTCTCTCTCTCTCTCTCTCTCTCTCTCTCTCTCTCTCTCTCTCTCTCTCTCTCTCTCTCTCTCTCTCTCTCTCTCTCTCTCTCTCTCTCTCTCTCTGCAAAGCCATTTCCCCTACTCTAAGTCCACACCCTAATCAATAATCACACACAAGTAGTGATTGAAACATCCCCAAACAAGGGAGTAAGTAACAATCACTGCACTGCAGTGTCAGCTCTGGAATACATCACATTGTCAATTTCCACGTTTGTTTCCCTTGATGATTTTTTATTTTCGTGGAGGCGTGGTCTGGAAAGAAAGATTGGATTATATGACGAGGATGGAAAATTAATAGATTGATGGGTTTTGAAATTATAGTGTTTCGTTCTTCTTGTTTTCTCTCTCAATGGCTTCTGTCTTCATTTTATCTGTGAGTTCACTTGCTGTTGTTTGGTTGGTGTGTGTTTTTAAGAAAATTGTTTCCAGGAAAGGGAGGAGGGAGTGAATGAAGTGGGTGAGGGTGAGGTATTATTTCCCTTGTTTGTCACAATCTTTTGATCACATTAAATGGTTTTTTATCTTTCTGACGAGTATGTGGTAGGTTTGTTAATGTTAGTGACTGCCCTTATGCTTGTGTGTGTGTGTGTGCGTGCGCACAAGCGTGTGTGTTACTGAGAGAGTGAGAGGGGGTGGGAAGAGAGAGGGGGTGGGGAGAGATAACTTCTTTAGGGCATAGACTCCCTCTCTCTCTCTCTCTCTATCTGTCAGTCTTCTCTCTCTCTCTCTCTATGTCAGTCTTTCTCTCTCTCTCTCTCTCTCTCTCTCTCTCTCTTTCTCTTATTTCTCTCTCTCTCTCTCTCTCTCTGGTTATGATGCTGATTCAATCTGTTCTGAATTGCAGAGTGACATTAATCTAGTTGACTGGACAGAGCAAAATAATATGGCATTACATCCAATAAATATAAATTCATGTTAATCACAACACGACAAAAGAGGCAAAACTTTAAAAATCAATTAAGAACACCGACTATCTATGAAAAATCTCTAGAAGAAGTTACTTCACACAAATTACTCGGCTATGCATTGACAACTTATCATGGTCAAAACACATGGAAATACTGGCCAAGAACAGTTTCAAAAAAGTATTCCAGCTCAATAGAATAAAGCACTTTTTGGATCAACATACCCGTAAACTTTTTTTCCATGCCTATATTCAGCCTGACATTGATTATGCATCAACATGTTGGGATTCAGCTAGTAAAAACACACTAAAACACGTTGAAAGATTATATAAACGTTCTCTTAAACTCATACTCCTTAAATCGTCCTCCCTTGAAACCAATGACTATAAAGAACTCAACATTCTACCATTTGATTTGAAATGTCTACTAAACAAAGGTACCCTTATGTACAAGATCATAAATAAGTCAGTACCAAAATATCTTATTACTACATTTAAAGTCCATGCAATTCGAAGCAAAACCAAATTAATAATGCCCCGCCCCAGAACAGATCTATATAAAGCATCCCTTACATACTCATGTGGTAAACTGTGGAACTACATCCCTGATAATTTCAAAAATAAAACTAGCGTATCTTCCTTCGTAAATCTTATCGCAAGTACATAATGGACAATCTTGTTCATGAGTTGTGTTAATGAGTGTTTCTACAAACATCAACTTATGCCAAGATTCTTGTAAATCTTTTATGCAATGCATCTCTGCATATCTGTATGAATGACTCATTCTCCTTCCCTCTCTCTCTCTCTCTTTCTTTCTCTCTCTCTCTCTCTCTCTCTCTCTCTCTCTCTCTCTCTCTCTCTCTCTCTCTCTCTCTCTCTCTCTCTCTCTCTCTCTCTCTCTCTGTGAGTGAGTGCATATCAGGAAAGCGGAAGGCTGCCTTGTGAAAGTTCTCTCGTTAATTAACGCGTTTATGCTAATTTCTAGCTAACTAAGTGACACCAACTTGTACCATAACGTAGCTAAGAAAGTGTACAACAAAATGCCGACTTCAAATACAACTTTTCGTGCAGTGTGTGGACGCTTTGCGGCCGTCTTGTTTTCCTTCATGGATCGACGAGCAAGAAAAGCAGCCTCCATGTTTAATCTCACTGTGCGTGCAAAACGAGGTCAAGTGAACTGCGTGTTTCTCACTGTCATCTTGATACAAGTGCTACTGTGTGCCAATGACATTTCTCGTAATCCGGGTCCGGAAAATGACATGGAAAAAACACTGCAAGGTATGTTTGAAAAGCAAGAAAAGAAAATGGAGAGCCTTTTTTGTCAACATTTTGATACTCGGTTTGAGAAAATGAGTGACCAGTTGTTGGACAGGGTTCATCGTTCTATGGAAGCCATGACAAACAAAATTGAAAGTCTGTGTGCTAGATCGACTCAACTGGAAGAAAGCCACCTCGATTTACTGCAAACAACTCAATCGAACACCCAGACATTGAATGTGCTCGAGCAGAAAATGGACAGTCTTTTCAAGGAGCTTGACGATAAGATTGATAAACTGGAGTCTTTTTCAAGGAGAGACAATCTGAAGTTTTTCAATGTCCCTGTTTCTCCCAACGAAACCTACGAAACCTGTGCCAGAAAAATTGTTGACGTTCTTCAGAACACTGTTCCTGGCAAGACATGGACACGCGACGATGTGGTTCGTGCACACCGTCTGTACCCTCATAGTGCCAACAACAACAACAGGCCACCACCCATGATTGTCAAGTTGACGAAATGGGGTGACAAGATGGACATTCTCACCAAAGGACGAGACAAGCTGAGCCAGAAAGGTGTGAAGGTGGCGGCAGATCTCACCACTCGACAACAGGCTGTCCTCAAGGACCACCGCAGCAATGGGCTCCATGCCTATTTCAGAGGCAACCAGCTGGTCGTGGCAGGCCCGCTACGCCCTCACCCAAGAAGCTATGCAGATGCAGCAAGACGTGGCACCTTCTCCAACCAGTCCCCCAGATCAGCGAGGCCAGACCAGGCGTCCTCCATACGTGGCACCTTCTCCAACCAGTCCCCCAGATCAGCGAGGCCAGATCAGGCGTCGTCCAGACGTGGCACCAGTGACGAACCCAATCCAGCGACCCCCGCGAGAAAGGAAGACCCCCCATCCTCCAACAGCTTGATTCAGCTGCAAGACAACAGCAGTGACAGTGAAAGTGCACTGGCTGGTGTCCCCCCTGCTCAGACCTCGTCTGCATGTGAGTCCAGCACTTCGCTTGATTCAGTGCAGCAGGAGAGGCAGGAGAGGCAGGCACACCAAGAAGAAGAAGGCCAGACTCATGCTGATGACGATCACGGCACTGGAGAAGAAGGCGTGACTGTCAACCCGCAAGAAGAAAGCACAAAAACGGAAACCCCCAAACCTGATGACGTCATGGCAGGAAAATCTCAACCTCAAAAAAACATTACAATGGATGACACAGCCGTCTTTTTCGACGCTGTCAGCGCTGTTGCTAACCCCCCCACCCCCTCTCCTCCTGAACCCCCAGCCCCCTCCATTGAAAGCTCTGTATCTGAAGTAAGCAACCACGTGCAAAGCGAGAACAGCGTGCATAATGAAGAAAGCTTGCAAGACGTGTCTGACTCTCAGCCGGTTACTCGTGCTAGATCGCGTGTGAAAAGCAAAAATGACAAAAACAAACGGCAAATGACACTGAGTGAGAGTGTGGATAGAAGCAGTCGTACACAAAGTGTGGGTTCTTGTGTTTCTTCTGTGTCAAGTAATACTGATGCTAAAGCATAGGATTATGGCCCGGTCCATAGCAAAAGTGCCTGTCCATCCACAAAAAAGAATGTGAGTTTTCTTACTTATAACATTGAAGGGTTGGGTAGGCTGTATGAAAGTGGGGTTCGTTCTTACATTTCTAATTTTGATTTTGTTCTGCTTGTGGAAACTTTCTCTACGTCTTTCCCTTCTCATTTGTTTCCATTTCATGATGTATTTTTGTCTCCCGCTATTAAGATAACTGATGCTGTAACAGCCAGGCTATCTGGAGGTGCTGTACTGTTAGCTAAAAAAGAATTAAATGGTTGTGTTGAGCAAGTTCATGTTGAAGCTGACAATACTGTGGTGTTGAAACTTTCGAAAGACTTACTTGAAACAGAAAAAGACGTAATGTTGATGGGGTGCTATATACCCCCTGTGAACTCTGTGTATTACAAGGAAACAGACATTTCAAATGGCATATCTCTGATTGAACAGTGTATGCTGGACGTTATCGAGCAAACTGGTGATCTTCCATTTATCATTTTAGGAGACTTGAATGCCAGAACAGGGTGTGAAAATAGTGTTCCTATGAATGACGTTGATGTAGCTTTTGATGTATTCAACTCTGATGAAAGTGATGATGTGAGTGAGTCAGTTAAACGAGTTTCTAAGGATCTCACATTGAATGAATTTGGAAAGTACCTCCTTAACTTGTGTGATTATTTCGACTTAACAATCATGAACGGCATGTTTGGGGGTAGTTCGGGAAATTTCACTTACATTTCTTCTACAGGCTGTAGTGTTATAGACTATTATATTGTTTCTAGAAGCTTGTGTTATCTAAAGGCCACACTTAATGTTGCAGAAAAAATTGAAAGTAAGCACATGCCTGTAGAGTTTTATGTCGGGTTAAATGGGGAAACTGTTAGTTGTGAAAAACATTCACAGAAGATATTTAGTATTGACAAATTTGTGTGGTTATCTGAAAAAAGCCAAGAATTTATGACTAAGCTGCGATCCGATGACGTTCAAAATTGTTTTGTTGACGCAAAAAACTTAATCACTAAAAATATTAATTCTGCTCTTAGAAAATTTAATGAAGGGCTTCTGTTAGCTGGAGAATGTATGAAAAAGACAATAACCATTGGCAAAGAAAAACAACAGAAATGGTATGACGGTGAGTGTAGAGCTAACAGGCAGTGTGTCCGTCAGTCACTCAGAGCTTTGCACAGGGGTCACAGTGAAAAAGAAGATTATACAACATTAAGGAATGATTATAAAGATTTATTGAGAGATAAGCAGATTTCTTACAAGAAATCTATCATTGACACTCTCTATGAAAATATAAATGATCCGACTATTTTCTGGAAAAGTATTAAGTCTGTTATTTCTACTTCGTCTGTATCAAACAACATAGAGAAAGACGAATGGCATAATCACTTTTATAAAGTGTTTAATCCTGACAATACTTGTGATGCTGACCCTCCTGGTAATGCAAGCGTCGAAGAGGAGGAGGAGGAGGGGAGAGGAGGAGGGGGAAGTAAGAGACATAAGCAGCCTTGAACGTGACATTACTGAGTCAGAGGTTTATGCTGCCATCCGAAATTTAAAAAAATGGAAAGGCTCCTGGGTCTGATAAAATTATTGGTGAGTTTTTCAAACACTCTGCTGTTGATATTGTCCCTTTTCTTGTTGAATATTTTAATACACTTTTTTCATCTGGATCGTATCCTGAGGACTGGACAGATGCTTTAATTCATCCCTTGTATAAGAAAGGTGATCCCGAAAATCCCGATAACTATCGAGGAATATCCTTACTTAACATTTGCAGCAAATTGTACAGTTTCATTCTTAATAAAAGACTTACTTCTTGGATAAATGAAAATGATTTGGTAAGCGAGTATCAGGCTGGTTTTCGCAAAGGCTATAGTACTATGGATCACATATTCACTTTAACTGCTATGATACAACGTCAACTGTCATTCCACCGTAAACTGTATGTGGGTTTTATTGATTTCAAGAAAGCCTTTGATTCTGTTGTGCGTGGTAAACTTTGGAAAATTTTGAAAAAAGAGGCGTTAAAGGTAAAATGTACAATGCAATTAAGGGAATGTATAAGGCTGTTAAAGGAAGAGTTATATCAAATAATGATTTAACTGACTCATTTATGTGCCCTCAGGGTGTAAAGCAGGGTGGAATTTGCAGTCCCACATTGTTCTCGCTCTTTATCAACGAATTAGCTAATGATATTCAGGAATGTGGTAGACATGGCATTCAACTGTTCCCAGATCTACTTGAAATTCTAATCCTTTTGTTTGCTGACGATGTGATTCTTGTCTCTGATACTGTCAGTGGTCTTCAAAATCAACTCAGTATTCTTTATGATACAGCTACTCGTCTTAACCTTATTGTAAATCTAGATAAATCAAATATTATTGTGTTCAGAAATGGTGGGCATATAGCGTCTAATGAATCCTGGTTTTATGGTGTACATTGTATTAAAGTTGTCAACGCATATAAATATTTAGGGATAATCTTATCTACAAGGCTATCATTTACGCATGCATTAAATGATCTAGGAAATCGTGCCAAAAAAGGAGTCATTAGAATTCTAAAATTACTGTGGACAATTGGAGAACGATCTCCTCAAATCTTTTTTAAACTCTTCGATACCCAGATTCAACCCATGCTTACGTATGGGGCTGAAATCTGGGGTGTCATAGCAGATGTGAGTCCCATAGAAAAAGTTCACTTGTTTGCCATGAAAAGATTTCTAAATGTAACTATAAGAACACCAAATAGTCTAGTTTACGGTGAGCTAGGACGGCACCCTTTATATATCAATTGTCTTTTGAAATCTGTCAGATTTTGGCTTCGCATTATTAAAATGCCTCATCAACGCCTGCCCTTCAAAGCGTATAAAATGTTGCTTTATTTGCATGAACAAAATCGGTTAACTTGGGCGTCCTCAGTTTTCTTTGTTTTATATAAATACGGATTTGATCAGGTGTGGCTAAATCAGGGTGTTGGTGATGAAAGATATTTTCTTGCTGCACTTAAAGAAAGACTTGTCTTATCATACACAGCAGATTGGTCAAAAGAACTTTCAACGAAAGAACGATTTACTTTTTATTCAACATTTAAAACAACTTTGTTCTTGTCTCCTTATTTGTGCGAATTAAAACACATAAAAGCAAGAAACTTTTTGATACGTTTAAGACTTGGTGTTTCCCCCTTAAAAACACATAGATTTCGTTATTCCAATTCTAACACAGATTACTCTTGTCCCTTTTGTAGAGAAGAATCAGAAACAGAGGTGCATTTTATACTTAAGTGTCCTAAATATGCTGATATTCGAGAAAGATACATTCCAAGAAAATATTTTAATCGTCCGTCTAGTTTCAAGCTTTCTATTCTTCTTGCCTCAACTCATAGGCCTACAATAATGCGCCTCTCTTTCTATGTGTGTAAGGCTTTTGAACTCCGTAATTCATTATGAGAATTTCATGTTTTGTCATGTGTCATCGAATATGCATTCAATGTGCTTTCTTTAGTATAACAAGTCAGCCTTAAACTTATTGCGCGATATTACTATAAGGCATGTATTTTGTTTCATTGTGGTCTTAATTATGTATCTGTTCCGTGGCTATAGAATTAATGAGTTTATTTGTTTTCTATTTTAACAATGTATGCCTCCTTGTTATATTGTAATTCTTTGTATGTTATTATTTTCATTAATTAATGTTGTGTGGATGTATGTTCCTTTTATGTACTCATTCTTTGAAATGGGCCTAAGGCCTAATCAGTAAATCATTCAGACTCAGACTCAGACTCTCTCTCTCTCTCTCTCCTCTCTCTCTCTCTCTCTCTCTCTCTCTCTCTCTCTCTCTCTCTCTCTCTCTCTCTCTCTCTCTCTCTCTCTCTCTCTCTCTCTCTCTCTCTCTCATAAAAAATATATCCCCCTCCCATTAAAAGTGCTATTATTCTGAACAAATGTCATTTTTCTCAGAATTGTCTCCTTTTTCGTACTGAATTCAAACCACCAATTCAAGTTCAGCATTGCCCATTATTATCCATATTTGCTTTTTTTCCAATTTTGATTCTCTGTCAATTATTTCATGTGCCAATTTTTGTTTCATTTTCTTGAGCTGATTGTTTTTATGTTCATTTTTCTTTGTCTGATGCATGGTGTGAGTGTGTGAGTGAGAGGGCCAGGTGCAAAGAAGCTATTGTAGCTTATCCTTTTTACCCTCAATAAAACATTCGTATTTCGTATTTCGTATCTCTCTCTCTCTTTCTCTCTCTCTCATGCTTCATGATTATGCTTTTGTATGTATTAATGTCAACATGCATGATATTCTTTGACACTCCTTCAGTGAGGGGCTTAGCTTAACTGAATAAAATATTTGGACCCTCTATCTCTCTCTCCCTCTCCCTCTCTCTCTCTCTCTCTCTCTCTCTCTCTCTCTCTCTCTCTCTCTCTCTCTCTCTCTCTCTCTCTCTCAATATCAATATCCTTGACACTATTTTTCATTACATGCTATTAAGCATATTGATGGAATTCAACAAGCCAAATTCGCCTCCTATTTCTTCCTTAGCCCTCCGCCATATCATTTGTATAAAACAAATATGTTGTCAGCATTGCTTTTACGGTTTATGCATGTTATATCTTCCTTATACACTTTGCATAACGCTTGGTCTTCATATTGCTTTGTTTTACTGTATTTATCATATATGTTTCTCTTAAGGTGTTCTGAAATTATATCTCCTTAGATCTAGGTTTAATTTTCTAAGCAAGACCTTCTCACTCAAGAAAGAATTACAATCACATGACTATGTAATTCCTGTAATCATTTTTATAAAGCATGCTGCATATGATTAGTTTTATTGTTTGTGTCATTAGTTTGTTCATTCGTTCGTTTGTGTGCATGTTTGTTTGTTTTGTTGTTGTTTTATTGATGGGGGCGACGCATATTGTTAATGTTATGCATAAAAGTATGCACGCATGCACGCACATCTACCACACACACACACACAGACGCGCGCGCACACGCACATACACATGCGCGCACATGCGCGCATAGCATGAATTACAAGCATAAAGGTGTTGTTAGTCATTGTAGTTCCTTCACAGTGTCGGCATTAATTTGCAGCCATTTCATCAGTTTGGCTTCTTGAGATGTTCTCCTTCTTTCTGCCCATGTGTTGTAGGTATAGATGAAAGGATTGAGGGCAGAATTCAAAGGCAGCACGAATATAGCCAGGGCCACGTTGACTTCTCCTGGAACTGGAACATCATTCAGTGCCAACATGCCACACAGTCCAATGGGAAACCAGCACAGGAAATCTGTCACAGCAATGTTGATCAAGCGCCGAGCTATGGTGATGTCTCGTGATGTTTGTGTATTGTCTGTTTTTAAAACATTGCTCTGTACTGACCAAAAGATAATGATTTGGCCACACGAGATGAGCAGAAATAAGGTAAAGTTAAAGATAATCATTAAACCCACAGAATAATACTTGCCTTTAAACTCCTGTCTGGTAACTGGCAGTGGAATGCAGACACCTGACTGACTATAAAACTCCCAGTGTTTTGTCATCGGGAGCAAAGGTAAGACCGCTAAAACAAAGCCAACCAGCCAAATCAGGAGACATGCCATAGATGCTGAGGTTTTCTTAAATCGCAGAGTGCTGAAAGGAAAGCGAAGAACGATGAATCGATCCAGTGTTATGAGACAGATAATCAGAGCCGACACTTCACTGGACAGGAGAGACAAGAAGCCAGCCACCTGGCAAGTCACACTGTGTTTCCACAAATCATCAAAATAGAGATACTGACCACGAAACCTTTCATCAGCAGCTCCAATAAGGACCACGTACAGTCCCATCAGGAAATCACCCATGGTGAGCGTGATGACAAATATAATGAAGCCAGACACAGAACGTGTGTTGGTGAAAAACAAACGTGCACAGAAGGAGAATAGATTGCCTGAGAGAGACAGAGAACCCATCATCCACAAAAACACCCGATACGTCAGTGACTGTAGTAAATCTTCACATGAAGATACCTCATCTTTAGGAGCATAACAAAAGCTGTCATCAAAGCCAATGGGAAGGAATCCTTTGCAGCAAAGTTTATAATTTCCTGTACGTATAGACACTAATTGTTGAAGATTTCTGAAAATGTCAGGTGGGAATGTTTTCACTGGGCTGCCTTCCAAGTACAATTCCGCAAGCCGAGGTAAGGGCTGAAAATCGCTAAGCAAAGTGTGAAAGGAAGTAAATGTTAAATTGAGCTTCTTAATACATGTAAATGAGGAGAATAGCTCAGGATCAAACGTTGTGAGCTTACTATGCGACAGGTCAAGGGCCATCAGTGTGCTATGCTGGACGCCAGATGTATGGTCCCTGACAATTGCAATGAGTGGGTTATCAGACAATGACAATGTTTCTAACTGCTGCAAATTAAGAAAAGATGTCAAGCTGACCTGTTTCAGTTGATTGCCACTAAGGTCCAAAAACTTTAAATTGTGTAAGGTCACATCAGGTACATGAGTTATTGAACATTGCGCAAAGACAAGATAAATAAGATATGTACTGTGGCTGACATCAGTGAGTGTCATGCCAGAACCTGTGGCATCCAGATAACGGAGCTGAGGGAATACTTCTGCTCTGAAAGACTGACTACATTGGAATGCATACTCTTGACACTGACAATTTGAAGGACAGGTCATGCTACAGAAAAGTTCATCGTCATGCATTGGACAGTGAAACCAGCCATCGCATAAATCGTCGGGATGTAAACATATCTCAGAAATCCTGCAGCGAAAATGACCTGGACATGTCATGTTCTCACAATCGTGTTCATCCATGTGGTCAATGCAGTCGTACATCCCATTGCACAAAGTGTAAACTGGCAGACAGTTATTGAATTCACCAGGACAACGGTAATGGGTGTCAGGACAGGAATCGTTAGAACTCATTGGTGTTGGGGTGAATTCGTTGTTATTAAAATTAATAATACCTGGGGACGGATGTACGTGTTGATACGATCCTGACACGACATACCTAGAGCACCCCTCCTCATCAGATTTATCCCAGCAGTGATCTATTCTGTCACACAAAAGGGAGAAGTGCTCTAAGCACTGACCATTGCTACACCTGAATTTGTCCCCACAATGGGCCTGGGGATGATGACAGAAGGACTCGTCACTGTTGTCACTGCAGTCAGCTACAAAGTTACACACCAGACTGAAGGACAGCTTGTGCTGATTATCCCTACAAACAAACAAAGGAATGTGAGTGGAATGCTGATTGCCTGGCTCTGAGTTCTCATCAATGTGTAGCCCGAGGTCATGGAAACCACACGACACTTCAGTTTGACAAAATTGTGTAAGAACACCAGGATCACAGAAGAAGGATAAATAGGTCACATGGCCACCATGGCATGTAATTAAAAACGATTGCCAAACGAATCCCCTTGTAAGGGAAATAGAGTTGTAGTGATGAGATCTCTTGTCAGTTGTGCTGCCATTGATTAGACATGTTGCATAGTAACAAAAAGAATGACAACTAGGATAACGGATGCATTTGTATGCGGAAATAAGTGTCTGTACCCAACCATATAATTCCAATTGCGTTTCACAAAAGCCTACAAGCAAACATTCACTGGCAGTCGATAATCTAACATCTCTCTTTGCGATAGTATTATAAAGAACAGTGTTGTCTTCATTCACCCAGCTAAATCGGTACATATTTGGCCGCGATGCAGACATTGATACTCCCATAAAAGATTTGTATGAAGCACAATATTCGTACCTACTTCCATAATTTTGATTAAACCACCGATGTGCGCAGGAAGGAAAAGTCAACTTTCCTCCCAGTGAGACACAGTAATCACTAGGTCCTGTCCTGTTCAGCATCGGGTTTCCATGTTCAAAATGGTAGAATTTCTCAGGAACCTTGGAAACGATCAGTTAACCTTTACATCCCTTTACCAGAGAGTTTAGCTTGATGCTATATTCAGTATGCCCTCTGATGTTTGTAGATCTTTTGAGAAACACTTCTTCACAGCAGACACAGATACTTTAAAGTTCCAGGTTCAAGGTTTTTATTTCCAAAAAAGCCCCTTAAGGGTACATGGAAAAACGAAAACAAACAATATATATAAACAAACAATGAAAAAAGAAAAAGCTTAAAAAAATACAAAAATATTGACAAACAAACCTTCGACAACAACATTATCATACTAAACAAACAAAAACCTTCGAAAACCCAGAAGAAACGGTTTAATGATAAAAAAACACAGAGCAAAACAAATTTCGACTTTGTTTTAATTTGTTGTGAACATTATTGAACAGCAGTCATCTTCGTTTCTTCACAGAAAATATAGACCAATATCCAGTCATTTTGAAGGGTTGCGGCAAGAACAGCTGTGATTACGTACATCAATCAATGAAACAAAGCACAACACAAAATAATCACTACAACAAACATCATCCTATCAAACCACAGCACAATACATCATTACAACCTGTCACAGGCAATCAAGCTGCGTTAACACGGGAACATCCAACTAAACCACAACCTTTTACAATGTAGCACTACAACACAAACAACCCATCAGTCTATAACAGGCACAACCCAGTCTTGTTATGGTACAACATTTCACAACAATGAACGTGTCACTAGAACTTGCTTCAACCAATGAAACTAAGAAGAACATGCCAAATAGAATACTACAATAAGACACACCAGTCATTCATACAGAAACCAACTTCTGATGGTGGAACAACATGTCACTACAATGTACACCAGCCATTCCTCATACAACACAACATACCACTACAATACGAGCAAGCTATTCAACCTACGACACGACAGGTCACTACAACACACGATGTTCAGCTAATGTTCTACTTAACCACATGTTACTACAACACAAAACAGACGATTTCTAACATTGACACTACAACACACGCCAGCCATTCAAACTACAACACACAAGTCACAAAGGTCATTGTGTAACTACAACATACCTTATCACTACAACCAATGACACAACAACATTACAACAATGTAATGCATCATATTGTGCAGCAGTCGGCAGTCAATATCACACCACCCAGTTAATGATGCACTGAATGTCTACACAACATCTCAGCTAATCTCTAAAGCTAATGAATACTCGGTGTACACATCTGTATTGCTACAAATTCTGGACTTTAATGGTGTTGCACTGCCTCCGGGCATTGCCTCGAGGATCGTTCCCACCATCTTTATATCTACAAATGTCCCATATATGTCTGTTCTAGACTGGAGGACGTTAAGCAGATTCTCATCATCATCTAAAGCTAAGCTAAATCATGGCATACCAAATTGTCATATCACACTTCACTAAAAACGAAGTTGTTACATACAAGTTACATATCAGTATCATCCCCACATGGTAGACAATCGAACCATCATCATGACATTCGGTGAAATAGTGGCATAGTAACGATAAGGATTTTAATGAACAGCATGAAAATATGCGTGAAATGAGGTAGCGATAGTCAAAATACCTTTTTAAAATAGAATATTTTGTTCAATGTTTTGAAAGATTTGTAATAACAAATACAAGTTTTGAAGAAAGAATCATGTCAATAACTTGATTAGCTCGTGAGATATGAGCGGTGGATGCTATCACGACTTTGGCAAAGAGCCATTTTTGAAAAGCTATTTAAACATTTTTTGCATACTGATGTTATTCTTTTTACAGACTACAGTATTCTTGATCATAAAAAGTTATGCCTGCAATAACAAAGAACAGACACAATGTTTCTGGATGCTATGGACCGGCAAACGTTCACAAAACACGCTGATGTGGATATGGAGAAAGAGCATAAATGGACAATATGGCTACTTTCGGGCATCATAAAACATAAAGGAATTACAAGAACTGCACAAAACTGGTCAATGTTAGGTTGCAGCATGCATAGATTATGCTCAATATTTTTCAAGCCTTTCATTTAAGATTTTTAAAAAACTATTATTGATCAAATTTATGAAAGAATACTAATTTTGACAAGGCTGGCTCAAACATAATTGTAATAACTTGGAAACGACTGGAGACATTTAAAAAAATATTGGTGTCAGTACTAAAGATTGTTCCAACAATATGTGTCTTAAATTTAGACTCATGCAATTGGACATTGGCATAACTACGAACTCAAAACGCAAAAAGTTGCACAAATGTTAAAATATGGCTATTTTTAGGAACATATAAGAAGCACTTAACATATGCTGATATTATTTTTCAAAACAGAGTTGATAGCCATGAAGAACGTTTGCCGCAATAGCAGAGTTCAGATTTCATATTCTGTTGATTATACAATGATGCAAATACCTGAAAAATACACACATAGAAAATTGCAACAACGGACAAGTAGGCAACTGAGATGCCACTATTGCACAGAAATAATTAGGTATAGTACTTGTTAACTTTAAATGAAGTGAAAATGATACTGATGCAGAGAAATATCAAATAAATACATTTACCCAAGCAAAATAGTATAGGATATTGAATTCCATATCCCTATTTTTTTTTTATCATAATAACGTTATTTTATACAGGATAATCACGCCAACATTTTGCGGAACAATGACAAAAGTGTTAAAAGGACAGTTCTTCAGCTTATTGTCAAGTTTTAACTTAGTTCAAACTGGTTTCTGAATGCTAAGCCCTGCACTGGTATGTTTGTGTGTGTGTGTGTGTGTGTGTGTGTGTGTGTGTGTGTGCGTGTGTGTGCGCGTGCGTGCGTGCGTGCGTGCGTGTGCGCGTGCGCGCGCGCGCTCGTGTTGTTGTTGTTGTTCTTCTTGTTGTTGTTGTTGTTCAGTTTAACATCCTTCGACTAAAAGTGATTCAGACAATATATTGTAGTGTGATGTTGGTGTGGTGAGTGTAAGTGGGTGTGTCTGTAGATGTGTGTAAGCATTAAAGTAAGTGATAGGATAGTGATGCAGACCTAATCCACCCCCCCCCCCCACACCCCCCCTTCCCCCCCCCCCCTTAAAAAAGTTTAAATTTAAAGAATATAACCGAACAATGAACAATGTTAAAAATAAATACTAAGTGAACTACTTAATAAACATTTACAAACTGTATCAAGAACAGAATAATTGTTTAGAATACTGGGTAGAGACAATGGTGTCGATCCATCAGTAAAACCATCAATATCCGAATTCTTGAAAAGTTCTCATGCTAATGGACAATGAATGAGTAAATGACTGACACTCAAGGATTCACCACACATGCATTTAACATTAATACAGTATTTTGTTTTGAATGAATTCAAACGTAGTCTATGGATCAGACTTTCAATCTCCCTGGACCAGAAAGTAACACGTTTGTGTTATATTTTCTCATTGTCTCTAACATTAGATATAATACAGTTATTATAATATTGAACGTCTGAGTTCATCAATTCAGTTTTGACATTTTCCTAAGAAGTTTTATGTATAATTGAGAAACATTCTGTCAGATCTAAAGGAACATTAATTGATACTGCCTCGTCACTATTTTGAGCTGCATTTTCTGCAGCTTGGTCTACCCGTTCATTTCCTGATATTCCGCAATGAGAAGGCACCCAACAAAAAGTAATGGTGATGCCTTTCAAGGAAAGTAGGTGTATTATATATTTAATTTCAATTATCATGTCAAGTCGGATACATGAATTGGGAGACATAATAGCATGCATTGCTGCTTTAGAATCAACACATATTAAAATGTGTCTGTTATTCATAGGAAAACTTAAATGGAAATCCAAGGATAGAAGCATAGCAAATAATTCAGCGCTATATATAGACAACTTGTTACCAAGATAGAACAACTGTTCTACTTTTAAGCTAGGAATATATGAAAGCTGCTCCCGAGTTGTTATCTTCTAAAACTGAACCGACTGTGAATATTTTAAAATGTTGATTGTACGGTTTTGGTGGGTTTCATTTGGAGGGGTTGTATATGTGTGAGTGTGTGTGTGTGTGTGTGTGTGTGTGTGTGTGTATGTGTGTGTGTGTGTGTGTGTTTTGGTAAAAGAGAGAGAGAGAGAGAGAGAGAGAGAGAGAGAGAGAGAGAGAGAGAGAGAGAGAGAGAGAGAGAGAGAGAGACGTAAACGCCGTTTTTACTCACATCACATCAATAAATTAAACAAATCCTTGTCTATCAAAGAGCCATTGCTTTGATTTATGTGACGATGTTTTATTTACGAGGTCGTATTGTACATGTTTTGTTTTTGTTTTGGGTGTTGTTTTTTGTTGTAACGTTATTGTTCTTGGCGTTTGTTTTACTATTTATATACACAAAGAAAAAAGTTAAGCACCCCTTAAAGCAATTAGCTATTACAAGTTAATTAAATTTTGAAATATCTAGAAATTTGTATTTAGGATCCGAATCTGCATGAACTGGAAGCAACCTTGCACCGAGAGTGGCAGCAGCTGACCGTGCAGGAAATCCAACGTCTGACAGGAGGGATGAGACGCAGGGTTGAAGCAGTCATCCAGACACAGGGAGGAAACACACGCTACTGAACTATGATTTGCCAAATGAGTTTTGGACATTCCTCGTGACGTTTTTCCTCAATAATTCTTAACTGTTGATATAGCCATATGAAATTGTTCATTGATAATTAAACATAGTATTTTTTTTAATTGAATATGACAACCCTTTTTGTTTCAGAATATCAGAATGCATTTGCAAAGCCATACATTAAAATATGCGTGTTCTTATAGTCAGATAATCGAACTTTCATTTACCAATCGATATTTTTTCATTCTTTATTTATTATTTGCAATGAATCTCGATTTCATATCATCTACAACAAAAAAGTGGTGGGGTGCTTAACTTTCTTCTTTGTGTGTATAATACAGTGTTTATATTTGCAGTATAAAATACATGATTGGTATGGCAGTCCCTTAAGGAGCCAACCCACTGCGTATGATTCTATCCAACTGCGATCCGATTGTGACAATTGTGAAGCATGATTCTCGTGCATTTCTACTGTCCAGATGAATCTGATGAAATCCTACAAGTTGTATTCTTTATAACTGTTGTCCCCCGAGCATAAATGTCATGAAATATATGTACTTTTCCATCAGATATTTTATGTGGTTCGTGTATTGGGGTCTACATGATCACAGTGAATAAAAATAGTAGAATTAGTTTTAGACGGAAGTATTTCAACAGAATCATTACTTACAGACATCGGCTCGCCTTGGCTTCAGGTACTAGTGTCGTAGGTTCATTCATATGCCTCTTTCATACTGATGACCATACTAGGGATAGGGTTTGACGGCTTTATTCAAAAGAACTTGGATAAAACAAACTCACTCAGATCAGATCAGCCCTGTAACATAAAATCAGGACAACTTATAAGTAACTAATCAAGCAAAAAACAAGGAATATATTCAATATAAAAACAAAGATTACCCATCATCCTTGCATTATAAATTCGCCATGAGCTTGATGAGCTCTACTATGATGAATGGTAAAAAAAGAAATCATTCTTCTTATCATCATCAAAATATCATTAATCTTCTCAGTCACAAAAGAAAAGCTATACAAAAATAAAGGAAAAGGATTATATAATGATCCCATAGTCAATAGTTGAAATAACTTGAATTGTCAACTGACAAAGCAGAATGTTTGCACAAAATAGAAACAATTATGTCCCTTGCAGCTTTACAGGTATTTACATACAAAATGAAAGGAATCATTATAACCTTCAAATCAATGATAACTATACAAACATCTCAATACTATTAGTATTACTAACCACACTAATGAGGTGAGGCCTCCAAGAAGTCCCCTGGTTCACATACACCAGACTTCTGTTACCTCTAGGCAAGCTAGCAATCAATCTGTACAAAATAATGCTAATGTCAACCACAAAAACTCAGAAAGAAAAGATTACATGCCTTTAACAAAATAGTCAAAGCCATAGTTCCAACCTCTTATTGCCTAACAGTAAAACCAGGAAAAGATAATTTAGGAAACAGAATCAATACATATTTTCTCTGCTTCACAATGTCAAAATTATAAAATACAGTTCACCAGAAAAAGCATGATCATTGAAAATTCATTTTAAATAAACATAATGAAACCACAAAAAATAATCCAACAAGACTTCTGGTTTCCCATTTGAAAACATTTACAACCATCCTTTATTCTTTGAAACCTTTTGGTTATTTTTATCTTTTGATTGAACTAAAATTACAAAAGTAGAACTAGTATTATGATCAATTAATTATCTCCCAAGAACCTTACTTCTCTTCTCCCAAAACAGCTAAGCTTAGTCATTGAAACAAGATAAGAACAATTTAAAATATTATGATCACTCACTTTTCTTCTCAAAGACATGCCCAAGATGAATGCAGCTCACAGAGAGCCACAACAACTGACAGCCCTCTCAGTTCAAAAGCCAAGTCAGAACTGATGATCTCTGACAAATCACCCTTGCTCAACAGTATCACTGAACACTGGTCATTCAGTCAACCCTGTTAGAATACTTTCCCTTTGATAGGAATTATATCTTTTTGTGTTTTTCAGTGAATTAAACTCTTCACTGCACAAGCACTGACACATGCTATAATAAGGTCATGTTGCCTAGGTACTTGATATAACTACTTCATTTTAACAACACTGTCAAAATAGACCCTGCCACACTAGTACCACCCAAACCAAGGCATTTTTTTGTTATTTTTGTTATGCGACCTTTTTATTGTTTTATGATTATGTAACTGGCTTTGTATTAAAAAAAATTAGAATTGATGTGGAAGGGCTTAAACTTTCCCGAAAATATTTTTTGAGATGTGTTTAGAGTCCACAATACTGAATGTTTGCGTCGTGGATAAGACAATTGCTGTATTTACTTTGACACAGACTGACACAAATCATCCATGTAGTCAAGGCTACATATGAAAAGTATGAAAGTAAAGGGCCAGCCACATGTCAGCTAAAATCGTTTGACTGTACGATATGATTCGATCACGTGGTGTCCAAGAACAAATTTAATTCACACTTCGAGATCACGTGATCGAATCGCATCGTACAGTCGTGCGATTTTAGCTGACGTGAGGCTGGCCCTTAAGGCCAAACAAATCACTTGAGTGATGACTTTCAACCTTTTCTGATTCAGAATCAGGTCAATGTAATTTGAATATTCAACACAGGTATTTTTGATGCCAGATTGGGTGGTACTAATACCTTCAGGCTGTATCAGAGCAATGGATATAAGCTAGAACACCATCGCTGCATCACACTGTTGTTTTGCTTGGCATAGTTATTCAGGGATTGTCAGTAGCCATGACAAGCTCCTAGCATAACATCACCAGTCTAAAAATAAAGATTTCGGAGTGTGGCTGCCCATATGGCGGGGTAATCAAAAACGGTCACACACGCAATGTTCCCACCCCTAGTTGATGCATGTGTACCATAGTGTTCAAGTGCTTCGGCTGTTCGGGTGATCCCAGGAGTCTTTTAGCCAGGGTACGACAACAACAACAGACATCATCACAATCGGATCGCAGTTGGATTGAGTCGCATCAGTGGATATTTTGACA
Source organism: Phymorhynchus buccinoides (assembly GCA_017654935.2). Lineage (NCBI taxonomy): Eukaryota > Metazoa > Mollusca > Gastropoda > Neogastropoda > Raphitomidae > Phymorhynchus > Phymorhynchus buccinoides. The sequence goes on from CM065691.1 coordinate 9,493,929, forward strand.
TCATCCACTTCTACTGATTGACTATTAATAGGGTTTCATAAAATGGGACTTGCTCACTTAAAATTTGGGACTGATCCGTAATAATTTCTCCCGAGTCCTTACAAAGTCTTGTAATTACTTTTTTCTTTCCTCTTGACTTTTCAAGGTTACAAAAATACCTAGTGTTGCGTTCACATTCCTCAATCATTTTAACTCGTGCTCGCACTTGCGCTCAGTTAGCTTTACTGACTTGTAATAATTATAATGTTTGCTTCAGTTTTACATATTTATTTTGCTTACTATCATTCATTGGGTCATTGACCAATTGCTGTTCTTCTTCTTGAATGTGATATTGTAGCTTACGTTCATCATTTCTTCTTTTGATTGCTAGTGTTTTCCCGTACTCTATGCAAAACTGTCTGATTTCAAGCTTGCAAAGCTCTCATGTGTTTATGGATGTGGTTGAAGAACAAGTAGTATTTAACTGTCTGTCTAATAAATCATTCATGCTGTCTACTCAAATGTAGAGAACGCATAAATCTTCCTTCCGGCTCAAAACAAATCTTTTCTGATTTTATTAGAAAATCCTAGATAAACACACCTTTTTGCTCGTAGTTTGCACTCCCAAAAATGGTGTGTTTATGTAGGATTTTTTAAAATAAATCAGAGATAATTATTCTTGAGCCAGAAGAAAGATTTATACGTTCTCTACTTCCATTTCGTTAAAAAAAAAAAGGTCCATCCTCACACACACACACACACACACACACACACACACACACACGCACGCGCGCACGCACGCACACGCACACACACACACACACACACACACACACACACACACACACACACACACACACACACACACACACACACACACACACACACGCGCGCACGCGCGCGCGCGCGCGCGCTATTTTGCTTCGTTCGTTGCTTGATTTTGTTAGTCTGTTTTGTTTGAAATCAGGCTTACAAAACAACGAAAACAACGAAAACACACACTTTTTATCACCAAAAACATAATTATTTTTAATTTTACAAAAATGATGTGAGTTATACCAAAAAAGATACCCATCATGGCAATGAAATACCACCAGAAATCTATGATCTGTATGAACCAGGTGATCTTGCTGAACCTATTAAATACTCGCTTAAAAAAATTAAATCTATTTTGAATGAAGAAAATATAGATGTTATTTATTTAATGGATGTAACTGCTAGTGTAAAGCACGCTATTTCTCAAATACCCAACAAAATAACGATAGAACCACAAGTTAAAGTAATGTTAGCAGTTTACATAGATTATGAATCGGCTAATAAAGAAAAAATGCAAGTATGGATCTCTACTAAACAGCAAACAATCCTTTCTTATAATGACTTTACAGGTGACTGGGCGGATAACGTGTTAAAACAGTTTATTATTGCTTCGAAGACGTGAACATGAGAGGATCTGGTTGGTCAGAGGGAAAAATATTAGAGATTATATTAAAACAGAGTAAATACATACCTATTGTAGGGAACTCATACATTCCCTTACCAAGAGAACTTGTTTTAAAACGTACTGTTTTAAACATTAAGAATTCAGATAACAAATGTTTTATGTGGTGCATTCTAGCAAAACTTCATTACATCAAGAAAAACGCAGAGAGAGTAACAAATTATCAACTTTATGTTAACGAATTAAACTTTAATGGAATTGACCTTCCAGTATGCTCTGATAAAATTGATCAGTTCGAATAACAAAACAAACCTATTACAGTTAACGTGTACACGTGGTCTGTAGAAGGTAATCTTAAACCAATTCGAGTATCAAACAACTCACCAACGATTGGTGATCCAGATAAAAATCATGTTGATCTTCTTTTAGCAACAGAAGGAACAAAGAGACATTACGTGTTAATTCGAACAATAAGCAGACTATTAGTCTCTCAGACTCTCAGTCTGCCTATCGCCCTTCCCACAGCACTGAAACAGCTCTGTTCAAAGTCATGAACGACCTCCTTCACTCTGCTGACTCTGGAAAACTCTCTGTTCTTACCCTATTAGATCTCTCTGCAGCATTTAACACAATAGACCACTCCATTCTCACTGATCGTCTCTCCTATTCCTATGGCATCTCTGGTACTGCACTGACGTGGATCTCATCCTATCTCTCCAACCGAACACAAACTGTGTCAACCCATAACCACCAGTCCTCGCTTTCTCTCTTGGAGTTTGGTGTCCCACAAGGGTCAGTCTTGGGCCCCGCTCTTTTCACTCTGTACTCAAAGCCTCTCACTTCTATCACTGCCCAGCATGACATCCCTAGTCAGTCCTTTGCTGACGACCAACAACTACATGCCTCTTCACCACCAGATCAGATTCAAGATACAATCAACCAGACTCAGGACTGCATCACAGACATCAAACACTGGATGACCACAAACAAACTCAAACTCAATGATGATAAAACTGAGGCCCTCCTTCCCAGCATAGACCATTGTCAGACTCCACTCCTTCTTCTATTTTAGTCGGCAACACCAACACTCAGTTCTCCTCCACAGCAAGAAACCTAGGGGTCACATTCTCCAACACTCGTTCCATGGACACACACGTCTCAAACATCTGTCGCTCTGCATACCACGAACTCAGGAAAATCAGCAGCATTCGCCACCTTCTTACCTTCGATGCAGCCAAAACGCTTGTCTGTTCTCTGGTTCTGTCCAAGTTCGATTATTGCAACTCCCTCCTCTCTGGCATCCCACACTATCTTCTTGACAAACTCCAAAAGGTCCAAAGCTCTGCAGCCCAACTAGTATTCAAGGTTAAAAAACATGAACACACCCAGCCTCTCATACAGAACCTTCACTGGCTTCCCATTTCTGCTCGGGTCGATCACAAAATATCTACACTCTGTTTCAAATCTGTCACCGATCCCTACTTTCCTGCCTATCTCTCTGATCTTCTGCACATCTACTCTCCTACCAGACTACTCCGCTCCTCTTCAGACAATCGAACTTTCACTCTTCCTCGACCCAAAACAAAGACCTATGGCAACCGCACTTTCTCTTTCACCGCACCGAAAACATGGAATCAGCTCCCATTCACCACTCGCAACTCAGAAACACTTCCACGCTTCAAAACCGCTCTAAAAACCCACTATTTCCGCCAGTCCCACAACCTCGATTAAAATCTGTCTGCTGTCTCCCTTATGTCTTTCCGTCTGTTGGTCTGTCTGCCCCCCCCCCCCCCCTCCCCTCTCTCTCTCTCTCTGTGTTAAACGTGTCTGTCACTCTGTATGCCTGTCCATCTGTCCCCCCCTCCCCGCCCCCTTTTTTTTTCTTCTTTTTTATCCCCCCCCCCCCCCCCTCCCCACTTTGTCTACTCGTCTCTCACTCTTTGTCTCTCCGTTTTCTATCTGTCTTACTCTCTGCTCCTCTCTATTCCCGTCTCTATCCCCAACTCCTTCCTTCTTTTACGCTCCCTCTTCTGCTTTTCTGCATTACCTTCCATTTTGTCCATTTTCTTCTTTCTGCTTCTGCTCTCTGCCGCTACGGTCAATGATGCACAATGGATGAGCCTGTGCATGTGAGCGCGTGCGTGTGTGTGCGTGTGTTGTGCGTGTGTGCGTGCGTGCGCGCACGCGCGTGTGTGTGTGTGTGTGTGTGTGTGTGTTGTGAAAGGATGGGCTGGATGGGTGTATTTTACTATTGTGAACATTTTATGTACTTGTGTATTTTTATTTCTTTATCCATTTTGTCTCACTGTTTTAAAATGATTTTACGTTATAAGTGTTTTAAAATGCTATTTTATTAGTATGTGTGTGAGTGTCATTCATTTAATGTTTTTCCACTAATCGTGTGTGTCTGTGTGTGTGTGCGGGTGCGTGCGTGCGTGAGTGTCGGTGTGTGTGTGTGTGTGTGTGTAGGGGGGGGTGTGTGTGTGTGTGAATGTTTATTAATATTGAATATTATGTGCCTTTTTTGTGTGTGTGTGACTATTGTATGTACAAATTATAGTAAGTTGTTATTTTATGATGCATGCAACTGTAGTTCAGTCCTATATATCTCTGTCTCTGTTTGTGTGTCTCTCTCTTCTCTCTTTCTCTGTCTGGCTCTCTGTGTCTCTCTCTGTCTTTCTCTGTCTCTGTCTGTCTGTCTGTCTGTCTCTCTCTCTTTCTCTCTCGTTCTCTTTCTCTCTCTCGTTCTCTTTCTATCGTTATAAGTGTGGGTGTGAGTGTGATTTGTTAATAGTGTGGCCTGGGCGTCTTTAAGCGTCCATCAGTGTGAGTGTTTCAAGTTGGTTGCGAAAGTGTACTGTAGATTATGTCATTCATTATTTGGGCGTGATTGAGAAATTGACTGAGGGATCAGGGAAGGGGGTGTTGGTCAATGTTTGATGTATACTTTTTGTTCATTGTGTTTATTTTAGTGATTTCTGTAAAGCGCTTAGAGCTTAAAGATTAGGCGCTATAAAAGTTGTCTTAATAAATAACTATTATCACATACAACTGCAGATCATGGAAAACAAGAATTTCGTAGTAGGTGTCTACTTAGTATGCCAAGCATTCATGCAGCAGTTGAACACAGAAAACATTGCATGAGCCCAGTTGACTGTTTACTAAACTTATCACATCAAAGCCAGGCAGTAAGGTGAAGACATGCGCTTTCCTCAGGCAGGCTACTTCTCCTCTTCCCCATAGATCAGTCGAGAACAAACTGACCAATACACAGCTCTCATAAACTTCATTACTTTCTGAATCCAATGAGTAGTCCTCTCTTTGTCTCTCGCAATCTCTCATTGGCTGACTTCAACCAATCAGTGAATCTAAAACGTATCCATGCAGGGTGCAACAGAAAACTCCTAGTCCGCAGCACGATACTCATGCTTTTCTCAGCCCTTTTCTCCGCAGTTGACTTGGCCATTTTTAAAAAATTAAAACTTCCGTCGCCGTGGAGGTTATAAATAACACAACTAGTTGGCTGTCACAAAGTAGGCCAACATTTGTGACAGATGAAACGTTGGTCTATTGCACTGTTGGACTTTTGCTAAGGTGAATCTTTGATACATCAGAATCTGAATGATTAATGTCAGACGATTGCTTATTAGATCATTGATTGTGAGACCAATGACACGTCGGACTACTATAATGCTGGATTATCAAGATAACATCTCCAGTGAGTAGATACACGATGCAAGAAGCTTTTAATTTATATTTTCAGTAAACATCAGCAGTATTTGCCCAGGAGTGGAATTCCTTTTCAACCAGAACTACACACACAATGATTTTCTGAGAGTCAATGTGTCAGACTGTGAGAACGATTTACCAAAGTATCCAGCACAACAGGGACTGGTGTATGGTGTGTGTAATAATGCCACTTCTTTCTGCAGAATGCGTCTGAAAAAGGGGTATGCGTTCTTGAGAATTTATACAAAACGTTTAGAATATGAATGCGATTCCAGGCAGTGGCGAATCCAGTGGAAAATCCGTCTTATGCAAGAACTCTTAGCAGAAGTTGCTTGTGGCTTTCATTCCGTTGAAGAAATAATTCTTGAGTGTCAAAAAGAAGTGTCTATTCAAGGTATCAACAGCCCTATGGTCATCATGAATATTGAGATCACTGACAAGATGGAGATCATCGTAAAATATGTCACATGCAATGCTGGATATGTTGCGGTGGCCAAAGAAATGGAAGCATATTGGACTAATATTGTAAAATATCTACAGCAGGAATTGATTGTTAAAACTGTATCAACTATAGTTGTGAGTCAGCACACATTACATGGGTTGGATAGAGGGCACGGTGTCAGTAAATTGGATTTCAAATGCAAAAGAGGATTAGAGCTATTATCGTGTGGACACATGACATTTGGATCAAAGTCTACAACTAAATGTTTTTTTACATCTTATCTTCAGATTTTCCATTACATTCCTGTTCTTGGATTTAGATATTTGATGGCTCGTTTATGTATTATACCTGGGGATGCAAGACTGGAAACACTTCCTGGTGGGTTGCTCAATTGTTCCAGTGTCCACTATGCTAAACACCAAGATATCTTACAGTGCAACCTGAAGTCAGAGTGTGAAGATGGACGGGATGAAACAGAACACTGCCCCTTCAGTAGTCCTGGATGTCAGGGCTTGATCGCTTCACACAACAAATGTTATCTATTGGTACAAGTGTCAAATCATCGTCGGCCAATCGGCATTCATTCAGGTTGGTTTTGTGATAATGTAGATATGAATCTGGCTTCTGTAAGAACACGTAGAGAAACGAGAGACACAAGACATGTCTTTGGACGTTATGTTTCTTTCAATGCAGCTTTTGGTTTGATGACAGGATGGCACTCCCAACCATTCATATATCGCAAAATTAGTCACTGGATTGGCAACGTTGTGGTTTACACTTTACAGCATATCCCATATGGAATTCAGCAAATAGATCGAATAGATGTAGGGGAAATGCTTTTTATTCTCCTGTTTGATATGTTACTGCATTCGCATAACCCTTCTTATGATGTATTTGGTTATATATATGACAGCATATTGTGTGAATCCAAATCACGAGGATCTAGTATGCTTTATCCATATGTTCTGTTGACTGATTTGTTTCCGGCTTCCTTGGTGTTTCGGAACACTCGACAAGTGGTTTCAGTTGGCAATGGCAAACATTTCATGCATCACTTCATGCTACCTAATTTCATTAGTTATGGTTATCTTCAGAAAATGCATGATAAAGTATTGACAGACAACGGCTTGTATGTGAAAGACAATCTTAGTATGTTCAGTCCTAGACAGTTTGCTAGTGCAATAGTAATGTTTACATGTGACGACAATGAAAAGGCCATACATTACACTCTGGTGTGTGACTTTAATAAAGACTGTCTGGACCTCAGTGATGAAACATTTTGTGAACATCCAGAATGTCCTGGATTTTTGTGTACAAATGGTCAGTGTGTGCTGGACAGTCAGCGATGCAATGGATACTCTGATTGTTTTGACAACTCTGATGAGCGTAGCCGTTCACACAGAGGAATAGAGAACCTCATGTTTCATCCCCAAAACAAAGGCCTTTACATTAACTTAGATGGCACTGGCTACTTCACCCGGCAGTCAATAAGAGGCGATGATCCATGTCCAGACAGTCATTATCGTTGCACAGCAGAGTGGCTGTACTGTCTGCCTGTCTACACTCGGTGCAACGGAATGTCTGACTGTGTTTATGGAGAAGACGAACAGGACTGTGAGAAAGCGGCCTGTCCTGGTTTTTACCAATGTCAAGATTCACGAGTTTGTGTTCATGGAGATCATCTGTGTGATGGTTGGGGTCAGTGTCCAAAGCAGGATGATGAACTGATGTGCGATGTGGCCACCTGTCCCCATGGATGTCAATGTAACGGATACTATTCTACATGTAGTAAACATTTTCTACCTGGTCTTTTTCCTCGTCTTAGATTTGTAGATGCTACAGGCACAAGAATGAGTTTAGCAGATTTCAGGATCAATATTTATTTAGTTGGGATGATTTTGTCTGATTGCTTTCTGTTTAATATATCTTATATAAATCATAGAAATATACAACACATTGATCTTTCCAAGAACTATATAAAGAGCTTTAATGTTGCCCATGTTCTTTCGTTACCACATCTAAGGACCCTTGTATTAGCGAACAATCCCATACATCACCCAACAAACACACTGGGAAAGCATGTTAACTATCATCTGAGACGAGTGAGTCTGTTTAATACATATCCCAATATCATCAACACCTTATTGTCTATATACTTTTATCAAGCGGAAGGGTATAATCTATCTCACTCTAATATAACAACCTTCTCTTCGATAGGTTTTAAAAATGCACCGCGACTGACTGAAGTTGATGTACGATGGAATCCAGTTGACAGTTTTCCATGGGTTTCCTTGTCAGACTCTGTGCACTTAAGAACACTCTTTTCATCAGACTACAGGTTTTGTTGTCAGAGTTTATTCTTTCAACATTTGGTCAAACTAAAATGCCATTCACCTTTCACTGTCTTACAAGCATGTAGAACACTGTTACCGTCCGAATTATATAAAATGGTGTTTTGGTTAACTGGTATGTTTGCTACAATAGGAAATTTTGCCTGCTTTGTACTTTCGTTTTCTCTTTCTAAACTGCTTGTTAAAAGTTTCCTGAAATCCATTAGACAGTTACAGTTTGCAAATATGTGTACGGGAATTCATGTTGGGATCACGATTGTAGCAGATGGACATATGCATGATAAATACATACAAAAGGAAAGAGAATGGGTCAGCAGTTTACCTTGTAAAGTGAGTGGTTTTCTGTGGCTTATGTCCAGCGAAGTAACCGTGCTGGTCATCATGTTGGTCAGTTTGACCCATGTGGTATTTCTTCGTTTTCCTGGTGCAGCAAAGCGGGTTAATGAAGATGTCATGGACATAGCTTTCTTTTTGGCATGGTTTGCTGGAGTTGTGTTATCACTGATACCGTTTCTTCCTGGGTTGTCACACTGGGGTGTCCATGGCCAATCCGGTCTGTGTCGTCTGGCCATCTTTACTCGTTATGAACACATCCCGTCGTTCAAGTGGTTTTGTGTTATTTCGGTCTTAAATTTCATTCTTTGCATACTAATTGTAGTTTTCATAATTATCAATCAAAAACAATTACCAGTTTACAGGATCCAGTTAGACTCCACAAAAAGGTTTCTTTATTTTTCCACCCATTTAACCACAAAAAATGCAGTTACTGTTACTGCGTGTTGGTTGACGTTTGGTTTGGTTGTGATGATGACCACAGCTGGTGTCACTGCTTTGCACAGGATCCAGGAGGCCATGGTGGTGTTTGTTTTACCGCTCCACTCTGCTCTCTGTCCTGTTCTCTGTGTGTGGACTGTCCTCACAGAACGACAAGGAAAAGCAAACGAAGATAAAATGCTAAAAATGTTAACAGCATGCGCTACTCATTTGGGAAATGTTCCACAAAGCAAACCATGAATCTACCTACATTGTGTGTACTTATAAACAGAAACGTATTGGTATCTGTGATAAGGGATGTACAATAAAGGATAAAAAGTACTTTAAAATAGTAATCAAGGTATCGCCATGACGGCTTCTGGCTTTAATTAGAAGCAACATATGAACCCAGTTGTTGTGAACAGAATAAAATGTTAAAATGATGTAAACAATGCTAACTACACTTTTCAGCGGGACCGACAACATTGTCATATATCATCCAATCTAAATCTCACAATAACCAGATCAAACATGACTGTGGCTTCTTTATTGACTTTCTTTCAATAATAAACGTAAGCAAAAATAGCTGATCAGTTGAAAGTTACCCAGCCAAACATCTGGGCAGGATTTTCCAGTGTTTGTAAATAACCCCTGTCTGGGCCATGGGCATCGGGATAGAAAAAAAGGTGCTGACGGCATATGCTTTTGCCCACCAAAATGCGTAAAAACACAAATTATTATTTTAGATTTTCCTGGGAACAAACTGCTGAAATGTGAGATCCAGGCAAGTGATGAGCATAAGCCATAACCACACAGCTACCCTGTATTCCTCTATGAGTTGATCTCTTGTCTATGCTACCCATCGTCTGTTATGTTGCAGGAAGAAAGACTGTGGTAAACCAGCTTGCTTTTGGACATATTTTTGTCCAGCATCATGTTGTGCTGACTGGGAAAAGTGCAGTTGGACACAACATTCACTATGATGTCCTCATTCCATCGAACGTTGGATACACCAGTTTCAGCATACCGGCATGGTCAAATGTGCATTCTGTGTTTCCCCACTTTTGCATTGCTTAGTCGGCATTCTTCTTTTGGGAATGTTATTTGAAAAGCAAAAGAGCAACAGAGGTTCCTGTTTAGAGCTGACATCCAATCAAAATTTCTCGGTGCTGGCTTTTGCTTGCTTCATTCTTTCTTTATGCACAATATAATTTGTTGAATAGTCATTGTAGTTCTTTCGGTTCCTTTGTTTTTACCCAAAGCAAAATGTGTTGTATGATCAGTATTGGCGTTTTGCTGCCATTGTTGCTTTCTTGTTTTTAAAGTGAAGTAAAATATTGAAAAACTACAAAACGAACACCTAGAAATAGACTTGAAACCCTATTTGTACTCTGAATGTTTGTAAATGATGGCTCTCCTTTTCATAAACCGATATTAAATCTGTGATAGAAATGTGTTTTCAAAACAAGAAAGTCAATAAACGACTTAGCTGAATCCTTTCACCGCCAGGTGGCGCTTCACTCAAGTGGCACAAAGCTAGTAGTAAGC
>CM065691.1:9504668-9509668 GCA_017654935.2 Phymorhynchus buccinoides
GACCAAAAGATAATGATTGGCACACGAGATAGCGAAATACGGTAAAGTTAAAGATAATCATTAAACCCACAGATAATACTTGCCTTTAAACTCTCTGTCTGGTAACTGCAGTGGAATGCAGACACCTGACTGACTATAAACTCCATGTTTTGTCCATCGGAGCAAAAGGTAAGACGCTAAAAACAAAGCCAGACAGCCAAATCAGGAGACATGCCATAGATGCTGAGGTTTTCTTAAAGTCGCAGAGTGCTGAAGGTAAAGCGAAGAACGATGAATCGATCCAGTGTTATGAGACAGATGATCAGAGCTGACACTTCACTGGACAGTAGAGACAAGAAGCCAGCCACGTGACAGTTGACACTGTGTTTCCATAAGTCGTCAAAATAGAGATATTGACCTCGAAACCTTTGATCAGCAGCTCCAATGATGACCACGTATAATCCCATCAGGAAATCCCCCATGGTGAGTGTGATGACAAATACAGTGAAGCCGGACATAGAACGTGTGTTGGTGAAAAACAAACGTGCACAGAAGGAGAATAGATTGCCTGAGAGAGACAGAGAACCCATCATCCACAAAAACACCCGATACGTCAGTGACTGTAGTAAATCTTCACATGAAGATACCTCATCTTTAGGAGCATAACAAAAGCTGTCATCAAAGCCAATGGGAAGGAATCCTTTGCAGCAAAGTTTATAATTTCCTGTACGAATAGACACTAATTGTTGAAGATTTCTGAAAATGTCAGGTGGGAATGTTTTCACTGGGCTGCCTTCCAAGTACAATTCCGCAAGCCGAGGTAAGGGCTGAAAATCGCTAAGCAAAGTGTGAAAGGAAGTAAATGTTAAATTGAGCTTCTTAATACATGTAAATGAGGAGAATAGCTCAGGATCAAACGTTGTGAGCTTACTATGCGACAGGTCAAGGGCCGTCAGTGTGCTATGCTGGACGCCAGATGTATGGTCCCTGACAATTGCAATGAGTGGGTTATCAGACAATGACAATGTTTCTAACTGCTTCAGATTAAGAAAAGATGTCAAGCTGATCTGTTTCAGTTGATTGCCACTAAGGTCCAAAAACTTTAAATTGTGTAAGGTCACATCAGGTACATGAGTTATTGAACATTGCGCAAAGACAAGATAAATAAGATATGTACTGTGGCCGACATCAGAGAGTGTCATGCCAGAATCTGTGGCATCCAGATAACGGAGCTGAGGGAATACTTCTGCTCTGAAAGACTGACTACATTGGAATGCATACTCTTGACACTGACAATTTGAAGGACAGGTCATGCTACAGAAAAGTTCATCGTCATGCATTGGACAGTGAAACCAGCCATCGCATAAAGATCAGTTGGAAGATTGTAAAACATAATTCAGTAAGCCTGCAGCGAAACATGCATCTGGACAAGTCATGTTCTCACATCCCTGTTCATCCATGTGGTTCAATGCAGTCGAACATCCCATTGCACAATGTGTAGACAGGCAGACAGTCATGGATCTCACGGGTACAACGGTAATGGGTGTCAGGACAGGAATCGTTAGAACTCATTGGTGTTGGGGTGAATTCGTTGTTATTAAAATTAATAATACCTGGGGACGGATGTACGTGTTGATACGATCCTGACACGACATACCTAGAGCACCCCTCCTCATCAGATTTATCCCAGCAGTGATCTATTCTGTCACACAAAAGGGAGAAGTGCTCTAAGCACTGACCATTGCTACACCTGAATTTCTTCCCACAATGGGCCTGGGGATGATGACAGAAGGACTCGTCACTGTTGTCACTGCAGTCAGCTACAAAGTTACACACCAGACTGAAGGACAGCTTGTGCTGATTATCCCTACAAACAAACAAAGGAATGTGAGTGGAATGCTGATTGCCTGGCTCTGAGTTCTCATCAATGTGTAGCCCGAGGTCATGGAAACCACACGACACTTCAGTTTGACAAAATTGTGTAAGAACACCAGGATCACAGAAGAAGGATAAATAGGTCACATGGCCACCATGGCATGTAATTAAAAACGATTGCCAAACGAATCCCCTTGTAAGGGAAATAGAGTTGTAGTGATGAGATCTCTTGTCAGTTGTGCTGCCATTGATTAGACATGTTGCATAGTAACAAAAAGAATGACAACTAGGATAACGGATGCATTTGTATGCGGAAATAAGTGTCTGTACCCAACCATATAATTCCAATTGCGTTTCACAAAAGCCTACAAGCAAACATTCACTGGCAGTCGATAATCTAACATCTCTCTTTGCGATAGTATTATAAAGAACAGTGTTGTCTTCATTCACCCAGCTAAATCGGTACATATTTGGCCGCGATGCAGACATTGATACTCCCATAAAAGATTTGTATGAAGCACAATATTCGTACCTACTTCCATAATTTTGATTAAACCACCGATGTGCGCAGGAAGGAAAAGTCAACTTTCCTCCCAGTGAGACACAGTAATCACTAGGTCCTGTCCTGTTCAGCATCGGGTTTCCATGTTCAAAATGGTAGAATTTCTCAGGAACCTTGGAAACGATCAGTTAACCTTTACATCCCTTTACCAGAGAGTTTAGCTTGATGCTATATTCAGTATGCCCTCTGATGTTTGTAGATCTTTTGAGAAACACTTCTTCACAGCAGACACAGATACTTTAAAGTTCCAGGTTCAAGGTTTTTATTTCCAAAAAAGCCCCTTAAGGGTACATGGAAAAACGAAAACAAACAATATATATAAACAAACAATGAAAAAAGAAAAAGCTTAAAAAAATACAAAAATATTGACAAACAAACCTTCGACAACAACATTATCATACTAAAACAAACAAAAACACAGAAAATATAAAACCCAGAAGAAACGGTTTAATGATAAAAAAACAGAGCAAAACAAATTTCGACTTTGTTTTTAATTTGTTGTGAATATTATTGAACCCAGCAGTCATCTTCGTTTCTTCACAGAAAATATAGACCAATATCCAGTCATATTGAAGGGTTGCAGCATTGAACAGCTGTGACTTTGCGTACATCATATCAATGAAAACAAAGCACAACACAAAATAATCACTACAACAAGCATGATCCTACTAAACCACAGCACAGTATATCATTACAACCTGCCACAGGCAATCAAGCTGCGTTAACACGGGAACATCCAACTAAACCACAACCTTTTACAATGTAGCACTACAACACAAACAACCCATCAGTCTATAACAGGCACAAGCCAGTCTTGTTATGGTACAACATTTCACAACAATGAACGTGTCACTAGAACTTGCTTCAACCAATGAAACTAAGAAGAACATGCCAAATAGAATACTACAATAAGACACACCAGTCAATCATACATAAACCAGCTTCTGATAGTGGAACAACATGTCAATACAATGCACACCAGCCATTCCTCATACAACACACCATACCACTACAATACGAGCAAGCCATTCAACCTACGACACAACACGTCACTACAACACACGATGTTCAGCCAATGTTCTACTTAACCACATGTTACTACAACACAAAAAAAACGATTTCTAACATTGACACTACAACACACGCCAGCCATTCAAACTACAACACACAAGTCACAAAGGTCATTGTGTAACTACAACATACTTTATCACTACAACCAATGACACAACACCATGACAACAATGTAATGCATCATATTGTGCAGCAGTCGGCAGTCAATATCACACCACCCAGTTAATGATGCACTGAATGTCTACACAATACCTCAGCTAATCTCTAAAGCTAAAGAATACTCGGTGTACACATCTGTATTGGTACAAATTCGGGACTTTAATGGTGTTGCACTGCCTCCGGGCATTGCCTCGAGGATCGTTCCCACCATCTTTATATCTACAAATGTCCCATATATGTCTGTTCCAGACCGGAGGACGTTAAGCAGATTCTCATCATCATTTAAAGCTAAGCTAAATCATGGCATACCAAATTGTCATATTACACTTCACTAAAAAACGAAGCTTTTACATACAAGTTACATATCAGTATCATCTCCACATGGTAGACAATCGAACCATCATCATGAAATTCGGTGAAATAGTGGCATAGTAACGATAAGGATTTTAATGAACAGCATGAAAATATGTGTAAAATGAGGTAGCGATAGTCAAAATACCTTTTTTAAATAGAATATTATTTTCAATGTTTTGAAAGATTTGTAATAACAAATAAAAGTTTTGAAGAAAGAATCATGTCAATAACTTGATTAGCTCGTGAGATATGAGCGGTGGAAGCTATCACGATTTTGGCAAAGAGACTAAAATCAGCAATTTTTGAAAAGCTATTTAAACATTTTTTGCATACTGATGTTATTCTTTTTACAGACTACAGTATTCTTGATCATAAAAAGTTATGCCTGCAATAACAAAGAACAGACACAATGTTTCTGGATGCTATGGACCGGCAAACGTTCACAAAACACGCTGATGTGGATATGGAGAAAGTGCATAAATGGACAATATGGCTACTTTGGGGCATCATAAAACATAAAGGAATTACAAGAACTGCACAAAACTGGTCAATGTTAGGTTACAGCATGCATAGATTATGCTCAATATTTTTCAAGCCTTTCATTTAAGATTTAAAAAAAAAAATTATTGATCAAATTTGTGAAAGACTACTAATTTTGACAAGGCTGGCTCAAACATAATCGTAATAACTTGGAAACGACTGGAGACATTTAAAAAACAAATGGTGTCAGTACTAAAGATGTTTCCAACAATATGTGTCTTAAATTTAGACTTATGCAATTGGACCTTGGCATAACTACGAACTCAAAACGCAAACGCAAAAAGTTGCACAAATGTTAAAATATGGCTATTTTTAGGGAACATATAAGAAGCACTTAACATATGCTGATATTATTTTTCAAAACAGAGTTGATAGCCATGAACAACTTTTCCTGTAATAGCAGAGTTCAGATTTAATATTCTGTTGATTATACAATGATGCAAATACCTGAAAAAATACG
>CM065691.1:9512168-9524668 GCA_017654935.2 Phymorhynchus buccinoides
GCGTTTGTTTTACTATTTATATACACAAAGAAAAAAGCAATTAGCTATTACAAGTTAATTAAATTTTGAAATATCTAGTAATTTGTATTTAGGATCCGAATCTGCATGAACTGGAAGCAACCTTGCATCGAGAGTGGCAGCAGCTGACCATGCAGGAAATCCGACGTCTGACAGGAGGGATGAGACGCAGGGTTGAAGCGGTCATCCAGACACAGGGAGGAAACACACGCTACTGAACTTTGATTTGCCAAATGAGTTTTGGACATTCCTCGTGACGTTTTTCCACAATAATTATTAACTCTTGATATAGCCATATGAAATTGTTCATTAATAATTAAACATGGTATTTTTTAAAATTGAATATGACAACCCTTTTTGTTTCAGAATATCAGAATGCATTTGTAAAACCATACATTAAATTATGCGTGTTCTTATAGTCAGATAGTCGAACTTTCATTTACCAATCAATATTGTTTCATTCTTTATTGATTATTTGCAATCAATCTCGATTTCATCTCATCTACAGCAAAAAACGTGGTGGGGTGCTTAACTTTCTTCTTTGTGCATATAATACAGTGTTTATATTTGCAGTATAAAATACATGATTGGTATGACAGTCCCTTAAGGAGCCAACCCACTGCATATGATTCTATCCAACTGCAATCCGATTGTGATAATTGTGAAGCATGATTCTCGTGAATTTCTACTGTCCAGATGAATCTGATGAAATCCTACTAGTTTTATTCTTTATAACTGTTGTCCCCCGTGCATAAATGTGATGAAATATATGTATTTCTCCGTCAGATATTTTATGTGATTGGTGTACTGGGGTCTACATGATCACAGTGAATAAAAATAGTAGAATTAGTTTTAGACGGAAGTATTTCAATAGAATCATTCATTACAGCCATCATCTCGCCTTGGCTTCAGGTACTAGTACCACCCAAACCAAGGCATTTTTTTGTTATTTTTGTTATGCGACCTTTTTATTGTTTTATGTTTATGTAACTGGCTTTGTATTAAAATTTAAAAAATGATGTGGAAGGGCTTAAATTTCCCAAAAATATGTTTTGAGATGTGTTTAGAGTCCACAATACAGAATGTTTGCGTCGTGGATAAGACAATTGCTGTATTTACACAAATCATCCCTGTAGTCAAGGCTACAAATGAAAAGTATGAAAGTAAAGGGCCAGCCACATGTCAGCTAAAATCGTACGACTGTACGATATGATTCGATCACGTGGTGTCCAAGAACAAATTTAATTCACACTTCGAGATCACGTGATCGAATCGCATCGTACAGTCGTGCGATTTTAGCTGACGTGTGGCTGGCCCTTAAGGCCAAACAAATCACTTGAGTGATGACTTTCAACCTTTTCTGATTCAGAATCAGGTCAATGTCATTTGAATATTGAACACAGGTATTTTTGATGCCAGATTGGGTGGTACTAGTACCTTAAGGCTGTATCAGAGCAATGGATATAAGCTAGAACACCATCGCTGCATCAAACTGTTGTTTTGCTTGGCATAGTTATTCAGGGATTGTCAGTAGTCATGACAAGCTCCTAGCATAACATCACCAGTCTAAAAATAAAGATTTCGGAGTGTGGCTGCCCATATGGCGGGGTAATAAAAAACGGTCACACACGCAATGTTCCCACCCCTAGTTGATGCATGTGTACCATAGTGTTCAAGTGCTTCGGCTGTTCGGGTGATCCCAGGAGTCTTTTAGCCAGGGTACGACAACAACAACAGACATCATCACAATTGGATCGCAGTTGGATTGAGTCGCATCAGTGGATATTTTGACATCATCCACTTCTACTGATTGACTATAAATAGGGTTTTATAAAATGGGACTTGCTCACTTAAAATTTGGGACTGATCCGTAATAATTTCTCCCGAGTCCTTACATAGTCTTGTAATTGCTTTTTTCTTTCCTCTTGACTTTTCAAGGTTACAAAAATACCTAGTGTTGCGCTCACATTCCTCAATCATTTTAACTCGTGCTCGCACTTGCGCTCAGTTAGCTTTACTGACTTGTAATAATTATAATGTTTGCTTCAGTTTTACATAATTATTTTGCTTAGTTTCATTCATTGGGTTATTGACCAATTGCTGTTCTGCTTCTTGAATATGATATTGTAGCTTACGTTCATCATTTCTTCTTTTGATTGCTAGTGTCTTCCCGTACTCTATGCAAAAATGTTTGATTTCAAGCTTGCAAAGCTCACATGTGTTTATGGATGTGGTAGAAGAGCAAGTAGTATTTAACCGTCTGTCTAATAAATCATTCATGCTGTCTACAAAGTCATTGTTATGAAGGTCGCTGTTATTGAATTTCCACTAGTCTGGGCCACGTGAAAAATCGCTCCTGTTAATCGCCAGTACAATAGCTTTATGGTCAGAGTTAGGAAAAGTTACGTGTTCACTAAAAACACAAAGGGGCAACATTTCCTCAGACAGAAGGCTGTAATCCAGCCTACGGGCCACGAAAGGGTTAACCCTGGACCATGTGAAATCTTCCTCATTTTTGTGAAACATTCTCCAGATGTCTGTCAAATGTAGAGAACGTATAAATCTTCCTTCTGGCTCAAAACAAATCCTCTCTGATTTTATTAGAACATCCTAGATAAACACACCTTTTTGTTCGTGTTTTGCACTCCCAAAAATGGTGTGTTTATGTAGGATTGTGTGTTTATGGTGTGTTTATGTACGTTCTCTACTTCCATTTCGTTCATATAATTAAAAAAAAGGTCCATCCTCACACACACACACACACACACACACACACGCGCGCGCCGCTATTTTGTTTCGTTCGTTGCTTGATTTTGTTGGTCTGTTTTGTTTTGAAATCAGGCTTACAAAACAACGAAAACAACGAAAACACACACTTTTTATCACCAAAAACATAATTATTTTTAATTTTACAAACATGATGTGAGTTATAAAAAAAAGACACCCATCATGGCAATGAAATACCCACAAGAAATCTATGATCTGTATGAACCAGGTGATCTTGCTGAACCTAGTAAAGACTCGCTTAAAAAAATTAAATCTATTTTGAATGAAGAAAATATAGATGTTATTTATTTAATGGATGTAACTGCTAGTGTAAAGCACGCTATTTCTCAAATACCCAACAAAATAACGATAGAACCACAAGTTAAAGTAATGTTAGCAGTTTACATAGATTATGAATCGGCTAATAAAGAAACAAATGCAAGTATGGATCTCTACTAAACAGCAAACAATCCTTTCTTATAATGACTTTACAGGTGACTGGGCGGATAACGTGTTAAAACAGTTTATTATTGCTTCCGAAGACGTGAACATGAGAGGATCTGGTGG
Source organism: Phymorhynchus buccinoides (assembly GCA_017654935.2). Taxonomy (NCBI): domain Eukaryota; kingdom Metazoa; phylum Mollusca; class Gastropoda; order Neogastropoda; family Raphitomidae; genus Phymorhynchus; species Phymorhynchus buccinoides. Next base: position 9,515,520 of record CM065691.1, read on the forward strand.
GTCAGAGGGGAAAATATTAGAGATTAAATTAAAACAGTAAATACATACCTATTGTAGGGAACTCATATATTCCCTTACCAAGAGAACTTGTTTTAAAACGTGCTGTTTTAAACATTAAGAATTCAGATAACAAATGTTTTATGTGGTGCATTCTAGCAAAACTTCATTACATCAAGAAAAACGCAGAGAGAGTAACAAAGTATCAACTTTATGTTAACGAATTCAACTTTAATGGAATTGACTTTCCAGTATGCTCTGATAAAATTGATCAGTTCGAATAACAAAACAAACCTATTACAGTTAACGTGTACACGTGATCAGTAGAAGGTAATCTTAAACCAATTCGAGTATTAAACAACTCACCAACGATTGGTGATCCAGATAAAAATCATGTTGATCTTCTTTTAGCAACAGAAGGAACAAACAGACATTACGTGTTAATTCGAACAATAAGCAGACTATTATCACATACAACTGCAGATCATGGAAAACAAGAATTTTGTAGTAGGTGTCTACTTAGTATGCCAAGCATTCATGCAGCAGTTGAACACAGAAAACATTGCATGAGCCCAGTTGACTGTTATACTAAACTTATCACATCAAAGCCAGGCAGTAAGGTGAAGATATGCGCTTTCCTCAGGCAGGCTACTTCTCCTCTTCCCCATAGATCAGTCGAGAACAAACTGACCAATACACAGCTCTCAAAAACTTCATTACTTTCTGAATCCAATGAGTAGTCCTCTCTTTGTCTCTCGCAATCTCTCATTGGCTGACTTCAACCAATCAGTGAATCTAAAACGTATCCATGCAGGGTGCAACAGAAAACTCCTAGTCCACAGTACGATCCTCATGCTTTTCTCAGCCCTTTTCTCCGCAGTTGACTTGGCCATTTTTTTTAATAATTAAAACTTCCGTCGCCGTGGAGGTTATAAATAACACAACTAGTTGGCTGTCACAAAGTAGGCCAACATTTGTGACAGATGAAACGTTGGTCTATTGCACTGTTGAACTTTTGCTAAAGTGAATCTTTGATACATCAGAATCTGAATGCTTAATGTCAGATGATTGCTTATGAGATCATTGATTGTGAGACCAATGACACGTCCGACTACTATAATGCTGGATTATCAAGATAACATCTCCAGTGAGTAGATACACGATGCAAGAAGCTTTTAATTTATATTTTCAGTAAACATCAGCAGTATTTGCCCAGGAGTGGAATTCCTTTTCAACCAGAACTACACACACAATGATTTTCTGAGAGTCAATGTGTCAGACTGTGAGAACGATTTACCAAAATATCCAGCACAACAGGGACTGGTGTATGGTGTGTGTAATAATGCCACTTCTTTCTGCAGAATGCGTCTGAAAAAGGGGTATGCGTTCTTGCGAATTTATACAATACGTTTAGAATATGAATGCCATTCCAGGCAGTGGAGAATCCAGTGGAAAATCCGTCTTATGCAAAAACTCTTAGCAGAAGTTGCTTGTGGCTTTCATTCCGTTAAAGAAATAATTTTTGAGTGTCAAAAAGAAGTGTATATTCAAAGTATCAACAGCCCTATGGTCATCATGAATATTGAGATCACTGACAAGATGGAGATCATCGTAAAATATGTCACATACAATGCAGGATATGTTGCGGTGGCCAAAGAAATGGAAGCATATTGGACTCATATTGTAAAACATCTACAGCAGGAATTGAATGTTAAAAGTGTATCAACTATAGTTGTGAGTCAGCACACATTACATGGGTTGGATAGAGGGTCTGATTTCAGTAAATTGCATTTCAAATGCAAAAGAGGATTAGAGCTTTTATCATGTGGACACATGACATTTGGATCAAAGCCTACAATTAAATGGTTTTTAACATCTTATCTTCAGATTTTCCATTACATTCCTCGTTTGGGATTTAGATATTTGATGGCTCGTTTATCTATTATACCTGGGGATGCAAGACTGGAAACACTTCCTGGTGGGTTGCTCAATTGTTCCAGTGTCCACTATTCTAAACACCAAGATATCTTACAGTGCAACATGAAGACAGAGTGTGAAGATGGATGGGATGAAACAGAACACTGCCCCTTCAGTAGTCCTGGCTGTCAGGGCTTGGTCGCTTCGCACAACAAATGTTATCTATTGGTACACGTTTCAATTGGTCGTGGGCTATTAGGCATTCATCCAGGTCGGTTTTGTGAGAATATAGATATGAATCTGGCTTCTGTAAGAACACATAGAGAAAAGAGAGACACACGGCATTTCTTTGAACGTTATGTTTCTTTCATTGCATATTTTGGTTTGATGATAGGATGGCACTCCCAACCATTCATATATCGCAAAATTAGTCACTGGATTGGCAACTTTGTGGTTTACACTTTACAGCATATCCCATTTAGAACTCAGCGAATAAATGTAGAGGAAATGCTTCTTATTATCCTGTTAAATATGTTAATGGAGTCGTATAGCCCTAGTTATGAGGTATTTAGTTATAGCTTTGACTGCATTTTGTGTGAATCCAAATCACAAGGATACAGTATGTTTTACCCATTGACTGGTTTGTTTCCGGCTTCATTTGTGTTTCGGAACACTCGACAAGTGGTGTCAGTTGGCAATGGCAAACATTTCATGCATCACTTCATGCTACCTAATTTCATTAGTTATGGTTATCTTCAGAAAATGCATGATAAAGTATTGACAGACAACAGCTTGTATGTGAAAGGCAATCTTAGTATGCTCAGTCCTAGTCAGTTTGCCAATGCAATAGTAATGTTTAAATGTGACGACAATGAAAAGGTCATGCATTACACTCTGGTGTGTGACTTTAATAAAGACTGTCTGGACCTCAGTGATGAAGCATTTTGTGAGCATCCAGAATGTCCTGGATTTTTGTGTAAAAAATGTGTGCTGTACAGTCAGCACTGCAATGAATACTCTGATTGTTTTGACAACTCTGATGAGCATTGCCATTCATACAGACGAATAGAGAACCTCATGTTTCATCCCCAAAACAAAGGCCTTTACATCAACTTAGATGGCACTGGCTACTTCACCCGGCAGTCAATAAGAGGCAATGATCCATGTCCAGACAGTCATTATCGTTGTACAGCAGAGTGGCTGTACTGTCTGCCTGTCTACACTCGGTGCAACGGAATGTCTGACTGTGTTTATGGAGAAGACGAACAGGACTGTGAGAAAGCGGCCTGTCCTGGTTTTTACCAGTGTCAAGATTCACGAGTTTGTGTTCATGGAGATCATATGTGTGATGGTTGGGGTCAGTGTCCAAAGCAGGATGATGAACTGATGTGCGATATGGCCACCTGTCCCCAAGGATGTCTATGTGATGGATATTATTTTACATGTAGTAAACATTTTCTACCTGGTCTTTTTCCTAGTCTTAGATTTGTAGATGCTACAGGCACAAAAATGACTTTAGCAGATTTCAGGATCAATATTTATTTAGTTGGAATGATTTTGTCTGATTGCTTTCTGTTTAATATATCTTACATAAATCATAGAAATATACAACACATTGATCTTTCCAAGAACTATATAAAGAGCTTTAATGTTGCCCATGTTCTTTCGTTACCACATCTAAGGACCCTTGTGTTAGCGAACAATCCCATAAATCACCCAACAAACACACTGGGAAAGCATGTTAACTATCATCTGAGACGAGTGAGTCTGTTTAATACATATCCCAATATCATCAACACCTTATTGTCTATATACTTTTATCATGCGGAAGGGTATAATCTATCTCACTCTAATACAACAACCTTCTGTTCGATTGGTTTTAAAAATGCACCACGACTGACTGAAGTTGACGTACGATGGAATCCAGTTGACAGTTTTCCATGGGTTTCCTTGTCAGACTCTGTGCACCTAAGAACACTTTTTTCATCAGACTACAGGTTTTGTTGTCAGAGTTTATTCTTTCAACATTTGGTAACACTAAAATGCCATTCACCTTTCACTGTCTTACAAGCATGTAGAACACTGTTACCGTCCGAATTATATAAAATGGTGTTTGGGTTAACTGGTATATTTGCCGCAGTAGGAAATTTTGCCTGCTTTGTAGTTTCGTTTTCTCTTTCTAAACTGTTTGTTAAACGTTCCCTGAAGTCCGTTAGACAGTTACAGTTTGCAAATATGTGTACGGGAATTCATGTTGGGATCACAATTGTAGCAGATGGACATATGCATGATAAATACATACAAAAGGAAAGAGAATGGGTCAGCAGTTTACCTTGTAAAGTGAGTGGATTTCTGTGGCTTATGTCCAGCGAAGTAACCGTGCTGGTCATCATGTTGGTCAGTTGGACCCATGTGGCATTTCTTCGTTTTCCTGGTGCAGCAAAGCGGGTTAATGAAGATGTCATGGACATAGCTTTCTTTTTGGCATGGCTTGCTGGAGTTGTGTTATCACTGATACCGTTTCTTCCTGGGTTGTCACACTGGGGTGTCCATGGCCAATCCGGTCTGTGTCGTCTGGCCATCATTACTCGCTATGAACACATGCCGTCGTTCAAGTGGTTTTGTGTTATTTCGGTCTTAAATTTCATTCTTTGCATACTAATTGTAGTTTTCATAATTATCAATCAAAAACAAGTACCAGCTTACAGGATCCAGTTAGACTCCACAAAAAGGTTTCTTTATTTTGACATTCATTTCATCACAAAAATTGCAGTTACTGTCACTGCGTGTTGGTTGACGTTTGGTTTGGTTGTGATGATGACCACAGCTGGTGTCACTGCTTTGCACAGGATCCAGGAGACCATGGTGGTGTTTGTCTTACCACTCCACTCTGCTCTCTGTCCTGGTCTCTATGTATGGACTGTCCTCACAGAACGACAAGGAAAAGCACAAGAAGATAAAATGTTAAAAATGTTGCAAGCAAGCGCTGTTCGTTTGGGAAATGTTCCGCAAAGCAAACCATGAATCTATCTACATTTTGCTTACTTATAAACAGAAAAGTATTGGTATCGGTGATAAGGGTTGTATAATAAAGAATGTAAACTATTTTAAAATAGTAATCAAGGTATCGCCATCAAGGCTTCTGGCTTTATTTAGAAACAACATATAAAACCAATTCTTGTGAACAGAATAAAATGTTAAAATGGTGTAAACAATGCTAATTACATTTTACAGAGGGACACACAACATTGTCATATATCATCCAGGCTAAATCCCACAATAATCAGATTAAACATGCCTGTGGCTTCTTTACTGACTTTCTTTCAATAATAAACGTAAGCGAAAATAGCTGATCAGTTGAAAGTTACCCCGTGAAACATCTGGGCAGGCTTTTTTAGTGTTTGTAAATACCCCCTGCCTTGGCAATGGGCATCGGGATAGAAAAAAGGTGCTGACGGCATATGATTTTGCCCACCAAAATGCGTAAAAACACAAATTATTGTTTTAGATTTTCCTGGGGACAAAACTGCTGAAATGTGAAATCCAGGCAAGTGATGAGCATAAGCCATAACACGACAGCTACCCTGTGTTCCTCTATAAGTTGATATATTGTCTATGCTATCCATCGTCTGCTATGTTGCAGGAAGAAAGACTGTGGTAAACCAGCTTGCTTTTTTAGAGATTTTTACTCAGCATCATGTTGTGCTGACTGGGAAAAGTGCAGTTGGACACAACATTCACTATGATGTCCTCATTCCATTGAACGTTGGATACACCAGTTTCAGCATACCAGCATGGTCAAATGTTCATTCTGTGTTTCCCCACTTTTGCATTGCTTAGTCGGCATTCTTCTTTTGGGAATGTTATTTGAAAAGCAAAAGAGCAACACAGGTTCATGTTTAGAGGTGACATCCAGTCAAAATTTCAAAGCCCTTCTTCACTCTCAACAACCTCTGTCTTCTTAATTCCATTCATTTCGGGGGAAGGGGGAGATGTGAGTGCAAGGGGTGAGCTCTATGACTGCATAAATATACAGGATGCTGTCATCATCCTCTAGCATACAAATGACTCCATGGACATTAAAAATACTGTAAGAAAATAAAAACGTTTTTATAGGGCTTTATAGCAAACAAAAAGCCTAACCTTTTCTGGGGTAAATTGGAAAAAATAAACAATTTAGATCTGTGTTTGCTGCTCTTAGGCATTATCAACAATTTGAAGTGGAAAGGAATTACAGCATCATTTTTGTGCACTTGATATCGATGTTCCATAAAATGACATTTGCTGGGATGTAGTGGCTGCCCTGATACAAACTGATGACGAAATATATACAAAAGTATCATTTTTGATATACAGGGACTGCTGTTGTGTCACCTGTGTCTCTATATGTGCAAAATATCCCCTAATTTGCCCACAACAGCACTAAATCTGGGATATATGGGACGCACGGCGCAAATAGGTTAGATGTGCATAGTTCGAACAAAAATAAATTCGCCACTGCCTCGTTGTATAGACTATAATTTCGTCCATTTCTGATGGCAACAATTTTTTTTTTTTTTTTTTTTTATTAACCACCACAATAGCCGTTGGCACCACACTGATATAAAAACTGTGGCAGGGAAAGGCATTTCACCAGAGTCTGTTACCCGAAGACATAGTGTTCTTAAATGGACACCCTGACGGATGAGTTTTTGCAAGAAACACGTCGAGATCACCAGGAAAACACCCTTCACAGAGATCGCAACTCTCACTTTGCTCGGGTTTCCTAGAAATGAAACCGTTAAATCAGCGATTCCTCCTTGGCGGAGGTGCTGGAAGTCATATTCTGTCACCTAAAGAGAAGACATGTGCCGTCTCTTTTCCAATGGCCACCTGCTTTTAGACCAAATCGTTTGCCGAAATGTTGGCAATACAAGACATTTTCTTCCTATTTTAATTTTATACAGTTTATCTAAAAAAAGTTTTGGCTCACAACAAAGGAAATAGCTACAATTTATTTTTTACTGCACTACAAAAGAAAAGAAAACACTTCAACCACAATGAGCGACCTCCACCCACCCCATCCAAAATGGCTTCTCTCTCCGGCATCTCCGCCAAGGCGGAATCGACGTCTGTTTAATTTCTAGGAAACCAGAGCAAAATGAATGTTCCGATCCTTGAATAGGCTGTCTTTCTGGTGATCTCGACGTATTTCTTGCAAAACCTCATCCGTCAGGGTCCACCTTAAAAGTTGGGTGATAAGAATAGGCTTAACGTTATACAAGTTATAAAGGAATTCCTAGAGTGGCAGACACCAACTTTTCTATTCCCAGGCACGTTTAACAGATATTTTAAGCTGAAACATGGCTGGCATTTTAAAGGGCTTAAACAATCGATTTTAAAACTAATTTTATATGTATTCATACCAGCAGTTTTGTTATCTAATATCATTTTTCTGCAAATGGTGTATCAAACTTCAAACATAGTAATAAATAAAATCAAAACTAAGGAAGATCTCGAAGGTCTGTTTTCTGTGCATTTGTTAGGAGTCTTATTTGTATCTTGTGGATGCAGATCTGACTTCATTTGTTTTTTGTTTGTTTCTTTCTTTGTTTTAAATCCGTTATCTTTGGATTCTTCGTGTACAGTCCAGCAGAGGCATTGCAGGGAAGGTGGACCGAGGATAGACAGATGTTTCCCCCTCCACCGCTGATGCGTCTGTTGATTAATGTCACTTACTGTTCACATAATATCAGTTCGATGTTTTGTTAACCAATCGTCGATTCTAAAGCATTTTAGTTGTCATGTTTACAGAATGTAAGCCAATTGTGTTCCCTTCATTTGCATTAGTTTGTTCGGTGTTTTTTAATTGGTGACAGAAACGTCAATCGCTCCAATCGGTTCTTCTTCTTCCTCTTCTTTGTCGTCAATGTCGTCGTCGTCTTCTTTTTCTTTTTCTCTCTTCTTCTTCTTCTTCTTCGTCGTCGTCGTCGTCGTCGTCGTCGTCGTCGTCGTATTCTTCTTCTTCTTTGTCGTCGTCATCGTATTCTTCTTCTTCATCTTCTTCTTCTTCGTCTTCTTCTTCTTCGTCGTCGTCGTCTTCTTTCTTCTTCTTCTTCTTCTTCTTCTTCTTCTTCTTCTTTTTCTTCATCTTCTTCTTCTTCTTCTTCTTCTTCTTCTTCTTCTTCTTCTTCTTCTTCTTCTTCTTCTTCTTTTTCTTCTTCTTCTTCTTCTTCGTCATCGTCGTCGTCGTCGTATTCTTCTTCTTCTTCTTCTTCTTCTTCTTCTCTTCTTCTTCTTCTTCTTCTTCTTCTTCTTCTTCGTCTTCGTCGTCATCATATTCGTCATCATCTTCTTCTTCTTCTTCTTCTTCTTCTTCTTCTTCTTCTTCTTCTTCTTCTTCTTCTTCTTCTTCTTTTTCTTCTTCGTCTTCGTCGTCGTCATCGTCATCGTATTCTTCTTCTTCTTCTTCTTCTTCTTCTTCTTCTTCTTCTTCTTCTTCTTCGTCCTCGTCGTCCTCGTATTCTTCTTCTTCTTCTTCTTCTTCGCCGTCGTCGTCGTCGTCGTCGTCGTCTTCTTCTTCTTCTTTGCTTTGGGCAGCCAACTTCATCAGGTTGAAGATTCTGCCGCACTTTGTGTGATACGAAGATAAGAAATAGCAAATCAGAAAGCGAAGGAATTAATGATGGATGATTCATTTTTCTTTATTGGGGATAATAGTTTAAGCAGCATTGCTTTTTTTCATCAAGTCCTCAAGCAGACAAATAGAAAACGAAGAAAAAAATCCAAACATAAATACAAAGAACAACAGAAGGAAAACAAATGGATGAAGAAAATACTTATAAAGATGCACCCTGACGGATGAGTTTTTGCAAGAACCCGTCGAGATCACCAGAAAGACAGCCTTTTCCAGGATCGGAACACTCACTTTGCTCTGGTTTCCTAAAAATCAAAACCGTCAAAACGGCGATTCCTCCTTGAGAGTGAGTAGCCATTTTGGATGGGGTGGGGGAGGTCAGTTATTGTAGTTGAAGCGTTTTCTTTTTTTGTAGTGCAGAAAAAAAAAGAGGAGCTATTTCCTTTGTTGTCAGCGAAACTCCTTTAGACAAACTGTATAAAAAAAATTAAAAAAAAGAAAAAAAGGCTTGTATTGCGAAAACGTTCGTGCAAACGATTTGGTCTAAACGCAGGCGGCCATTCGAAAAGAGACGGCAAACGCCTTCTCTTTGGGTGAAGGAAGTTGACTTCCAGCACTT
>CM065691.1:9529668-9547619 GCA_017654935.2 Phymorhynchus buccinoides
CTCTCTTTCTCTCTCTCTCTCTCTCTCTCTCTCTCTCTCTCTCTCTCTCTCTCTCTCTCTCTCTCTCTCTCTCTTCTCTCTCTCTCTCTCTCTCTCTCTCTCTCTCTCTCTCTTTGTGTGTTAAAAATCACCCAGATTCCATGTCCCGTTTCTAACCCAGACTTTCAATCTAATCGGAGATACCAGGGATTCTTTCCAACAGAACCCTGTCGATCAGATTAACCTTCCCTGGCCCAGCGGAAGTGACCTGTGATCTCCTCCCGCCTCTGGCACCAACGAGGACTCGCGTCACCGGAGAGTGCCCAACATGGGAGATTACTCCATGTGCATTAGCGCTTCAGCGGAAGTTTGTAATACGCTGGAGGGGAGGGGAAAAAATACAAGGCAGAGCCATTTGCAAGTGATGTGATAACTAGGTGAAAAAGAAAGATAGAAGAGAGAAGGGAGAGAGGGGGACAGAGAGAGAGACAAAGAGAGACAGAGTCAGAGAGAGAAAGACATAGATTGACAGATACAGAGACAGCGAGAGATCTAAATGAGGAGAGAGAATGGGAGAGAGGGACACTTACACACACGTGCGCGCATGATCACACACATTCTCTTTGAGTTTGAATTTGAGTTCTCTCTCTCTCTTCTCTCTCTCTCTCTCTCTCTCGCTCTCTCTTCTCTGTCTCTTCACGTTTAGTGGAGGAACGTAAAACTGAGAACAGGCACAGCTATTGAGAGATCGAGTGGACCAGAGAGGATAGAGGGAGAGAGAATACGAATACGAATACGAAATGTTTTTATTTGAGGTAAAAAGGATAAAGCTACAATAGCTTTCTTTACACCTTTGCCATCTCAAATCACACATTTATACCATGCATCAAGCAAAGAAAATTTGACATAAAACAATCAAGGCAATAAAATGGAACAAAAATTTGGCACATGAAATAATTGAAAAAGAAATCAAAAATGGGATTTAGAGCAAACATTGATAATACTTAACAGTGGTGAACTTGAATTGGTATTTTAAATTGAGTACTAAAAGAAGGGAAACCATTTTGAGATCAATGACATTTTTTTTCAGAATAAACCCAATTTTAAGGAAGAACAACAAAAACAACAACAACAAAAAACATTATAAGATAACATGGGAATATGGAGGAGCGGACTCAGTGAGAGAGAGAGAGAGAGAGAGAGAGAGAGAGAGAGAGGTAGCGAGAGAGAGAAGAGAGAGAGAGAGAGAGAGAGAGAGAGAGCGAGAGAGAGATTATTTAAGGGGGAGGGGTGTGTGCGAGGTTTAAATGGGGGTCTGGAAGAGAGGGAGGAGGCTAGAATGAAGGGGGAAAAGACTCCAGGGGCAGATGACACAAGATAATGAGTGGGTCTGGAAATCGATATTATTGAACTGAATAGATGGTGTGGGTTTAGGAAGGGTTGGGGGGGGGAATATTCATAAGGGTAAGAAGATGGAATGGATTCTAAAACAATAAAGACTTGAAAGGAAGAAGTGTTTGGTGTGTTGGTGCTGTATGTGTGCTCTCGCGTGTTGGGCGCCATTATGTGTGTGAATGTCTGGGCGTGGGCGTGTTTTGCGTGTGCATACGTGTTGTGTACTCTGCGTGTGCATAATGTGTGTGTGTTGAATCGTTTGTGTGTTTGTGTGTGTGTGTCTGAAGGATCTGAGCATGCACCGTTGTCTTTGAAAACTGAATAGGAGGATTGTTGCAATAGACTAAATCTCTTCTCTCCTCTCTCTCTCTCTCTCTGTCTCTCCTCTCTCTTTCTCTCTTCTCTCTCTCTCTCTCTTTCCCTCTCTCTCTCTCTCTGCCCCTCGCCTCATCTCTCTCTCTCTCTCTCCTGCTCTCTCTCGCCGTCCCTCCTCCAATCTCCTCTCTCTCTCTCTCTCCTCATCCTCTCTCTCTCCCTCTCTCTCAAAAGGCATTTCCCCTACTCTAACTCACAACCCTAATCAATAATCCTACCACCAGGTAGTGATTGAAACATCCCCAAACAAGGGAGTAACTAACAATCACTGCACTGCAGTTTCAGCTCTGGAATACATCACATTCTCAATTTCCACGTCATCGGTTACGAATGACACGTCACCTGGTTACAGCGTTGAAACTGACGACGTTGACAAGGAGCAGAGAAAGGAGGTAATTCGCTTAGCTAGGGTTGTTTCCCTTGATGATTTTTTTTTTTTCGTGGAGGCGTGGTCTGGAAAGAAAGATTGGATTACATGACGAGGATGGAAAATTAATAGATTGATGGGTTTTGAAATTATAGTGTTTCGTTCTTCTTGTTTTCTCTCTCAATGGCTTCTGTCTTCATTTTATCTGTGCGTTCACTTGCTGTTGTTTGGTTGGTGTGTGTTTTTAAGAAAATTGTTTCCAGGAAAGGGAGGAGGGAGTGAATGAAGTGGGTGAGGGTGAGGTATTATTTCCCTTGTTTGTCACAATCTTTTGATCACATTAAATGGTTTTTTATCTTTCTGACGAGTATGTGGTAGGTTTGTTAATGTTAGTGACTGCCCTTATGCTTGTGTGTGTGTGTGTGTGTGTGCGTGCGCACACACGCGTGTGTGTTACTGTTTGTGTGTGTGTGTGTGTGCGCGCGCGCGCGCGCGTGCGTTGCGTGCGTGCGTGCGTGCGTGCGCGTGTTGTGTGTGTGAGAGAAGAGTGAGAGGGCGGTGGGAAGAGAGAGGGGGTGGGGAGAGATAACTTCTTTAGGGCATAGACTCCCTCTCTCTCTCTCCTCTCTCTCTCTCTCTCTCTCCTCTCTCTCTCTCTCTCTGTCAGTCTTTCTCTCTCTCTCTCTATGTCAGTCTTTCTCGCTCTCGGCTCTCTCTTCTCTCTCTCTCTCTCTCTCTCTCTCTCTCTCTCTCTCTCTCTCTCTCGGTTATGATGCTGATTCAATCTGTTCTGAATTGCAGAGTGACATTAATATCTAGTTGACTGGTCAGAGCAAAATCATATGGCATTACATCCCAAAAAATCTAAATTCATGTTAATCACAACAAGACAAAAGAGGCAAAACTTTAAAAATCAATTAAGTATGCCAACTATCTATGAACAATCTCTAGAAGAAGTTACTTCACACAAATTACTCGGCTATGCATTGACTTATCATGGTCAAAACACATGGAAATACTGGCCAAGAAAATTTCAAAAAAGTATTCCAGCTCAATAGAATAAAGCACTTTTTGGATCAACATACCCGTAAACCTTTTTCCATGCCTATATTCAGCTTGTCATTGATTATGCATCAACATGTTGGGATTCAGCTAGTAAAAACACACTCAAACACGTTGAAGATTATATAAACGTTCTCTTAAACTCATACTCCTTAAATCGTCCTCCCTTGAAACCATGACTATAAAGAACTCAACATTCTACCATTTGATTTGAAATGTCTACTAAACAAAGCTACCCTTATGTACAAGATCATAAATACGTCAGTACCAAAATATGTTATTACTAAATTTAAAGTCCATGCAATTCGAAGCAAAACCAAATTAATAATGCCCCGCCCCAGAACAGATCTATATAAAGCATCCCTTACATACTCATGTGGTAAACTGTGGAACTACATCCCTGATAATTTCAAAAATAAAACTAGCGTATCTTCCTTCGTAAATCTTATCGCAAGTACATAATGGACAATCTTGTTCATGAGTTGTGTTAATGAGTTTTACTACAAACATCAACTTATGCCAAGATTCTTGTAAATCTTTTATGCATCTCTCTGCATATCTGTATTAATGACTCATTCTCCTTCTCTCTCTCTCTCTCTCTCTCTCTCTCTCTCTCTCTCTCTCTCTCTCTCTCTCTCTCTCTCTCTATCTCCTCTCTCTCTCTCTTCTCTCTCTCTCTCTCTCTCTCTCTCTCTCGTTCTCTCTCTCCTCTCTCTCTCTCTCTCTCTCTCTCCTCTCTCTCTCTCTCTCTCTCTCTCTCTCTCTCTCTCTCTCTCTCTCACGCTCTCTCTCTCTCTCTCATAAAAAATAAATCCCCCCCCATTAAAAGTGCTATTATTCTGAACAATTGTCATTTTTCTCAGAATTGTTCTCCTTTTTCGTACTGAATTCAAACCACCAATTCAAGTTCACCATTGCCCATTATTATCCATGTTTGCTTTTTTTCCATTTTTGATTCTCTGTCAATTATTTCATGTGCCAATTTTTGTTTCATTTTCTTGACTTGATTGTTTTTATGTTCATTTTTCTTTGTCTGATGCATGGTGTGAGTGTGTGAGTGAGAGGGCCAGGTGCAAAGAAGCTATTGTAGCTTATCCTTTTTACCCTCAATAAAACATTCGTATTTCGTATTTCGTATCTCTCTCTCTCTTTCTCTCTCTCTCATGCTTCATGATTATGCTTTTGTATGTATTAATGTCAACATGCATGATATTCTTTGACACTCCTTCAGTGAGGGGCTTAGCTTAACTGAATAAAATATTTGGACCCTCTCTCTCTCTCTCCCTCTCCCTCTCTCTCTCTCTCTCTCTCTCTCTCTCTCTCTCTCTCTCTCTCTCTCTCTCTCTCTCTCTCTCTCTCTCTCAATATCAATATCCTTGACATTATTTTTCATTCCATGCTATTAAGCATATTGATGGAATTCAACAAGCCAAATTCGCCTCCTATTTCTTCCTTAGTCCTCCGCCATATCATTTGTATAAAACAAATATGTTGTCAGCATTGCTTTTACGGTTTATGCATGTTATATCTTCCTTATACACTTTGCATAACGCTTGGTCTTCATATTGCTTTGTTTTACTGTATTTATCATATATGTTTCTCTTAAGGTGCTCTGAAATTATATCTCCTTAGATCTAGGTTTAATTTTCTAAGCAAGGCCTTCTCACTCAAGAAAGAATTACAATCACATGACTATGTAATTCCTGTAATCATTTTTATAAAGCATGCTGCATATGATTAGTTTTATTGTTTGTGTCATTAGTTTGTTCATTCGTTCGTTTGTGTGCATGTTTGTTTGTTTTGTTGTTGTTTTATTGATGGGGGCGACGCATATTGTTAATGTTATGCATAAAAGTATGCACGCATGCACGCACATCTACCACACACACACACACAGACGCGCGCGCACACACATACACATGCGCGCACATGCGCGCATAGCATGAATTACAAGCATAAAGGTGTTGTTAGTCATTGTAGTTCCTTCACAGTGTCGGCATTAATGTGCAGCCATTTCATCAGTTTGGCTTCTTGAGATGTTCTCCTTCTTTCTGCCCATGTGTTGTAGGTATAGATGAAAGGATTGAGGGCAGAATTCAAAGGCAGCACGAATATAGCCAGGGCCACGTTGACTTCTCCTGGAACTGGAACATCATTCAGTGCCAACATGCCACACAGTCCAATGGGAAACCAGCACAGGAAATCTGTCACAGCAATGTTGATCAAGCGCCGAGCTATGGTGATGTCTCGTGATGTTTGTGTACTGTCTGTTTTTAAAACATTGCTCTGTACTGACCAAAAGATAATGATTTGACCGCACGAGATGAGCAGAAATAAGGTAAAGTTAAAGATAATCATTATACCCACAGAATAATACTTGCCTTTAAACTCCTGTCTGGTAACTGGCAGTGGAATGCAGACACCTGACTGACTATAAAACTCCCAGTGTTTTGTCATCGGGAGCAAAGGTAAGACCGCTAAAACAAAGCCAACCAGCCAAATCAGGAGACATGCCATAGATGCTGAGGTTTTCTCAAATCGCAGAGTGCTGAAAGGAAAGCGAAGAACGATGAATCGATCCAGTGTTATGAGACAGATAATCAGAGCCGACACTTCACTGGACAGGAAAGACAAGAAGCCAGCCATCTGGCAAATCACACTGTGTTTCCACAAATCATCAAAATAGAGATACTGACCACGAAACCTTTCATCAGCAGCTCCAATAAGGACCACGTACAGTCCCATCAGGAAATCACCCATGGTGAGCGTGATGACAAATATAATGAAGCCAGACACAGAACGTGTGTTGGTGAAAAACAAACGTGCACAGAAGGAGAATAGATTGCCTGAGAGAGACAGAGAACCCATCATCCACAAAAACACCCGATACGTCTGTGACTGTAGTAAATCTTCACATGAAGATACCTCATCTTTAGGAGCATAACAAAAGCTGTCATCAAAGCCAATGGGAAGGAATCCTTTGCAGCAAAGTTTATAATTTCCTGTACGAATAGACACTAATTGTTGAAGATTTCTGAAAATGTTAGGTGGGAATGTTTTCACTGGGCTGCCTTCCAAGTACAATTCCGCAAGCCGAGGTAAGGGCTGAAAACTGCTAAGCAAAGTATGAACGGAAGTAAATGTCAAATTGAGCTTCTTAATACGTGTAAATGAGGAGAATAGCTCAGGATCAAACGTTGTGAGCTTACTATGCGACAGGTCAAGGGCCATCAGTGTGTTATGCTGGACGCCAGATGTATGGTCCCTGACCACTACAATGAGTGGGTTATCAGACAATGACAATGTTTCTAACTGCTTCAGATTAAGAAAAGATGTCAAGCTGATCTGTTTCAGTTGATTGCCACTAAGGTCCAAAAACTTTAAGTTTTGTAAGGTCACATCAGGTACATGAGTTATTGAACATTGCGCAAAGACAAGATAAATAAGATATGTACTGTGGCCGACATCAGTGAGTGTCATGCCAGAATCTGTGGCATCCAGATAACGGAGCTGAGGGAATACTTCTGCTCTAAACGACTGACTACATTGGAAAGCATTCTCTTGACACTGACAATTTGAAGGACAGGTTATGTTACAGAATATTTCATCGTCATGCATTGGACAGTGAAACCAGCCATCGCATAAATCGTCAGGATGTAAACATATCTCAGAAATCCTGCAGCGAAAATGACCTGGACATGTCATGTTCTGACAATCGTGTTCATCCATGTGGTCAATGCAGTCGTACATCCCATTGCACAAAGTGTAAACTGGCAGACAGTTATTGAATTCACCGGGACAACGGTAATGGGTGTCAGGACAGGACTCGTTATATCTCATTGGTGTTGCGGTGAATGCGTTGTTATTAAAATTAATAATACCTGGGGACGGATGTGGGCGTTGATAGGATCCTGAACGGACATACTTAGAGCACCCCTCCTCATCAGATTTATCCCAGCAGTTATCTATTCTGTCACATAAAAGGTAGAAGTGCTCTATGCACTGACCATTGCTACACCTGAATTTCTTCCCACAATGGGCCTGGGGATGATGACAGAAGGACTCGTCGCTGTTGTCACTGCAGTCAGCTACAAAGTTACACACCAGACTGAAGGACAGCTTGTGCTGATTATTCCTGCAAACAAACAAAGGAATGTGAGGGGAATGCTGATTGCCTGGCTCTGAGTTTTCATCAATGTGTAACGCGAGGTCATGGAAACCACACGACACTTCAGTTTGACAAAAGTGTGTAAGAACACCAGGATCACAGAAGAAGGATAAATAGGTCACATGGCCACCATGGCATGTAATTAAAAACGATTGCCAAACGAATCCCCTTGTAAGGGAAATAGAGTTGTAGTGATGAGATCTCTTGTCAGTTGTGCTGCCATTGATTAGACATGTTGCATAGTAACACATAGAATCACAAAAAGGATAACGCCTGCATTCGTATGCGGGCATAAGCGTCTGTTCCCAACCAAGTAATTTCAATTTCGTTTCACAAAAGCCTAGAATCAAGCAGTCACTGGCACTCCTTAATCTACCTTTTGTCATTCTGAAAGTATTATAAAGAACAGTGTTGTCTTCATTCACCCAGCTAAATCGGTACATATTTGGCCGCGATGCAGACATTGACACTCCAATTAAAGATAGGTATGAAGCACAATATCCTTTATCAATTTTATGATTTTGATTAAACCACCGATGTGCGCAGGTAGGAAATGTTAACGTTCCTCCCAGTGAGACACAGTAATCACTAGGTCCTTTCCTGTTCATGATAGGCTTTCCTTTTACAAAATGGTAGAATTTCTCAGGAACCTTGGAAACGAACAATTGACCTTTACATCCCTTTTACCAGAGAGTTTAGCTTGATGCTGTATTCAGTATGGCCTCTGATGTTTGTAGATCGTTTGATAAACAACTCTTCACAGCCATGCATGCAGACACAGAGACGTTAAGTTCAAGGTTCAAGGTTTTTATTTCCAAAAAAACCCCTTGGGGGTACATGGAAAAACAAAAACAAAAATATATAAAGAAAAAATAAAAAAGAAAAAATAAATAAACGGACAAACAAACCTTCGACAACAACAACAGCATGCAAAAACAAACAAATGACCCATCAGTCTACAACAGGCACAACCCAGTCTTGTTATTGTACAACATTTCACAACAATGAACGTGTCAGCCATCGCTGAACGTGTCACTAGAACTTGCTTCAACCAATGAAGCTAAGAAGAACATGCCACAATAGAATACTACAATAAGACACACCAGTCATTCATACAGAAACTAACTTCTGATAGTGGAACAACATGTCACTACAATGCACACCAGCCATTCCTCATACAACACAACATATGACTACGATACGAGCAAGCTATTCAACCTATAACACGACACGTCACTACAACACACGTTATTCAGCCAATGTTACTACAACACAAAAAAGACGATTTCTAACAACAGCACTACATTGACACTACAACACACGCCAGCCATTCAAACGACACCACACAAGTCACAAAGGTCATGTTGGTAACTACAACATACCTTATCACTTCAACCAATGACACAACAACATTACAACAATGTAATGCATCATATTGTGCAGCAGTCGGCAGCCAATATCACACCACCCAGTTACTGCTCCACTGAATGTCTACACAACTTAACTTACTCTCTCTCTCTCTCCGTCTCTCTCTCTCTCTCTCTCTCTCTCTCTCTCTCTCTCCTCTCTCTCTCTCTCTCTCTCTCTCTCTCTCTCTCTCTCTCTTCTCTCTCTCTCTTTCTTTCTCTCTCTGGAAAGTGGAAAGAATCTAAAACCTTTATTTAGTTTGTACAGGCGTGGTCTTAAGTTGATCCTTCTGAAATCATCGTCCATTACTCATACGGACTATCAGCACCTAGAAATTATGCCTCTACAATGGAAACTTGAATATAACAAAGCCATTTTCATGTTTAAAATAATGTCTGATCGCGCTCCTCCTGCTTTAAAACAAAAATTTGATTTAAACATCGTCCGCAATGTTCTTAAAATCAAAGTACCTCTTCCAAGAGTTGATCTCTACAAGACTAGTCTGTTGTATTCGGGCGGTTGTTTGTGGAATACGATTTTAGCTTATTTTAATGTTCATTCAAGTCTCAATGTTTTCAAGAAAAACTACCATAAGCACCTTATGATCAAACATATAAACAACATCACATATTAATCTCTTATGTAGCTTCTGTTTTAAACGTTTATTCATGACATGGTTAATTTGTACATAAATCTTGTTTCTAAACATGAGGTTTTTGTTGTTGCTTGGTTTTTTTGTTCACTTTAAGGGGGGGGGGGGGGGAGAAGGAGGAAGAAAGTAATTCCTTGTGTTTTGATGATGTCATACTCATTACATTTGCTTAGATTGATTTTTTTTCTTCCTCCACAATGTATTTCCTGATTCTTGTGAATTCAATTTATATTAGTTCATATGATTACTGTGCTGTGTGCGAGGTTGGTGGTGGGTGGGGGGAGGGTGGATGGGTGTATGAATGTGTAGTTGTTGGGTTTTGTTTGGGTTTTTTTTTCTCTTGCTGCTTTTGTTTATTAATTGAAGCTTAATCATGCTTTTCTTTTTTTCTTCTTTTGTTTCGAGGGCAAGATGTAAACAAGCCCATTGTGTGCTTATTCTTTTCCCTCAATAAACAAATGTTTCTCTCTCTCTCTCTCTCTCTCTCTCTCTCTCTCTCTCTCTCTCTCTCTCTCTCTCTCTCTCTCTCTCTCTCTCTCTCTCTCTCTCTCTCTCTCTCGCGCGCGCGATGATGTAGATGGCATAATCATATTGAGACGAGTAATATATATAACATTTATAGAAATATTGTTGATGGACATTATATTCAGTCTTACTTAAAAGCTGATTTAGATATGTTTTTGAAAAAAAGTATAGTTAAATTTCGTTTTGGTGTATCATAAATTAAAAGTCGTTATTATAGGTACAGACAACACACGGAAAGAGATCTAATTTGCCCTATGTGTATGCAAGATGAGGAAAATGAAATACATTTTTTTAATTTTGTTGTCCATTTTTAGAAACTTTATGCCGACAGTTCATCCCAGGAAAATACTATAGATACCCTTGCATGTTTACATTGCAATTACTGCTTAGTTCTAAGAGATATAAAGATATTAACAATGTGTCTATGGTTTTGTCAAAAGCATTCAAATTGAGAGAGTTACTGACATCATAGTTTTCTATGTGTTTTTCCAGTTATTTTCTTTGTTTCATGTATTTATTGTTCCCCCCTTCACAGCTCACAGCAAATTTGAAGCGAATCGGTCGAAAAACGGCGGAGTTATAAGGCCCGTTTTCGTGTTTCAGACAGACAGACACACACACACACACACACACAGACACACGGACAGTTGGCTTTTTACTATATGATTACCAACATAGGTCTTATGACAAGGTGGGAGAGTATACAATACAAAATGGCCATTGTCAACATCAAAACAATTAAGTCCATTTAAAAATAATAAGGTAGATGGAAACAACAAAAAACATTACTTAATGCTTATATCGTTCCATTTCCGTGTGTCCAAAAATCAAATGGAGGAGAAAAAAAGAAAACAAAACAAAACAAAACCAAAAACCAAAAAACACATCTAATCCCTTGTTTCGAGGATTTCCTCCTTTGTGTTTTATAATAAAGAGAAGACAAAGAGTTCGATCTTTTAAAAGAAGTGTATTGAGAGAGAAAGAGAGAGAAAAACTCAGTTATCTTTAACTTTATGAATTGTTCTGTGTTATGAAACGAAGAAGCTAATACATTTTGCTGATTTGCTTTTTCTCCCAATGGGGGAGGGACAGTGCCTTATGCAAAGACATCTGTTTCGATCTGTGAAGGTCTCCTCAGTCTGCAACTAGAGATTTGTGCAAGGGGACAAATAGCTTTGTACAAATTAATGCACAAGGTAAAAGTAAATCTAACATTCCCATAGGCTGTAACTTGCCATGGGCTCAAAGCATTATTAATTCCCCTTGTCTAGAACTCGGCATTGATCTTCTTCATCTACGGTTGTTACCTTCCCCCAACGTTGCCAGTTATGCATTTACAT
This sequence comes from Phymorhynchus buccinoides, assembly GCA_017654935.2. Classification (NCBI taxonomy): domain Eukaryota; kingdom Metazoa; phylum Mollusca; class Gastropoda; order Neogastropoda; family Raphitomidae; genus Phymorhynchus; species Phymorhynchus buccinoides. Next base: position 9,540,939 of record CM065691.1, read on the forward strand.
CACGACTGATGAAACTGGGGTAAAATATAAACATAAAAGTACACACCACCGAATCAAACGGGGCTGGAACTTATTGTGGTCATGATACTGAAATTGTTCAACCTGAAAATAACACTGTGTGTGTGTATGCGTGTGTGTGTGTGTGTGTGTGTGTGTGTGTGTGTGTGTGTGTGTGTGTGTGTGTGTGTGTGTGTGTGTGTGTGTGTGTGTGTGTGTCTGTGTCTGTGTGTGTGTCTGTGTGTGTGTGTTTGGTAAGAGAGGAGAGAGAGAGAGAGAGAGAGAGAGAGAGAGAGAGAGAGAGAGAGAGAGAGAGAGAGAGAGAGAGAGAGAGAGAGAGAGAGAGAGAGAGAGAGAGAGAGAGAGAGAGAGAGAGAGAGAGAGAGAGAGAGAGAGAGAGAAAGCGTACACGCCGTTTTTACTCACATCACATCACTAAATTAAACAAATCCTTGTCTACCAAAGAGCCATTGCTTTGATTTATGTGACGATGCTCTATTTACGAGGTCGTATTGTACATGTTTTGTCTGTGGGGGTGTTTTTTGTTTGTTTGTTTGTATCGTTATTGTTCTTGGCGTTTGTATAATTTATTGCAGTATAAAATATTTGATATGCAGTCCCTTATAATTTTATCCAACTGCAGTGTTTATATTTGCAGTATAAAATATCTGATTGATATGACAGTCCCTTAAGGAGCCAACCCACTGCGTACGATTTTATCCAACTGCGAAGCATGATTCTCGTGAAATTCTACTGTCCAATGAATCTGATGAAATCCTACTAGTTTTATTCTCTATAACTGTTGTCCCCCGTGCATAAATGTGGTGAAATATATGTATTTTTCCATCATATATTGTTTGTGATTTTATGTGATTATGTGATTCGTGATTCGTGTACATGAGCACAGTGAATAAAAATAGTAGATTTAGTTTTAGACGGAAGTATTTCAATAGAATCATTCCTTACAGACATCGTCTCGCCTTGGCTTCAGGTACTAGTACCACCCAAGCCAAGGCATTTTAAAACAAAATTTTGGGGGAGGTCATTTTTGTTATATGACCTTTTTATTGTTTTATGTTTATGTGACTGGCTTTGTATGCAAAATACATTACAATTGATGTGGAAGTGCCTAAACTTTCCCGAAAATATTTTTCAGATGTGTTTAGAGTCGAAAATACAGAATGTTTGCGTCGTGGATAAGAACATTGCTTTATTTACTTTGACACTGATTGACACAAATCATTGGAGGGCTTTTACATTTCACCCAAACAACGAAAACGAACAGTTTTGTTGCATGAACCAAGCAGTGAGCATGTAAGGTTATTAAGTTTGTGACAATTATCAATGATTATGTCAATATCCCTGTAGTCAAGGCTAAATATGAAAAGTATGAAAGTAAAGAGCCAGCCACACGTCAGCTAAAATCGTATGACTGTGCAATATGATTCGATCACGTGGTGTCCAAGAACAAATTTAATTCACGCTTCGAGATCACGTGATCGAATCGCATCGTACAGTCGTGCGATTTTAGCTGACGTGTGGCTGGCCCTTAAGGCCAAACAATCACTGATAAATTTCAACCTTTTCTGATTCAGAATCAGGTCAATGTAATTTGAATATTCAACACAGGTATTTTTGATGCCAGATTGGGTGGTACTAGTACCTTAAGGCTGTATCAGAGTAATTGATATAAGCTAGAACACCCATTGCTGCATCACACTGTTGTTTTGCTTGGCATGATTGTCTGTAGCCATGACAAGCTCCTAGCATAACATCATCAGTCTAAAATCCTCCAAAGTCGGAGTGTGGCTGCCCATATGGCGGGGTAATCAAAAACGGTCACACACGTAATGTTCCCACCCCTAGTTGATGCATGTGTACCACAGTGTTCAAGTGCTTCAGGTGATCCCAGGAGTCTTTTAGCCAGGGTACGACAACAACAGACATCGTCGCAAAAGGAGCGCAGTTGGATTGATGCTCAATACTCAATGCGAGCATGAATTGGCAGCCAGTGTAGTTTGATCAGAAGGGGTGTGACATGGGTTCTTTTAGATTTCCTCAGGACGAGTCTGGCTGCATTGTTTTGTATTCTTTGGAGACGATTGATTTGAACTGCGGGGAGTCCGGCAAGAGTTGCATTACAATAGTCAACTTTGGAAAAGACCAACGAACATACTAGTTGAGTAGCGGCTTTTTCAGAGAGTGAAGGACGGATTGAAGCAATCTGTCTCAGAGCGAGGTAGGCTGATCTGGGCGTCCATGGACAAAGAACTGTCCAAATCAACACCCAGATCCTTCACGCTGTTTTTGAAGGGAATGGTATTTGTGCCAACCTGCACAGACGCGACGCTAACTTGGTCCAAGACTGAGCGCGAGCCAACAGCTACGGCCTCAGTCTTCTCGTCATTTAATTTGAGTTTGTTACTGAGCATCCAAGATTTTATGGACTGAAAACAAGACTCAAAAGTGGAGATAAGATTTTGGAAAGCGACAGCCTCGGTTGCGTCAAGTAGTTGAGTGTCATCCGCGAATTTCTCATGAAGGATTTTGTACTGTTCTATGACTTCGGACAAGGGTTGAATGTACAGGATGTCTACCGTCTTGTCCAGATCCAGCACCAGCATCGTTCTTGACACCAACGAGCACAGGAATGCGCCGACCTTGCTTCCGACGACCCCCACGAAAAGGCCGACGTCTTTTACGTCCACACCTGTGTGGCGATCGGAAGATCCGAAAATCAATCAGTTTTTGCCGAACAGCAGGGTCACAGTCTCCTCCAACGTTGAGAGACATAAGCTCTTGGCGTGTGTACATCATGCATTCTGAGAAAGTATTTTGAATCACTGTACTTGCGTTTGAACAAGAATCCAAATCAGTCACAGCGTTGAGCGGAGCAGTGGCCATAATGGCGGAGAGAAGGGCCAGTCCAAACACAAACACACAAGTCACTGTCACTCGATCACCACACGTCCGATTTCGAAAAAGGTTTACACCACAATAACCAGAAAAACATCACGAACAAAATTATAAAGTAATTACAGGCACAAAAGTTGATTGAAAGGAAATATTAATGAAAACACTAAGCGCAAGCAGAAACTCAAGCCTGTTAGGTGATGATGGGCTTTAGCCCATGATTAAAGAAAATAACACCAATGGCACATGTTGCAAGCATATGATTACACATAGCATTTAAAGGCACAATTTGGTTTTTTGGCTGCATGCATTTATAATGGAAAATGGTACTGAAGTTGTAATGCAGGGTATGAACCACGGTATATATCCACTGTGAATAACACATAGCTGAAGACACCAAGAATCAATCCAAGGGTAATAATCCAATTATGATGCAGCTCAAGCTACACTGAGCTTTAAAAAAGTCACACAAAACTAAAAGAAGCTCAAACTACACTGAGCTTTGAAGATTTTCAACTGAACTGAACCTAATAAGCTCAAACTACACCGAGCTTTTGAATGAATTTTAACAGACACTTTGCCAACACAACTCCAAGGCTACATCTACACTAGAGTGTGAGGCACTAAATAAAATGACATTTGCACATACTTTGCCAACACAACTCCAAGACTACACTAGAGTGTGTGGCACTGAATCTCCTCTTCTCTGTAGCGAAGCGGCTTCTGGGCGACATGACCCCTGGCAGCGCAGGTAGCGTAGTAATGTGGAGCTGTCTTTGATGGAGTAGAGGGAGTAGGAGATACCGTCACACCAGATGGTTGAAGAGCTGGCGGCAACAACTCTGTGATGCTAGGCTCTATGGCAGGTGTGTGTCGACCGTACTGCTGATGCTGCGGCGACTGCAACAGCGGCATGCAGTGACTGCATGCCTGATGCTGCTGTGGTGGCAGTGGCGGCTGCTGACTGCAACTGCGATCTGGCTGCTGCAGCGTTGGCACCTGCTGCAGGTGTCTGCTGTTGCGACGTAGGACACTAGCAGGCGTGTTGACAAGGTAGGTATGATTTTCCAGGTCTACAGCTACAATCGTACCCGCTTTTTCCCAGGTGGTCTCGGTGTCCCTTTTGACCAAGTCGTTGTCACCCTGTTTCAGCTGTGACAGAGGCTGGGTTCCATGCCTTCTGTCATAGCTGAGCTTGAAACGCTGTTTGTAGTCCTGGTCTGCATGGCAGATGTCGTTGTCATTGATCGGCTGAGGGACCAGGTTCTGGGGCAGTCTCGGCAGCATCGTCTGAAGTGGTCTGCCCATCAACGCGACCGCAGGACTCACCCCCGTACTGGAGTGAGGAGTAGATCTGTAGTTCAGCAGAACAATCTCCAGAGACTGCTGCTGGAGAAGTTTCTTCGCCACTTTGACTGCACTTTCAGCCTCCCCATTGGCGTGGGGAAAACAGGGACTGCTGGTTGGATGCTGAAAGTCAAAGTTCTGTGCAAACTGCCTGAACTCAGAGCACTGAAATTGTGGTCCATTGTCCGAGAACATGACATCTGGAATCCCATGCGTGGCAAAAAGCTGCGTGAACTTCCTGATAACTGTTGCTGCTGTTGTTGAATGTAGTGGTATTACCTCCAGCCATCTGGAATAGTAGTCGATGACCACCAGATAGTCTTTTCCTTTGAAGGTACACAGGTCTGCACCTAAGCGTTGACAAGGGCGCTCTGGCAATGGTGTGGGGCGCAGCAGCTCCTTATGCTGCTACGAACGAATTGCTCGGCACTCTGGGCATTGGCTGACAAGGTCCTTCAGGTCCCTGCTGATTCTGGGCCACCATATCGCTGTCTGTGTGATCTGCCGACTTTATGAAGACCCTGATGTGTCGTAAAGGTCAAGATGTGCCACCCCCCTGCATTTCTCGGTTAATTCCATTTTCCCGTGTTTGCCTTTCTTACCAAACATAAAGCTGTATTTTATTAACCTTTTTTAGCTAATAACCTTTTTGGAATACTAACCCTATCCCTAACCCTAGGCAATTATCTAATAGGACCCCCCCCCCCCACCCCCACTATGTATTGCAGTACACGGTGCCATTTGTCACAGTCGTGGTTCATTGCGTTTTTCCCGTCTTATAGGGGGGGGGGGGAGGGTTAGGGTTAGGGCTAGGGTTAGGGATAGGGTTAGTATTCCAAAAAGGTTATTAGCTAACAAGTTTCATAAATAACAGCTTTATGTTTGGTAAGAAAGGCAAAAACGAAAATTGCAATTAACCGGGAAATGCAGGGGGGTGGCACATCTTTACCTTTACCGAAGTTCTTTTTGGTGACTGTTTGGAATGACAATGCGCCCACTGTAGACAAGCAGCCCGTTGACGAAGGATAGTTCACCTAGTGCTTGGTGAAATGCCCAAAGATGGGCTGGAGACTGCTGCGGCCAACCATTCAGCATGTAGCCGATGTATCGTTCCTACTCGGAGACGTTCCAGTCGTTTCGGTGACACCGACCAGCCTGACTCGACCATGTCCACATGGACGGCCACGGCTTCAGCGATTTCTTCGTCTTCTTTGGTGTGGGGCACTGGACTCCTGGACAGCACGTCAGCGATGACGAGCTGCTTGCCCGACACATGGACCACCTTAGCGTTGAAGCGAAGCAGCCTCATCAGCAGCCTCTGCCTCTGATTGGAGTTTTGTTGAGGTCCCTGTTCTGGATGAGTGGGATCAAAGGCTTATGGTCAGTCTGTAGCTCAAATGACTCCAGGCCCACCAGGTACTTAGCAAATTTCTTGCAGGAGAACACATAGGCAGCACACTCCTTTTCAATCTGTGCATACCTTTGATCAGTGTCCGTGAGTGTTCGTGAGGCATAAGCAATTGGCACAAGATTGTCTCCGTTCCACTGCATCAATGCTGCCCCCATAGCTGGAGCTATACGCACTGACTACAATTTTTTTCTGGATGGGCTGTAGAATCCAAGTGCTGGTTGGACACACGCTCCAAGCTATGTTTTTCTTCCATGAATCTCTGATCGTTTCATTTCTCTAGCCATGTGTCAGAAATTGCTTATTGAATCAGTGATTGTGAGACATAACCTGTGTCCCGCTACTAATATGCTGGAGTATCAAGTACATCTCCGTGAGTCGACATACCATGCAAAAAGCTTTAATTTATATTTCAGTAAACATCAGCAGTTTTGCCAGTAGTGATTCCTTTTCAACCCAGAACTACACACACAATCATGTCCTGAGAGTCAATGTGTCAGACTGTGGATAACGATTTACCACAGTTATCCAGCACAACAGGGACTGGTGTATGGTGTGGGTATAATGCCCACGTCTTTCTGGCAGATGCGTCTGAAAAGTGGTCTGCGTTCTTCCGGAATTATACAAAACGTTGAATATGATGCCATTACAGGCAGTGGAGAATCCAGTGGAGAATCGGTTCCAGGTCGTGTGCAAGTGCTCTTAGCAGATTGCTTTGGGCTTATCTCTCTCCAAAAAGAGGTTCTCGCGTGGATGCCGGAGGGGGGGGGGGGAACTTACACGCTCTTTGTTATCTATTCTCACGTGGCTGGGGATTCGCTGGAAAGTCTGGTGATCGTTTGTCGAGGCGGGAGATGATGGGCCACGGCTCGTAGATTGGTTCGGCCTCCTTACTGGTTGTCTCTTCCAGTGTCTCTTCCTTCAACGTTCTCTGTTTCTGTTGGGGGGCGTGATCTTGCTCTTCTCTTTCTGTTTTTCTCAGATAGAAAGGGGGCGGGAGCGCAGGTCAATGTAAG
>CM065691.1:9548119-9550619 GCA_017654935.2 Phymorhynchus buccinoides
TCTGCCCTGTTCTCTATGTGTGGACTGTCCTTACAGAACGACAAGGAAAAGCACAAGAAGATAAAATGTTAAAAATGTTTAAAGCATGCGCTGTTCATCTGGGAAATGTTCCACAAAGCAAACCATGAATCTATCTACATTTTGTTTACTTATAAACAGACAAGTATTGGTATCTGTGATAAGGGTTGTATAATAAAGGATAAAAAACACTATTTTAAAACAGTAATCAAGGTATCACCATCAAGGCTTCTGGCTTTACTTAGAAACAACATATAAAACCAATTCTTGTGAACAGAATAAAATGTTAAAAGGGTGTAAACAATGCTAATTACACTTTACAGAGGGACACACAACATTGTCAAATATCATCCAATCTAAATCTCACAATAACCAGATCAAACATGCCTGTGGCTTCTTTGCTGATTTTATTTCAATAATAAACGTAAGCAAAAATAGCTGATCAGTTGAGAGGTACAATATATGCTTTTGCCCATCAAAATGCTTACAACTCCAAATTATTCTTTTTGTGGACTTATATTTGCCTGGGAACAAATCAGAAAAGTGAGGTCCGGGCAAGTAATGAACGTAAGCCATAGCCAGACAGTTACCTCGTATTCCTCAATGGTTTGGTCTTTTGTCTATGCTATCCATCGTCTGTTGTTTTCTTAAAATCCGTTATCTTTTAATTTCTCGTGTACAGTCCAGCAGAAGCATTGCGGGGAAGGTGGACCGAGGATAGACAGACGTTTCCCCCTCCACCGCTGATGCTTCTGTTGATTAGTGTCACTACAGTTCACGTAATATCAGCTCGTTGTTTTGTTGACCAATCGTCGATTCTAAAGCATCGTGGTGGTCATGTTTACAGAATGTAAGCCAATTGTGTTCCTTTTATTTGCTTTAGTTTGTTGGTTGTTGTTTTAATTGGTGACAGAAGACGTCAATCGCTCCAATTGCTTCTTTTTTCTTTTTCTTATTTTTCTTCTTCTTCTTCTTGTTCTTCTTCTTCGTCGACATCGTTGTCTTCTTCTTCTTCTTCTTCTTCTTCTTCTTCTTCTTCGTCGTCGTCGTCGTCGTCGTTGTATTCTCCTTCTTCTTCATCATCGTCGTCGTATTCTTCTTCGTCGTCTTCTTCTTCTTCTTCTTCTTCTTCTTCGTCATTGTCCTCGTCGTCGTCGTCGTCGTCTTCATCGTCGTTTTCTTCTTCTTCTTCTTCTTCTTCTCTTCTTCTTCTTCTTCTTCTTCTTCTTCTTCTTCTTCTTCTTCTTCTTCTTCTTCTTCTTCTTTTTCGACTCGGGCAGCCAACTTCATCAGGCTGAAGATTATGCCGCACTTTGGGGTTTTAATGAATGGATGAATAACTTTTCTTTATTGCGGATAATGGATTAAGCAACATTGCTTTTTTTTCTCATCGAGTCCTCATGCAGAAAAATAGAAAACGAAGAAAAGAAGCCAAACATAAATACAAAGAACAACCTGAAAGAAAACAAATGAATGAAGAAAATACTTAAAGATGGTTTTCTGACGGATGAGTTTTTGCAAGAAACCCGTCGAGATCAGCAGAAAGACAGCCTTTTCAAGGATCGGAACACTCACTTTGCTCTGGCTTCTTAAACCGTCAAAACGGCGATTCTTCCTTGGCGGAGATACCGGAGAGAGAAGCCATTTTGGATGGGGTGGGTGGAGGTCACTCATTGTGGTTGAAGCGTTTTTCTTTTTTGTAGTGCATTTACAAAAAAGAGGAGCTATTTCCTTTGTTGCAAGCGAAACTCATTTAGATTACCTGTTTAACAACAAAAACTAAAAATAATAAAAAAGGCTTGTGTTGAGAAAAGTTCTAAACACAGGGGGCCATTCGAAAAGACACGGCAAACGCCTTCTCTTTGGTTGAAGGAAGTTGACTTCCAGCACTTCCGCCAAGGAGGAATCGCCGATTTGACGGTTTTGATTTCTAGGAAACCAGAGCAAAGTGATTGTTGCAATCTCTGTAAAGGGTGTTTTCCTGGTGATCTGAACGTGTTTCTTACAAAAACTCATCCGTCAGGGTACCCCATTAAACAAAATAATTGTCTGCCCCCATCCTTTTTTCAGGTAAACACACACACACACACACACACACACACACACACACACACGGGTGGAGACAGGGGTAATACAAAAAGAAAATGAACATAAAATTTAACTAGAGTCCACATGGGATCGTGTAGATCTATGGGATCTTTGGATCTTAATAATTTTGTAAAGTTCGTGTGGTCATAATCATGATCTTTATTTCGCATTATGATATCCGTTCAAGACCATTCTGGCTAGCAAAGAGCTAACCGTGGACGAACCCCGACCGGCACAGCTCTTGCCCTTCATTTGTTTGCAATTGTTTTGAACTGAATCATTGACAGCAAAGAGAAAATGATTTTGTATGACAGTGGGTAATGTTTAATGGTAGGTACTATTTTATCTACACATGTACTGAATGGTTCATTTTTTTTTTTTTGCATTTTCCCTT
>CM065691.1:9555619-9578119 GCA_017654935.2 Phymorhynchus buccinoides
GAGACAGAGTCAGAGAGAGAGAGACAGAGATTGACAGATACAGAGACAGCGAGAGATCTAAATGAGGAGAGAGAATGGGAGAGAGGGACACTCACACACACGTGCGCGCATGATCACACACATTCTCTTTGAGTTTGAATTTGAGTTCTCTCTCTCTCTCTCTCTCTCGTCTCTCTCATCTCTCTCTCTCTCTCTCTCTCTCTCTCTCTCTCTCTCTCTCTCTTCACGTTTAGTGGAAGGACGTAAAACTGAAGAACAGCAACAGCATTGAGAGATAGAGTGACAGAGAGAGGGAGAGAGAATACGAATACGAATACGAATGTTTTATTGAGGGTAAAAAGGATAAGCTACAATAGCTTCTTTACACCTTGCCCTCTCACTCACACATTCATACCATGCATCAAGCAAAGAAAATTTGACATAAAACAATCAAGTCAAGAAAATGGAAAAAAAATTGGCACATGAAATAATTGAAAAAGAAATCAAAAATGGGATTTAAAGCAAACATGGATAATACTTAACAATGGTGAACTTGAATTGGTAGTTTAAATTGAGTACGAAAAAAAGGGAAACCATTTTGAGACAATGACAATTTTTCAGAAGAAACCCAATTTTAAGGAAGAACAAAAAAACAACAACAACAAAAAACATTATAAGATAACATGGGAATATGAGAGGGACAGTGAGAGAGAGAGAGAGAGACAGGAGAGAGAGAGAGATAGAGAGAGAGAGAGAGAGAGAGAGAGAGAGAGAGAGAGAGAGAGAGAGAGAGAGAGAGAGAGATTATTTAGGGGGAGGGGTGTGTGCGGAGGTTTAAATGGGGGTCTGGAAGAGAGGGAGGAGGCTAGAATGAAGGGGGAAAGACCCAGGGGCAGATGACACAAGATAATGAGTGGGTCTGGAAATCGATATTATTGAACTGAATAGATGGTGTGGGTTAGGAAGGGTTGGGGGGGGGAATATTCAATAAGGGTAAGAAAATGGAATGGATTCTAAAACAATAAAGACTTGAAAGGAAGAAGTGTTTGTGTGTGGTGCGTGTATGTGTGCACGCGTGTTGGCGCCATTATGTGTGTGAATGTGTGGGCGTGGGCGTGTTTGCGTGTGCATACGTGTGTGTACATGCGTGTGCATATGTGTGTGTGTGAATGTTTGTGTGTTTGTGTGTGTGTGTCTGAAAGGATATGAGCATGCGCAAGTGTCTTTGAAAACTGAATAGGATTGTTGCAAATATACTAAATAATTTCTCTCTCTCTCTCTCTCTCTCTCTCTCTCTCTCCTCTCTCTCTCTCTCTCTCTCTCTCTCTCTCTCTCCTCTCTCTCTCTCTCTCTCTCTCTCTCTCTTCTCTCTCTCCCTCTCTCTCTCTCTCTCTCTCTCTCTCCTCTCTCTCTCTCTCTCTCTCTCTCTCTCTCTGCAAAGCCATTTCCCCTACTCTAACTCCACACCCTAATCAATAATCATCCACAAGTAGTGATTGAAACATCCCCAAACAAGGGAGTAACTAACAATCACTGCACTGCAGTTTCAGCTCTGGAATACATCACATTCTCAATTTCCACGTCATCGGTTACGAATGACACGTCACCTGGTTACAGCGTTGAAACTGACGACGTTGACAAGGAGCAGAGAAAGGAGGTAATTCGCTTAGCTAGGGTTGTTTCCCTTGATGATTTTTTTTTTTTCGTGGAGGCGTGGTCTGGAAAGAAAGATTGGATTACATGACGAGGATGGAAAATTAATAGATTGATGGGTTTTGAAATTATAGTGTTTCGTTCTTCTTGTTTTCTCTCTCAATGGCTTCTGTCTTCATTTTATCTGTGCGTTCACTTGCTGTTGTTTGGTTGGTGTGTGTTTTTAAGAAAATTGTTTCCAGGAAAGGGAGGAGGGAGTGAATGAAGTGGGTGAGGGTGAGGTATTATTTCCCTTGTTTGTCACAATCTTTTGATCACATTAAATGGTTTTTTATCTTTCTGACGAGTATGTGGTAGGTTTGTTAATGTTAGTGACTGCCCTTATGCTTGTGTGTGTGTGTGTGTGTGTGTGTGCGCGCACACGCGTGTGTGTTACTGTTTGTGTGTGTGTGTGTGTGTGCGCGCGCGCGCGCGTGCGTGCGTGCGTGCGTGCGTGCGCGCGTGTGTGTGTGTGAGAAGAGTGAGAGGGGGTGGAAGAGAGAGGGGGTGGGGAGAGATAACTTCTTTAGGGCATAGACTCCCTCTCTCTCTCTCTCTCTCTCTCTCTCTCTCTCTCTCTCTCTCTCTGTCAGTCTTTCTCTCTCTCTCTGTCAGTCTTTCTCTCTCTCTCTCTCTCTCTCTCTCTCTCTCTCTCTCTCTCTCTCTCTCTCTCTCTCTCTCTCTCTCTCTCTCTCGGTTATGATGCTGATTCAATCTGTTCTGAATTGCAGAGTGACATTAATCTAGTTGACTGGACAGAGCAAAATAATATGGCATTACATCCAATAAAAATAAATTCATGTTAATCACAACACGACAAAAGAGGCAAAACTTTAAAAATCAATTAAGTACACCAACTATCTATGAAAAATCTCTAGAAGAAGTTACTTCACACAAATTACTCGGCTATGCATTGACTTATCATGGTCAAAACACATGGAAATACTGGCCAAGAAAATTTCAAAAAAAGTATTCCAGCTCAATAGAATAAAGCACTTTTTGGATCAACATACCCGTAAAACCTTTTTTCCATGCCTATATTCAGCTTGTCATTGATTATGCATCAACATGTTGGGATTCAGCTAGTAAAAACACACTCAAACACGTTGAAAGATTATATAAACGTTCTCTTAAACTCATACTCCTTAAATCGTCCTCCCTTGAAACCAATGACTATAAAGAACTCAACATTCTACCATTTTGATTTGAAATGTCTACTAAACAAAGCTACCCTTATGTACAAGATCATAAATACGTCAGTACCAAACTTTGTTATTACTACATTTAAAGTCCATGCAATTCGAAGCAAAACCAAATTAATAATGCCCCGCCCCAGAACAGATCCATAAAATAAAGCATCCCTTACATACTCATGTGGTAAGCTGTGGAACTACATCCCTGATAATTTCAAAAATAAAACTTGCGTATCTTCCTTTCGTAAATCTTATCGCAAGTACATAATGGACAATCTTGTTCATGAGTTGTGTTAATGAGTGTTTCTACAAACATCAACTTATGCCAAGATTCTTGTAAATCTTTTATGCAATACATCTCTGCATATCTGTATGAATGACTCATTCTCCTTCCCCTCTCTCTCTCTCTCTTCTCTCTCTCTCTCTCTCTCTCTCTCTCTCTCTCTCTCTCTCTCTCTCTCTTCTCTCTCTCTCTCTCTCTCTCTCTCTCTCTCTCTCTCTCTCTCTCTCTCTCTCTCTCTCTCTCTCTCTCTCTCTCTCTCTCTCTCTCTCTCTCTCTCTCTCTCTCTCTCTCTCTCTCTCTCTCTCTCTCTCTCACTCTCTCTCTCTCTCTCATAAAAAATAAATCCCCCCCCATTAAAAGTGCTATTATTCTGAACAAATGTCATTTTTCTCAGAATTGTCTCCTTTTTCGTACTGAATTCAAACCACCAATTCAAGTTCAGCATTGCCCATTATGATCCATATTTGCTTTTTTTCCAATTTGATTCTCTGTCAATTATTTCATGTGCCAATTTTTGTTTCATTTTCTTGACTTGATTGTTTTTATGTTCATTTTTCTTTGCCTGATGCATGGTGTGAGTGTGTGAGTGAGAGGGCCAGGTGCAAAGAAGCTATTGTAGCTTATCCTTTTTACCCTCAATAAAACATTCGTATTTCGTATTTCTCTCTCTCTCTTTCTCTCTCTCTCATGCTTCATGATTATGCTTTTGTATGTATTAATGTCAACATGCATGATATTCTTTGACACTCCTTCAGTGAGGGGCTTAGCTTAACTGAATAAAATATTTGGACCTCTCTCTCTCTCTCCCTCTCCTCTCTCTCTCTCTCTCTCTCTCTCTCTCTCTCTCTCTCTCTCTCTCTCTCTCTCTCTCTCTCTCTCTCTCTCTCTCAATATCAATATCCTTGACATTATTTTTCATTCCATGCTATTAAGCATATTGATGGAATTCAACAAGCCAAATTCGCCTCCTATTTCTTCCTTAGTCCTCCGCCATATCATTTGTATAAAACAAATATGTTGTCAGCATTGCTTTTACGGTTTATGCATGTTATATCTTCCTTATACACTTTGCATAACGCTTGGTCTTCATATTGCTTTGTTTTACTGTATTTATCATATATGTTTCTCTTAAGGTGCTCTGAAATTATATCTCCTTAGATCTAGGTTTAATTTTCTAAGCAAGGCCTTCTCACTCAAGAAAGAATTACAATCACATGACTATGTAATTCCTGTAATCATTTTTATAAAGCATGCTGCATATGATTAGTTTTATTGTTTGTGTCATTAGTTTGTTCATTCGTTCGTTTGTGTGCATGTTTGTTTGTTTTGTTGTTGTTTTATTGATGGGGGCGACGCATATTGTTAATGTTATGCATAAAAGTATGCACGCATGCACGCACATCTACCACACACACACACACAGACGCGCGCGCACACACACATACACATGCGCGCACATGCGCGCATAGCATGAATTACAAGCATAAAGGTGTTGTTAGTCATTGTAGTTCCTTCACAGTGTCGGCATTAATGTGCAGCCATTTCATCAGTTTGGCTTCTTGAGATGTTCTCCTTCTTTCTGCCCATGTGTTGTAGGTATAGATGAAAGGATTGAGGGCAGAATTCAAAGGCAGCACGAATATAGCCAGGGCCACGTTGACTTCTCCTGGAACTGGAACATCATTCAGTGCCAACATGCCACACAGTCCAATGGGAAACCAGCACAGGAAATCTGTCACAGCAATGTTGATCAAGCGCCGAGCTATGGTGATGTCTCGTGATGTTTGTGTACTGTCTGTTTTTAAAACATTGCTCTGTACTGACCAAAAGATAATGATTTGACCGCACGAGATGAGCAGAAATAAGGTAAAGTTAAAGATAATCATTATACCCACAGAATAATACTTGCCTTTAAACTCCTGTCTGGTAACTGGCAGTGGAATGCAGACACCTGACTGACTATAAAACTCCCAGTGTTTTGTCATCGGGAGCAAAGGTAAGACCGCTAAAACAAAGCCAACCAGCCAAATCAGGAGACATGCCATAGATGCTGAGGTTTTCTCAAATCGCAGAGTGCTGAAAGGAAAGCGAAGAACGATGAATCGATCCAGTGTTATGAGACAGATGATCAGAGCTGACACTTCACTGGACAGGAGAGACAAGAAGCCAGCCACCTGGCAAGTCACACTGTGTTTCCACAAGTCGTCAAAATAGAGATACTGACCACGAAACCTTTCATCAGCAGCTCCAATAAGGACCACGTACAGTCCCATCAGGAAATCACCCATGGTGAGCGTGATGACAAATATAATGAAGCCAGACACAGAACGTGTGTTGGTGAAAAACAAACGTGCACAGAAGGAGAATAGATTGCCTGAGAGAGACAGAGAACCCATCATCCACAAAAACACCCGATACGTCTGTGACTGTAGTAAATCTTCACATGAAGATACCTCATCTTTAGGAGCATAACAAAAGCTGTCATCAAAGCCAATGGGAAGGAATCCTTTGCAGCAAAGTTTATAATTTCCTGTACGAATAGACACTAATTGTTGAAGATTTCTGAAAATGTTAGGTGGGAATGTTTTCACTGGGCTGCCTTCCAAGTACAATTCCGCAAGCCGAGGTAAGGGCTGAAAACTGCTAAGCAAAGTATGAACGGAAGTAAATGTCAAATTGAGCTTCTTAATACGTGTAAATGAGGAGAATAGGTCAGGATCAAACGTTGTGAGCTTACTATGCGACAGGTCAAGGGCCATCAGTGTGTTATGCTGGACGCCAGATGTATGGTCCCTGACCACTACAATGAGTGGATTATCAGACAATGACAATGTTTCTAACTGCTTCAGATTAAGAAAAGATGTCAAGCTGATCTGTTTCAGTTGATTGCCACTAAGGTCCAAAAACTTTAAGTTTTGTAAGGTCACATCAGGTACATGAGTTATTGAACATTGCGCAAAGACAAGATAAATAAGATATGTACTGTGGCCGACATCAGTGAGTGTCATGCCAGAATCTGTGGCATCCAGATAACGGAGCTGAGGGAATACTTCTGCTCTAAACGACTGACTACATTGGAAAGCATTCTCTTGACACTGACAATTTGAAGGACAGGTTATGTTACAGAATATTTCATCGTCATGCATTGGACAGTGAAACCAGCCATCGCATAAATCGTCAGGATGTAAACATATCTCAGAAATCCTGCAGCGAAAATGACCTGGACATGTCATGTTCTGACAATCGTGTTCATCCATGTGGTCAATGCAGTCGTACATCCCATTGCACAAAGTGTAAACTGGCAGACAGTTATTGAATTCACCGGGACAACGGTAATGGGTGTCAGGACAGGACTCGTTATATCTCATTGGTGTTGCGGTGAATGCGTTGTTATTAAAATTAATAATACCTGGGGACGGATGTGGGCGTTGATAGGATCCTGAACGGACATACTTAGAGCACCCCTCCTCATCAGATTTATCCCAGCAGTTATCTATTCTGTCACATAAAAGGTAGAAGTGCTCTATGCACTGACCATTGCTACACCTGAATTTCTTCCCACAATGGGCCTGGGGATGATGACAGAAGGACTCGTCGCTGTTGTCACTGCAGTCAGCTACAAAGTTACACACCAGACTGAAGGACAGCTTGTGCTGATTATTCCTGCAAACAAACAAAGGAATGTGAGGGGAATGCTGATTGCCTGGCTCTGAGTTTTCATCAATGTGTAACGCGAGGTCATGGAAACCACACGACACTTCAGTTTGACAAAAGTGTGTAAGAACACCAGGATCACAGAAGAAGGATAAATAGGTCACATGGCCACCATGGCATGTAATTAAAAACGATTGCCAAACGAATCCCCTTGTAAGGGAAATAGAGTTGTAGTGATGAGATCTCTTGTCAGTTGTGCTGCCATTGATTAGACATGTTGCATAGTAACACATAGAATCACAAAAAGGATAACGCCTGCATTCGTATGCGGGCATAAGCGTCTGTTCCCAACCAAGTAATTTCAATTTCGTTTCACAAAAGCCTAGAATCAAGCAGTCACTGGCACTCCTTAATCTACCTTTTGTCATTCTGAAAGTATTATAAAGAACAGTGTTGTCTTCATTCACCCAGCTAAATCGGTACATATTTGGCCGCGATGCAGACATTGACACTCCAATTAAAGATAGGTATGAAGCACAATATCCTTTATCAATTTTATGATTTTGATTAAACCACCGATGTGCGCAGGTAGGAAATGTTAACGTTCCTCCCAGTGAGACACAGTAATCACTAGGTCCTTTCCTGTTCATGATAGGCTTTCCTTTTACAAAATGGTAGAATTTCTCAGGAACCTTGGAAACGAACAATTGACCTTTACATCCCTTTTACCAGAGAGTTTAGCTTGATGCTGTATTCAGTATGGCCTCTGATGTTTGTAGATCGTTTGATAAACAACTCTTCACAGCCATGCATGCAGACACAGAGACGTTAAGTTCAAGGTTCAAGGTTTTTATTTCCAAAAAAAGCCCCTTGGGGGTACATGGAAAAACAAAAACAAAAATATATAAACAAAAAGAAAAAAGTAAAAAAGAAAAAATAATAAACGGACAAACAAACCTTCGACAACAACAACAGCATGCAAAAACAAACAAATGACCCATCAGTCTACAACAGGCACAACCCAGTCTTGTTATTGTACAACATTTCACAACAATGAACGTGTCAGCCATCGCTGAACGTGTCACTAGAACTTGCTTCAACCAATGAAGCTAAGAAGAACATGCCACAATAGAATACTACAATAAGACACACCAGTCATTCATACAGAAACTAACTTCTGATAGTGGAACAACATGTCACTACAATGCACACCAGCCATTCCTCATACAACACAACATATGACTACGATACGAGCAAGCTATTCAACCTATAACACGACACGTCACTACAACACACGTTATTCAGCCAATGTTACTACAACACAAAAAAGACGATTTCTAACAACAGCACTACATTGACACTACAACACACGCCAGCCATTCAAACGACACCACACAAGTCACAAAGGTCATGTTGGTAACTACAACATACCTTATCACTTCAACCAATGACACAACAACATTACAACAATGTAATGCATCATATTGTGCAGCAGTCGGCAGCCAATATCACACCACCCAGTTACTGCTCCACTGAATGTCTACACAACAACTTACTCTCTCTCTCTCTCTCTCTCTCTCTCTCTCTCTCTCTCTCTCTCTCTCTCTCTCTCTCTCTCTCTCTCTCTCTCTCTCTCTCTCTCTCTCTCTCTCTCTCTCTTTCTCTCTCTGGAAAGTGGAAAGAATCTAAAACCTTTATTTAGTTTGTACAGGCGTGGTCTTAAGTTGATCCTTCTGAAATCATCGTCCATTACTCATACGGACTATCAGCACCTAGAAATTATGCCTCTACAATGGAAACTTGAATATAACAAACCCATTTTCATGTTTAAAATAATGTCTGATCGCGCTCCTCCTGCTTTAAAACAATAATTTGATTTAAACATCGTCCGCAATGTTCGTAAAATCAAAGTACCTCTTCCAAGAGTTGATCTCTTCAAGACTAGTCTGTTGTATTCGGGCGGTTGTTTGTGGAATACGATTTTAGCTTCTTTTAATGTTCATTCAAGTCTCAATGTTTTCAAGAAAAACTACCATAAGCACCTTATGATCAAACATATAAACAACATCACATATTAATCTCTTATGTAGCTTCTGTTTTAAACGTTTATTCATGACATGGTTAATTTGTACATAAATCTTGTTTCTAAACATGAGGTTTTTGTTGTTGCTTGGTTTTTTTGTTCACTTTAAGGGGGGGGGGGGGAGAAGGAGGAAGAAAGTAATTCCTTGTGTTTTGATGATGTCATACTCATTACATTTGTTTAGATTGATTTTTTTTTCTTCCTCCACAATGTATTTCCTCATTCTTGTGAATTCAATTTATATTAGTTCATATGATTACTGTGCTGTGTGCGAGGTTGGTGGTGGGTGGGGGGAGGGTGGATGGGTGTATGAATGTGTAGTTGTTGGGTTTTGTTTGGGTTTTTTTTTCTCTTGCTGCTTTTGTTTATTAATTGAAGCTTAATCATGCTTTTCTTTTTTTCTTCTTTTGTTTCGAGGGCAAGATGTAAACAAGCCCATTGTGTGCTTATTCTTTTCCCTCAATAAACAAATGTTTCTCTCTCTCTCTCTCTCTCTCTCTCTCTCTCTCTCTCTCTCTCTCTCTCTCTCTCTCTCTCTCTCTCTCTCTCTCTTCTCTCTCTCTCTCTCTCTCTCTCTCTCTCTCGCGCGCGCGCGCGATGTAGATGGCATAATCATATTGAGACGAGTAATATATATAACATTTATAGAAATATTGTTGATGGACATTATATTCAGTCTTACTTAAAAGCTGATTTAGATATGTTTTTGAAAAAAAGTATAGTTAAATTTCGTTTTGGTGTATCATAAATTAAAAGTCGTTATTATAGGTACAGACAACACACGGAAAGAGATCTAATTTGCCCTATGTGTATGCAAGATGAGGAAAATGAAATACATTTTTTTATTTTGTTGTCCATTTTTAGAAACTTTATGCCGACAGTTCATCCCAGGAAAATACTATAGATACCCTTGCATGTTTAGATTGCAATTACTGCTTAGTTCTAAGAGATATAAAGATATTAAAAATGTGTCTATGTTTTTGTCAAAAGCATTCAAATTGAGAGAGTTACTGACATCATAGTTTTCTATGTGTTTTTCCAGTTATTTTCTTTGTTTCATGTATTTATTGTTCCCCCCTTCACAGCTCACAGCAAATTTGAAGCGAATCGGTCGAAAAACGGCGGAGTTATAAGGCCCGTTTCGTGTTTCAGACAGACAGACACACACACACACACACAGTCACACGGACAGTTGGCTTTTTACTATATGATTACCAACATAGGTCTTATGACAAGGTGGGAGAGTATACAATACAAAATGGCCATTGTCAACATCAAAACAATTAAGTCCATTTAAAAATAATAAGGTAGATGGAAACAACAAAAAACATTACTTAATGCTTATATCGTTCCATTTCCGTGTGTCCAAAAATCAAATGGAGGAGAAAAAAAGAAAACAAAACAAAACAAAACCAAAAACCAAAAAACACATCTAATCTCTTGTTTCGAGGATTTCCTCCTTTGTGTTTTATAATAAAGAGAAGACAAAGAGTTCGATATTTTAAAAGAAGTGTATTGAGAGAGAAAGAGAGAGAAAAACTCAGTTATCTTTAACTTTATGAATTGTTCTGTGTTATGAAACGAAGAAGCTAATACATTTTGCTGATTTGCTTTTTCTCCCAATGGGGGAGGGACAGTGCCCAATAAAAGACAGCTGTTTCGATCTGTGAAGGTCTCCTCAGTCTGCAACTAGAGATTTGTGCAAGGGGACAAATAGCTTTGTACAAATTAATGCACAAGGTAAAAGTAAATCTAACATTCCCATAGGCTGTAACTTGCCATGGGCTCAAAGCATTATTAATTCCCCTTGTCTAGAACTCGGCATTGATCTTCTTCATCTACGGTTGTTACCTTCCCCCAACGTTGCCAGTTATGCATTTACATCACGACTGATGAAACTGGGGTAAAATATAAACATAAAAGTACACACCACCGAATCAAACGGGGCTGGAACTTATTGTGGTCATGATACTGAAATTGTTCAACCTGAAAATAACACTGTGTGTGTGTATGCTGTGTGTGTGTGTGTGTGTGTGTGTGTGTGTGTGTGTGTGTGTGTGTGTGTGTGTGTGTGTGTGTGTGTGTGTGTGTGTGTGTGTGTGTGTGTGTGTGTGTGTCTGTGTGTGTGTGTGTGTGTGTGTGTTTGGTAAGAGAGAGAGAGAGAGAGAGAGAGAGAGAGAGAGAGAGAGAGAGAGAGAGGAGAGAGAGAGAGAGAGAGAGAGAGAGAGAGAGAGAGAGAGAGAGAGAGAGAGAGAGAGAGAGAGAGAGAGAGAGAGAGAAGAGAGAGAGAGAGAGAGAGAGAGAGAAGCGTACACGCCGTTTTTACTCACATCACATCACTAAATTAAACAAATCCTTGTCTACCAAAGAGCCATTGCTTTGATTTATGTGACGATGCTCTATTTACGAGGTCGTATTGTACATGTTTTGTCTGTGGGGGTGTTTTTTGTTTGTTTGTTTGTATCGTTATTGTTCTTGGCGTTTGTTTTACTATTTATATAATACAGTGTTTATATTTGCAGTATAAAATATCTGATTGATATGACAGTCCCTTAAGGAGCCAACCCACTGCGTACGATTTTATCCAACTGCGAAGCATGATTCTCGTGAAATTCTCTATCTGAAATCCATCTACTAAGAATTTGAATCAGTGAGGCCTGATGAATGACGAAATTGAACAAAGGGTAATTACTCTCTTTTTCTAATTAACTCCCCTCTAGCTATGCTTTGCTTGTCTCATGTAATCTGATGAGTAATTAAATCCTACTAGTTTTATTCTCTATAACTGTTGTCCCCCGTGCATAAATGTGGTGAAATATATGTATTTTTCCATCATATATTGTTTGTGATTTTATGTGATTATGTGATTCGTGATTCGTGTACATGAGCACAGTGAATAAAAATAGTAGATTTAGTTTTAGACGGAAGTATTTCAATAGAATCATTCCTTACAGACATCGTCTCGCCTTGGCTTCAGGTACTAGTACCACCCAAGCCAAGGCATTTTAAAACAAAATTTTGGGGGAGGTCATTTTTGTTATATGACCTTTTTATTGTTTTATGTTTATGTGACTGGCTTTGTATGCAAAATACATTACAATTGATGTGGAAGTGCCTAAACTTTCCCGAAAATATTTTTCAGATGTGTTTAGAGTCGAAAATACAGAATGTTTGCGTCGCGGATAGGAAAATTGCTTTATTTACTTTGACACTGATTGACACAAATCATTGGAGGGCTTTTACATTTCACCCAAACAACGAAAACGAACAGTTTTGTTGCATGAACCAAGCAGTGAGCATGTAAGGTTATTAAGTTTGTGACAATTATCAATGATTATGTCAATATCCCTGTAGTCAAGGCTAAATATGAAAAGTATGAAAGTAAAGAGCCAGCCACACGTCAGCTAAAATCGTATGACTGTGCAATATGATTCGATCACGTGGTGTCCAAGAACAAATTTAATTCACGCTTCGAGATCACGTGATCGAATCGCATCGTACAGTCGTGCGATTTTAGCTGACGTGTGGCTGGCCCTTAAGGCCAAACAAATCACTGATAAATTTCAACCTTTTCTGATTCAGAATCAGGTCAATGTAATTTGAATATTCAACACAGGTATTTTTGATGCCAGATTGGGTGGTACTAGTACCTTAAGGCTGTATCAGAGTAATTGATATAAGCTAGAACACCATCGCTGCATCACACTGTTGTTTTGCTTGGCATGATTGTCTGTAGCCATGACAAGCTCCTAGCATAACATCATCAGTCTAAAAAAAAAAGATTTAGGAGTGTGGCTGCCCATATGGCGGGGTAATCAAAAACGGTCACACACGTAATGTTCCCACCCCTAGTTGATGCATGTGTACCAAAGTGTTCAAGTGCTTCAGGTGATCCCAGGAGTCTTTTAGCCAGGGTACGACAACAACAGACATCGTCGCAAAAGGAGCGCAGTTGGATTGATGCTCAATACTCAATGCGAGCATGAATTGGCAGCCAGTGTAGTTTGATCAGAAGGGGTGTGACATGGGTTCTTTTAGATTTCCTCAGGACGAGTCTGGCTGCATTGTTTTGTATTCTTTGGAGACGATTGATTTGAACTGCGGGGAGTCCGGCAAGAGTTGCATTGCAATAGTCAACTTTGGAAAAGACCAACGAACATACTAGTTGAGTAGCGGCTTTTTCAGAGAGTGAAGGACGGATTGAAGCAATCTGTCTCAGAGCGAGGTAGGCTGATCTGGGCGTCCATGGACAAAGAACTGTCCAAATGGACACCCAGATCCTTCACGCTGTTTTTGAAGGGAGTGGTATTTGTGCCAACCTGCACAGACGCGACGCTAACTTGGTCCAAGACTGAGCGCGAGCCAACAGCTACGGCCTCAGTCTTCTCGTCATTTAATTTGAGTTTGTTACTGAGCATCCAAGATTTTATGGACTGAAAACAAGACTCAAAAGTGGAGATCAGATTTTGGAAAGCGACAGCCTCGGTTGCGTCAAGTAGTTGAGTGTCATCCGCGAATTTCTCATGAAGGATTTTGTACTGTTCTATGACTTCGGACAAGGGTTGAATGTACAGGATGTCTACCGTCTTGTCCAGATCCAGCACCAGCATCGTTCTTGACACCAACGAGCACAGGAATGCGCCGACCTTGCTTCCGACGACCCCCACGAAAAGGCCGACGTCTTTTACGTCCACACCTGTGTGGCGATCGGAAGATCCGAAAATCAATCAGTTTTTGCCGAACAGCAGGGTCACAGTCTCCTCCAACGTTGAGAGACATAAGCTCTTGGCGTGTGTACATCATGCATTCTGAGAAAGTATTTTGAATCACTGTACTTGCGTTTGAACAAGAATCCAAATCAGTCACAGCGTTGAGCGGAGCAGTGGCCATAATGGCGGAGAGAAGGGCCAGTCCAAACACAAACACACAAGTCACTGTCACTCGATCACCACACGTCCGATTTCGAAAAAGGTTTACACCACAATAACCAGAAAAACATCACGAACAAAATTATAAAGTAATTACAGGCACAAAAGTTGATTGAAAGGAAATATTAATGAAAACACTAAGCGCAAGCAGAAACTCAAGCCTGTTAGGTGATGATGGGCTTTAGCCCATGATTAAAGAAAATAACACCAATGGCACATGTTGCAAGCATATGATTACACATAGCATTTAAAGGCACAATTTGGTTTTTTGGCTGCATGCATTTATAATGGAAAATGGTACTGAAGTTGTAATGCAGGGTATGAACCACGGTATATATCCACTGTGAATAACACATAGCTGAAGACACCAAGAATCAATCCAAGGGTAATAATCCAATTATGATGCAGCTCAAGCTACACTGAGCTTTAAAAAAGTCACACAAAACTAAAAGAAGCTCAAACTACACTGAGCTTTGAAGATTTTCAACTGAACTGAACCTAATAAGCTCAAACTACACCGAGCTTTTGAATGAGTTTTAACAGACACTTTGCCAACACAACTCCAAGGCTACATCTACACTAGAGTGTGAGGCACTAAATAAAATGACATTTGCACATACTTTGCCAACACAACTCCAAGACTACACTAGAGTGTGTGGCACTGAATCTCCTCTTCTCTGTAGCGAAGCGGCTTCTGGGCGACATGACCCCTGGCAGCGCAGGTAGCGTAGTAATGTGGAGCTGTCTTTGATGGAGTAGAGGGAGTAGGAGATACCGTCACACCAGATGGTTGAAGAGCTGGCGGCAACAACTCTGTGATGCTAGGCTCTATGGCAGGTGTGTGTCGACCGTACTGCTGATGCTGCGGCGACTGCAACAGCGGCATGCAGTGACTGCATGCCTGATGCTGCTGTGGTGGCAGTGGCGGCTGCTGACTGCAACTGCGATCTGGCTGCTGCAGCGTTGGCACCTGCTGCAGGTGTCTGCTGTTGCGACGTAGGACACTAGCAGGCGTGTTGACAAGGTAGGTATGATTTTCCAGGTCTACAGCTACAATCGTACCCGCTTTTTCCCAGGTGGTCTCGGTGTCCCTTTTGACCAAGTCGTTGTCACCCTGTTTCAGCTGTGACAGAGGCTGGGTTCCATGCCTTCTGTCATAGCTGAGCTTGAAACGCTGTTTGTAGTCCTGGTCTGCATGGCAGATGTCGTTGTCATTGATCGGCTGAGGGACCAGGTTCTGGGGCAGTCTCGGCAGCATCGTCTGAAGTGGTCTGCCCATCAACGCGACCGCAGGACTCACCCCCGTACTGGAGTGAGGAGTAGATCTGTAGTTCAGCAGAACAATCTCCAGAGACTGCTGCTGGAGAAGTTTCTTCGCCACTTTGACTGCACTTTCAGCCTCCCCATTGGCGTGGGGAAAACAGGGACTGCTGGTTGGATGCTGAAAGTCAAAGTTCTGTGCAAACTGCCTGAACTCAGAGCACTGAAATTGTGGTCCATTGTCCGAGAACATGACATCTGGAATCCCATGCGTGGCAAAAAGCTGCGTGAACTTCCTGATAACTGTTGCTGCTGTTGTTGAATGTAGTGGTATTACCTCCAGCCATCTGGAATAGTAGTCGATGACCACCAGATAGTCTTTTCCTTTGAAGGTACACAGGTCTGCACCTAAGCGTTGACAAGGGCGCTCTGGCAATGGTGTGGGGCGCAGCAGCTCCTTATGCTGCTACGAACGAATTGCTCGGCACTCTGGGCATTGGCTGACAAGGTCCTTCAGGTCCCTGCTGATTCTGGGCCACCATATCGCTGTCTGTGTGATCTGCCGACTTTATGAAGACCCTGATGTGTCGTAAAGGTCAAGATGTGCCACCCCCCTGCATTTCTCGGTTAATTCCATTTTACCGTGTTTGCCTTTCTTACCAAACATAAAGCTGTATTTTATTAACCTTTTTAGCTAATAACCTTTTTGGAATACTAACCCTATCCCTAACCCTAGGCAATTATCTAATAGGACCCTCCCCCCCCCCCCCCCACTATGTATTGCAGTACACGGTGCCATTTGTCACAGTCGTGGTTCATTGCGTTTTCCTGTCTTATAGGGGGGGGGGGGAGGGTTAGGGTTAGGGCTAGGGTTAGGGCTAGGGTTAGTATTCCAAAAAGGTTATTAGCTAAAAAGGTTCATAAAATACAGCTTTATGTTTGGTAAGAAAGGCAAAAACGGAAAATTGCAATTAACCGAGAAATGCAGGGGGGTGGCACATCTTTACCTTTACCGAAGTTCTTTTTGGTGACTGTTTGGAATGACAATGCGCCCACTGTAGACAAGCAGCCCGTTGACGAAGGATAGTTCACCTAGTGCTTGGTGAAATGCCCAAAGATGGGCTGGAGACTGCTGCGGCCAACCATTCAGCATGTAGCCGATGTATCGTTCCTACTCGGAGACGTTCCAGTCGTTTCGATGACACCGACCAGCCTGACTCGACCATGTCCACATGGACGGCCACGGCTTCAGCGATTTCTTCGTCTTCTTTGGTGTGGGGCACTGGACTCCTGGACAGCACGTCAGCGATGACGAGCTGCTTGCCCGACACATGGACCACCTTAGCGTTGAAGCGAAGCAGCCTCATCAGCAGCCTCTGCCTCTGATTGGAGTTTTGTTGAGGTCCCTGTTCTGGATGAGTGGGATCAAAGGCTTATGGTCAGTCTGTAGCTCAAATGACTCCAGGCCCACCAGGTACTTAGCAAATTTCTTGCAGGAGAACACAGAGGCAGCACACTCCTTTTCAATCTGTGCATACCTTTGATCAGTGTCCGTGAGTGTTCGTGAGGCATAAGCAATTGGCACAAGATTGTCTCCATTCCACTGCATCAATGCTGCCCCCATAGCTGGAGCTATACGCACTGACTACAATTTTTTTCTGGATGGGCTGTAGAATCCAAGTGCTGGTGTTTAAGAGAGTGGTTTTTTTTATCTTTTCGAATGCTCTCTGCTGTGTTGGACCCCAGCTCCAAGCTATGTTTTTCTTCATGAGATCTCTGATCGGTTTCATTTCTATAGCCATGTCAGAAATTGCTTATTAGATCAGTGATTGTGAGACCAATAACATGTCTGACTACTAATATGCTGGATTATCAAGATAATATCTCCAGTGAGTCGACATACCATGCAAAAAGCTTTTAATTTATATTTTCAGTAAACATCAGCAGTATTTGCCCAGGAGTGGAATTCCTTTTCAACCAGAACTACACACACAATCATTTCCTGAGAGTCAATGTGTCAGACTGTGATAACGATTTACCACAGTATCCAGCACAACAGGGACTGGTGTATGGTGTGTGTAATAATGCCACTTCTTTCTGCAGAATGCGTCTGAAAAAGGGGTCTGCGTTCTTCCGAATTTATACAAAACGTTTAGAATATGAATGCCATTCCAGGCAGTGGAGAATCCAGTGGAGAATCTGTTTCAGTCGTGTGCAAGTGCTCTTAGCAGACGTTGCTTGTGGCTTTCATTCCGCTAAAGAAATATTTTTTGAATGTCGAACAGAAGTGTCTATTCAAAGTATCAACAGCCCTATGGTCATCATGAATATTGAGATCACTGACAAGATGGAGATCATCGTAAAATATGTCACATACAATGCAGGATATTTTGCAGTGGCCAAAACATTGGAACAGTATTATTATAATATTGTAAAACCTCTACAGCAGGAATTGAATATTAAAAGTGTATCAACTATAGTTGTGGCTCAGCACACATTACATAGTATATCTGGAGGGTATAATTTCAGTAAATTGCATTTCAAATGCAAAAGTGGATTAAAGCTATTATCGTGTGGACATATGACATTTGGAACAAAGTCTACAACTAAATGTTTTTTTACATCTTATCTTCAGATTTTCCATTACATTCCTGGTTTTGGATTTAGATATTTGATGGCTCGTTTATCTATTATACCTGGGGATGCAAGAATGGAAACACTTCCTGGTGGGTTGCTCAATTGTTCCAGCGTCCACTATTCTAAACACCAAGATATCTTACAGTGCAACCTGAAGACAGAGTGTGAAGATGGACGGGATGAAACAGAACACTGCCCCTTCAGTAGTCCTGGCTGTCAGGGCTTGATCGCTTCGCACAACAAATGTTATCTATTGGTACAAGTTTCAATATACCATGGGCAATTACACATTCATCCAGGTCGGTTTTGTGAGAATATAGATATGAAACTGGCTTCTGTTAGAACACATAGAGAAAAGAGAGACACAAGACAAATCTTCGAACTTTATGTTTCTTTCAGTGCAGCTTTTGGTTTGATGACAGGATGGCACTCCCAACCATTCATATATCGCAAAATTAGTCATTGGACTGGCAACTCTGCTGTTTACACTTTACAGCATATCTCATATGAAAGTTGGCGAATAGATGTAGGGGAATTGCTTATTATTACCCTGTTTAATATGGCAATGCTTTCGTATAACTTTACTAATCATGAAGCAGGTATAAGTCTTGACTGCGTTTTGTGTGAATCCAAATCACAAGGATCCAGTATGTTTTACCCATTGCCTGGTTTGTTTCCAGCTTCCTTTGTGTTTCGGAACACTCGACAAGTGTTTTCAGTTGTCAATGGCAAACATTTCATGCATCACTTCATGCTACCTAATTTCATTACTTATGGTTATCTTCAGAAAAGGCATGATAAAGTATTGACAGACAACGGCTTGTGTGTGAAAGACAATCTTAGTATATTCAGTCCTAGACAGTTTGCCAGTGCAATAGTAATGTTTAAATGTGATGACAATGAAAAGACCATACATTACACTCTGGTGTGTGACTTTAATAAAGACTGTCTGGACCTCAGTGATGAAACATTTTGTGAACATCCAGAATGTCCTGGATTTTTGTGTACAAATGGTCAATGTGTGCTGTACAGTCAGCGATGCAATGGATACTCTGATTGTTTTGACAACTCTGATGAGCGTAGCCGTTCATACAGACGAATAGAGAACCTCATGTTTCATCCCCAAAACAAAGGCCTTTACATCAACTTAGATGGCACTGGCTACTTCACCCGGCAGTCAATAAGAGGCGATGATCCATGTCCAGACAGTCATTATCGTTGTACAGCAGAGTGGCTGTACTGTCTGCCTGTCTACACTCGGTGCAACGGAATGTCTGACTGTGTTTATGGAGAAGACGAACAGGACTGTGAGAAAGCGGCCTGTCCTGGTTTTTACCAGTGTCAAGATTCACGAGTTTGTGTTCATGGAGATCATCTGTGTGATGGTTGGGGTCAGTGTCCAAAGCAGGATGATGAACTGATGTGCGATGTGGCCACCTGTCCCCAAGGATGTCTATGTGATGGATATTATTTTACATGTAGTAAACATTTTCTACCTGGTCTTTTTCCTAGTCTTAGATTTGTAGATGCTACAGGCACAAGAATGACTTTAGCAGATTTCAGGATCAATATTTATTTAGTTGCAATGATTTTGTCTGATTGCTTTCTGTTTAATATGTCTTATATCAATCATAGAAATATACAACACATTGATCTTTCCAATAACTATATAAAGATCTTTAATGTTGCCCATGTTCTTTCGCTACCACATCTAAGGACCCTTGTGTTAGCGAACAATCCCATAAATCACCCAACAAACACACTGGGAAAGCATGTTAACTATCATCTGAGACGCGTGAGTCTGTTTAACACATATCCCAATATCATCAACACCTTATTGTCTATATACTTTTATCAAGCGGAAGGGTATAATCTATCTCACTCTAATATAACAATCTTCTCTTCAACAGGTTTTAAAAATGCACCACGACTGACTGAAGTTGACGTACGATGGAATCCAGTTGACAGTTTTCCATGGGTTTCCTTGTCAGACTCTGTGCACTTAAGAACAATCTATTCATCAGACTACAGGTTTTGTTGTCAGAGTTTATTCTTTCAACATTTGGTAACACTAAAATGCCATTCACCTTCCACTGTCTTCCAATCATGTAAAACACTGTTACCGTCCGAATTACATAAAATAGTGTTTTGGTTAACTGGTATATTTGCAACAGTAGGAAATTTAGCCTGCTTTGTAGTTTATTTTTATTTTTCTAAACTGTTTGTTAAAAGTTTCCTGAAGTCCATTGGACACTTACAGTTTGCACACATGTGTACAGGAATTCATGTTGGGATCACGATTGTAGCAGATGGACATATGCATGATAGATACATACAAAAGGAAAGAGAATGGGTCAGCAGTTTACCTTGTAAAATGAGTGGATTTCTGTGGCTTATGTCCAGTGAAGTAACCGTGCTGGTCATCATGTTGGTCAGTGTGACCCATGTGGTATTTCTTCGTTTTCCTGATGACGCAAAGCGGGTTAATGAATATGTTATGGACATAGCTTTCTTTTTGGCATGGTTTGCTGGAGTTGTGTTATCACTGATACCGTTTCTTCCTGGGTTGTCACACTGGGGTGTCCATGGCCAGTCCGGTCTGTGTCGTCTGGCCATCTTTACTCGTTATGAACACATCCCGTCGTTCAAGTGGTTTTGTGTTATTTCGGTCTTAAATTTCATTCTTTGCATACTAATTGTAGTTTTCATAATTATAAATCAAAAACAATTACCAGTTTACAGGATCCAGTTAGACTCCACAAAAAGGTTTCTTTATTTTTCCACCCATTTAACCACAAAAAATGCAGTTACTGTTACTGCGTGTTGGTTGACGTTTGGTTTGGTTGTGATGATGACCACAGCTGGTGTCACTGCTTTGCACAGGATCCAGGAGACCATGGTGGTGTTTGTCTTACCACTCCACTCTGCTCTCTGTCCTGTTCTCTATGTGTGGACTGTCCTCACAGAACGACAAGGAAAAGCAAACGAAGATAAAATGCTAAAAATGTTAACAGCATGCGCTACTCATTTGGGAAATGTTCCACAAAGCAAACCATGAATCTACCTACATTGTGTGTACTTATAAACAGAAAAGTATTGGTATCTGTGATAAGGGATGTACAATAAAGGATAAAAAGTACTTTAAAATAGTAATCAAGGTATCGCCATGACGGCTTCTGGCTTTAATTAGAAGCAACATATGAACCCAGTTGTTGTGAACAGAATAAAATGTTAAAATGATGTAAACAATGCTAACTACACTTTTCAGCGGGACCGACAACATTGTCATATATCATCCAATCTAAATCTCACAATAACCAGATCAAACATGACTGTGGCTTCTTTATTGACTTTCTTTCAATAATAAACGTAAGCAAAAATAGCTGATCAGTTGAAAGTTACCCAGCCAAACATCTGGGCAGGATTTTCCAGTGTTTGTAAATAACCCCTGTCTGGGCCATGGGCATCGGGATAGAAAAAAAGGTGCTGACGGCATATGCTTTTGCCCACCAAAATGCGTAAAAACACAAATTATTATTTTAGATTTTCCTGGGAACAAACTGCTGAAATGTGAGATCCAGGCAAGTGATGAGCATAAGCCATAACCACACAGCTACCCTGTATTCCTCTATGAGTTGATCTCTTGTCTATGCTACCCATCGTCTGTTATGTTGCAGGAAGAAAGACTGTGGTAAACCAGCTTGCTTTTGGACATATTTTTGTCCAGCATCATGTTGTGCTGACTGGGAAAAGTGCAGTTGGACACAACATTCACTATGATGTCCTCATTCCATCGAACGTTGGATACACCAGTTTCAGCATACCGGCATGGTCAAATGTGCATTCTGTGTTTCCCCACTTTTGCATTGCTTAGTCGGCATTCTTCTTTTGGGAATGTTATTTGAAAAGCAAAAGAGCAACAGAGGTTCCTGTTTAGAGCTGACATCCAATCAAAATTTCTCGGTGCTGGCTTTTGCTTGCTTCATTCTTTCTTTATGCACAATATAATTTGTTGAATAGTCATTGTAGTTCTTTCGGTTCCTTTGTTTTTACCCAAAGCAAAATGTGTTGTATGATCAGTATTGGCGTTTTGCTGCCATTGTTGCTTTCTTGTTTTTAAAGTGAAGTAAAATATTGAAAAACTACAAAACGAACACCTAGAAATAGACTTGAAACCCTATTTGTACTCTGAATGTTTGTAAATGATGGCTCTCCTTTTCATAAACCGATATTAAATCTGTGATAGAAATGTTTTCAAAACAAGAAAGTCAATGAACGACTTAGCTGAATCCTTTCACCGCCAGGTGGCGCTTCACTCAAGTGGTCAAAGCCTAGTAGTAATCTTTGTTTGGGGAGAGAGAGGGGAAGGGGGGGGGGGGGTCAGAATCATTTGTCGGAATAGTTATGAAATGGGACATATTTGCTTTGTTGAATTCATGTAGGTTAACGCCCCATAATTACATGTGCTTGCAGATTATTTTTTATACTTTTGTTTACATCAACATGCACATACAAACACGCACGCACGCACCCACATACAAACACGCGCACGCACATATTATATATACACGCACGCACACACACACGCGCGCGCGCGCGCGCGCGCGCACACACGCACACACACGCACACGCACACACGCACACGCACACGCACACGCACACGCACACACGCACACACACACACGCACACACACGCACAATCTCCAGTTGTAAAGTACTCCCCTTTCTTCGTTTAACGCTATACAAACACCCCATAAAAAGACGGCTGCACATATCTCCAACTGACTACAA
>CM065691.1:9585619-9587158 GCA_017654935.2 Phymorhynchus buccinoides
TGTTTCTTTCTTTTTTTCCAACGCTGTTTTCCTTTTGTGTGTTTGTCTTTTTATTTGTTTTCTTTGTTGTTGTTTGCTTGTTTATTAACCAATGGTAATGAACTTCAGCCAAACAAAGCAAAGAGAACTTTGTCGAATGGGTTTCGTAAAAATATGAAACTATATACCAATATGTATCAACAGAAAACCAAGAATAGGGCATTTGCCACGTGAGGGCGACCTTGAATTTCACCGAGTTGAATTTAGAGAGTTGAATTAGAAAGGTCAGCGTAACTCGGGCAGAACGAGTGCGGGCAAATTAGTAGTCTAGTATAGAGAGCGAACACTCGTGGCAAATGCCCTATTGGAAACAGGCTCAGACACGGAGAGAAACGAAGAAGCGTCCATTTCCACAACAATGATCGCAGCACACACACTGTGACACGCACAGATTTTAGTTCAACAAAATAGAACATTTTAACACAAATGTATTCGATAAGATGTGGTGAAAAACATTAACGTATAGAGATAAACACAAATTGAAACAATGAACTCACAACAATTATTGCAGTTCTTAAGACTTGTGTAAACACCAACAATAAAAAAAAAGTAAACTGTTAATGAGAGCGAGTCCATTTCAACAAAACGTGAAATAAGAGGGGAGTCAGCTTTAACAAAACACGTAAATTCTTTGAAATGTTGATGGTCACAGGCCCGAAAAACACACAGTTTTGAAATAGAGGCGCGGTAGCTCTACGCGCAAGGTCAGTCGGCTCGTTTTCCAGACTGAAGATGAAGTTCAGCTGTTCTTGCGATAGTAGAGCCGTCCGTCATTGTCAGGCGATGGACCTTGTTGTTGTTGTTGTTGTTGTTGTTCCCTGGCTTAGCGACTCCAGGGATCACCCCCAACAGCCTTAGCACTTGAACACTATGGTACAAATAATGCACCAGCTATGGATGAGAACATTTACGTGCATGACCGTTGTTTATTACCCTGCCACATGGGCAGCCACACTGCCGTCTTCGGTGGATTTTAGACTGATGGTGTTATGCTAGGAGATTGCCATGGCTTAAAGACAATCCCCGCACAACCATGCAAACATAACACATTTGATGTAGCCTTGGTGTTCTAGCTATGTCAACTGGTCTGACATAGCCTTACTCTCCCTGTGACGACCTTGCATTGCCTCCTGTGCGGTATTTCACGTTGAGATAAGCATGAGCTTAGCATGATGCTAACTTGAGCTCTCCATCAATGTCCTATGAGGCATTTACTAGGAACTTTTTGAAGAGCTTCTAAGTTAGGCATCATCTAGGTTCATGCTATCTCGACATGACTCCGTCCCACTAACGTTTTTAAAGACCCCGCATGTCCTGTCCCAGTCCTCTTATACTAGGAAGATTTCTTAGAGTCCTTACTAGCTATAAGCCAGCGACAGAACTATGGTTACGCCTCATGTGACTCGATCAGGTTGTGCGTTCCTTCGTTTGCAATACCATCCTGCTCGATCAGTCTGACTCTTCGGCCAAAGGACTATGGGAAGCGGATGGGAAGGAGGG
>CM065691.1:9587658-9590158 GCA_017654935.2 Phymorhynchus buccinoides
CACAGACAGTTCTTTATTGTCTGTGAGTGAATGAGGCCAGTCTGATGCTGTAGTCGCTGTCAACAGAACACAAACAGTTCTTTATTGCTGGTGAGTGCATGAGGCCAGTCTGATGCTGTATTCACTGTCAACAGAACACATTCACAGTTCTTTATTGTCTGGTGTAGTGCATGAAGCCAGTCTGGATGCTGTATTCGGGCTTGTCAACAGAACTACAGACCAGTTCTTTCATTGTCTGGTGGGAGTGCTGAGGCCCAGTCTGATGCGGTAGTCCGCTGTCGAACAGAACAAAGACAGTTCTTTATTGCTCTGGTTGAGCTGCATGATCAGTCACTGATGCTGTAGTCGCTGTCAACAGAACACGACAGTTCTTTTATTGTCTGGTGGAAGTGCATGATGCCGTCTGGATGCTGTAGTCGCTGGTCAACAGAACCAACATGTTCTTTATTGTCTGGTGTAGCTCATGAGGCCAGTCTGCGCTGTTGTCCTGTCGGAACAAACACAAACAGTTCTTTATTGTCTGGTGGAGGGCATGGCCATTCTGAATGCTGTAGTCGCTGTCAACGAACACACCGTTATTTACTTGTTGGTGGAGCGAGTGCATGAGGCCAGTCTGCATGCTGTAGTCGCTGTCAACCAGAACCAGCACCAGTTCTTATTGTGCCTGGTGGCAGCTGCAATGCAGCCAGTCTTGGATGCTGGGGGGGTAGTCGTGTCAACCATGAACACACAATAGTTCTTTATTGTCTGGTGGAGTGCATGAGGCCCGAGTCTGATGCTGTAGTCGCTGTCCAACAGACCACAAACAGTTCTTCTATTGTCTGGTCGGAGTGCATTGAGGGCCAGTCTGATGCTGTAGTCGCTGTCAACAAACACAAACTTCTTTATTGTCTGGTGGAGTGCATGAGCGCAGTCTGATGCTGTAGTCGCTGTCCGAACACACAACAACGTTCTTTATTGTCTCGGTGGAGTGCATGATGCCAATCTGCTGCTGTACGTCGCTGTCAACAGAACACAAACACGTTCTTTATTGTCTGGGGGGGATGTGCATGCGGCCAGTCCTGATGCTGTATCGCTGTCAACAGAAACACAGGACAGTTCTTTATTGTCTGGTGGAAGGGGTGCCTGAGCCAGTCTGTGCTTTAGTTCCCGCTGTCAACAGAACAACAAACAGTTCTCTTATTGTCCTGGTGGAGTGCATGAGGCCAGTCTGATGCTGTACTCGCTGTCAACAGACACAGACAGTTCTTTATTGTCTGGTGGAGGCGCCATGAAGCCAGTCCTATGTCTGAGTCGCTGCAACATAATCACAGACAGTTCTTTTATTGTCTGGTGGAGTGCATGGGCGTCTGATGCTGTAGTCCGCTGTAACAGAACATCAGACAGTTCTTTATCGGTCTGTGGAGTGTCATGAGGTGCCAGTCCTGATGCTGTGTCGCTGTCACAGAACACAAACAGTTCTTTATTGTCTGGTGGAGTGCTAGGCCAGTCCTGACTGCCTGTAGTCGCTGTCACAGAACACAAACAGCTTTCTTTATTTTCCTGGTGCGTGCATGAGGCCGTCTAGCTGCTGATTGTCCGCTGTCAACAGAACACAAACAGTTCTTTATTGTCTGGATGGAGTGCATGAGCAGTCTGTGCCTGTAGTCGCTGTCACAGAACACACAGTTATTTATTGTTCTGGTGGAGTGGCATGGGACCAGTCTGATGCTGTATCGCTGTCAAAGGAACACAGACTTCTTTATTGTCTGGTGGAGTGCAATGAGGCCAGTCCTGATGCTGTAAGTCCGCTGTCACAGAACACAAATAGTTCTTTATTTGTCCTGGTGGAGTGCATCAGGCCAGTCTGAATGCTGTAGTCGCTGTCAACAAACCACAAACAGTTTTCTTTATTGTCTGGTGGGAGTGGGGGGCATGAGGTCTGCCCAGTCTGATGCTGTAAGTCCTGTCACAGAACCCAGACAGTTCTTTATTGTCTGGGTGTGAGTGCACTGAGGCCAGTCCTGATGCCTGTAATCGCTGTCAACAGACACCAGTACAGTTCTTTATTGTCTGGTGGAGTGCATGAGGCCAATCTGATCGCTGTAAGTCGCTGTCAACAGAACACAAATAGTTTCTTTATTGTCTTGAAATCGCCATGACCCGTCTTATGCTGTAGTCGCTGCAACAGAAACACAGACAGTTCTTTATTGGCTGGTGGAGTGACATGCCAGGCCAGTCTTGATGCAGGGGCCTGGGAGCCAAGCTACCCTTACCCACCGACCCCCCGTGCCCCTTCCCTCAGCGACTACTCCCCCCTCCCTTTTAGTCTAAAATAATAACTTCACATAGCATTATTATTATTTGCGTATCGTTAGCCCATAGGCGTAGTAGTGTAAATGCACGTGAGCAAAAGGTGTAAGAATACACTGTTGCCAAGAAACGTGACGTCACAGTTCTTTATCTTTTCATAGCATTATTATCATTACCATATCATTACCGTCTTGTCAACGCGAGCTGT
>CM065691.1:9600158-9624214 GCA_017654935.2 Phymorhynchus buccinoides
CGCGCGCGCGCGCGCGTGTGTGTGTGTGCGTGCGTGTATATATAATATGTGCGTGCGCGTGTTTGTATGTGGGTGCGTGCGTGCGTGTTTGTATGTGCATGTTGATGTAAGCAAAAGTATAAAAAATAATCTGCAAGCACATGTAATTATGGGGCGTTAACCTACATGAATTCAACAAAGCAAATATGTCCCATTTCATAACTATTCCGACAAATGATTCTGACCCCCCCCCCCCTTCCCCTCTCTCTCCCCAACAAAGATTACTACTAGGCTTTGACCACTTGAGTGAAGCGCCACCTGGCGGTGAAAGGATTCAGCTAAGTCGTTCATTGACTTTCTTGTTTTGAAAACATTTCTATCACAGATTTAATATCGGTTTATGAAAAGGAGAGCCATCATTTACAAACATTCAGAGTACAAATAGGGTTTCAAGTCTATTTCTAGGTGTTCGTTTTGTAGTTTTTCAATATTTTACTTCACTTTAAAAACAAGAAAGCAACAATGGCAGCAAAACGCCAATACTGATCATACAACACATTTTGCTTTGGGTAAAAACAAAGGAACCGAAAGAACTACAATGACTATTCAACAAATTATATTGTGCATAAAGAAAGAATGAAGCAAGCAAAAGCCAGCACCGAGAAATTTTGATTGGATGTCAGCTCTAAACAGGAACCTCTGTTGCTCTTTTGCTTTTCAAATAACATTCCCAAAAGAAGAATGCCGACTAAGCAATGCAAAAGTGGGGAAACACAGAATGCACATTTGACCATGCTGGTATGCTGAAACTGGTGTATCCAACGTTCGATGGAATGAGGACATCATAGTGAATGTTGTGTCCAACTGCACTTTTCCCAGTCAGCACAACATGATGCTGGACAAAAATATGTCCAAAAGCAAGCTGGTTTACCACAGTCTTTCTTCCTGCAACATAACAGACGATGGGTAGCATAGACAAGAGATCAACTCATAGAGGAATACAGGGTAGCTGTGTGGTTATGGCTTATGCTCATCACTTGCCTGGATCTCACATTTCAGCAGTTTGTTCCCAGGAAAATCTAAAATAATAATTTGTGTTTTTACGCATTTTGGTGGGCAAAAGCATATGCCGTCAGCACCTTTTTTTCTATCCCGATGCCCATGGCCCAGACAGGGGTTATTTACAAACACTGGAAAATCCTGCCCAGATGTTTGGCTGGGTAACTTTCAACTGATCAGCTATTTTTGCTTACGTTTATTATTGAAAGAAAGTCAATAAAGAAGCCACAGTCATGTTTGATCTGGTTATTGTGAGATTTAGATTGGATGATATATGACAATGTTGTCGGTCCCGCTGAAAAGTGTAGTTAGCATTGTTTACATCATTTTAACATTTTATTCTGTTCACAACAACTGGGTTCATATGTTGCTTCTAATTAAAGCCAGAAGCCGTCATGGCGATACCTTGATTACTATTTTAAAGTACTTTTTATCCTTTATTGTACATCCCTTATCACAGATACCAATACTTTTCTGTTTATAAGTACACACAATGTAGGTAGATTCATGGTTTGCTTTGTGGAACTTTTCCCAAATGAGTAGCGCATGCTGTTAACATTTTTAGCATTTTATCTTCGTTTGCTTTTCCTTGTCGTTCTGTGAGGACAGTCCACACATAGAGAACAGGACAGAGAGCAGAGTGGAGTGGTAAGACAAACACCACCATGGTCTCCTGGATCATGTGCAAAGCAGTGACACCAGCTGTGGTCATCATCACAACCAAACCAAACGTCAACCAACACGCAGTAACAGTAACTGCATTTTTTGTGGTTAAATGGGTGGAAAAATAAAGAAACCTTTTTGTGGAGTCTAACTGGATCCTGTAAACTGGTAATTGTTTTTGATTGATAATTATGAAAACTACAATTAGTATGCAAAGAATGAAATTTAAGACCGAAATAACACAAAACCACTTGAACGACGGGATGTGTTCATAACGAGTAAAGATGGCCAGACGACACAGACCGGACTGGCCATGGACACCCCAGTGTGACAACCCAGGAAGAAACGGTATCAGTGATAACACAACTCCAGCAAACCATGCCAAAAAGAAAGCTATGTCCATAAGATATTCATTAACCCGCTTTGCGTCACCAGGAAAACGAAGAAATACCACATGGGTCAAAGTGACCAACATGATGACCAGCACGGTTACTTCACTGGACATAAGCCACAGAAATCCACTCACTTTACAAGGTAAACTGCTGACCCATTCTCTTTCCTTTTGTATGTATCTATCATGCATATGTCCATCTGCTACAATCGTGATCCCAACATGAATTCCCGTACACATATTTGCAAACTGTAAGTGTCCAATGGACTTCAGGAAACTTTTAACAAACAGTTTAGAAAAATAAAAATAAACTACAAAGCAGGCTAAAGTTCCTACTGTTGCAAATATACCAGTTAACCAAAACACTATTTTATGTAATTCGGACGGTAACAGTGTTTTACATGATTGGAAGACAGTGGAAGGTGAATGGCATTTTAGTGTTACCAAATGTTGAAAGAACAAACTCTGACAACAAAACCTGTAGTCTGATGAAAAGAGTGTTCTTAAGTGCACAGAGTCTGACAAGGAAACCCATGGAAAACTGTCAACTGGATTCCATCGAACGTCAACTTCAGTCAGTCGCGGTGCATTTTTCAAACCTATCGAAGAGAAGATTGTTATATTAGAGTGAGATAGATTATACCCTTCCGCTTGATAAAAGTATATAGACAATAAGATGTTGATGATATTGGGATATGTATTAAACAGACTCACTCGTCTCATATGATAGTTGACATGCTTTCCCAGTGTGTTTGTTGGGTGATTTATGGGATTGTTCGCTAATACAAGGGTCCTTAGATGTGGTAGCGAAAGAACATGGGCAACATTAAAGATCTTTATATAGTTATTGGAAAGATCAATGTGTTGTATATTTCTATGATTTATATAAGATATATTAAACAGAAAGCAATCAGACAAAATCATTGCAACTAAATAAATATTGATCCTGAAATCTGCTAACGTCATTCTTGTGCCTGTAGCATCTACAAATCTAAGACTAGGAAAAAGACCAGGTAGAAAATGTAAAATGTTACTACATGTAAAATAATATCCATCACATAGACATCCTTGGGGACAGGTGGCCACATCGCACATCAGTTCATCATCCTGCTTTGGACACTGACCCCAACCATCACACAGATGATCTCCATGAACACAAACTCGTGAATCTTGACATTGGTAAAAACCAGGACAGGCCGCTTTCTCACAGTCCTGTTCGTCTTCTCCATAAACACAGTCAGACATTCCGTTGCACCGAGTGTAGACAGGCAGACAGTACAGCCACTCTGCTGTACAACGATAATGACTGTCTGGACATGGATCATCGCCTCTTATTGACTGCCGGGTGAAGTAGCCAGTGCCGTCTAAGTTGATGTAAAGGCCTTTGTTTTGGGGATGAAACATGAGGTTCTCTATTCCTCTGTGTGAACGGCTACGCTCATCAGAGTTGTCAAAACAATCAGAGTATCCATTGCATCGCTGACTGTACAGCACACATTGAGCATTTGTGCACACAAATCCAGGACATTCTGGATGTTCACAAAATGTTTCATCACTGAGGTCCAGACAGTCTTTATTAAAGTCACACACCAGAGTGTAATGTATGGTCTTTTCATTGTCGTCACATTTAAACATTACTATTGCACTGGCAAATTGTCTAGGACTGAATATACTAATATTGCCTTTCACACACAAGCCGTTGTCTGTCAATACTTTATCATGCCTTTTCTGAAGATAACCATAACTAATGAAATTAGGTAGCATGAAGTGATGCATGAACTGTTTGCCATTGACAACAGAAAACACTTGTCGAGTGTTCCGAAACACAAAGGAAGCTGGAAACAAACCAGGCAATGGGTAAAACATACTGGATCCTTGTGATTTGGATTCACACAAAACGCAGTCAAGACTTATACCTGCTTCATGATTAGTAAAGTTATACGAAAGCATTGCCATATTAAACAGGGTAATAATAAGCAATTCCCCTACATCTATTCGCCAACTTTCATATGAGATATGCTGTAAAGTGTAAACAGCAGAGTTGCCAGTCCAATGACTAATTTTGCGATATATGAATGGTTGGGAGTGCCATCCTGTCATCAAACCAAAAGCTGCACTGAAAGAAACATAACGTTCGAAGATTTGTCTTGTGTCTCTCTTTTCTCTATGTGTTCTTACAGAAGCCAGATTCATATCTATATTCTCACAAAACCGACCTGGATGAATGTGTAATTGCCCATGGTATATTGAAACTTGTACCAATAGATAACATTTGTTGTGCGAAGCGATCAAGCCCTGACAGCCAGGACTACTGAAGGGGCAGTGTTCTGTTTCATCCCGTCCATCTTCACACTCTGTCTTCATGTTGCACTGTAAGATATCTTGGTGTTTAGAATAGTGGACGCTGGAACAATTGAGCAACCCACCAGGAAGTGTTTCCAGTCTTGCATCCCCAGGTATAATAGATAAACGAGCCATCAAATATCTAAATCCAAAACCAGGAATGTAATGGAAAATCTGAAGATAAGATGTAAAAAAACATTTAGTTGTAGACTTTGTTCCAAATGTCATGTGTCCACACGATAATAGCTCTAATCCTCTTTTGCATTTGAAATGCAATTTACTGAAATTATGCCCTCCATATATACTATGTAATGTGTGCTGAGCCACAACTATAGTTGATACTCTTTTAATATTCAATTCTTGCTGTAGAGGTTTTACAATATTATAAGAATACTTTTTCAATGTTTTGGCCACTGCAACATATCCTGCATTGTATGTGACATATTTTACGATGATCTCCATCTTGTCAGTGATCTCAATATTCATGATGACCATAGGGCTGTTGATACTTTGAATAGACACTTCTGTTCGACATTCAAAAAATATTTCTTCAACGGAATGAAAGCCACAAGCAACTTCTGCTAAGAGCACTTGCACACGACTGAAACCGATTCTCCACTGGATTCTCCACTGCCTGGAATGGCATTCATATTCTAAACGTTTTGTATAAATTCGGAAGAACGCAGACCCCTTTTTCAGACGCATTCTGCAGAAAGAAGTGGCATTATTACACACACCATACACCAGTCCCTGTTGTGCTGGATACTGTGGTAAATCGTTATCACAGTCTGACACATTGACTCTCAGGACATGATTGTGTGTGTAGTTCTGGTTGAAAAGGAATTCCACTCCTGGGCAAATACTGCTGATGTTTACTGAAAATATAAATTAAAAGCTTTTTGCATGGTATGTCGACTCACTGGAGATGTTATCTTGATAATCCAGCATATTAGTAGTCGGACATGTTATTGGTCTCACAATCACTGATCTAATAAGCAATTTCTGACATGGCTATAGAAATGAAACCGATCAGAGATCTCATGAAGAAAAACATAGCTTGGAGCTGGGGTCCAACACAGCAGAGAGCATTCGAAAAGATAAAAAAAAACCACTCTCTTAAACACCAGCACTTGGATTCTACAGCCCATCCAGAAAAAATTGTAGTCAGTGCGTATAGCTCCAGCTATGGGGGCAGCATTGATGCAGTGGAATGGAGACAATCTTGTGCCAATTGCTTATGCCTCACGAACACTCACGGACACTGATCAAAGGTATGCACAGATTGAAAAGGAGTGTGCTGCCTATGTGTTCTCCTGCAAGAAATTTGCTAAGTACCTGGTGGGCCTGGAGTCATTTGAGCTACAGACTGACCATAAGCCTTTGATCCCACTCATCCAGAACAGGGACCTCAACAAAACTCCAATCAGAGGCAGAGGCTGCTGATGAGGCTGCTTCGCTTCAACGCTAAGGTGGTCCATGTGCCGGGCAAGCAGCTCGTCATCGCTGACGTGCTGTCCAGGAGTCCAGTGCCCCACACCAAAGAAGACGAAGAAATCGCTGAAGCCGTGGCCGTCCATGTGGACATGGTCGAGTCAGGCTGGTCGGTGTCATCGAAACGACTGGAACGTCTCCGAGTAGGAACGATACATCGGCTACATGCTGAATGGTTGGCCGCAGCAGTCTCCAGCCCATCTTTGGGCATTTCACCAAGCACTAGGTGAACTATCCTTCGTCAACGGGCTGCTTGTCTACAGTGGGCGCATTGTCATTCCAAACAGTCACCAAAAAGAACTTCGGTAAAGGTAAAGATGTGCCACCCCCCTGCATTTCCCGGTTAATTGCAATTTTCCGTTTTTGCCTTTCTTACCAAACATAAAGCTTATTTTACTTTATTTTAACCTTTTTTAGCTAATAACCTTTTTGGAATACTAACCCTAGCCCTAACCCTAGCCCTAACCCTAACCCTCCCCCCCCCCTATGAGACGGGAAAACGCAATGAACCACGACTGTGACAAATGGCGCCGTGTACTGCAATACATAGGGGGGGAGGGGAGGGGGGTCCTATTAGATAATGGCCTAGGGTTAGGGATAGGGTTAGTATTCCACAAAAGGTTATTAGCTAAAAAGGTTAATAAAATACAGCTTTATGTTTGGTAAGAAAGGCAAACTACGGTAAAATGGAATTAACCGAGAAATGCAGGGGGGTGGCACATTCTTGACCTTTACGACACATCAGGGTCTTCATAAAGTCGCCAGATCACACAGACAGCGATATGGTGGCCCAGAATCAGCAGGGACCTGAAGGACCTTGTCAGCCAATGCCCAGAGTGCCGAGCAATTCGTTCGTAGCAGCATAAGGAGCTGCTGCGCCCCACACCATTGCCAGAGCGCCCTTGTCAACGCTTAGGTGCAGACCTGTGTACCTTCAAAGGAAAAGACTATCTGGTGGTCATCGACTACTATTCCAGATGGCTGGAGGTGATACCACTACATTCAACAACAGCAGCAACAGTTATCAGGAAGTTCACGCAGCTTTTTGCCACGCATGGGATTCCAGATGTCATGTTCTCGGACAATGGACCACAATTTCAGTGCTCTGAGTTCAGGCAGTTTGCACAGAACTTTGACTTTCAGCATCCAACCAGCAGTCCCTGTTTTCCCCACGCCAATGGGGAGGCTGAAAGTGCAGTCAAAGTGGCGAAGAAACTTCTCCAGCAGCAGTCTCTGGAGATTGTTCTGCTGAACTACAGATCTACTCCTCACTCCAGTACGGGGGTGAGTCCTGCGGTCGCGTTGATGGGCAGACCACTTCAGACGATGCTGCCGAGACTGCCCCAGAACCTGGTCCCTCAGCCGATCAATGACAACGACATCTGCCATGCAGACCAGGACTACAAACAGCGTTTCAAGCTCAGCTATGACAGAAGGCATGGAACCCAGCCTCTGTCACAGCTGAAACAGGGTGACAACGACTTGGTCAAAAGGGACACCGAGACCACCTGGGAAAAAG
The DNA here is from genome assembly GCA_017654935.2 of Phymorhynchus buccinoides. Classification (NCBI taxonomy): domain Eukaryota; kingdom Metazoa; phylum Mollusca; class Gastropoda; order Neogastropoda; family Raphitomidae; genus Phymorhynchus; species Phymorhynchus buccinoides. Next base: position 9,607,604 of record CM065691.1, read on the forward strand.
CGGGTGCGATTGTAGCTGTAGACCTGGAAAATCATACCTACCTTGTCAACACGCCTGCTAGTGTCCTACGTCGCAACAGCAGACACCTGCAGCAGGTGCCAACGCTGCAGCAGCCAGATCGCAGTTGCAGTCAGCAGCCGCCACTGCCACCACAGCAGCATCAGGCATGCAGTCACTGCATGCCGCTGTTGCAGTCGCCGCAGCATCAGCAGTACGGTCGACACACACCTGCCACAGAGCCTAACATCACAGAGTTGCTGCCGCCAGCTCTTCAACCATCTGGTGTGACGGTATCTCCTACTCCCTCTACTCCATCAAAGACAGCTAGCTCCACATTACTACGCTACCTGCGCTGCCAGGGGTCATGTCGCCCAGAAGCCGCTTCGCTACAGAGAAGAGGAGATTCAGTGCCACACACTCTAGTGTAGTCTTGGAGTTGTGTTGGCAAAGTGTGTGCAAATGTCATTTTATTTAGTGCCTCACACTCTAGTGTAGATGTAGCCTTGGAGTTGTGTTGGCAAAGTGTCTGTTAAAACTCATTCAAAAGCTCGGTGTAGTTTGAGCTTATTAGGTTCAGTTCAGTTGAAAATCTTCAAAGCTCAGTGTAGTTTGAGCTTCTTTTAGTTTTGTGTGACTTTTTTAAAGCTCAGTGTAGCTTGAGCTGCATCATAATTGGATTATTACCCTTGGATTGATTCTTGGTGTCTTCAGCTATGTGTTATTCACAGTGGATATATACCGTGGTTCATACCCTGCATTACAACTTCAGTACCATTTTCCATTATAAATGCATGCAGCCAAAAAACAAAATTGTGCCTTTAAATGCTATGTGTAATCATATGCTTGCAACATGTGCCATTGGTGTTATTTTCTTTAATCATGGGCTAAAGCCCATCATCACCTAACAGGCTTGAGTTTCTGCTTGCGCTTAGTGTTTTCATTAATATTTCCTTTCAATCAACTTTTGTGCCTGTAATTACTTTATAATTTTGTTCGTGATGTTTTTCTGGTTATTGTGGTGTAAACCTTTTTCGAAATCGGACGTGTGGTGATCGAGTGACAGTGACTTGTGTGTTTGTGTTTGGACTGGCCCTTCTCTCCGCCATTATGGCCACTGCTCCGCTCAACGCTGTGACTGATTTGGATTCTTGTTCAGTACAGTGATTCAAAATACTTTCTCAGAATGCATGATGTACACACGCCAAGAGCTTATGTCTCTCAACGTTGGAGGAGACTGTGACCCTGCTGTTCGGCAAAAACTGATTGATTTTCGGATCTTCCGATCGCCACACAGGTGTGGACGTAAAAGACGTCGGCCTTTTCGTGGGGGTCGTCGGAAGCAAGGTCGGCGCATTCCTGTGCTCGTTGGTGTCAAGTACGATGCTGGTGCTGGATCCGGACAAGACGGTAGACATCCTGTACATTCATCCCTTGTCCGAAGTCATAGAACAGTACAAAATCCTTCATGAGAAATTCGCGGATGACACTCAACTACTTGACGCAACCGAGGCTGTCGCTTTCCAAAATCTGATCTCCACTTTTGAGTCTTGCTTTCAGTCCATAAAATCTTGGATGCTCAGTAACAAACTCAAATTAAATGACGAGAAGACTGAGGCCGTAGCTGTTGGCTCGCGCTCAGTCTTGGACCAAGTTAGCGTCGCGTCTGTGCAGGTTGGCACAAATACCATTCCCTTCAAAAACAGCGTGAAGGATCTGGGTGTCCATTTGGACAGTTCTTTGTCCATGGACACCCAGATCAGCCACTACCTCGCTCTGAGACAGATTGCTTCAATCCGTCCTTCACTCTCTGAAAAAGCCGCCACTCAACTAGTATGTTCGTTGGTCTTTTCCAAAGTTGACTATTGCAATGCAACTCTTGCCGGACTCCCTGCAGTTCAAATCAATCGTCTCCAAAGAATACAAAACAATGCAGCCAGACTCGTCCTGAGGAAATCTAAAAGAACCCATGTCACACCCCTTCTGATCAAACTACACTGGCTGCCAATTCATGCTCGCATTGAGTATTGAGCATCAATCCAACTGCGCTCCTTTTGCGACGATGTCTGTTGTTGTCGTACCCTGGCTAAAAGACTCCAGGGATCACCAGAAGCACTTGAACACTTTGTATAGGCACAAAATGCACCAACTAGGGGTGGGAACATTACGTGTGTGACCGTTTTTGGATTACCCCCGCCATATGGGCAGCCACACTCCTAAATCTTTTTTTTTTAGACTGATGATGTTATGCTAGGAGCTTGTCATGGCTAAAGACAATCATTCCAACTATGCCAAAAACAAACAGTTTGATGCAGCGATGGTGTTCTAGCTTATATCCATTGCTCTGATACAGCCTTAAGGTACTAGTACCACCCAATCTGGCATCAAAAATACCTGTGTTGAATATTCAAATTACATTGACCTGATTCTGAATCAGAAAAGGTTGAAAGTTATAACTCAAGTGATTTGTTTGAGCCTAAGGGCCAGCCACACGTCAGCTAAAATCGCACGACTCTGTACGATGCTATTCGATCACGTGATCTCGAAAGCGTGAATTAAATTTGTTCTTGGAGACCACGTGATCGAATCATATTGCACAGTCATACGATTTTAGCTGACGTGTGGCTGGCTCTTTACTTTCATACTTTTCATATTTAGCCTTGACTACAGGGATATTGACATAATCATTGATAATTGTCACAAACTTAATAACCTTACATGCTCACTGCTTGGTTCATGCAACAAAGCTGTTCGTTTTCGTTGTTTGGGTGAAATGTAAAAGCCCTCCAATGATTTGTGTCAATCAGTGTCAAAGTAAATAAAGCAATTTTCTTATCCACAACGCAAACATTCTGTATTTTCGACTCTAAACACATCTAAAAAAATATTTTCGGGAAAGCTTAGGCACTTCCACATCAATTGTAATGTATTTTGCATACAAAGCCAGTCACATAAACATAAAACAATAAAAAGGTCATATAACAAAAATGACCTCCCCAAAAATTTTGTTTTAAAATGCCTTGGTTTGGGTGGTACTAGTACCTGAAGCCAAGGCGAGACGATGTCTGTAAGGAATGATTCTATTGAAATACTTCCGTCTAAAACTAAATCTACTATTTTTATTCACTGTGCTCATGTACACGAATCACGAATCACATAATCACATAAAATCACAAAAAATATATGATGGAAAAATACATATATTTCACGACATTTATGCACGGGGGACAACAGTTATAGAGAATAAAATTAGTAGAGATTTCGAAATTGAACAAAAGGTAATTGCTCTCTTTTTCTAATTCACTCCCCTCCACCAAAGTTGATTACGATACCATTCACCTAGCATCGAGTGGATCAGAGCCACAAAGTGAGACAAGCAAAGCATCATGCTTCTCATTTTGGTTCTCAATCCACGCATTGCTAGATGATTGGTATCGTAATCACCTTTTGGTGGAGGGGAGTTAATTAGAAAAGAAAAGAGTAATTACCCTTTGTTCAATTTCGTCATCTCCTGCTCTTGGCCTCACTATTTCATTCTTAGTATGATTTCATCAGATTCATCTGGACAGGAGAATTTCACGAGAATCATGCTTCGCAGTTGGATAAAATCGTACGCAGTGGGTTGGCTCCTTAAGGGACTGTCATATCAATCAGATATTTTATACTGCAAATATAAACACTGTATTATATAAATAGTAAAACAAACGCCAAGAACAATAACGATACAAACAAACAAACAAAAAACACCCCCACAGACAAAACATGTACAATACGACCTCGTAAATAGAGCATCGTCACATAAATCAAAGCAATGGCTCTTTGGTAGACAAGGATTTGTTTAATTTAGTGATGTGATGTGAGTAAAAACGGCGTGTACGCTCTCTCTCTCTCTCTCTCTCTCATCGTCTCTCTCTCTCTCTCGCATCTCTCTCTCCTCTCCTCTCTCTCTCTATCTCTCTCTCTCCTCTCTCCCTCTCTCTCTCTCTCGGTCTCTCTCTCGCTCTCTCTCTCTCTCTCTCTCTCTCCAAACTCTCACTCTCACAAACACGGACACAGACACACACACACAAACACACACACAGACACACAGACACACACACACAACACACACACACACCACACACACACACACACGCATACACACACACACAGTGTTATTTTCAGGTTGAACAATTTCAGTATCATGACCACAATAAGTTCCAGCCCCGTTTGATTCGGTGGTGTGTACTTTTATGTTTATATTTTACCCCAGTTTCATCAGTCGTGATGTAAATGCATAACTGGCAACGTTGGGGGAAGGTAACAACCGTAGATGAAGAAGATCAATGCCGAGTTCTAGACAAGGGGAATTAATAATGCTTTGAGCCCATGGCAAGTTACAGCCTATGGGAATGTTAGATTTACTTTTACCTTGTGCATTAATTTGTACAAAGCTATTTGTCCCCTTGCACAAATCTCTAGTTGCAGACTGAGGAGACCTTCACAGATCGAAACAGCTGTCTTTTATTGGGCACTGTCCCTCCCCCATTGGAAGAAAAAGTAAATCAGCACAACATGTATTAGCTTCTTCGTTTCATAACACAGAACAATTCATAAAGTTAAAGATAACTGAGTTTTTCTCTCTCTTTCTCTCTCAATACACTTCTTTTAAAATATCGAACTCTTTGTCTTCTCTTTATTATAAAACACAAAGGAGGAAATCCTCGAAACAAGAGATCAGATGAGGGGTTTTTGTTTGTTTGTTGTTGTTTGTGTTTGTGTGTGTTTTTTTTTTTCTCCTCCATTTTATTTTTGGACACATGGAAATGGAACGATATAAGCATTAAGTAGTGTTTTTTGTTGTTTCCATCTACCTTATTATTTTAAAAAAGACTTAATTGTTTTGATGTTGACAATGACCATTTCGTATTGTATACTTGTCGATCACTCTCCCCCCTTGTCAAAAGAGACCTATGTTGGTAATGACAATAGTAGTAAAAGCCCACTGTCCCCGTGTGTTTGTGTTGTGTGTTGTGTGTGTTTGTGTGTGTGTATCACAGAACGGGCCTTATAACTCCTCCGTTTTTTAGACCGAATCGCTTCAAATTTTCTTTGAGCTGTGAAGGGGGGAACAATAAATAAATGAAACAAAGAAACGAACTGGACAAACATATCAAAAACTATTATATCAGTTACTCTCTCAATTTGAATGCTTTTGACAAAACCATAGACACATTGTTAATATCTTTATATCTCTTAGAACTAAGCAGTAATTGCAATGTAAACATGCAAGGGTATCTATAGTATTTTCCTGGGATGAACTGTCGGCGTAAAGTTTCTAAAAATGGACAACAAAATAAAAAATGTATTTCATTTTCCTCATCTTGCATACACATGGGGCAAATTAGATCTCTTTCCGTGTGTTGTCTGTACCTATAATAATGACTTTTAATTTCTGATACACCAAAACGAAATTTAACTATACTTTTTTTTTCAAAAACATATCTAAATCAGCTTTTAAGTAAGACTGAATATAATGTCCATCAACAATATTTCTATAAATGTTATATATATTACTCGTTTCAATATGATTATGCCACACTTGCCATCTACAATCAACTAATATTTGCCTTAAAGACACGAACAAAAAGATTTTGATTGCCAACAGACTGATTCAGCCACACATCTCCAAAATCCACAAATCACACAAAAGACGTCGAACACTTCAGACCCAATTTTGTTTTCCCTTCCCATCTAATTGTACCAACATATTATATTATGCTTTTTTCGTGCAGTCCTAGAGAGAGAGAGCAGAGAGAGAGAGAGAGAAGAGAGAGAGAGAGAGAGGGAGAGAGAGAGAGAGGACGAGAGAGAGAGAGAGAGAGAGAGAGAGAGAGAGAGAGAGGAGGAGAGAGAGAGGAGATGATGAGAGAGAGAGAGATTGTGGGTGAGAGAGAGAGAGAGAGAGCAAGGAGAGGAGAGTAGAGAGAGAGAGCGAGAGAGAGACGAGGCGAACGTGTGAGAGGGGGAGAGAGGGAGAGGAGTAGAGAGGGAGAGAGAGAGAGAGAGTGAGCAGAGAGAGGTAGAGGAGAGAGGAGAGAGAGCAAGAGAGAGGAGAGGAGAGAGAGAGAGAAGAGAAGAGACGAGAGGAGAGATCAGGAGACGGAGAGCGGGAGAGGACGAGGAGAGAGAGAGAGAAGAGAGCAAGAGAGAGAGAGAGAGATGGAGAGAGGGAGAAACTTGGAAGAGTGGAGGGTAGAGAGAGGATAGAGAGAGAGGAAGAGAGAGAACGAGAGAGAGAGAGAGACAGAGAGAGTAGGAGGAGAGAGAGAGAGAGAGACAGAGAGACCGAAGAGAGAGGAGAGGAGAGGAGAGAGAGTAGGAGAGGGAGAGAGAGAGAGAGAGAGAGAAGAGGAGAGAGAGAGAGAGAGAGAGAAGCAGAGAGGAGACGAGGAAGAGAGACCTGGAGAGAGAGAGAGAAGGGAGAGAGAGAGAGAGTAGAGGAGAGGGAGTAGAGAGAGAGAGAAGAGAGAGAGAGCTGAGAGAGAGAGGAGGGAGAGAGAGAGAGGGCGGATCAGAGAGTGAGGGAGGCTAGGTCGGTCACATGAGAGAGAGAGAGATCAGAGGAGGAGGCCGGGAGAGAAAGAGAGAGAGAGAGGAGAGAGAGGGGGAGAGAGAGGGATAGGGAGGAGGAGAGAGAGAGAGGAGAGAGTAGAGAGAGATGAGGAGAGAGCGGAGAGAGGAGGAGAAAGAGGGAGGAGATAGAGAGGAGACGTTAGAGAGAGGGGAGGGAAGAGAGAGAGGGGAGAGAGAGAGAGGAGGAGAGAGATGAGAGAGAGCGAGAGAAGAGGAGGAGGGAGGATGGACCTGGAAGAGAGGAGGAAGGAGGCGACGAAGATGAGGGAGAGAGGAGGTAGGACTGAGAGCGGATGGAGAGAGGAAGGAGAAAGAGACGAAAGAGAGCTGACGAGAGAGGAGAGTGAGAGAGAATTGAAAGTGAGAGAGGATTTTCAGGGATATTGAAGAGCGGGGAGGAGAGGGAGGGGGGAGAGGGCGAGAGAGGGAGGAGGAGAGAGGACGAAGAGAGATGAGGAGGGGAAGATGGCACAGAGAGGAGAGGGGAGCGAGGACTGCCGAGAGGAGAGGAAGTAAATGGAGAGAGGGAGAGAGATGTGGTGAGGGAGAGCGGAGGAGAGCAGAGAGAGAATGTGGGAGAGGGGAGGAGTGAGGGGTGAGAGAGGGAAAGAGATGATGTACGAGAGAGAGGAGGAAGAGGAGAGAGGAGGAGGAAGAGGAGAGGGGGAGAGGAGAGGAGAGGAGAAACAGGAGGAGGAGAGGATGATTGAGAGAGAGGACTTGTGAAGGAGACATGACCGGAGTGGAGAGGGACAGGGGATGATATGGGGAGACGAGACCGAGAGGGAGTGGGAGAGTGATGACGGAGAGGGAGAGTGGAAAGGAGACGGAGGAGTAGAGGAAGAAGGGGAAAGGATGAGGTGAGGAGGGAGAAGAGGATGAGAATGGATAGGACGAGAGGGCGAGAGAGAGAGAGAAACGAATGGAGGAGGAATTGGCAGAAGAGAGAGAAGGATGAGAGCGGGACGGAGAGGAGTAGGGATGAGAGAGAGAGAGAGGAGGGATCGAGAAGGAGAGAGAGAATGCGTAAAGTGTTCCGTGTGATGAATGATCACCACCAAGCTGATTGGTGTGAGAGCAACGGATGATTCTTATAGAGAGGAGAGAAGGACGAAGATGAGGCTGGAGAAGAGGTAGAGGAAGGAGAGTTGACCAGTGCGAGAGGGAAGAGAGAAGACGAGGATGAGAGAAGAAGGGAAGAGGGAGAGGAAGAGGAGTGGACAGGAGGAGGAGAGAAGCAGATAGGAGTCGAGAGGGGGAGAGAGAGGGGAGGGGGGAGAGCGGGAGAAGAGAGCAGGGATTGAAGAGCGGTCGGGAAAACTGAGAGAAGACTTGGGATACGGAGAAGAGAAGGCAACGCCTTCAGGGCAGATGAGTATCTGGAGAAGAGCGAGAGAGAGGGAGAGAGAAGGCAAGCGGACGGGCGGATGGGGATGAGGAAGGAGAGTGAGAGATGGAGAGCGAAGGCGACGGAGGGATGAGCATGAGGACGGAGGATCGAGAGCGCGAGAGAAGCACGAGAGAGAGAGGATCGGGAGAGGCACGAGGAGATGGATGAAGAAGACGCGCAGAGGAGAGTGAGGAAGAGAAAATGAGACGGAGACGAGCTTGGAAGAGTCGAGAGCAAGGAGAGGAAGATGGAGGAGGGGAGGAAGAGAGAGTTGATGCTCGAGGGAAGAGAGAGCTCGTAGCGGAGGGAGAGAGGAAGAGAAAGCGAGAGTAGGAGGGATCGAGAAGATGAGAGGATGAAGGACTGGGAGACGAGAGGGGGAAGCAGAGATGGAGGGAGGAGAAGGTACGGACTGAGAGAGAGGATAGAAAGACTGGAAAGCGTAAAGGGAGCGTGAGGTCCAATGGAAAGAGAGAGAGCTAGTGAACGCTGATGTCTGAGGAAGATGTCGATAGGAGATGAGGAGAGAGACGGAGAGGAAGGGGGAGGAAAGGGGAGAGGAGAGCGAGCAAAATGGAGACTGTTGGAGAGTGTAGATGAGAGGAAAGAGAGAGGCGAACGGGAGAGAGAAGGGAGTGAAAGACGGAGAGTGAGAGATGAGGAGAGAGTGGAGCGAGCATCGGGAAGGAGTAAGAGGAGAGAGAAGAAGGAGAGAAGGAGTGTAGAGGACGAGAGAGAGAGTGAGGAGAGGGGAGAGGAAGGATGAAGGATGGAGATGAACGAGAGATGAAGAGGGGGGAGAGAGGAGGAGACGGGAGAGGAGGAGATGAGAGCGAGAGGGGAGAGGAGGGTCCGATGGAGAGGGAAGAAGGGGAGCGGAGAGGAGAGAGGAAGACGAGAGGTAGATAGTTGTGAGGAAGGCGGATGAGAGAGCGAGATGAACCGAGAGAGAGCTTGGGGGAGATAGGTGGGAGTTTGTGAGAGAGAGAGGAGAAGGAGCGGCGATGAGATGTGGAGGATACGAGAGAGGGAGGTGAATGTCATGATGGACCGGAGGAGGGTGGAGGTCGTCGTAGGTGGGAGAGAGAGAGGAGAGAGATGAGAGGAGAAGAGGAGAGACGAGAGAGGTGAGAATGGCAGTGAGTAGAATTGCGAGAGATATGAGAGAGATTGACGAGAAGAGAAGAGCGCAGAGTAAGGTTAGAGTGTAGTAAAAGTCCTGTGGTGAGTAGGTCAAGTCGAGTTAACGCTGTTGTGGTTCTTGATTGACATCGAGTTGGGAGCAGTTAGCCAGTGAACTGTGTGTTCCTGTCGGTGGTGGGTGAGATTTGCGCTGCCCCCCCACCGATCCCCTGTCGTGTCAACAATATGTATGCCTTAATTGTTTAATGTTGTCTGTGTCCATTGGTTGACGAGTGATAAGGTAGTTGTGTAGTTACCACATGACATTTGTGACTTGTGGTGGTGTCGTTTGAAGGCTGGGGTCTCTGTCGTTGTAGTGTCAATGTAGTGCTGTTGTTAGAAATTCGTTCTTTTGTGTTGTAGTAACATTGGCTGAATAACGTTTGTTGTAGTGACGTGGTGTGTTATAGGTGGAATACGTTGCTCGTAGTCGTATGTCATATGTTAGTTGTTGTGTATGAGGAATCGGCTGGTGTGCATTGTAGTGACATGTTGTTCCACTATCAGAAGTAGTTTCTGTATGAATGAATGGTGTTGTCCTATTGCTAGTTATCTATTGTGGGCAGTTTCGTAGCTTCATTGTTGAAGCAAGTTTCTTAGTGACACGTGACAGCGATGGCTGATAACGTTCATTGTTGTGAAAAATGTGTACTAATACAAGGACGGGGTTGTGCTGTTGTAGACTGAGGTGCGTCATTTGTTGTTTTGCATGCTGTTCGTTGTTGTCGAAGGTTTGTTTGTCCGTTTATTATTTTTTGCATTTTCATTGTTTTCTTCTATATAGTTTTGTTTTTGTTTTTCCAATGTTACCCCCAGAGGATTAATTTTGGCAAATAAAACCTGATAACTTGAACTTAACGGTCTCTGTGTCTGCATGAGTATGGCTGTGAAGCAGTTGTTTATCAAACGATCTACAAACACAGAGGCCAGTACTGAAGTAAAGCATCAAGCTATAACTCTCTGGTTTAAAAGAGGATGTAAAGGTCAATTGTTCGTTTCCAGGTTCCTGAGAAAATCTCGTACCAATTTTTGTTAAAAGGAAAGCCTACTATGACAGGAAAGCACATATGATTATGTGTCTCACGGGAGGAACGTTAACATTCCTACCTGCGCATATCGGTGGTTTAATCACCAAATTGTCGTAAATTTGATGTAAAAGGAATTGTGCTTCATACCATCTTACTTGGAGTGTCATATGTCTGCATCGCGGGCCAAGAGATTGAGATTAGTCTGGGTGAAATGAAGACAACACATGTTCTGTTATAAGACTTTCAGCATGACAAAAGGTAGATTAAGGCGCCGAGTGCCAGTGGTGACTGCTTGCTTCTGAGGTTTTGTGATAACGAAATTGGAAATACTCTGGTTGGGAGACAGGACGCTTAATGCCGCTACGTAATGCAGGCGTAGTCGGTGTTGTGGATTCTATGTTGTTCTATTGCGAACTGTCTAATCTACATATTCAGCACAACTGACAAGAGATCTCAATACAACTCCTATTTCCTTACAAGGGGATGTCGTTTGGCAATCGTTTTTAATTACATGCCCATGGTGGCCATGTGACATATTGTATCCTTCTTCTGTGATCTGGTTGTTCTTACACAACTGTTTTCGTCAAACTTGAAGTGTCGTGTGCGGTTCAGACCTCGCGTAACACATTGATGACAAACTCAGAGCAGGCAAATCAGCATTCCTTCACATTCCTTTAGTTTGTTTGCAGATATTAATCAGCACAAGCCTTGTCTTCAGGTCTGGTGTGTAAATTTGTAGCTGACTGCAGGTGACTAACGCGACGAGTCATTAGTGGTCATTCATCCCCAGCGCCCTATTTAGTGGGAAGAAATTCAGGTGTAAGCAAATGAGTCAGTGCATAGAGAGCACTTATACCTTACATGTGACAGAATAGATAACTGCTGGGATAAATCTGATGAGGAGGTGGTTGTTAAAGTATGCCGTTGGATCCTTATCAACGCCCACATCCGTCCCCAGGTATTATTACTTTTGAATAATCAACCATTCATACCGGCAACACAGAATGAGATATAACGAGTCCTGTCCTGACACCCGATTCCCGTTTCGTCCCGGTGATGCAATAACTGTTCTGCCAGTTTACACTTTGTGCAATATGCGGATGTTATTTCTATACGACGCATCGACCACATGGATGGAACACGATTGTCGAGAACCATGACATGTCCAGGTCATTTCGCTGCAGGATTTCTGAGATATGTTTCCCTCCTGAGGATTATGCGATGGCTGGTTTCACGTCCAATGCATGACGATGAAATATTCTGTACACATAACCTAGTCCTTTTACTAAATTAGTCAGGTAAACGAGATGCTTTCCAATGTGAGTCAGTGCGTTTAGAGCATGAAGTATTCCCTCAGCTCCGTTTATCTGGATGCCACAGAGTTCTGGCACATTGACACTCACGACTGACGTCGGCCACGTACAATCTTATTTATCTTGTCTTTGCGCAATGTTCAAATAAAATCATGTACCTGATGTGATCTACAGAAAACTTCAAAGTTTTTGGACCTTAGTGGACGAATCAACTGTAACATGATCAGGCTTGACATCTTTTCTTGAATACTGATAGCAGTTAGAAAACATTGTCTGATTGTGTCTGAAATTCCACTCATTGTATGTGGTCAGCGCGACCATACATCTGGTCCAAGCATAACACACTGATGACCGCTTGACCGTCGCATAGTAGCTCACAACGTTTGATCCTGACCTGTATTCTCCTTCATTTACACGTATAAGAAGTCAATTTGACATTTACTTCCGTTCATACTCGCTAGGAGTTTCGAGCCTCTTACACTCGCTGCGGAATTGTACTCGGAAGGCAGCCCAGTGAAACATTCGCACACTAACATTTCAGAAAGTCGTTCAACAATTAGTGTCTATTCGCTACAGCGGAAAATATTAAACTTTGCTGCAAAGGATTCCTCCAATTAGGCTTTGAGACAGCTTTTGTTATGCCTCCTAAGATGAGGTATCTTCATCGTGAAGATTTTACTACAGTCACAGACGTATCCGGGTGTTTTTGTGGATGATGGGTTCTCTGTCTCTCTCAGCACATCTATTCTCCTCCTAGGTGCCACGTATTTGTTTTCCACCACCACACGTTCTGTGTATGGCCTTCATTATATTTGTCATCATCGCTCACCATGGTGATTTCCGATGGACTAGTTACGTGGTCCTTATTGGAGCTGCTGATGAAAGTTTCGTGGTCAGTATCTCTATTTGATGATTCTGTTGGGAAACACAGTGTGATTTGCCAGATGGCTGGGCTTCTTGTCTTTCGTCCAGTGAAGTGTCGGCTCTGATTATCTGTCTCATAACACTGTGGATCGATTCAGCGTTCTTCGCTTTCTTTCAGCAACTCTGCGATTTGAGCAGAAACCACTCGAGCATCTTAGGCATGTCTCCGTGTGGATTTGGTGCGTTGGACTTTGTTTTTAGCGGTGCTTTACCTTTCTCCGATGACAAAAATACGAGACTGGGGAGGTTTATAGGTCAGTCAGGTGTTCTTTGACATTCCACTGCCCAGTACAGACAGGAGTTTAAAGGCAGTCTATTCTTGTGGGTATAATGATTATCTTTTTAACAGAACTTTACCTTATTTCTGCTCATCTCAGGTGCCGTCTAAATCATTATCTTTTGGTCAGTACAGAGCAATGTTTTAAAAACAGACAGTACACAGTAACATCACGAGACATCACCATAGCTCGGCGCTTGATCAACATTTTGCTGTGACGATTTAATGTGCTTGGTTACCTTGGGACTGTGTGGCATGTTGCATGAATGATCGTTCCAGTTCCAGGAGAAGGTCAAACGTAGGCTCCTGGCATATTTCGTGCTGCCTTTGACTCTGCCCTCAATCCTTTCATCTATACCTACAAACACATGGGCAGAACGAAGGAGGAACATATCAGAAGCCAAACTGATGAAAATGGCTTCACATTAATGCCGACACTGGTGAAGGAACTACAATGGACTAACAAACACCTTTATGCTTGTAAGTGCATACGCTATGCGCGCATGTGCGCATGCTGGTATGTGTGTGCTGCGCGAGTTGTGTGTGTGGTGCACTACTGTGGTAGATGTGCGTGAGGCTGATGCATACTTTTATGCATTAACCAGTAACAATATGCGTCGCCTCCCATCAATAAAACAACAACAAAACAAAAACATGACACACAAACCCGAACGAATGAACAAACTAATGACACAAACGAATACTTCAAACTAATCAGTAATGCAGCATGCTTAAAAAATGATTACAGGAATTACATAGTCATTGTGATTGTTAATTCTTTCTTGAAGTGAGAAGGCCTTGCTTAGAAAATTAACCTAGATCTAAGGAGATATAATTGTCAGAGCACCTTAGAGTCAGAGAGTAATGAATAAATACAGTAAATACAAGAGCATATGAAGACCAAGCATGTTATGCAAAGTGTATAAGGAAGATATTAACATGCATATAAACCGTAAAAGACAAGCTACAAACATATTTGTTTTATAAAATTGTATGGCGGAGGACTAAGGAAAGAATATAGGAGGCGTTGAATTTGGCTTGGAATTCCATCTAATATGCTAATTAGCATGGAATGAAAAATAACTGTCAAGGGATATTGATCATCGAGAGGAGATGAGAGAGACGAGGAGATGAGAGAGACCAGAGATGAGTGAGTGAGAGAGAGAGCGAGAGGGAGAGGGAGAGAGAGATCGAGATGTGGAGAGTGTGTTGTGGCTAGTGTGGCGGGTTTGTGTTGGGTGGGGTCTAGGTGTGTGTGCGGGGGGTCTGGATCGGTTCCGTATCTTCCATTATTGTTTCCCGGGAGTTTTTTGTTGTTTTCTTTTTTGTGTGGTTTTCCGTTTCCTGCGCCCCGTGGGTGTGTCGTGATGCGGTTTTTGGTATTTTTTGTTTTGTTGGAGCCCGCTCTTCTTCCTTTGTTTTTGTTGTTTCCCCCTCATGCTGTATCTTTGCTTCGCTTGCCAATAGTCTGGTATTTGCTTCGCTGCTCTCAAATATTTTTTATTACTAGTTGTTTTTGGCCTTAATGTTTATAAGTAAGTTGGCAAGTGTGATGTAAGCTAAGGCTCCTATGCCTCCATCCCTCCGCCTCTTTTCTTTTGCTTGTGCTCGCGTTCTGTCGTCTCCCATCTGATTGACTGTTTGTCTGTAGCTGAAGGGTAATTGTTGGGTGGCGAGATGTCTGTTGGAGGGGGATGTGAGACCATGTTCAGGTATATATAAGATAGGTGCGTGGGCTTAACGGTTTATTCGTATTGTGTCAAAGCCATAAGTGTAATGATCACGCTATGTTTGTTGACATTGAATACATACAGAAAAGCATATTGTGAATTCATATGTAAGCGCGATATTGAGAGATGAGAGAAAAGAGTAAAAGGGAAGAAGGGGGGGGGGGATGTGAGGGTGAAGGGCGGGACGTGTGTGGTATATGTAGGAGTGAGAGAGGAAATATCTGAAATACGAATGTGTGTACTTTTGAGTTGTGTATTAAAAGAGGAGTTTAAGCGTTGTGTTCTTTTGGGAGAGGTCAATGGTCGTCGTGTAGCTGAATAGCTTGCTTTGCCTGGCCTCCAGAGTCACACACTACAACCATGTCACGAGGTCGAGACGAGAAGGGAAAAGGTAATAAATAAATTGAATGAATGATGAAAATTTAAAAACATCAGCTCAGAGGAAAGTTATGAAAACAAAAATTGGCGACACACAGGAAATAGATAGAGCAGAGATCAAATTGGGAAAAAAGAAAAAGCAAATATGGAGTCATAATGGCAATGCTGAACTTGAATTGGTGGTTTGAATTCAGTACGGAAAAAAGACAATTCCTAGAAAAATAATTGTGTCAGAATAATAGCGTTTTACTGGGGGGAGGATTTATTTTTTTATCGAGGGAGAGAGAGACGAGGTTGAGAGATGAGAGAGAGAAGGTATGATCATGAAAGCGACCGATGTAGTCATATCATTGATGAGAAGATGAGCCGGAGGAGGAGAGAGACACCTGAGATCGGAGAGACGGACGAGAAGACGAACGACTCGAGACGAGAGAGAGACGAGGGGGGAGCCTGCTGAAGACACCACATGTTGATACCCCGAGCCGTACTCTCGGACTCTTTGGGAGCTCTCTGGGTGGAGACTCGAGGTCGCAGAGAGCGCGTACAGGAGGAAGTGAAGAGGAGTAGATTCGATCTACGACGTCTGAGCAAGGAGACGCTCGGGTCGGGCAGAGAGAGAGACTGCGGACGGGCGGATGCCGGTGATTTTGACGCTGACTCTCTACGATGGAAGGGGGGGGGGGGGGCTATCGTAGAGGCCTACTGCTGAGAGAGTAGACGAGGACGAGAGATGAGAGATACCCCTGTACGAACGAGGGCATGTCTCGATTGAAATGAAGACCGTGGAGTTTAGATCGAGAGATGATTGAGAAAAAGAGGCTATGAGCTCTCTCGTAGACCGACACTTACGATGAGACCCAGACGCAGAGAGAGACGACCGATAACCGTAGACAAGACTCGATCTGTACTCGAGTAGAAGAGGAACGGAGAAGAGTCATCATACAGATATGCAGAGAATGCATTGTAGCATAAAATGACTTTACAAGAATCTTGGTCATACATTTATGTTGTTTAGAAGACGACTCATTAAACACACTCATGAACAAGATTGTCCATTATGTATTGCGATAAGATTTACGAAAGGAAGATACCGCGAGTTTTATTTCGAAATTTCAGGGATGTAGTCCCACAGTTTAACCACATGAGTAAGTATTAAGGGATGCTTTATTTTATGGATCTGTTCTGTGGCGGGGCATTATTAATTTGGTTTTGCTTTCGAATTGCATCGGACTTTTAAATGTAGTAATAACAAAGTTAGGTACTGACGTAATTATGATCTTGCTACTATAAGGGTAAGCTTTGTTAGTAGACATTTCAAATCATATATCGGTGATAGAATGTTGAGTTCATTACGATCACTATATAGGCTCTATCCATAGGCTCGTAGGACGTATTTACATGTAGCTTAGCGGTTTAAGAGAACGCTTTATCTATCTTCAACAGCTGTTTTAGTGTCGTTTTTACTCATGCTGAATCCCAACATGTTGATGCATAATCAATGGACAAGCTTGAATATAGGCGTCGAAAAAGGTTACACTGGCGGTATGTTGATCAAAAAACTGCTGACTACTTTCTATTGAGCTGGAATACTTTATTGAAACCTGTTCTTTGCCAGTATTTCAATGTTGTTTTGAACATGATAATAAAGATCACATGTATAGCCGTAAGTAATTTCGTTTGTGAAGTAACTTCTTCTAGAGCATTGTTCATAGACTAAGCTTAGAATTACTTAATCTGATTTACACACTCTTGCCTCTTTTGTCGTGTTGTGATTAAC
>CM065691.1:9624714-9642318 GCA_017654935.2 Phymorhynchus buccinoides
ACCTGGCTAAAAGACTCCTGGGATCCACCTGAAGCACTTGAACACTGGAGGTACCACAGCATTCAACTAGGGGTGGGAACATTACGTGTGTGACCGTTTATGATTACCCCGCCATATGGGCAGCCACACTCCTAAATCTTTTTTTTTTAGACTGATGATGTCATGCTGGGAGCTTGTCATGGCTACAAGACAATCATGCCAAAGGCAACAAACACAACAGTGTGAAATTGTGATGCAGCGATGGGTGTTTCTAGCTTTATATCCATTGCTCTGATACAGCCTGAAGGTATTAGTACCACCCCCAATCTAGGCATCAAAAATACCCTGTGTTGAATATTCAACAATTACATTGACCTGATTCTGAATCAGACAAGGTTTTGATTTGAAATTTTATACAGTGATTGTTTGGCCTTAAGGGCCAGCCACACACGTCAGCCTAAAAAATCATACGACTGTACGATACGATTAGATCACGTGATATCGAAGCGTGAATTAAATTTGTTATTCGAGACCACGTGATCGAATCGCATCGCACAGTCATACCGATTTTAGCTGACGTGTGGCTGGCTCTTTACTTTCATACTTTTCATATTTAGCCTTGACTACAGGGATATTGACATAATCATTGATAATTGTCACAAACTTAATAACCTTACATGCTCACTGCTTGGTTCATGCAACAAAACTGTTCGTTTTCGTTGTTTGGGTGAAATGTAAAAGCCCTCCAATGATTTGTGTCAATCAGTGTCAAAGTAAATAAAAGCAATTGCTATATTCCACGACGCAAGCATTCTGTATTTTCGACTCTAAACACATCTGAAAAATATTTTCGGGAAAGTTTAGGCACTTCCACATCAATTGTAATGTATTTTGCATACAAAGCCAGTCACATAAACATAAAACAATAAAAAGGTCATATAACAAAAATGACCTCCCCCAAAATTTTGTTTTAAAATGCCTTGGCTTGGGTGGTACTAGTACCTGAAGCCAAGGCGAGACGATGTCTGTAAGGAATGATTCTATTGAAATACTTCCGTCTAAAACTAAAT
This sequence comes from Phymorhynchus buccinoides, assembly GCA_017654935.2. Lineage (NCBI taxonomy): Eukaryota > Metazoa > Mollusca > Gastropoda > Neogastropoda > Raphitomidae > Phymorhynchus > Phymorhynchus buccinoides. Next base: position 9,625,764 of record CM065691.1, read on the forward strand.
CTACTATTTTTATTCACTGTGCTCATGTACACGAATCACGAATCACATAATCACATAAAATCACAAACAATATATGATGGAAAAATACATATATTTCACCACATTTATGCACGGGGGACAACAGTTATAGAGAATAAAACTAGTAGGATTTCATCAGATTCATCTGGACAGGAGAATTTCACGAGAATCATGCTTCGCAGTTGGATAAAATCGTACGCAGTGGGTTGGCCCCTTAAGGGACTGTCATATCAATCAGATATTTTATACTGCAAATATAAACACTGTATTATATAAATAGTAAAACAAACGCCAAGAACAATAACGATACAAACAAACAAACAAAAAACACCCCCACAGACAAAACATGTACAAACTGCGACCCTAGGAAGATTATAGAGCATCGTCCCATAATCGATCGATAAATCAAAGCGATGGTATCTGGCGGCTACTTCATAAAACAAAGGATTTGTTTTAATTTATGTGAGATGCTGTGAGTAAAAAAAGGTATTACGTAAGAAAAAGGGACACTCTATAGCGTTGCTCTCACCGCTCTCTCTATCTCTCAGTCTTCCTCTCTCTACTCTCTATCTCTCTCTCTCTACTCTCATCCCGCTCTCTCTCTCTCTATCTCTCTCTCTCTCTCTATCTCGCTATCTCTCTCTCTTACCAAAACTCTCTCTCATGGACTCACACACAGACTCAGACACACAACCACTCTCATTCTTACACAGAAACACACACACACAGACAAAGACACACACACCAACACACACAACCACACACACACACACACACACGCATACACACACACACCGTGTTAATTTTCAGTTGAAACAATGTCAGTACTCATGACCACAATAAGTTCCAGCACCGTTTGATTCGGTGGTCGTGTTACTTTTATGTTTATATTTTACCCCAGTTTCATCATTCGTGAGGTAAATGCATAACTGGCAAACGTTGGGGGAAGCATGCGCGATCATTCCCTTTCGGGTGGTGACGACCAGCCACGCCCTAGAAGCAGTTCAACTATACCTTGGGTAACAACCGTAGATGAAGAAGATCAATGCCGAGTTCTAGACAAGGGGAATTAATAATGCTTTGAGCCCATGGCAAGTTACAGCCTATGGGAATGTTAGATTTACTTTTACCTTGTGCATTAATTTGTACAAAGCTATTTGTCCCCTTGCACAAATCTCTAGTTGCAGACTGAGGAGACCTTCACAGATCGAAACAGATGTCTTTGCATAAGACACTGTCCCTCCCCAATTGGGAAAAAAAAGTAAATCAGCCCGAAATGTATTAAGCTTAACTTCGTTTCATAACACAGAACCAATTCAAGAAAGTTAAAGATAAACTGAGTTTTTCTCTATCTTTCTCTCTCAATACACTTCTTTTAAAATATCGAACTCTGTTGTCTTCTCTTTATTATAAAACACAAAGGAGGAAATCCTCGAAACAAGGGATTAGATGTGTTTCGTGGTTTTTGGTTTTGTTTTGTTTTGTTTTTCTTTTTTTTCTCCTCCATTTGATTTTTTGGACACACGGAAATGGAAAGATATAAGCATTAAGTAATGTTTTTTGTTGTTTCCATCTACCTTATTTTTTAAATGGACTTAATTGTTTTGATGTTGACAATGGCCATTTTGTATTGTATACTCTCCCCCCTTGTCATAAGACCTATGTTGGTAATCATATAGTAAAAAGCCAAACTGTCCGTGTGACTGGTGTGTGTCGTGTGTGTGTCTGTCTGTCTGAAACACGAAACGGGCCTTATAACTCCGCCGTTTTTCGACCGATTCGCTTCAAATTTGCTGTGAGCTGTGAAGGGGGGAACAATAAATACATGAAACAAAGAAAATAACTGGAAAAACAAATAGAAAACTATGATATCAGTAACTCTCTCAATTTGAATGCTTTTGACAAAAACATAGACACATTATTAATATCTTTATATCTCTTAGAACTAAGCAGTAATTGCAATGTAAACATGCAAGGGTATCTATAGTATTTTCCTGGGATGAACTGTCGGCATAAAGTTTCTAAAAATGGACAACAAAATAAAAAAATTATTTCATTTTCCTCATCTTGCATACACATAGGGCAAATTAGATCTCTATCCGTGTGTTGTCTGTACCTATAATAACGACTTTTAATTTATGATACACCAAAACGAAATTTAACTATACTTTTTTCAAAAACATATCTAAATCAGCTTTTAAGTAAGACTGAACATGATGTCCATCAACAATATTTCTATAAATGTTATATATATTACTCGTCTCAATATGGATTATGCCATCTAACATCGCGCCGCGCGCGCGAGAGAGAGATTCTCATCGGTCAGGGTCGGTGACTTGAGGGCGGGCTGTTCTAGAGGATTAGCCCGGATACCGGCACCGAGACGGACGCCCGACCCGAGACGACGTCAGAGCGAAGACCGAGATGGGAGAGGGAGAGAGAGACGAGCCCACGAGAGGACCCGCGAGATCTGCCCCACCACGTGCCCCCGCCCCCGAGAGACACGAAGAGAGAGAGAGAGAGAAGAGCACGAGAGCACAGACCGAACACACGAGAGAGAAGAGAGAGGAAACACATGTAGTTTATGAGGGAAAAGAATACAGAGACACACCCCATGGGGCTAGTTTACATCTTGCCCTTCCCCCCCCCCTCGAAACAAAGCAAGAAAAAAAGAAAAGCTTTATTGTATTAAGCTTTTTCAATTACTGATATATAAAAAAGCAGGCAAGAGAAAAAAAAACCCAAACAAAACCCAACAAACTACACATTCATACACCCATCCACCCTCCCCCCACCCACCACCAACCTCGCACACAACACAGTAATCATATGAAACAAAGAATAATATAAATTGAATTCACAAGAATCAAGAAATACATTGTGGAGGAAGAAAAAAAAAAAAAAAATCTAAACAAAATGTATTATGAGTATGACATCATCAAAACACAAGGAATTACTTTCTTCCTCCTTCTCCCCCCCCCCCCCTTAAGTGAGAACCTTAAGGAAAAAAACAAGCAACACCAAAAACCTCATGTTTAGAAACAAGATTTATGTACAAATTAACCATGTCATGAATAAACGTTTAAAACAGAAGCTACATAAGAGATTAATATGTGATGTTGTTTATATGTTTGATCATAAGGTACTTATGGTAGTTTTTCTTGAAAACATTGAGACTTGAATAAACATTAAAAAGAAGCTAAAATCGTATTCCAACAAACAACCGCCCGAATACAACAGACTAGTCTTGAAGAGATCAACTCTTGGAAGAGGTACTTTGATTTTAAGAACATTGCGGACGATGTTTAAATCAAATTATTGTTTTAAAGCAGGAGGAGCGCGATCAGACATTATTTTAAACATGAAAATGGATTTGTTATATTCAAGTTTCCATTGTACAGGCAACATTCCTAGGTGCTGATAGTCCGTATGAGTAATGATACGACCATTTCAGAAGGATCAACTTAAGACACACGCCTGTACAAACTAAAATAAAGGTTTTAGATTCTTTCCACTTTCCAGAGATACCAAGAGAGAGAGAGACGAGAGAAGGAGAAGAGAGAGAGAGACCAGCGTGAACGAGAGAGACTTGAGACGTGATAACAGGAGGACATGCGCGAGGATGAAGAGAATCGGAATAGAGAGAGAAGAGACGGGAATGTCAGACGAGAAGAGGAGGAGGAGGAGGAGCGAGAGAGAGAGAGAGAGAGGACAAGTTGTGGTTGTAGACATTCAGTGGAGCACTGAACTGGGTGGATGTGATATTGGCTGCCGACTGCTGCACAATATGATGCATTACATTGTTGTAATGTTGTTGTGTCATTGGTTGAAGTGATAAGGTATGTTGTAGTTACCAACATGACCTTTGTGACTTGTGTGGTGTCGTTTGAATGGCTGGCGTGTGTTGTAGTGTCAATGTAGTGCTGTTGTTAGAAATCGTCTTTTTTGTGTTGTAGTAACATTGGCTGAATAACGTGTGTTGTAGTGACGTGTCGTGTTATAGGTTGAATAGCTTGCTCGTATCGTAGTCATATGTTGTGTTGTATGAGGAATGGCTGGTGTGCATTGTAGTGACATGTTGTTCCACTATCAGAAGTTAGTTTCTGTATGAATGACTGGTGTGTCTTATTGTAGTATTCTATTGTGGCATGTTCTTCTTAGCTTCATTGGTTGAAGCAAGTTCTAGTGACACGTTCAGCGATGGCTGACACGTTCATTGTTGTGAAATGTTGTACAATAACAAGACTGGGTTGTGCCTGTTGTAGACTGATGGGTCATTTGTTTGTTTTTGCATGCTGTTGTTGTTGTCGAAGGTTTGTTTGTCCGTTTATTTATTTTTTATTTTTCATTGTTTCTTTATATATTTTGTGTTTTTGTTTTTCCATGTACCCCCAAGATAATTTTTGGAAATAAAAACCTTGAACCTTGAACTTAACGTCTCTGTGTCTGCATGCATGGCTGTGAAGAGTTGTTTATCAAACGATCTACAAACATCAGAGGCCATACTGAATACAGCATCAAGCTAAACTCTCTGGTAAAAGGGATGTAAAGGTCAATTGTTCGTTTCCAAGGTTCCTGAGAAATTCTACCATTTTGTAAAAGGAAAGCCTATCATGAACAGGAAAGGACCTAGTGATTACTGTGTCTCACTGGGAGGAACGTTAACATTTCCTACCTGCGCACATCGGTGGTTTAATCAAAATCATAAAATTGATAAAGGATATTGTGCTTCATACCTATCTTTAATTGGAGTGTCAATGTCTGCATCGCGGCCAAATATGTACCGATTTAGCTGGGTGAATGAAGACAACACTGTTCTTTATAATACTTTCAGAATGACAAAAGGTAGATTAAGGAGTGCCAGTGACTGCTTGATTCTAGGCTTTTGTGAAACGAAATTGAAATTACTTGGTTGGGAACAGACGCTTATGCCCGCATACGAATGCAGGCGTTATCCTTTTTGTGATTCTATGTGTTACTATGCAACATGTCTAATCAATGGCAGCACAACTGACAAGAGATCTCATCACTACAACTCTATTTCCCTTACAAGGGGATTCGTTTGGCAATCGTTTTTAATTACATGCCATGGTGGCCATGTGACCTATTTATCCTTCTTCTGTGATCCTGGTGTTCTTACACACTTTTGTCAAACTGAAGTGTCGTGTGGTTTCCATGACCTCGCGTTACACATTGATGAAAACTCAGAGCCAGGCAATCAGCATTCCCCTCACATTCCTTTGTTTGTTTGCAGGGAATAATCAGCACAAGCTGTCCTTCAGTCTGGTGTGTAACTTTGTAGCTGACTGCAGTGACAACAGCGACGAGTCCTTCTGTCATCATCCCCAGGCCCATTGTGGGAAGAAATTCAGGTGTAGCAATGGTCAGTGCATAGAGCACTTCTACCTTTTATGTGACAGAATAGATAACTGCTGGGATAAATCTGATGAGGAGGGGTGCTCTAAGTATGTCCGTTCAGGATCCTATCAACGCCCACATCCGTCCCCAGGTATTATTAATTTTAATAACAACGCATTCACCGCAACACCAATGAGATATAACGAGTCCTGTCCTGACACCCATTACCGTTGTCCCGGTGAATTCAATAACTGTCTGCCAGTTTACACTTTGTGCAATGGGATGTACGACTGCATTGACCACATGGATGAACACGATTGTCAGAACATGACATGTCCAGGTCATTTTCGCTGCAGGATTTCTGAGATATGTTTACATCCTGACGATTTATGCGATGGCTGGTTTCACTGTCCAATGCATGACGATGAAATATTCTGTAACATAACCTGTCCTTCAAATTGTCAGTGTCAAGAGAATGCTTTCCAATGTAGTCAGTCGTTTAGAGCAGAAGTATTCCCTCAGCTCCGTTATCTGGATGCCACAGATTCTGGCATGACACTCACTGATGTCGGCCACAGTACATATCTTATTTATCTTGTCTTTGCGCAATGTTCAATAACTCATGTACCTGATGTGACCTTACAAAACTTAAAGTTTTTGGACCTTAGTGGCAATCAACTGAAACAGATCAGCTTGACATCTTTTCTTAATCTGAAGCAGTTAGAAACATTGTCATTGTCTGATAATCCACTCATTGTAGTGGTCAGGGACCATACATCTGGCGTCCAGCATAACACACTGATGGCCCTTGACCTGTCGCATAGTAAGCTCACAACGTTTGATCCTGACCTATTCTCCTCATTTACACGTATTAAGAAGCTCAATTTGACATTTACTTCCGTTCATACTTTGCTTAGCAGTTTTCAGCCCTTACCTCGGCTTGCGGAATTGTACTTGGAAGGCAGCCCAGTGAAAACATTCCCACCTAACATTTTCAGAAATCTTCAACAATTAGTGTCTATTCGTACAGGAAATTATAAACTTTGCTGCAAAGGATTCCTTCCCATTGGCTTTGATGACAGCTTTTGTTATGCTCCTAAAGATGAGGTATCTTCATGTGAAGATTTACTACAGTCACAGACGTATCGGGTGTTTTTGTGGATGATGGGTTCTCTGTCTCTCTCAGGCAATCTATTCTCCTTCTGTGCACGTTTGTTTTTCACCAACACACGTTCTGTGTCTGGCTTCACTGTATTTGTCATCACACTCACCATGGGTGATTTCCTGATGGGACTGTACGTGGTCCTTATTGGAGCTGCTGATGAAAGGTTTCGTGGTCAGTATCTCTATTTTGACGACTTGTGGAAACACAGTGTGATTTGCCAGATGGCTGGCTTCTTGTCTTTCCTGTCCAGTGAAGTGTCGGCTCTGATCATCTGTCTCATAACACTGGATCGATTCATCGTTCTTCGCTTTCCCTTCAGCACTCTGCGATTTGAGAAAACCTCAGCATCTGTGGCTTGTCTCTTGACTTGGCTGGTTGGCTGGGTTTTAGCAGTCTTCCCATTGCTTCCGATGACAAAACACTGGGAGTTTTATAGTCAGTCAGGTGTCTGCATTCCACTGCCAGTTACCAGACAGGAGTTTAAAGGCAAGTATTATTCTGTGGGTATAATGATTATCTTTAACTTTACCTTATTTCTGCTCATCTCGTGCGGTCAAATCATTATCTTTTGGTCAGTACAGAGCAATGTTTTAAAAACAGACAGTACACAAACATCACGAGACATCACCATAGCTCGGCGCTTGATCAACATTGCTGTGACAGATTTCCTGTGCTGGTTTCCCATTGGACTGTGTGGCATGTTGGCACTGAATGATGTTCCAGTTCCAGGAGAAGTCAATGTGGCCCTGGCTATATTCGTGCTGCCTTTGAATTCTGCCCTCAATCCTTTCATCTATACCTACAACACATGGGCAGAAAGAAGGAGAAAATCTCAAGAAGCCAAACTGATGAAATGGCTGCAAATTAATGCCGACACTGTGAAGGAACTACAATGACTAACAACACCTTTATGCTTGTAATTCATGCTATGCGCGCATGTGCGCGCATGTGTATGTGTGTGCGCGCGCGCGTCTGTGTGTGTGTGTGTGGTAGATGTGCGTGCATGCGTGCATACTTTTATGCATAACATTAACAATATGCGTCGCCCCCATCAATAAAACAACAACAAAACAAACAAACATGCACACAAACGAACGAATGAACAAACTAATGACACAAACAATAAAACTAATCATATGCAGCATGCTTTATAAAAATGATTACAGGAATTACATAGTCATGTGATTGTAATTCTTTCTTGAGTGAGAAGGCCTTGCTTAGAAAATTAAACCTAGATCTAAGGAGATATAATTTCAGAGCACCTTAAGAGAAACATATATGATAAATACAGTAAAACAAAGCAATATGAAGACCAAGCGTTATGCAAAGTGTATAAGGAAGATATAACATGCATAAACCGTAAAAGCAATGCTGACAACATATTTGTTTTATACAAATGATATGGCGGAGGACTAAGGAAGAAATAGGAGGCGAATTTGGCTTGTTGAATTCCATCAATATGCTTAATAGCATGGAATGAAAAATAATGTCAAGGATATTGATATTGAGAGAGAGAGAGAGAGAGAGAGAGAGAGAGGAGAGGGAGAGAGAGAGAGAGAGAGAGAGAGAGAGAGAGAGGGAGAGGGAGAGAGAGAGAGAGAGGGTCCAAATATTTTATTCAGTTAAGCTAAGCCCCTCACTGAAGGAGTGTCAAAGAATATCATGCATGTTGACATTAATACATACAAAAGCATAATCATGAAGCATGAGAGAGAGAGAAGAGAGAGCGAGAGAGAGAAGAGAGAGAGACGAGAAATGAGAAGAGTATGAATGTTTTATTGAGGGTAAAAAGGATAAGCTACAATAGCTTCTTTGCACCTGGCCCTCTCACTCACACACTCACACCATGCATCAGACAAAGAAAAATGAACATAAAAACAATCAGCTCAAGAAAATGAAACAAAAATTGGCACATGAAATAATTGACAGAGAATCAAATTGGAAAAAAAGCAAATATGGATCATAATGGGCAATGCTGAACTTGAATTGGTGGTTTGAATTCAGTACGAAAAAGGAGACAATTCTGAGACAAAATGACAATTTTTGTTTAGAATAATAGCACTTTTAATGGGGGGGGATTTATTTTTTATGAGAGAGAGAGAGAGTGAGAGAGAGAGAGAGAGAGAGAGAGAGAGAGAGAGAGAGAGAGAGAGAGAGAGAGATAGAGAGAGAGAGGAGAGAGAGAGAGAGAGAGAGAGAGAGAGAGAGAGAGAGGAGAGAGAGAGAGAGAAAGAAGAGAGAGAGAGAGAGAGAGAGAGAGAAGAGAGAGAGAGAGGAGAAAGAGAGAGAGAGAGAGAGGGAAGGAGAATGAGTCATTCATACAGATATGCAGAGATGTATTGCATAAAAGATTTACAAGAATCTTGGCATAAGTTGATGTTTGTAGTAAAACTCATTAACATAACTGATGAACAAGATTGTCCATTATGTACTTGTGATAAGATTTACGAAAGGAAGATACGCTAGTTTTATTTTTGAAATTATCAGGGATGTCGTTCCACAGTTTACCACCTGAGTATGTAAGGGATGCTTTATATAGATCTGTTCTGGGGCGGGGCATTATTAATTTGGTTTTGCTTCGAATTGCATGGACTTTAAATTTAGTAATAAGATATTTTGGTACTAACTTATTTATGATCTTGTACATAAGGGTAACCTTTGTTTAGTAGGCATTTCAAATCAAATGGTAGAATGTTGAGTTCTTTATAGTCATGGTTTCAAGGGAGGACGATTTAAGGAGTATGAGTTTAAGAGAACGTTTATATAATCTTCAACGTGTTTTAGTGTGTTTTTACTAGCTGAATCCCAACATGTTGATGCATAATCAATGACAAGCTGAATATAGGCATGGAAAAAGGTTTACGGGTATGTTGATCCAAAAAGTGCTTTATTCTATTGAGCTGGAATACTTTTTTTGAAATTTTCTTGGCCAGTATTTGCATGTGTTTTGACCATGATAAGTCAATGCATAGCCGAGTAATTTGTGTGAAGTAACTTCTTCTAGAGATTGTTCATAGATAGTTGGCATACTTAATTGATTTTTAAAGTTTTGCCTCTTTTGTCGTGTTGTGATTAACATGAATTTATTTTTATTGGATGTAATGCCATATTATTTTGCTCTGTCCAGTCAACTAGATTAATGTCACTCTGCAATTCAGAACAGATTGAATCAGCATCATAACCGAGAGAGAGAGAGAGAGAGAGAGAGAGAGAGAGAGAGAGAGAGAGAGAGAGAGAGAGAGCGAGAAAGACTGACATAGAGAGAGAGAGAGAAAGACTGACAGAGAGAGAGAGAGAGAGAGAGAGAGAGAGAGTAGAGAGAGAGAGAGAGAGGGAGTCTATGCCCTAAAGAAGTTATCTCTCCCCACCCCCTCTCTCTTCCCACCCCCTCTCACTCTTCTCACACACACACACGCGCACGCACGCACGCACGCACGCACGCGCGCGCGCGCGCACACACACACACACACAAACAGTAACACACACGCGTGTGCGCACGCACACACACACACACACACACAAGCATAAGGGCAGTCACTAACATTAACAAACCTACCACATACTCGTCAGAAAGATAAAAAAAACATTTAATGTGATCAAAAGATTGTGACAAACAAGGGAAATAATACCTCACCCTCACCCACTTCATTCACTCCCTCCTCCCTTTCCTGGAAACAATTTTCTTAAAAACACACACCAACCAAACAACAGCAAGTGAACGCACAGATAAAATGAAGACAGAAGCCATTGAGAGAGAAAACAAGAAGAACGAAACACTATAATTTCAAAACCCATCAATCTATTAATTTTCCATCCTCGTCATGTAATCCAATCTTTCTTTCCAGACCACGCCTCCACGAAAAAAAAAAAATCATCAAGGGAAACAACCCTAGCTAAGCGAATTACCTCCTTTCTCTGCTCCTTGTCAACGTCGTCAGTTTCAACGCTGTAACCAGGTGACGTGTCATTCGTAACCGATGACGTGGAAATTGAGAATGTGATGTATTCCAGAGCTGAAACTGCAGTGCAGTGATTGTTAGTTACTCCCTTGTTTGGGGATGTTTCAATCACTACTTGTGGATGATTATTGATTAGGGTGTGGAGTTAGAGTAGGGGAAATGGCTTTGCAGAGAGAGAGAGAGAGAGAGAGAGAGAGAGAGAGAGAGGAGAGAGAGAAGAGAGAGAGAGAGAGAGAGAGAGAGAGAGAGTGAGAGAGAGAGAGAGAGGAGAGAGAGAGAGAGAGAGAGAGAGATGAAGAGATGAGAGAGAGGAGAGAGAGAGAGAAAGACATTATTTTAGTATATGTTGCAATAACAATCCTATTCAGTTTTCAAAGACACTTGCGCATGCTCATAGCCTTTCAGACACACACACACAACACACAAACATTCACACACACACATATGCACACGCATGCATACACACGTATGCACACGCAAACACGCCCACGCCCACACATTCACACACATAATGGCGCCAACACGCGTGCACACATACACGCACCACACACAAACACTTCTTCCTTTCAAGTCTTTATTGTTTTAGAATCCATTCCATTTTCTTACCCTTATTGAATATTCCCCCCCCCAACCCTTCCTAACCCACACCATCTATTCAGTTCAATAATATCGATTTCCAGACCCACTCATTATCTTGTGTCATCTGCCCCTGGGTCTTTCCCCCTTCATTCTAGCCTCCTCCCTCTCTTCCAGACCCCCATTTAAACCTCCGCACACACCCCTCCCCCTAAATAATCTCTCTCTCTCTCTCTCTCTCGGGTCTCTCCCATCTTTCCTATCTCTCCTCTCTCCTCTCGCGTCTCGTCTCTTCCTCTCTCTCTCTCTCTCTAAATCTCTAAATCTCTCTCTCTCTCTCTATCTCACTCCTCTGTCCCTCTCACTATCCCTCTCCATATTCCCATGTTATCTTATAATGTTTTTTTTGTTGTTGTTGTTTTTTTGTTTGTTCTTCCTTAAAATTGGGTTTATTCTGAAAAAATTGTCATTGTCTCAAAATTGTTTCCCTTTTTTTTTCGTACTCAAATTAAACCACCCATTCAAATTCACCATTGCTAATTATTATCCATGTTCGCTTTAAATTCCCATTTTAGATTTCTTTTTCAATTATTTCATGTGCCAATTTTTTGTTCCATTTTATTGACTTGATTGTTTTTATGTCAATTTTCTTTGCCTGATGCATGGTGTGAAAGTGTTTGAGTGAGAGGGCAAGGTGCAAATAAAAGAAGCTATTGTAGCTTATCCTATTTACCCTCAATAAAACATTCGTATTTAGTATCGCTCATCTACTCATACTCCTCCTCTCTCTGTCACTCTATATCTACATATGCTGTTGCTGTTTCTTCTAGTTAATTACAGTCCTTCCACTACTAACGTATGAAGAGAGAGCACCGGAGAGAGAGAGAGAGAGAGAGATGAGACCTGAGATGAGAGAAGATGAGAGAGAGACCTTTAGAGAACGAATGAGAGAGCATGAGCAAACCTCAAATTCAAACTCCACCCTCTAATGTGCTGTTGATCATGCGCCGCCCAACGTCGTGTGATGCAAGTGTCCACTCCTACTCCCATTCTCCTCTCCTCATTTAGATCCTAACTACGCTGATCTCTGTATACTGTCAATCTAGGTACTCTCTCTACTCTCTGGACTCTGTCTCTCTTTGTCTCTCTCTCTGTCCCCCTCTCTACCCTTCTACTCTCTCTATCTTTCCTTTTTCACCTAGTTATCACCATCACTCCGTGCCAAATGGCTCATAGCCTTGTATTTTTTCTCCCTCCCCTCCAGCGTATCTACAAACTTCCGCTAGAAGCGCAACCTTAATGCACACATGAGATAATCTCCCATGTTGGGCACATCTCCGGCTGACGACGATAGTCCTCGTTGCGCTGCCAGAGCGCGGGAGGAGACACAAAGCGTCACTTCCGCCTGGGCCAGGGAAAATGGTTAATCTGATCGAAGCAGGGTTCTGTTGGAAAGAATCTTCTGGTATCTCCGCATTAGATTGAAAGTCTGGGTTAAGAAACAGGACATAGGCTAATCTGGGTGATTTTTACACACAGACGAGAGAGAGAGATGATGATAGGAATTAAAAATGAGCGGAGAAGAATGATTGAGAGATGAGAGAATGGATCGATAACGAGAGAGAGAGAAGCCTCAGATGAGAGAGAGAGAGAGACGGTAGAGGGGAGAGTAGGACGACGAGAGAGCAGAGAGAGAGAGACTGAGAGATAGAACTGAATAGAGAGAGAGAGATGCAGATAGAGAGAGAGAGAGAGAGATTTGTTTATTGGGGGAAAAGAGTAAGCACACAATGGGCTTGAGAGAGAGAAGAGAGAGAGAGACAGAGATAGAGTGAGTGAGAGAGAGAGAAAGAGAAGAGAAGAGAGAGACGAGAGAGAGATTGACTAGAGAGAGAGCACCGATGATGAGACGAGAGAGAATGAGAAGAGGAGAGCACGAACATTAAGAGAGAATGACGAGAGAGTTACGGAGATTCAGAGAGAGAGGATGAAGAGATGAGATAGAGAAATAGATGAGAGAGAGAGAGAGAGAGCCGAGCGAGAGAGAGAGAGAGAAATGTAATTTATTAAGTGGTCACTCAGCATAAAGTAGGCAATTCAGCTTATTTTTACCTGAAGAGAAACCCCAATGACAAAAACAAATAAATTTAAGAACAAAAGTTTTTAAAAAAGCATACTAAGAAAAGCAACAATCATAAAAGAAACAAAGACATTATTTGACATAAGTATATACATCAATACCAGCAAATGGGAGATGCACGCAATGGGGATTTTGAAAAAAAAAGGATATCCGTAAAATGTAAAGGCTACTCGACGGTGGAAAACAAGTAATTATAACGATTTTTTTCAATGATTATGACAACATTATATCATACACTGAAATTGGTAAGCATAAAGTAACAAAACATTGATATTCCTTTCCTGAAGACAACAAACCCTTAGAAATTGAATTAATCTGGCAATAAACTTCTTATGAATGCTGCGGATGTAGCCCGTGTTATGTAAGTCACTACTGTCAAAGGCATAGCAGCTTTTTAGCAATGCCTATTTTAAAATTGAATGAAGGCTGTTATTTTCATTAATACCGTAGTGGAATAGAATTCCACATGAGTGCCCACCTAGAGTAGATCATGCCATGCCGTTTTGAAGCATGGCGTCGATTCTAGGTTTTCTTATAAGTATATTATTTGTATATCTTTGATTAGTTAAGGGGGAATTTTTTGTCTAGTGAGTGATGGGGGTGCTAATCCGTTCATAATATCGTAAACATCATTACTGCTATTGTATTTTCAAAGTTAATATGAATAATGAGTAAAACGTTCTATTTTCAGTAGTACTTGAGGATTTTTTTTTTCGGCCGAAGATGATTTGATCTCAGTACTGCTACTTTTGAGAGAGCTCGTTTTATGGGCCCCTTAACAATGGCTTCATGTGTGTTAGCACTGCTGGAAGAATCATATAATAGTTGAGGAGTAAGTTAATGCATGATTGGATGTGAAAGCATGGTAAAAGTGTTTTTCGGGCAGTTATATCTAGAACATGTTTAAGTTTTGAAAGCTAAAATATTTTCTGTGAATTACGCTTACTTAAAGTGGTTATATGAGATTTTGCAAGTAATAGTCGTATCTATACTAACTACCTAAAAGATTCATAGAGAGATAGAGAGGAGAGGGAGAGAGAATCGACTAACGAGAGTGGAGATAAGACTACTGAGTGACGGGTATGACGAGAGAATGCAGAAGACGATGAGAGACGCTAGGAGATAATGCAGATCTGAGGAGATGTGCAAGCCGCGAGAGACTGAGAAGAGATAGACGAGAACGGTGATTGAGAGATATAGAGAGAGAGAGAGAGAGACGACGACGACGACGCACGACGAAATGTTCTATTTATTCAGGGTAATGATGATAAGCTAATTCCCTCTTGAGAGAGAGAGAGGGAGAGAGAGAGATTGAGAGAGAGCAGATGTACTAGAGAGACGACGACGGGAGAGAGGAGTAGAGAGAGAGAGTAGAGAATTGCAGATTGAGAACCGAGCAGAGAAAGAAGATGATGATAGGAGGAGAAGAGAGAGATTGAAGAAGAGACGACGAGACGAGAGCAGAGAGAAAGAGGAGATGATAAGGAGAGTTGAGCAGATTAACATTCGAATAGGGAGTATGAGGAGACTAACCCGAGAGAAGAGAGTCGATGATTTGAAGATGTCACATGAATGAAGAGAACTTGAGCTGAAGAGAGATGAGGAGAGAGATAGAGAGAGAGAGAGATGGAGCTGAGATAAGGGAGTTCGAGAGACTATTTAACATAATAGCAATAAATGTGGTTCGTACCTGTGCACTCATATTTTATGCATTTCTATTTATCGCTGTGTAAAAAAATAAATTATGCATGAACAACTTCATGGTGTCATTGAGTGGTATTGTTCAAGATGAAGCTGACATAATTCAGTTCGTGATACTATTGATTTTGGTCGCAATACGATATTTTTGTTTGTTGCAACTCAACGAGTTATGCATTTCTATTTACTGCCTGTCCTACTCGTTGCCTGTGTATGTGTGTGTGTTTGCCCAGCTGCCGGAATAGCAGCTGCCCCCCCCTCTGCTATGTGTGTGTCATAATCGGAAACGACAGACTGGCGTGTGCGCGTGCGAACGTGCAGTATGTGTCTGTGTACTTGGTGCGTCCTGTGTCGAAGTGTGTGTGTGCGTGTGCGCGCGTGCGTGTGCGTAGGTGCGTGTACGTGTGTGTGAGCGTGTGTGTGCGATGTCTGTGTGTGTGGTGTGTATGTGAATGCGTGTGTGTGTGTGGATGTGTTTGAATGCGTTCCTGTGTGTGTGTGCGATGTATGTATGTCTGGTAAGCGATTACAATGTATGCTTACGTGTTGGTATGTATGTATGTATCAAAATCCATCAGTTAGTTTTAGATATAAAAGAAAACGTGTAACAATCACACAGACAGACAACCATTTTTATTGCTGTCCCAACTTCTGTGCCGTAGGCCCTACAGTGGTGTTGTTCTCACACAGCTCATTTCCAATCCAAAATCACAGCAACACCTGGATTGTCAGGTCGCAGAATCTGGAACCAGCAGTTCAAGGGAACACACATCAACGTTAGGTTAGAACAAGAAAACCCATCAAAAACCCAAAACAGCAACATACTCCTCGATTGTTCGCTTTCGTGGAGCGAGAACAATATTAACAGAAAATAAAACGAAATCAATTTCAAAGCTTTAACGACGACATCGAGATACCAGAAATACCCACTGTCTTCGTAGCAGTCATCATACATATTAAGGCGGCATTCGGTGGATATATGGAAATAGATACCCCAGCCACAAATGGAACAAGGCAAAGGAATAAACCAGGCCTAGGAAAGATCGTCCAAAGAGTAAAGTATCAAAAAACTCGCTTGAAAATACTGACACAGTGCATACGTTTTGCCAGTGGAACAACTTGATCAGGCCCACCTGCAAGACATTTTCCCCTTGCCTTGAAAGGGCGTATAATACCCTTCAAGAAAGGCACCAACTGACTGTAATCCAGCAAGCCAGCCAGCCAGCCAGCCAGCCAAACAGACAGACAGACAAACAAACAACCAATTTTCCAAATCACTCATCGTCACTCTTTTATCACTAACATGACTCAATCACTGACTGACGAGTAAAGGCACAACGAAAGATTCAAACGAAACTATCAAAATAGCAGTCACCCAGTTAGACAACCAGCAGCAAACAACAACCAAAACCATCCATTGTAGCCCGTCAGTTAAACAACAGCAACAACCCAACAATCAACCAACCAACCAACCAGCAACCAACCACCCCATCCTCGGTCATAACCTCCCGGTACTGTTGAATTATAGATGTCTTCCTGTTGCTATTTACAAAACCTAGCTTGTGCCGCTTGTGTATTGCTGATTTTGCGGCATGCACTGGCGGAGTTTGCAGCAGATAGGGGGACATACGCCGCACGGGG
>CM065691.1:9642818-9645318 GCA_017654935.2 Phymorhynchus buccinoides
AGATATAGAGAGAGAGAGAGGGGAGAGAGAGAGCGGAGAGAGAGAGAGAGAGAGAGAGAGAAGAAAGAAAGACAGAGAGAGACAGAGAGAGACAGAGAGATACAGAAAGAAATAAGGAAGAGAGAGAGAAGAGAGAGAGAGAGAGAGATGAGAGGAGAGAGAGATGAGAGAGAGAGAGAGAGAAGGACAGAGAGAGACAGACATAGAGAGAGAGAGAGGTGGGAGAGAGACGAGAGAGAGAGAGAGAGAGGGGGACAAGAGAGAGAGAAGAGAGAGAGGGTGGAGACACTGGACAGAGAGAGAGAGGGTTCGCAGAGGAGAGAGAGGAGAGAGGAGAGAGAGAGAGAGAGAGAGAAGAGAGGAGACCAGAATAGAGAGAGAGAGAGGGAGAGAGAGAGAGATTGGAGAGAGAGAGAGATGAGAGAGGAAGAGACCGACAAGACAGGGAAGACATAGAGAGAAGAGGGGAGAGAGAGAGAGACAGGGGAGAGGAGAGAGAGAGAACGAGAGAGACAGACATGAGAAGAGAGAGAGAGAGAGAAGAGAGGAAGAGAGAGAGAGGAGAGAGAAGAAGGAGAGAGATAGAGACACAATCACACAACAAACCGTAGAAGCAATCCCTACTTCTGAAGAGACGTCACTCTAAAAGACAGACGCCTATCAGAAGACGAGCCAAGACAGCAATCGTACCCCCCCCCCTATTCCCTACTCTCTTGGCTTTCTCCCCACCCACCCCCACACCTCTTATTAGTCTCCCTCTCCCCTCCCTTCAAGACTGTCATGAAGGCAAAAGCGGAGGTAGATTATGTCCTCTGATGATGGGCAAGACATTCAGTCGGTTGAAGAAAATAATAGAGATATATTAAAAGAGAGACAAAAAGATGATACAGGAGGAGAGAGAGAGAGAGAGAGAGAGAGGAGAAGAGAGAGGGAGAGAGAGAGACGAGAGAGAGTCGAGACGAGAGAGGACGAGAGAGAAGAGAGAGAGAGAGAGAGAGAGAGATTGGAATATCTGAGGGATAGGACTGATTATGAATAATTATACGTGTGTTGAAAAACACATGATAGCGTAAAATACTTGATTGAATTTTTTGCAAAACGCGTGAGCGCGCGGTGGTGCTGTGTGTGGGTGTGTGTGTGTTGTGTGTGTGTGTGTGTGTGTGGTGTGGTGTGGTGTGTGTGTGGTGTGTGTGTGTGTTGTGTGTGTGTGTGTGTGTGGCGGCGTGCTGTAGTGCGTGCGGCGCGCACGCGCTAGCGTGGTGATGTATGTGTGAGAGAGAGAGAGAGAAGAGAGAGAGAGAGGAGAGACTGAGAGAGAGAGAGAGAGAGAGAGAGGAGAGAGAGGAAGAGAGAGTGAGAAGGAGAGAGAGAGGAGAGAGAGGAGAGAGAGAGATGAAGAGAGATGAGGGGAGACGAGAGAGAGAGAGAGAGCTGACAGAGACACAGACCGACCGCAGACAGGACATACAAAGAGAGAGGAACAGAGGGATGGGGGTCAAGAGCTGAAAGTGAAGAGATGATGGGGTGGGAGATAGGGGGGATGAACATCAGTTTATGTTTTATGGTCACATGATGGTCACGGGTGGCTAAGGAGCTGAGAAATGACCCTTCAGGGATTAACGAACTGCTACACTTTGTGTGAAAACATTTGTACTATGTGTCTGTCTGTCTGTCTGGTCGGTCTGTCAAGTCTGTCCCTGTCTCTGTCTAAGAAAATGACCTTTTCCTGGATAACGAACTGCTTACTGTTTGTGTGAAACATGCTTACTATGTCTGTCAGTCTGTCCCTGTCTCTGTCTAAGAAAATGACTTTCCTGGATTAACGAACTGAATAATGTTTGTGTGGACACATGCTTAATATGTCTGTTCTTTCTGTCCTGTCTCTGTCTAAGAAAACTGACACAGCTCACCCCCCCCCCTGAAAGGGACATTAAGTGTCACAGTGACAATGACTGAGAAAATTACACATTTGAAACTTCAGGCAATTCCTTTCAAGTAACCATTCTTGTATCGTTTCCGTTCCAGAGTAGCGCATTTAAAGTTAGCAGGGTGGGTCTGTGACCATTTTGGAAAACACAAGTCAAACTCAAGCCTAGCTGAAAAGAAAATACATTGACGTACTCGTCGCTAAAACATTATAAGACCATAGAGACCATATTAAAGATATCCTTATTTATGACTATATGAAAGATAAGATGTTAGAAACACAAAATAACCATAACTCAACATGACCAAAACATTATATTTTTGGACTTTGCAAGTATGTGGAGGAAATCTAGTCCAGCGGACTTAATGTTCTTTCATGGTGCGGGTCCACACCCGACCTTTTACTTGGATAAAGATTGCTACTGTTTGTGAAAAGAAATGCCAGAATCGTTTTGGACTATCCTCGTCTCGTCTGCCCTGTCTATGTCTAAGAAAAGGCACCCAATTTATAGCACCACTAAAAAGATGATATTGACAGAAAAAAAATAATGGTCCCAACAGAAAACATAATAAT
>CM065691.1:9650318-9655318 GCA_017654935.2 Phymorhynchus buccinoides
GTCTGTTTCTCTCACTCTCTCTTCTCTCTCTCATCCTCTCTCTCTCTCTCTCTCTCTCTCTCTCTCTCTCTTCTCTCTTCTCTCTGTCATGTTCAGGCTGTTTTCTGTCGTGCAAAGTGACAAAGGAGCGTTAGGTGTAGCATCATCAACCCTAAGACTACAAATTGCCTGTGCGCACCCCGCCCTCCACTCCTTTTCCTTAGCCCACGGCCTCAACGCAGAGCGGATGAATATCGCAACAGTTTCTGTCTATATTTTCTTTCATAGTCTGTCGGGCAGATTTTAGGGCGCCCCTTCAGAGCAGTTCAGACCGAAACACTAGATTCTTCTTCTTCTTCTTCTGCGTTCCCAGGCCGATATGGCCATAATGGGTAAGGTAGGTAGGTATGTGTCCGGTTTTCAGTTTTCACTGGTCTCCCCGCTGCGTACAGCCGACACATTCTGATTTCGGAGGAGCTCAAATGAGAAACATTATTTGGAAGATTTGCTTTGAAAAAAGGCAGGAGAATGAGCTAATAAGTAAGAAAAATCAGTAGATGATAGAAAGCAAAGGGTAAAGGCAGAGTCAAAGAGAGTGACAGATTAGAGGAAATTACAAGCACAAAACTTCCAGAAGGTGGGGGAACTATTTTTACGAAAGACCCCCCGGTATCCCCACTGGAGAGACTCGTGGAGGGGTGGAGGGGGTGGGGTCGTGTCCATTACACCCGTATGGAGGCACGAGGCATCCACCCACTGCCCCGACACTAGATTAAAGGAGGGCTTCTTTTCTCTCTGTTGGCCAGCTCTCCATAGAGTTTTTTTGTAGTGCGTTGTCTTTCGGGCAACATCTCGTGAACTTCTAGTTCTGCACAGAATCACCTCAAATGTTCAACGGTGGTAAAGTTCTATACCCGAAGCTTAAGGGCTATGTTGAGTCGCGTAGTGAAGTGTATGAAGGGTTTTCGATATTACTCAAAGAAAGTTTGTCTGTGCAGGCAAATTCTTGTGAACTGTTGCACAGAATCACTTTAAAAAATGTTAAGCTTTTCTACTAACAGACGATGTTTGTCCCATTGAGTATCATGATAAAACTTGAGGAGGATTAGACCGCTATCACCCAAAGGAAAATATCCCAAGAACTACTGCACAGAATCGCTTTAAAAATTGAGGAGAGTATAAGGATGTCAATCGTTTAATTCAAGGACAGCTTATGCCTTTTATTGCACCAAATATGGATATCATAGTTTCAGAGGAAAATATGGGGCATCTCAACAACCAGTTTCCTGGTAAAATAGTGGGTTAGAGTATTAGGAAAGAGTTTTTGGTGTCTGGACCTCAGAAAAAAATGAGAGATGAATGTGGCTGTCATTATATCATTTAGTATTTATTTATTTATTTATTTATTTATTTATTTGTATCATTCACACTGATACACAAACTACATTGTGTACATCAGTTTCAAAATGTTGACAAAATGTTCTTTTGCGAATTAGTTTGATCAGTTTTACATGAGCCATATTCGTATGCTCTCTCTCTCTGTGTCTCTCTCTCTCACTGTGTGTGTCTCTCTCTCTCTCTGTTTCTCTGTCTCTGTCTCTCTCTCTGTCTCTCTCTCTCTCTCTCTCTCTCTCTCTCTCTCTCTCTCTCCTCTCTCTCTCTCTCTCTCTCTCTCTCTCTTCATTATGCAAGAACACTTCTGAAAGTGAAGTTCATTTTGTTTCTTCAGTGTACAGAGACAGGACTTTATTGCTTCTACATATTATGACCATCCATCTGTGTTTAGACTTGTATTGCTTATGTCTTCTACTCAGGAAAACGTTGTAAAAAGGTTTGCTTTGTTCTTATACAAAGCCTTTAAGCTTCGTTCTGCATTGTGTTCTTGATTGTAATGTTCTTTATTTGGATATATCATATGTCATTTGTTTATTGTGAATTACCCCCTTCATAAGGGGCCTTGGCCTTTCATGAATAAATCTTCTGAATCCGAATCTGAATCTGAATCTCCTCTCTCTCTCTCTCTCTCTCTCTTTCTCTCTCTCTCTCTCTCTCTCTCTCTCTCTCTCTCTCTCTCTCTCTCTCTCTCTCTCTCTCTCTCTCTCTCTCTCTCTCTCTCTCTCTGTGCGTGTATGCGTGCGTGTGTGTGATTGATACCCCATTTCCCGTCTCTTTCTCTGTGTCTCTGGGTCGTTTCCCTTGCAAGTATCTCCCTCTCTGTCGGTGTGTCTGTCTGCCTCTTGTTTCGTTCACATCAGACTTTTAACTTCAATAATCGAACTAATTCTTTCGTTGCAGATCAGACTGGATTTGAACCGTAAACCCTGTCTAGCCAACATTTCTGGTGGTTAATGGGACCAAAAAGGCCTTTCAAATGTTACACAGAGTGACAACTTCGCAGCCTACAAACCTCGCAAAGAATGAAGCCAAGTTTCTCACTTCCCACCTGGAAGGTGAAAAGGTAGAATAAGGTTGGAAGCGTTAGTGTCGTTGTAGGCAGTGAGTGAGTTCACAATGATCCCCAGCTGTAGTGTAGGTGAAAGGGCGGGAATTAAAAAAACCCGGCTTCATTCAGCTGCGGAGTGCGAGCTCTTTGTATATTCAGGCTTTTCGGTGGGACTTAGAACATTTGATTGGCAGCACCTTAGTTTGCAAAAAAAAAGTATCGATATCTCTTCATTGATTTTGTCTGCCCCTTCCCTCAAACTCCCAGATCCGATTTCTGAGATGCTGTCCAAAAGGAAAAAAATGATGAGGTAGTTCGATAATTCTCGGCTGGGAAGATTTTGTAGAGAAATGAAGCAAAGAGAGTTTCTGCCCTTGTTACTTGCATCGTTCTTCTCTTTCGAAGGTCGAAAATGTTCGACGGTGTTTATATTTAATCGGTTAGACCTTATATCTTCATATTGATCAAAGTTGACAGAGTCGACCCCTTACCATAACAGTCCTACTTACTGTCAACACCACTTAAAAGTTTCTGGCCGGGGAAAAAAAAGTGTTTTCAAGGCTCTTTAGAGACCGTTTCCTTCTAGACTGTTTTTCGTCTTTGTAAGACTAAGAGAGAGTTTTCTGTAAGTGGTGTACCTTTTTCAAGATATGCGTTTTTGTGCCCTTGTATATATGTACTTTTCTATATTCTACTCATGTAAAATGTATGTACGTTCGTCATGTTCTGATTGTATAAGATAATGTATATTCTATGTTGTATTTGTATTAAATATGTAAAGCGCTTAGAGCCCTAAATCAGAGAATAGGCGCTATATAAATAATCATCATTATTATTATTATTATTAATTATGTAGTTAAATAATATTTTCAAGAGGGTAACTAACACTCCTAACATCACACCCTTGTACACAAGGGAAAGGTGAAAGCAGAAATTACTGACAGAGGAAAACAGAAAGTTTGACTGAAAGGTGACACAGCTGCTGACAGTGCTCGAGTGGTCGGTACCCATTGCGAACTTGACTCCACCCCCGTCCCCCCCCCCCCCCCCCCCACACTAAATATCCCCCCAAAACAATTCGTCCCACACCACCTTCCCCCCTTCCCTCACCAGACCCACCAACCTCTTCTACAACACAAATTCCTTTTCCCCTGCCCTTGTCTGTCTGTCTGTTTGCCTGTCTGTCTGTCTGTTTGCCTGTCTCTCTGTCTCGTCTGTCTGTCTCTCTCTCTCTCTCTCTCTCTCTCTCTCTCTCTCTCTCTCTCTCTCTCTCTCTCTCTCTCCCCCCCCTTCTCTCTCTCTCTCTCTCTCTCTCTCTCTCTTCTCTCTCTCTCTCTCTCTTCTCTCTCTCTCTCTCTCTCTCTATCCAAATGTATCATAGGCCCCAACCTCATCTTCAAACCAATTAATGAACCTCGTGTTTTCTGGACCCTTTGAATTGTTTGTACGCTCTGACTTGAGATGTAGCTATCTTAAGGTCTACCCTCACAATAAACAAGATAAACAATAAAGCCTGCCCCTTCGCCCCTCTGTCACCCCCCCCCCACTCTTTATTCTCTCTCCCTCTCTCTCTCCTCCCCTCCAATATATCATATCTCATCTTCACACTAAATGAACTTTCTTCTTTTTTTCTTCTTCTTTTTTTTTTTTTGGGGGGAGGGGGGGGGGGGGCTTTTTAAAAAATACTTTTTTTGTCCACTCTCACATAGAGATTGTATCTGTCTTAAGCCCTGTCCTCAAAACATGGCCAAGCCCCTTGGGAACAGAACAACTGGTTGTATGATAGCCACCCTCACACCTGCAAGACAAAAACTATTGTCCCTTCCTTCGTTCGTAAAGAGAGAGAGGGGGGGGGGACTGAGAGAGAGAGAGAGAGAGAGAGAGAGACTCGAGAGAGACGTAGAGAGAGAGAGAGAGAGAGAGAGGAGAGAGGAGTGAGTGTGTGTGTGTGTGTGTGTGTGTGTGTGTGTGTGTGTGTGTGTGTGTGTGTGTGTGTGTGTTTATTTGTGTGTGTGAGAGAGAGAGAGAGAGAGAGAGAGAGAGAGAGAGAGAGAGAGAGAGAGAGAGAGAGAGAGAGAGAGAGAGAGAGAAGAGAGAGAGAGAGAGAGAGACGAAAACGAAAAAAACGACATTTTAATTAACCAGGGAACATGAGATAAGCAATGACAGCTGACAGCTTTTTTTTTTTTTTTTTTTTTTTCCATCCAGCCATGAAAGAGAGAGAGAGAGAGAGAGAGAGAGAGAGAGAGAGAGAGAGAGAGAGAGAGAGAGAGAAGAGAGAGAGAGAGAGAGAGAGAGAGAGAGAGAGACAGACAGAGAGACAGACAGACAGACAGCAGACACAGACAGACAGACAGGCAGACAGACAGAAGATGGACAGACAGAACGCAGAGAAGAGGCGGGGAGGGAGAACATGAAATAAAGGAAGGATTAATGAATTTAATCAGGAATTAATTATTAACTTTTTTATTTGATTGAATGATATTATGAAAAAAAACCCACATTAACCCTTTCACCGCCAATGTCGCATTTTTAGCACCACAATGGTTTAACACCCATGTCATTTAAAGGCATCAAA
>CM065691.1:9660318-9661457 GCA_017654935.2 Phymorhynchus buccinoides
TCTTAACACGTATGTTAACTGTAGAAGTCTAAGCTATTAAGAACAGAGCCATTCAAATGACAACGCGAATGCTTTGGTGTCCAGGCAAACTCTGATTTTATTCACTTAACATTCTGCATACAAAAACGTCTCCCAAACTTGGGTGAACATACTTCAGCCTGGTACACGAAAACCACAAACTCACACAATTACACATTCAGACAATAGGAAACGATCACGTTACGAGATTAAACCACTTAGAGTGAGAACACTATTCACAAACACACACATACACACCTTCTTCTACAAACGTTACTGTTGGTGAATGTTGGTTCTTCAAGTCATTCTTTTGTCTCTCCTCTGGCAATCGTATCCCGTTTAAAGACACACTGACCCACCATGATTAAGTCCCTTGTTGTTTTTTTCTGGGTAGCTGTGACCCACATACAAATGCCCCCACTTCAAATTTGAGGCCGCTCTTTAAAATGATGTTTTGTCTTGAATTTGGGGGCATTTGTCTTTAAGAAAATGAAAGCCCCAAAAGGTTCATTTATCCAGTTTTGTTTGTGTTAGTTGAAATCCATACCGAAATATATATCTCCCCCTCCCCCTTTATTAAAAACAAAAACAATATTCTGATTCATTTCAGTTGTCCACAGATAGCTGTTTGCTTGACGTTATTTATTTTAACCGAGGCAACGTTTCTTTTCATTGATTGTGGTTAGGGATAGAAAAAGACCTTACAAGTGGCATACCACTATGAATGTAAGCCTAATGAAAATGACGGGTTAATAAAAGGCATGAACTGAAAGGAGTTGAAACCGGGTGCTGTGAAGTTTATTTTTTTTAATAATTTCTTGTGCTACTTTGAAAACAGACTTGTTCTACCAAAAAGACATGTTCGTATTTAGTTAGAAACCAACTTGGTTATCTTCAGCACACATAGTTTCGCCTAACAACCCCCTCCCTCTCAAAATAACCCCACCCCCACACCCCCCCCCACCCTTTCTTCGCTCTGCCTCCTTTTCCTCTGTACCCCCACCTGCCCCTCAAACTTCACCCCTTTCCTCTCCCGTAAACACATATTCTAACCCACCTCCCTTTTTGTTTGTGGCTCAAACCACAAACCTCGTAACTCACGTTTGTCGGTCGGTCCTGTC
>CM065691.1:9661957-9671957 GCA_017654935.2 Phymorhynchus buccinoides
GGACATTTTCACCAAGGACGAGACAAGCTGAGCCAGAAAGGTGTGAAGGTGGCGGCAGATCTCACCACTCGACAACAGGCTGTCCTCAAGGACCACCGCAGCAATGGGCTCCATGCCTATTTCAGAGGCAACCAGCTGGTCGTGGCAGGCCCGCTACGCCCTCACCCAAGAAGCTATGCAGATGCAGCAAGACGTGGCACCTTCTCCCACCAGTCCCCTAGATCAGCGAGGCCAGACCAGGCGTCCTCCATACGTGGCACCTTCTCCCACCAGTCCCCCAGATCAGCGAGGCCAGATCAGGCGTCGTCCAGACGTGGCACCAGTGATGAACCCAAATCAGCGACCCCCGCGAGAAAGGAAGACCCCCCATCCTCCAACAGCTTGATTCAGCTGCAAGACAACAGCAGTGACAGTGAGAGTGCACTGGCTGGTGTCCCCCCTGCTCAGACCTCGTCTGCATGTGAGTCCAGCACTTCGCTTGATTCAGTGCAGCAGGAGAGGCAGGAGAAGCAGGCACACCAAAAAGAAGAAGGCCAGACTCATGCTGATGACGATCACGGCACTGGAGAAGAAGGCGTGACTGTCAACCCGCAGGAAGAAAGCACAGAAACGGAAAACCCCAAACCTGATGACGTCATGGCAGGAAAATCTCAGCCTCAAAAAAACATTACAATGGATTGACACGCCGCTTTTTCTACGCTGTCAGCGCTGTTGCCTAAAACACACATCCCCCCCCCACCCCTCTCCTCCTGAACCACCAGCCCCCTCCATTGAAAGCTCTGTATCTGAAGTAAGCAACCACGTGCAAAGCGAGAACAGCGTGCAGAAGGAAGAAAGCTTGCAAGACGTGTCTGACTCTCAGCCGGTTACTCGTGCTAGATCGCGTGTAAAGAAAAGCAAAATGACAACAACAAACGGCAAATGACACTGAGTGAGAGTGTGGATAGAAGCAGTCGTACACACAGTGTGGGTTGTGGGTTCTTGTGTTTCTTATGTAGGCCAGTTTAAATACAGTGATGCTTTAAAGCATAGGATCTATGGCCCGGTCCATAGCAAAAGTGCCTGTCCATCCACAAAAAAGAATGTGAGTTTTCTTACTTATAACATTGAAGGGTTGGGTAGGCTGTATGAAAGTGGGGTTCGTTCTTACATTTCTAATTTTGATTTTGTTCTGCTTGTGGAAACTTTCTCTACGTCTTTCCCTTCTCATTTGTTTCCATTTCATGATGTATTTTTGTCTCCCGCTATTAAGATAACTGATGCTGTAACAGCCAGGCTATCTGGAGGTGCTGTACTGTTAGCTCTAAAAAAAAAGAATTAAATGGTTGTGTTGAGCAAGTTCTTGTTGAAGCTGACAATACTGTGGTGTTGAAACTTTCGAAAGACTTACTTGAAACAGAAAAAAAAAGAAAGAAAAAAGACGTTTTTGTAATGTTGATGGGGTGCTATTATACCCCCTGTGAACTCTGTGTATTACAAGGAAACAGACATTTCAAATGGCATATCTCTGATTGAACAGTGTATGCTGGACGTTATCGAGCAAACTGGTGATCTTCCATTTATCATTTTAGGAGACTTGAATGCCAGAACAGGGTGTGAAAATAGTGTTCCTATGAATGACGTTGATGTAGCTTTTGATGTATTCAACTCTGATGAAAGTGATGATGTGAGTGAGTCAGTTAAACGAGTTTCTAAGGATCTCACATTGAATGAATTTGGAAAGTACCTCCTTAACTTGTGTGATTATTTCGATTTAACAATCATGAACGGTATGTTTGGGGGTAGTTCAGGAAATTTCACATACATTTCTTCTACAGGCTGTAGTGTTATAGACTATTATATTGTTTCTAGAAGCTTGTGTTATCTAAAGGCCACACTTAATGTTGCAGAAAAAATTGAAAGTAAGCACATGCCTGTAGAGTTTTATGTCTGGCTAAATGGGGAAACTGTTAGTTGTGAAAAACATTCACAGAAGATATTTAGTATTGACAAATTTGTGTGGTTATCTGAAAAAAGCCAAGAATTTATGACTAAGCTGCGATCAGATGACGTTCAAAATTGTTTTGTTGATGCAAAAAACTTAATCACTGAAAATATTAATTCTGCTCTTAGAAAATTTAATGAAGGGCTTCTGTTAGCTGGAGAATGTATGAAAAAGACAATAACCATTGGCAAAGAAAAACAACAGAAATGGTATGACGGTGAGTGTAGAGCTAACAGGCAGTGTGTCCGCCAGTCACTTAGAGCTTTGCATAGGGGTCACAGTGAAAAAGAAGATTATACAACATTAAGGAATGATTATAAAGATTTATTGAGAGATAAGCAGATTTCTTACAAGAAATCTATCATTGACACTCTCTATGAAAATATAAATGATCCGACTATTTTCTGGAAAAGTATTAAGTCTGTTATTTCTACTTCGTCTGTATCAAACAACATAGAGAAAGACGAATGGCATAATCACTTTTATGAAGTGTTTAATCCTGACAATACTTGTAATGCTGACCCTCCTGGTAATACAAGCGTCGAAGAGGAGGGGGAGGATGGGGAGGAGGAGGAGGGGGAAGTAAGAGACATAAGCAGCCTTGAACGTGACATTACTGAGGCAGAGGTTTATGCTGCCATCCGAAATTAAAAAAATGGAAAGGCTCCTGGGTCTGATAAAATTATTGGTGAGTTTTTCAAACACTCTGCTGTTGATATTGTCCCTTTTCTTGTTGAATATTTTAATACACTTTTTTCATCTGGATCGTATCCTGAGGACTGGACAGATGCTTTAATTCATCCCTTGTATAAGAAAGGTGATCCGGAAAATCCCGATAACTATCGAGGAATATCCTTACTTAACATTTGCAGCAAATTGTACAGTTTCATTCTTAATAAAAGACTTACTTCTTGGATAAATGAAAATGATTTGGTAAGCGAGTATCAGGCTGGTTTTCGTAAAGGCTATAGTACTATGGATCACATATTCACTTTAACTGCTATGATACAACGTCAACTGTCATTCCACCGTAAACTGTATGTGGGTTTTATTGATTTCAAGAAAGCCTTTGATTCTGTTGTGCGTGGTAAAACTTTGGAAAATTTTGAAAAAAAGAGGCGTTAAAGGTAAAATGTACAATGCAATTAAGGGAATGTATAAGGCTGTTAAAGGAAGAGTTATATCAAATAATGATTTAACTGACTCATTTATGTGCCCTCAGGGTGTAAAGCAGGGTGGAATTTGCAGTCCCACATTGTTCTCGCTCTTTATCAACGAATTAGCTAATGATATTCAGGAACGTGGTAGACATGGCATTCAACTGTTCCCAGATCTACTTGAAATTCTAATCCTTTTGTTTGCTGACGATGTGATTCTTGTCTCTGATACTGTCAGTGGTCTTCAAAATCAACTCAGTATTCTTTATGATACAGCTACTCGTCTTAACCTTATTGTAAATCTAGATAAATCAAATATTATTGTGTTCAGAAATGGTGGGCATATAGCGTCTAATGAATCCTGGTTTTATGGTGTACATTGTATTAAAGTTGTCAACGCATATAAATATTTAGGGATAATCTTATCTACAAGGCTATCATTCACGCATGCATTAAATGATCTAGGAAATCGTGCCAAAAAAGGAGTCATTAGAATTCTAAAATTACTGTGGACAATTGGAGAACGATCTCCTCAAATCTTTTTTAAACTCTTCGATACCCAGATTCAACCCATGCTTACGTATGGGGCTGAAATCTGGGGTGTCATAGCAGATGTGAGTCCCATAGAAAAAGTTCACTTGTTTGCCATGAAAAGATTTTTAAATGTAACTATAAGAACACCAAATAGTCTAGTTTACGGTGAGCTAGGACGGCACCCTTTATATATCAATTGTCTTTTGAAATCTGTCAGATTTTGGCTTCGCATTATTAAAATGCCTCATCAACGCCTGCCCTTCAAAGCGTATCAAATGTTGCTTTATTTGCATGAACAAAATCGGTTAACTTGGGCGTCCTCAGTTTTCTTTGTTTTATATAAATACGGATTTGATCAGGTGTGGCTAAATCAGGGTGTTGGTGATGAAAGATATTTTCTTGCTGCACTTAAAGAAAGACTTGTCTTATCATACACAGCAGATTGGTCAAAAGAACTTTCAACGAAAGAACGATTTACTTTTTATTCAACATTTAAAACAACTTTGTTCTTGTCTCCTTATTTGTGCGAATTAAAACACATAAAAGCAAGAAACTTTTTGATACGTTTAAGACTTGGTGTTTCCCCCTTAAAAACACATAGATCTCGTTATTCCAATTCTAACACAGATTACTCTTGCCCCTTTTGTAGAGAAGAATCAGAAACAGAGGTGCATTTTATACTTAAGTGTCCTAAAATATGCTGATATTCGAGAAAGATACATTCCAAGAAAATATTTTAATCGTCCGTCTAGTTTCAAGCTTTCTATTCTTCTTGCCTCAACTCATAGGCCTACAATAATGCGCCTCTCTTTCTATGTGTGTAAGGCTTTTGAACTCCGTAATTCATTATGATAATTTCATGTTTTGTCATGTGTCATCGAATATGCATTGAATGTGCTTTCTTTAGTATAACAAGTCAGCCTAAAACTTATTGCGCAATATTACTATAAGGCATGTATTTTGTTTCATTGTGGTCTTAATTATGTATCTGTTCCGTGGCTATAGAATTAATGAGATTATTTGATTTCTATTTTAACAATGTATGCCTCCTTGTTATATTGTAATTCTTTGTATGTTATTATTTTCATTAATTAATGTTGTGTGGATGTATGTTCCTTTTATGTACTCATTCTTTGAAATGGGCCTAAGGCCTAATCAGTAAATCATTCAGACTCAGACTCAGACTCTCTCTCTCTCTCTCTCCCCTCTCTCTCTCTCTCTCTCTCTCTCTCTCTCTCTCTCTCTCTCACTCTCTCTCTCTCTCTCTCTCTCTCTCTCTCTCTCTCAGTCTCTCATAAAAAATATATCCCCCTCCCATTAAAAGTGCTATTATTCTGAACAAATGTCATTTTTCTCAGAATTGTCTCCTTTTTCGTACTGAATTCAAACCACCAATTCAAGTTCAGCATTGCCCATTATGATCCATATTTGCTTTTTTTCCAATTTGATTCTCTGTCAATTATTTCATGTGCCAATTTTTGTTTCATTTTCTTGAGTTGATTGTTTTTATGTTCATTTTTCTTTGTCTGATGCATGGTGTGAGTGTGTGAGTGAGAGGGCCAGGTGCAAAGAAGCTATTGTAGCTTATCCTTTTTACCCTCAATAAAACATTCGTATTTCGTATTTCTCTCTCTCTTTCTCTCTCTCTCATGCTTCATGATTATGCTTTTGTATGTATTAATGTCAACATGCATGATATTCTTTGACACTCCTTCAGTGAGGGGCTTAGCTTAACTGAATAAAATATTTGGACCCTCTCTCTCTCTCTCCCTCTCCCTCTCTCTCTCTCTCTCTCTCTCTCTCTCTCTCTCTCTCTCTCTCTCTCTCTCTCTCTCTCTCTCAATATCAATATCCTTGACACTATTTTTCATTACATGCTATTAAGCATATTGATGGAATTCAACAAGCCAAATTCGCCTCCTATTTCTTCCTTAGCCCTCCGCCATATCATTTGTAT
The DNA here is from genome assembly GCA_017654935.2 of Phymorhynchus buccinoides. Lineage (NCBI taxonomy): Eukaryota > Metazoa > Mollusca > Gastropoda > Neogastropoda > Raphitomidae > Phymorhynchus > Phymorhynchus buccinoides. The sequence continues at coordinate 9,667,590 of CM065691.1, forward strand.
AAAACAAATATGTTGTCAGCATTGCTTTTACGGTTTATGCATGTTATATCTTCCTTATACACTTTGCATAACGCTTGGTCTTCATATTGCTTTGTTTTACTGTATTTATCATATATGTTTCTCTTAAGGTGTTCTGAAATTATATCTCCTTAGATCTAGGTTTAATTTTCTAATCAAGACCTTCTCACTCAAGAAAGAATTACAATCACATGACTATGTAATTCCTGTAATCATTTTTATAAAGCATGCTGCATATGATTAGTTTTATTGTTTGTGTCATTAGTTTGTTCATTCGTTCGTTTGTGTGCATGTTTGTTTGTTTTGTTGTTGTTTTATTGATGGGGGCGACGCATATTGTTAATGTTATGCATAAAAGTATGCACGCATGCACGCACATCTACCACACACACACACACAGACGCGCGCGCGCACGCACATACACATGCGCGCACATGCGCTCATAGCATGAATTGCAAGCATAAAGGTGTTGTTAGTCATTGTAGTTCCTTCACAGTGTCGGCATTAATTTGCAGCCATTTCATCAGTTTGGCTTCTTGAGATTTTCTCCTTCTTTCTGCCCATGTGTTGTAGGTATAGATGAAAGGATTGAGGGCAGAATTCAAAGGCAGCACGAATATAGCCAGGGCCACGTTGACTTCTCCTGGAACTGGAACATCATTCAATGCCAACATGCCACACAGTCCAATGGGAAACCAGCACAGGAAATCTGTCACAGCAATGTTGATCAAGCGCCGAGCTATGGTGATGTCTCGTGATGTTTGTGTAGTGTCTGTTTTTAAAACATTGCTCTGTACTGACCAAAAGATAATGATTTGACCACACGAGATGAGCAGAAATAAGGTAAAGTTAAAGATAATCATTAAACCCACAGAATAATACTTGCCTTTAAACTCCTGTCTGGTAACTGGCAGTGGAATGCAGACACCTGACTGACTATAAAACTCCCAGTGTTTTGTCATCGGGAGCAAAGGTAAGACCGCTAAAACAAAGCCAACCAGCCAAATCAGGAGACATGCCATAGATGCTGAGGTTTTCTCAAATCGCAGAGTGCTGAAAGGAAAGCGAAGAACGATGAATCGATCCAGTGTTATGAGACAGATGATCAGAGCCGACACTTCACTGGACAGGAGAGACAAGAAGCCAGCCATCTGGCAAATCACACTGTGTTTCCACAAATCATCAAAATAGAGATACTGACCACGAAACCTTTCATCAGCAGCTCCAATAAGGACCACGTACAGTCCCATCAGGAAATCACCCATGGTGAGCGTGATGACAAATATAATGAAGCCAGACACAGAACGTGTGTTGGTGAAAAACAAACGTGCACAGAAGGAGAATAGATTGCCTGAGAGAGACAGAGAACCCATCATCCACAAAAACACCCGATACGTCAGTGACTGTAGTAAATCTTCACATGAAGATACCTCATCTTTAGGAGCATAACAAAAGCTGTCATCAAAGCCAATGGGAAGGAATTCTTTGCAGCAAAGTTTATAATTTCCTGTACGTATAGACACTAATTGTTGAAGATTTCTGAAAATGTCAGGTGGGAATGTTTTCACTGGGCTGCCTTCCAAGTACAATTCCGCAAGCCGAGGTAAGGGCTGAAAATCGCTAAGCAAAGTGTGAAAGGAAGTAAATGTTAAATTGAGCTTCTTAATACATGTAAATGAGGAGAATAGCTCAGGATCAAACGTTGTGAGCTTACTATGCGACAGGTCAAGGGCCATCAGTGTGCTATGCTGGACGCCAGATGTATGGTCCCTGACAATTGCAATGAGTGGGTTATCAGACAATGACAATGTTTCTAACTGCTGCAAATTAAGAAAAGATGTCAAGCTGACCTGTTTCAGTTGATTGCCACTAAGGTCCAAAAACTTTAAATTGTGTAAGGTCACATCAGGTACATGAGTTATTGAACATTGCGCAAAGACAAGATAAATAAGATATGTACTGTGGCTGACATCAGTGAGTGTCATGCCAGAACCTGTGGCATCCAGATAACGGAGCTGAGGGAATACTTCTGCTCTGAAAGACTGACTACATTGGAATGCATACTCTTGACACTGACAATTTGAAGGACAGGTCATGCTACAGAAAAGTTCATCGTCATGCATTGGACAGTGAAACCAGCCATCGCATAAATCGTCGGGATGTAAACATATCTCAGAAATCCTGCAGCGAAAATGACCTGGACATGTCATGTTCTCACAATCGTGTTCATCCATGTGGTCAATGCAGTCGTACATCCCATTGCACAAAGTGTAAACTGGCAGACAGTTATTGACTTCACCAGGACAACGGTAATGGGTGTCAGGACAGGAATCGTTAGAACTCATTGGTGTTGGGGTGAATTCGTTGTTATTAAAATTAATAATACCTGGGGACGGATGTACGTGTTGATACGATCCTGACACGACATACCTAGAGCACCCCTCCTCATCAGATTTATCCCAGCAGTGATCTATTCTGTCACACAAAAGGGAGAAGTGCTCTAAGCACTGACCATTGCTACACCTGAATTTGTCCCCACAATGGGCCTGGGGATGATGACAGAAGGACTCGTCACTGTTGTCACTGCAGTCAGCTACAAAGTTACACACCAGACTGAAGGACAGCTTGTGCTGATTATCCCTACAAACAAACAAAGGAATGTGAGTGGAATGCTGATTGCCTGGCTCTGAGTTCTCATCAATGTGTAGCCCGAGGTCATGGAAACCACACGACACTTCAGTTTGACAAAATTGTGTAAGAACACCAGGATCACAGAAGAAGGATAAATAGGTCACATGGCCACCATGGCATGTAATTAAAAACGATTGCCAAACGAATCCCCTTGTAAGGGAAATAGAGTTGTAGTGATGAGATCTCTTGTCAGTTGTGCTGCCATTGATTAGACATGTTGCATAGTAACAAAAAGAATGACAACTAGGATAACGGATGCATTTGTATGCGGAAATAAGTGTCTGTACCCAACCATATAATTCCAATTGCGTTTCACAAAAGCCTACAAGCAAACATTCACTGGCAGTCGATAATCTAACATCTCTCTTTGCGATAGTATTATAAAGAACAGTGTTGTCTTCATTCACCCAGCTAAATCGGTACATATTTGGCCGCGATGCAGACATTGATACTCCCATAAAAGATTTGTATGAAGCACAATATTCGTACCTACTTCCATAATTTTGATTAAACCACCGATGTGCGCAGGAAGGAAAAGTCAACTTTCCTCCCAGTGAGACACAGTAATCACTAGGTCCTGTCCTGTTCAGCATCGGGTTTCCATGTTCAAAATGGTAGAATTTCTCAGGAACCTTGGAAACGATCAGTTGACCTTTACATCCCTTTACCAGAGAGTTTAGCTTGATGCTATATTCAGTATGCCCTCTGATGTTTGTAGATCTTTTGAGAAACACTTCTTCACAGCAGACACAGATACTTTAAAGTTCCAGGTTCAAGGTTTTTATTTCCAAAAAAGCCCCTTAAGGGTACATGGAAAAACGAAAACAAACAATATATATAAACAAACAATGAAAAAAGAAAAAGCTTAAAAAAATACAAAAATATTGACAAACAAACCTTCGACAACAACATTATCATACTAAAACAAACAAAAACACAGAAAATATAAAACCCAGAAGAAACGGTTTAATGATAAAAAAACAGAGCAAAACAAATTTCGACTTTGTTTTAATTTGTTGTGAATTTTATTGAACCCAGCAGTCATCTTCGTTTCTTCACAGAAAATATAGACCAATATCCAGTCATATTGAAGGGTTGCAGCATGAACAGCTGTGATTACGTACATCAATCAATGAAACAAAGCACAACACAAAATAATCACTACAACAAGCATGATCCTACTAAACCACAGCACAGTATATCATTACAACCTGCCACAGGCAATCAAGCTGCGTTAACACGGGAACATCCAACTAAACCACAACCTTTTACAATGTAGCACTACAACACAAACAACCCATCAGTCTATAACAGGCACAACCCAGTCTTGTTATGGTACAACATTTCACAACAATGAACGTGTCACTAGAACTTGCTTCAACCAATGAAACTAAGAAGAACATGCCAAATAGAATACTACAATAAGACACACCAGTCAATCATACATAAACCAGCTTCTGATAGTGGAACAACATGTCAATACAATGCACACCAGCCATTCCTCATACAACACACCATACCACTACAATACGAGCAAGCCATTCAACCTACGACACAACACGTCACTACAACACACGATGTTCAGCCAATGTTCTACTTAACCACATGTTACTACAACACAAAAAAAACGATTTCTAACATTGACACTACAACACACGC
>CM065691.1:9676957-9684457 GCA_017654935.2 Phymorhynchus buccinoides
TTAGAGTCCACAATACAGAATGTTTGCGTCGTGGATAAGACAATTGCTGTATTTACACAAATCATCCCTGTAGTCAAGGCTACAAATGAAAAGTATGAAAGTAAAGGGCCAGCCACATGTCAGCTAAAATCGTATGACTGTACGATATGATTCGATCACGTGGTGTCCAAGAACAAATTTAATTCACACTTCGAGATCACGTGATCGAATCGCATCGTACAGTGGTGCGATTTTAGCTGACGTGAGGCTGGCCCTTAAGGCCAAACAAATCACTTGAGTGATGACTTTCAACCTTTTCTGATTCAGAATCAGGTCAATGTCATTTGAATATTGAACACAGGTATTTTTGATGCCAGATTGGGTGGTACTAGAACCTTAAGGCTGTATCAGAGCAATGGATATAAGCTAGAACACCATCGCTGCATCAAACTGTTGTTTTGCTTGGCATAGTTATTCAGGGATTGTCAGTAGTCATGACAAGCTCCTAGCATAACATCACCAGTCTAAAAATAAAGATTTCGGAGTGTGGCTGCCCATATGGCGGGGTAATAAAAAACGGTCACACACGCAATGTTCCCACCCCTAGTTGATGCATGTGTACCATAGTGTTCAAGTGCTTCGGCTGTTCGGGTGATCCCAGGAGTCTTTTAGCCAGGGTACGACAACAACAACACAGACATCATCACAATTGGATCGCAGTTGGATTGAGTCGCATCAGTGGATATTTTGACATCATCCACTTCTACTGATTGACTATAAATAGGGTTTTATAAAATGGGACTTGCTCACTTAAAATTTGGGACTGATCCGTAATAATTTCTCCCGAGTCCTTACATAGTCTTGTAATTGCTTTTTTCTTTCCTCTTGACTTTTCAAGGTTACAAAAATACCTAGTGTTGCGCTCACATTCCTCAATCATTTTAACTCGTGCTCGCACTTGCGCTCAGTTAGCTTTACTGACTTGTAATAATTATAATGTTTGCTTCAGTTTTACATAATTATTTTGCTTAGTTTCATTCATTGGGTTATTGACCAATTGCTGTTCTGCTTCTTGAATATGATATTGTAGCTTACGTTCATCATTTCTTCTTTTGATTGCTAGTGTCTTCCCGTACTCTATGCAAAAATGTTTGATTTCAAGCTTGCAAAGCTCACATGTGTTTATGGATGTGGTAGAAGAGCAAGTAGTATTTAACTGTCTGTCTAATAAATCATTCATGCTGTCTACAAAGTCATAGTTATGAAGGTCGCTGTTATTGAATTTCCACTAGTCTGGGCCACGTGAAAAATCGCTCCTGTTAATCGCCAGTACAATAGCTTTATGGTCAGAGTTAGGAAAAGTTACGTGTTCACTAAAAACACAAAGGGGCAACATTTCCTCAGACAGAAGGCTGTAATCCAGCCTACGGGCCACGAAAGGGTTAACCCTGGACCATGTGAAATCTTCCTCATTTTTGTGAAACATTCTCCAGATGTCTGTCAAATGTAGAGAACGTATAAATCTTCCTTCTGGCTCAAAACAAATCCTCTCTGATTTTATTAGAACATCCTAGATAAACACACCTTTTTGTTCGTGTTTTGCACTCCCAAAAATGGTGTGTTTATGTAGGATTGTGTGTTTATGGTGTGTTTATGTACGTTCTCTACTTCCATTTCGTTCATATAATTAAAAAAAAGGTCCATCCACACACACACACACACACACACACACACACACACACACGCGCGCGCGCGCGCCCTATTTTGTTTCGTTCGTTGCTTGATTTTGTTGGTCTGTTTTGTTTTGAAATCAGGCTTACAAAACAACGAAAACAACGAAAACACACACTTTTTATCACCAAAAACATAATTATTTTTAATTTTACAAACATGATGTGAGTTATAAAAAAAAGACACCCATCATGGCAATGAAATACCCACAAGAAATATATGATCTGTATGAACCAGGTGATCTTGCTGAACCTAGTAAAGACTTGCTTAAAAATAAAAAATCTATTTTTAATGAAGAAAATATAGATGTTATTTATTTAATGGATGTAACTGCTAGTGTAAAGCACGCTATTTCTCAAATACCCAACAAAATAACGATAGAACCACAAGTTAAAGTAATGTTAGCAGTTTACATAGATTATGAATCGGCTAATAAAGAAACAAATGCAAGTATGGATCTCTAATAAACAGCAAACAATCCTTTCTTATAATGACTTTACAGGTGACTGGGCGGATAACGTGTTAAAACAGTTTATTATTGCTTCCGAAGACGTGAACATGAGAGGATCTGGTGGGTCAGAGGGGAAAATATTAGAGATTAAATTAAAACAGTAAATACATACCTATTGTAGGGAACTCATATATTCCCTTACCAAGAGAACTTGTTTTAAAACGTGCTGTTTTAAACATTAAGAATTCAGATAACAAATGTTTTATGTGGTGCATTCTAGCAAAACTTCATTACATCAAGAAAAACGCAGAGAGAGTAACAAAGTATCAAATTTATGTTAGCGAATTCAACTTTAATGGAATTGACTTTCCAGTATGCTCTGATAAAATTGATCAGTTCGAATAACAAAACAAACCTATTACAGTTAACGTGTACACGTGATCAGTAGAAGGTAATCTTAAACCAATTCGAGTATTAAACAACTCACCAACGATTGGTGATCCAGATAAAAATCATGTTGATCTTCTTTTAGCAACAGAAGGAACAAACAGACATTACGTGTTAATTCGAACAATAAGCAGACTATTATCACATACAACTGCAGATCATGGAAAACAAGAATTTTGTAGTAGGTGTCTACTTAGTATGCCAAGCATTCATGCAGCAGTTGAACACAGAAAACATTGCATGAGCCCAGTTGACTGTTATACTAAACTTATCACATCAAAGCCAGGCAGTAAGGTGAAGATATGCGCTTTCCTCAGGCAGGCTACTTCTCCTCTTCCCCATAGATCAGTCGAGAACAAACTGACCAATACACAGCTCTCAAAAACTTCATTACTTTCTGAATCCAATGAGTAGTCCTCTCTTTGTCTCTCGCAATCTCTCATTGGCTGACTTCAACCAATCAGTGAATCTAAAACGTATCCATGCAGGGTGCAACAGAAAACTCCTAGTCCACAGTACGATCCTCATGCTTTTCTCAGCCCTTTTCTCCGCAGTTGACTTGGCCATTTTTTTTAATAATTAAAACTTCCGTCGCCGTGGAGGTTATAAATAACACAACTAGTTGGCTGTCACAAAGTAGGCCAAGATTTGTGACAGATGACACGTTGGTCTATTGCACTGTTGGACTTTTGCTAAAGTGAATCTTTGATACATCAGAATCTGAATGCTTAATGTCAGATGATTGCTTATGAGATCATTGATTGTGAGACCAATGACACGTCGGACTACTATAATGCTGGATTATCAAGATAACATCTCCAGTGAGTAGATACACGATGCAAGAAGCTTTTAATTTATATTTTCAGTAAACATCAGCAGTATTTGCCCAGGAGTGGAATTCCTTTTCAACCAGAACTACACACACAATGATTTTCTGAGAGTCAATGTGTCAGACTGTGAGAACGATTTACCAAAGTATCCAGCACAACAGGGACTGGTGTATGGTGTGTGTAATAATGCCACTTCTTTCTGCAGAATGCGTCTGAAAAAGGGGTATGCTTTCTTGCGAATTTATACAATACGTTTAGAATATGAATGCCATTCCAGGCAGTGGAGAATCCAGTGGAAAATCCGTCTTATGCAAAAACTCTTAGCAGAAGTTGCTTGTGGCTTTCATTCCGTTGAAGAAATAATTTTTGAGTGTCAAAAAGAAGTGTCTATTCAAAGCATCAACAGCCCTATGGTCATCATGAATATTGAGATCACTGACAAGATGGAGATCATCGTAAAATATGTCACATACAATGCAGGATATGTTGCGGTGGCCAAAGAAATGGAAGCATATTGGACTAATATTGTAAAACCTCTACAGCAGGAATTGAATGTTAAAAGTGTATCAACTATAGTTGTGAGTCAGCACACATTACATAGGTCGGATAGTAAGGGTGGTTTCAGTAAATTGGATTTCAAATGCAAAAGAGGATTAGAGCTATTAATGTGTGGACACATGACATTTCGATCAAACTCTACAATTAAATGGTTTTTTACATCTTATCTTCAGATTTTCCATTACATTCCTCGTTTGGGATTTAGATATTTGATGGCTCGTTTATCTATTATACCTGGGGATGCAAGACTGGAAACACTTCCTGGCGGGTTGCTCAATTGTTCCAGTGTCCACTATTCTAAACACCAATATATCTTACAGTGCAACATGAAGACAGAGTGTGAAGATGGACGGGATGAAACAGAACACTGTCCCTTCAGTAGTCCTGGCTGTCAGGGCTTGGTCGCTTCGCACAAGAAATGTTATCTATTGGTACACGTTTCAATTGATGGTGGGCTATTAGGCATTCATCCAGGTCGGTTTTGTGAGAATATAGATATGAATCTGGCTTCTGTAAGAACACATAGAGAAAAGAGAGACACACGACATTTCTTTGAACGTTATGTTTCTTTCACTGCATATTTTGGTTTGATGACAGGCTGGCACTCCCAACCATTCATATATCGCACAATCAGTCACTGGATTGGCAACTTTGTGGTTTACACATTACAGCATATCCCATTTAGAACTCAGCGAATAAATGTTGGGGAAATGCGTCTTATTATCCTGTTAAATATGTTAATGGAGTCGTATAGCCCTATTTATGATGTATATAAATATAGATTTGACTGCATATTGTGTGAATCCAAATCACAAGGATCCAGTATGTTTTACCCATTGACTGGTTTGTTTCCGGCTTCCTTTGTGTTTCGGAACACTCGACAAGTGGTTTCAGTTGGCAATGGCAAACATTTCATGCATCACTTCATGCTACCTAATTTCATTAGTTATGGTTATCTTCAGAAAATGCATGATAAAGTATTGACAGACAACGGCTTGTATGTGAAAGGCAATATTAGTATATTCAGTCCTAGACAGTTTGCCAGTACAATAGTAATGTTCAAATGTGATGACAATGAAAAGACCATACATTACACTCTGGTGTGTGACTTTAATAAAGACTGTCTGGACCTCAGTGATGAAACATTTTATGAACATCCAGAATGTCCTGTTTTTATGTGTAAAAATGGTCAATGTGTGCTGGACAGTCAGCACTGCAATGGATACTCTGATTGTTTTGACAACTCTGATGAGCTTTGCCGTTCATACAGACGAATAGAGAACCTTATTTTTCATCCCCAAAACAAAGGCCTTTATATCAACTTAGATGGCACTGGCTACTTCACCCGGCAGTCAATAAGAGGCGATGATCCATGTCCAGACAGTCATTATCGTTGCACAGCAGAGTGGCTGTACTGTCTGCCTGTCTACACTCGGTGCAACGGAATGTCTGACTGTGTTTATGGAGAAGACGAACAGGATTGTGAGAAAGCGGCCTGTCCTGGTTTTTACCAGTGTCAAGATTCACGAGTTTGTGTTCATGGAGATCATCTGTGTGATGGTTGGGGTCAGTGTCCAAAGCAGGATGATGAACTGATGTGCGATGTGGCCACCTGTCCCCATGGATGTCTATGTGATGGATATTATTTTGCATGTAGTAAACATTTTCTACCTGGTCTTTTTCCTAGTCTTAGATTTGTAGATACTACAGGCACAAGAATGACTTTATCAGATTTCAGGATCAATATTTATTTAGTTGGAATGATTTTGTCTGATTGCTTTCTGTTTAATATATCTTATATAAATCATAGAAATATACAACACATTGATCTTTCCAAGAACCATATAAAGTTCTTTAATGTTGCCCATGTTCTTTCGTTACCACATCTAAGGACCCTTGTATTAGCGAACAATCCCATACATCACCCAACAAACACAATGGGAAAGCATGTTAACTATCATCTGAGACGAGTGAGTCTGTTTAAAACATATCCCAATATCATCAACACCTTATTGTCTATATACTTTTATCAAGCGGAAGCGTATAATCTATCTAACTCTAATACAACAACCTTCTGTTCGATTGGTTTTAAAAATGCACCACGACTGACTGAAGTTGACGTACGATGGAATCCAGTTGACAGTTTTCCATGGGTTTCCTTGTCAGACTCTGTGCACCTAAGAACACTTTTTTCATCAGACTACAGGTTTTGTTGTCAGAGTTTATTCTTTCAACATTTGGTAACACTAAAATGCCATTCACCTTTCACTGTCTTACAAGCATGTAGAACACTGTTACCGTCCGAATTATATAAAATGGTGTTTGGGTTAACTGGTATATTTGCCACAGTAGGAAATTTTGCCTGCTTTGTAGTTTCGTTTTCTCTTTCTAAACTGTTTGTTAAACATTCCCTGAAGTCCGTTAGACAGTTACAGTTTGCAAATATGTGTACGGGAATTCATGTTGGGATCACGATTGTAGCAGATGGACATATGCATGATAAATACATACAAAAGGAAAGAGAATGGGTCAGCAGTTTACCTTGTAAAGTGAGTGGATTTCTGTGGCTTATGTCCAGCGAAGTAACCGTGCTGGTCATCATGTTGGTCAGTTTGACGCATGTGGTATTTCTTCGTTTTCCTGGTGCAGCAAAGCGGGTTAATGAAGATGTCATGGACATAGCTTTCTTTTTGGCATGGCTTGCTGGAGTTGTGTTATCACTGATACCGTTTCTTCCTGGGTTGTCACACTGGGGTGTCCATGGCCAATCCGGTCTGTGTCGTCTGGCCATCTTTACTCGTTATGAACACATCCCGTCGTTCAAGTGGTTTTGTGTTATTTCGGTCTTAAATTTCATTCTTTGCATACTAATTGTAGTTTTCATAATTATCAATCAAAAACAAGTACCAGCTTACAGGATTCAGTTAGACTCCACAAAAAGGTTTCTTTATTTTGACATTCATTTCATCACAAAAATTGCAGCTACTGTCGCTGCGTGTTGGTTGATTTTGGGGTTGGTTGTTTTGATGACCACAGCTGGTGTCACTGCTTTGCACAGGATCCAGGAGACCATGGTGGTGTTTGTCTTACCACTCCACTCTGCTCTCTGTCCTGTTCTCTGTGTGTGGACTGTCCTCACAGAACGACAAGGAAAAGCACAAGAAGATAAAATGTTAAAAATGTTGCAAGCAAGCGCTGTTCGTTTGGGAAATGTTCCGCAAAGCAAACCATGAATCTATCTACATTTTGCTTATTTTGCTTAAACAGAAAATTATTGGTATCTGTGATACGGGTTGCATAATAAAGGATAGAAACTATTTTAAAACAGTAATCAAGGTATTGCAACCAAGGCTTATGGCTTTATTTAGAAACAACATATGAAACCAGTTCTTGTGAGCAGAATAAAATGTTAAAATGGTGTAAACAATGCTAATTACACTTTTCAGAGGGACAGACAACATTGTCATATATCATCCAGTCTAAATCCCACAATAACCAGATTAC
>CM065691.1:9689457-9691957 GCA_017654935.2 Phymorhynchus buccinoides
TTGAAAACAAAGAATTAGAATATAAAAAGCTAAGAAATAAAGTCAATGATCTCATTCGGGACTCTAGAAAACAGCACTTCAATAAAATGATATCAACAAATCGTGACACATCTACATTATGGCGAGTCATCAACAACATCACAAATAAGTCCAAGCACAATTCACTAAATAGCTTCAATTGGTCGCCAGACTCATTCAATAATCACTTTATACACATAGCAGATTCTATAGGGGTACCTGACCCAACACACCCCGAAAACGAATACTGTCCTTCGTCCTCTCTTCAAACCTTTTGTAATAGTAACATAAAACCTGGTAATGCATTTAAAATACCTTCACTTGCTGTTCACGAAGTTGGTTCCCTTATCGCAAAATTGAAAAATAAAAAATCTATGGGACCAGACAAAATCAGTAGCTCTCTCTTAAAACTTGCACTTCCCTACGTAGTAGAACCTCTTACCTTCATATATAACACATGCCTGGAACAAAACATAGTACCACCTGGTTTAAAATCAGCAAAAGTTATACCACTGCCTAAATCCAAAGATGGTTTTCTGACCTAAACAACTTTAGACCCATTTCTATTCTTACAGTTCTATCTAAACCTCTTGAAAAACATGTTCATAAACATCTAATGCAGTATCTTGAGGACAACAATCTTTTCCATCCTTTACAATCTGGCTTTCGGCATCAAGGTTCTTGTCAAACTGCCGTAGTTCGTCTCTGTGATACATGGCTTTCAGCAATTAACCAGAAACAAAATGACAGGTGCTGTATTTCTTGACTTTAAGAAGGCATTTGATCTTGTGAATCATAAAATATTATTACAAAAGCTAGCACTATACCTGCAAGACGAAAATACAGTTTCTTTTTTTACATCCTATCTTACTAACAGAACACAGTTTGTCCTAAGTAATGGTGCAGTTTCATATAATAAGATAATTAAGACTGGTGTGCCGCAAGGATCTGTTTTAGGACCCCTCCTGTTCTGTTTATTTATTAATGACCTACCACTTTCAATATCAGATGGAAAAGTGTCTCATGCGATCTGTTTGCTGACGACTCCTCCCTCCACTCTAGTGCAGCTTGTTTATCCTCCATTCAAACCTCATTACAAACAGCTTTAACTGATGTTTCTGCCTGGTGTGACCAAAACCTGATGGTCATCCACCCTACAAAAACCAAAAGCATGGTAATTACTTCAAGACAAAAACATCAGAAAGTTTATTTAAGGGATAACATCATTAACCAAGTAAAAGATCACCGCGTCCTGGGTGTGATCATAGATGAAGAACTGAAGTGGCAGACCCATATTGAGAAGGTAGCACACAAGCTTGCACGTAGCCTATTCCTACTAAAAAAACTTAGACCTTTCTTAGATACAGAGGAACGCAAATTATTCTTTCATGCCCACTGTCTCTCTCATGTCAACTATGCATCTGTAGTTTGGGATTCTACTGCCAAATGTCACCTATTAAAACTCAATTATATCTACAAAAGAGCAGCTAAAATTATTCTTCCTGACGCAAACCTCACCACATCAGAAAAACAAGCAAAATTAAACATCCTTCCGTTAGATTCACAATTAAAGTACAACAAAGCAATCATCATGTACAAAGTGCATAATGACTTGGTCCCACAATACCTAAAATTATTAGTTACGCCGGCATCACATCGTTATGGTTCCAGCAACTACATTTTGCCAAACACTAGAATTGACAAATACAAATAAAGTTTTGCCTTCTCAGGTTCCTCAATTTGGAATTCCCTTCCCTCTGCCATTCAGTTATGCCCTTCCATCTCACGATACAAAAAGATGGTGCGGGCAAACATAATTTACAGCCCTGCTTAAATCCTGTGTCATTTTGAACGCACACTGTATAACTGTATTGCCTTGTGTACACCTACATGTGATATGCATGGTATATGTCAATTGATTGTTTACATCTCAGTTTTATGCTTTGTTTATTTGTTTGCCTTTACACTGCTTGTTAAATGTGTTTGGATTGATGTTGCTTTCACCTCCTACTTGTCATCAATTATTTGTTTCACTATGTGGGTTTTTTTAGTTTTTTTTTAATATTTTTTTTTTTTTTTTTTTTTTTTATGTATGTATAAAACAATGTATAATGTGTATGAGAGAGAGTCAGAGAGAGAGAGAGAGAGAGAGAGAGAGAGAGAGAGAGAGAGAGAGAGAGAGAGAGAGGAGAGAGAGAGAGAGAGTATACAAATGTTTTTTGTTTCTTAAATTTGTTTTTCTTTTATCCAAGGACAGATTGTAAGAATAGACATCGCCTAAAATCTTTATCCTTGTCAAATAAAGTTTTCCAGTGTCCAGTGTCCTCAGTGTCTCTCTCTCTCTCTCTCTCTCTCTCTCTCTCTCCATCGTCTCTCTCTCCTCTCTCTCTACTCTCTCTCTCTCTCTCTCTCGCTCTCCCCAACGAAGATTACTACTAGGTTTTGACCACTTGAGTGTCGCGCCACCTGGCGGTGAAAGGAG
>CM065691.1:9696957-9701957 GCA_017654935.2 Phymorhynchus buccinoides
AGGAGAGAGATTATTAGGGGGAGGGGTTGTGTGCGGAGGTTTAAATGGGGGTCTGGAAGAGAGGGAGGAGGCTAGAATGAAGGGGGAAAGACCCAGGGGCAGATGACACAAGATAATGAGTGGGTCTGGAAATCGATATTATTGAACTGAATAGATGGTGTGGGTTAGGAAGGGTTGGGGGGGGGAATATTCAATAAGGGTAAGAAAATGGAATGGATTCTAAAACAATAAAGACTTGAAAGGAAGAAGTGTTTGTGTGTGGTGCGTGTATGTGTGCACGCGTGTTGGCGCCATTATGTGTGTGAATGTGTGGGCGTGGGCGTGTTTGCGTGTGCATACGTGTGTGTACATGCGTGTGCACGTATGTGTGTGTGTGTGTGTGTGTTTGTGTGTGTAATGATGTGTGTGTGTGTGTCCGTGAAAGGATATGAGCATGCGCAAGTGTCTTTGAAAACTGAATAGGATTGTTGCAAATATACTAAATAATTTCTCTCTCTCTCTCTCTCTCTTCACTCGTTCAACACTCTCGCTCTCCCAAGTCTCTCTCCTCATCTCTCTCTCTCTCTCTCTCTCTCTTGTCCCTCTCTCTCTCTCTCTCTCGACTCTCTCTCTCTCTCCTCTCCCACTCTCTCTCTCTCCTCTCTCTCTCTCCTCTCTCTCTCGTCTCTCTCTCTCTCTCTCTCTCACTCGTCCACGTCTCTCTTCTCTCTCTGCAAAGCCATTTCCCCTATTTTAGTTCAACAAAATAGAACATTTTAACACAAATGTACTTCGATAAGATGTGGTGACAAACATTAACGTTTAAAGATAAACACAAATTGAAACAATGAACTCACAACAATTATTGCAGTTCTTAAGACTTGTGTAAACACCAACAATAAAAAAAAAGTAAACTGTTAATGAGAGCGAGTCCATTTCAACAAAACGTGAAATAAGAGGGGACTCTGGCTGTTGGGATGATCCCTGGAGTCGTTAAGCCAGGGAACAACAACAACAACAACAACAGGGAGAGTCCATGCTGACAATGAGGATGCTCTACTGTCGCAAGAACAGCTGAGCTTCATCTTCAGTCCGGAAAATGAGCCGACTGACCTTGGTGCGTAGAGCTACCGCGCCTCTGTTTCAAAACTGCGTGTTTTCCGGGCCTGTGACCATCAACATTTCAAAGAATTTACGTGTTTTGTCTCATGAAATGAAGCACATTTCAGTCACATTTTGCCCATGAGACGAGTGTTAATGTTTAGCTTTCGTCTCATGGGCAAATTTGACTGAAACCTTCTTCCCCTATATGCGTTATTAGGACTTTGCAATGCGATATTGCTTTTATCCTATCTCTCGAGACCTGGAAGTTTATCCCACGAGATCTTCCGCGTACGTGCGTGCGTGCGTGCGAGCGTGTTTGTGTGCTCCCGCGCGCAATTAATGCGAGTATACATGTCTGTGTTTTCACACACGTGTGTGTCATCGTAAACATGCATGTTTGCTGTCTCTCAAAAAGAATATCGACTTCAGAGTTTGTCACACGGTGTGTGTGTGTGTGTGTGTGTGTGTGTGTGTGTGTTTGTGTGTGTGTGTGTGTGTGTGTGTGTGTGTGTTTAAACCCCACAACATTTAAAACTTCCCCTTAAAGCCACTTCACGTGTCACATACCTCATCTTTTACCACCCTCCCCTTCCCTACTCTTTTTCTCTACTTTCGTTTTCGTGTTTTGTTTCCGCTAAATCTGGTTCGGGTTCCTCGCTATTGCAGAGTTTGTCAGACCTAGTGTTGCAGTACCTCCAGGATCTGCTCCCAGCACTGAATGATGGTTGTGGTGGTTGGTTGATGGTTCGTCTCACATGTATCTCCAGGATCTGGTCCAAGCACTGAATGATGGTAGTGGTGGTTGGTTGATGGTTCGTCTCATATGTATTCATTGTTGCCGAGCAAGCGTTAAAGCCAACTTTCAATAATTCACTATTTTAAGACCCGCACGCCACGTGTCACATTCCCTCTTATGCTAGGAAGATTTCAGATTCCTTACTAGCTATAAGAGAGAAAACACGTGAAAACCGTGATTTTGACACGTGACGTGCAGTGTCTTTAATTGGAGATGCTGAAAGATCCAAACAGCGACATGGTCGAGCGGGTAAGTCAACCAGTTCCTGATATGAAAGATCGCGGAGTGTAGGTTCGAACCCCGTTCAACTCTTTGTTGTATCCTAAGAAAGTCAGCTTTCCTCGTATTTCCCTGATGTAGCTGGGTCCCTTATTTTCAATGTCTCAATGTGTGAAACGTGTGAACTGAGAACCTTGACTTCCAATGCACCGTAAAATACACAGTAATACACAGCAATAGTAATACAATACACAGTTGTTGTTTTTTAATTTCACAGGGTAAAACATAGTTCTGCAAATGGTTTAGCTTCCCCTACAGCCATACACTGTAATAGGGACAATTATATTATTTCTACTATTGAAAATAGGGTCTGTGTATTTCCACCTTTTGTCCGTGTATATGATCGTATAGTCTGTCTTTGAAAAATGTGTTGAAAATAAACACAGACCTGACTGAAAACCCCAATCAAATCTGTAACGTTTTCCTTTCGTTGTTCAGTGACGATTAACCATTATTTCGGTTAATACCAGTTAACCCTTTCAACGCTAGCCATTCTTCTGCCAAAACTTACCATTAAACTTACCTGGGTAGAGAAAAGATGTCGTCTACAATATTGTGGATTCCTCTGTGACATGCATAAAATAGGGCCTATTCTTACCTCCCCAAAATAAGAACATAAGATCACTGGATACCAGACCCTCATTTAATGCCTTTTAGTGACGTGGGTGTTAAATCATTGTGGTGCCAAGAGGCGACAGTAGCGATGAAAGTGGTTTTTTTTAAAGTGTCAATAGATCAGATTAAACTACCAGATGTCAAACACAATGCAACAGTTTAGCCAGACATTATAAAACAATTTGCTGTTTTATTTAGTCAAGCTACTGTTCAGGCTTTTAACGGAGTTTATCAATTAGGGTCCCGTGTCTGCTATGCCGCCCCGAGGGAAAGGAATTCTTTACCATCCAGACGTCAAAGCACAACGTATGACAAGGCGATCGACTGGGTCCCTCTGATGGCGGTAGCAACACCTAAGGCGAAATGCAACTACAAGGTGGCAATTAAGCCATATAAACGTACACCCAGTGTGTGTGCGTGTGTGTGTGTGTGTGTGTGTGTGTGTGTGTGTGTGTGTGTGTGTGTGTGTGTGTGTGTGTGTGTGTGTGTGTGTGTGTGTGTGTGTGTGTGTGTGTGTGTGTTGTGTGTGTGTGTGTGTGTGTTTGTGTTGTGTGTGTGTGTGTGTGTGTGTGTGTTCCGTGTGTGTGTGTGTGTGTGTGTTGTGTGTGTGTGTGTGTGTGTGTGTGTGTGTGTGTGTGTGTGTGTGTGTGTGTGTGTGTGTGTGTGTGTTAGAAGAGTGTGTGGGTGTGTTGGAATTAGAAAGGGGGGGTGGATAAGAAACTGAGACAGTATAGACACTGAGCGAGAGAGACAGAGAGAGAGAGAGAGAGAGAGAGAGAGAGAGAGAGAGAGAGAGAGAGAGAGAGAGAGAGAGAGAGAGAGATAGAGAGACAGAGAGAGAGAGGAGAGAGAGAGAGAGAGAGAGAGAGAGAGAGAGACAGATAGACAGACAGAGAGACACAGAGAGAGAGACAGAGACAGAAATAGAAAGACAGAGAGAGAGAGAGAGAGAGAGAGGAGAGAGAGAGACAGAGATAGAAAGACAGAGAAAGAGAGAGAGACAGACATACAGGCAGACAGACAGACAGATAGATTAATACAGTGGCTGAGACAGGCAGATCGACAGGAAGATAGGCAGGCATGCAGATAGACAGACAGTTAGGCATCTACCATAGGAAAGAGATGAAGAATTTGGTTGGTCCACGCCGAGTTACATGCTAGTCACGTGATCCCTGTGAGAGTCATGGGCACTGGCAGTGCCTTTTGACATTTTGTTTTCTTTTTAGTATTTTTTAAATGTGTTTGTTGTTGTTGCTGATTTTTTCTTTCAACGAAACTGATTCCATTGCCGGGATATTAGGGACAGTTTGACAATGTTTGGTATTTGGTACTTTATAATCACATAGTCGTCTCTCTGAAGTTCGGGTTGCTCCCACCTGGAGAGCGCGTCGCACCCAGAGGCGCGCCACCCTTTTTTTTTGCATGCAAATTTTGTGTGACTGATGAGGAAGGAAATTTTAAAAAAAGGGGTGGGGGGGATAAATTTTGACCAAATGACAAAAATTTTCGTTGCCACTGTGTGTAATGTGTGCTAAGTGCATGGGAACACGGGACCTCGGTGTATCGTCGGTTTTTTTATGGTCTCATCCGAAAGACTCCATGTTCAGACCGTAAGGCCTAACTAGTGCAGAGTGAGAGGGAATATTTCCTGTACCCAGGTTCGAACTCAGGTTTATTGTATGCGATGCGAACACGTTACCTCTGTGCCACAATGAATACACCTACTAGTTTGTTGCGATTGGTTCAGTAATTCAGGCTGTATATGCCTAAGCTAGAGATTGGGTTTTTTAGGGGGGGGGGGGGGAGTTGTTTGTTTGTTTTTGTTTCCTCGCACACAGACACAAATAACAGCATACGGGCTCTTCTTTGAGTTACAATGCACTACGAGTTCAAAAACTACTGCAGAAAGCAAATAATAGAATCGAGGCTCGTGAAATGTTTGACTAAAGTTTGACATCCCCATAGTTTGGGCAAGGTTTTGAAAACAGAGTAAAGATTCCTCGGGCATATTCCGAGGCTTTGATGCATTACTAACGTGTGTGTGTGGTTTTATCTGTGTGTGTGGTGGTGTGTGTGTGTGTGTGTGTGTGTGTGTGTGTGTGTGTGTGTGTGTGTGTGTGTGTGAGAGAGAGAGAGAGTGTGTGTGGTGTGTGTGTGTGTGTGTGTGTGTGTGTGTGTGTGTGTGTGTGTGTGTGTGTGTGTTGTTTTAGTGTGAATGGGGTTTTCT
>CM065691.1:9716957-9719457 GCA_017654935.2 Phymorhynchus buccinoides
GTGTGTGGGGTAGGGGCAGGGGGAGACGATGAGAAAAGAAAGAGAACATTGAAAAGAAACAAGCGCGAAATCGCAATAGTTTGTGGCACGCGGTCTATTTTTGCCACTCCAATCATGAGTTACCTCCCCTGGCTTTTCAATCATTTTAATCTGTAAACCAGAATGTTATCTCTGCACCATTTCGTAACTTTTTATATCTTTTGGAAAACATTTAAAACTATGTATCCTACTTATACTCATCGAAAGAAGCACCGCATACTCGTCGTGTCTGTTGTAGTGTCTGTATTACATATGTTTATTATTTTGTACGCTTTTAAAATACATCATTTTAAAGAGCGGCCAGAAGTGTAGCCTCGATTTGAAGTGCGACAATTTTGTAAAAATGTGCGACAATTTTGGACCGACAGACCGACCGACGACCGACCGACAAAGTGAGTTATAGGTTTGTGGTTTGAGCCACAAACAAAAAGGTGAGGTGGGTGGGGGAATATGTGGGTTACGGGAGAGGAAAGGGTGAAGTTTGAGGGGCAGGTGGGGTACAGAGGAAAAGGAGGCAGATCGAAGAAGGGGTGGGGGTGGGGGTGGGGTGGGGGTATTTTGAGAGGGAGGGGTTTGTTAGGCGAAACTATGTGTGCTGAAGATAACCAAGTTGGTTTCTAACTAAATACGAACATGTCTTTTTGGTAGAACAAGTCTGTTTTCAAAGTAGCACAAGAAATTATTAAAAAAAATAAACTTCATAGCACCCGGTTTCAACTCCTTTCAGTTCATGCCTTTTATTAACACTCATTTTCATTAGGCTTACATTCATAGTGGTATGCCACTTGTAAGGTCTGTTCCTATCCCTAACCACAATCAATGAAAAGAAACGTTGCCTCGGTTAAAATAAATAACGTCAAGCAAACAGCTATCTGTGGACAACTGAAATGAATCAGAATATTGTTTTTGTTTTTAATAAAGGGGGAGGGGGAGATATATATTTCGGTATGGATTTCAACTAACACAAACAAAACTGGATAAATGAACCTTTTGGGGCTTTCATTTTCTTAAAGACAAATGCCCCCAAATTCAAGACAAAACATCATTTTAAAGAGCGGCCTCAATTTGAAGTTGGGGGCATTTGTATATGGGTCACAGCTACCCAGAAAAACAACAACAAGGGACTTAATCGTGGTGGGTCAGTGGGTCTTTAAACGGGATACGATTGCCAGAGGAGAGACAAAAGAATGACTTGAAGAACCAACATTCACCAACAGTAACGTTTGTAGAAGAAGTGTATATGTGTGTGTTTGTGAATAGTGTTCTCACTCTAAGTGGTTTAATCTCGTAACGTGATCGTTTCCTATTGTCTGAATGTGTAATTGTGTGAGTTTATGGTTTTCGTGTACCTGGCTGAAGTATGTTCACCCAAGTTTGGGAGACGTTTTTGTATGCAGAATGTTAAGTGAATAAAATCAGAGTTTGCCTGGACACCAAAGCATTCGCGTTGTCATTTGAATGGCTCTGTTCTTAATAGCTTAGACTTCTACAGTTAACATACGTGTTAAGACGTGGTAGTGTATGTTGGGGGAAAAGGATATCTGTGAGGACGAAAGTTCAAGTACGTGTAACTATTTTCTATGTCTTTTATTCATCCATATAATTATTCAGTTTAATTAACAAGCAAGAAATGTGTTCATGTGTTGACGACTATGAAATCAGGCTCCTGGAATAATGGAAAACAAACTACAATTTGCAATGATGCCTCTTAGAGACAAACAAGATGGTGTTATAACAGGGTCTGGGTGTAATGTTTTTGTTTGTTGTTACCGATATTGTTGGCTATATGATCATTTTTGATGCCTTTTAGTGACATAGGTTGTTAAATCACTGTGGTGCTAAAATGAGACTTTGGCGGTGAAAGGGTTAAGGTCAATTTGAAAACATTTTGAATATGATGATTAATACCTGTTGTCCAAAGCTTGGAACTCACAATTTGCAATGCTGAGCTCTTTGTTGTATTTACTCCATATAGTGATTAGATACACTGTTATCTCAAGATTTAGTGATAACATTTGTGAATGACTTCCATGGCATAGTTGTGCGTAAATGTGTTTGTCGTCTTGGTCTGTTTGTTTGTATTCTTTACGTTCTTCCTCTGACTGCTGCACACTCAAGGTTCCTCGGGTCCACACGAAATCTTTTGGTGAACGATCCTTCTACTATTTAGCACCTCACTTCTGGAATTCCCTCCCACAACATGTCCGCTCATCTGACTCTATCTCCGCCTTTCGCTCTGCCCTTAAAACTCACTTGTTTCGGACATATTATGATTGATTAGTGTTTGTGTGTGAGGTGGAGATGGGGGGTCCGTTTCATTGCAGAAATCTTGTACAAAATGTATTTACAATTATTTTATCATTCGTAGGTTGTATGTAGAATGTCTACGTTTTGTAAACTTGTGTAAACGTTTTGTAAACGTTTTGTGTGTGTGTGTGTGTGTGTGTGTGTGTGTGTGTGT
>CM065691.1:9724457-9729457 GCA_017654935.2 Phymorhynchus buccinoides
GGACAATAGTTTTTGTTCTTGCAGGTGTGAGGGTGGCTATCATACAACCAGTTGTTCTGTTCCCAAGGGGCTTGGCCATGTTTTGAGGACAGGGCTTAAGACAGATACATCTCTATGTGAGAGTGGACAAAAAAGTATTTTTTAAAAAGCCCCCCCCCCCTCCCCCCAAAAAAAAAGAAGAAGAAAAAGAAGAAAGTTCATTTAGTGTGAAGATGAGATATGATATATTGGAGGGGAGGAGAGAGAGAGGGAGAGAGATAAAGAGTGGGGGGGGGTGACAGAGGGGCGGAGGGGCAGGCTTTATTGTTTATCTTGTTTATTGTGAGGGTAGACCTTAAGATAGCTACATCTCAATGTCAGAGCGTACAAACAATTCAAAGGGTCCAGAAAACACGAGTTCATTAATTGGTTTGAAGATGAGGTTGGGCCTATGATACATTGGATAGAGAGAGAGAGAGAGAGAGAGAGAGAGAGAGAGAGAGAGAGAGAGAGAGAGAGAGAGAGAGAGAGGAGAGGGAGGAGAGAGAGAGAGAGAGAGAGAGAGAGAGAGAGAGAGAGAGAGAGAGAGAGAGAGAGAGAGAGAGAGAGAGAGAGACAGACAGACAGAAGAGACAGGCAAACAGACAGACAGGACCGATATAGACAGACAAGGGCAGGGGAAAAGGAATTTGTGTTGTAGAAGAGGGTGGGTCTGGTGAGGGAAGGGGGAAAAAGGGCAAAAAGGTGGTGTGGGACGAATTGTTTTGGGGGGGATATTTAGTGTGGGGGGGGGGGGGGGGGGGGGGGAAGGGGGGGGGGGCGGGGGTGAGTCAAGTTCGCAATGGGTACCGACCACTCGAGCACTGTCAGCAGCTGTGTCACCTTTCAGTCAAACTTTCTGTTTTCCTCTGTCAGTAATTTCTGCTTTCACCTTTCCCTTGTGTACAAGGGTGTGATGTTAGGAGTGTTAGTTACCCTCTTGAAAATATTATTTAACTACATAATAATAATAAAAATAATAATGATGATTATTTATATAGCGCCTATTCTCTGATTTAGGGCTCTAAGCGCTTTACATATTTAATACAAATACAACATAGAATATACATTATCTTATACAATCGGAACATGACGAACGTACATACATTTTACATGAGTAGAATATAGAAAAGTACATATATACAAAGGCACAAAAACGCATATCTTGAAAAAGGTACACCACTTACAGAAAACTCTCTCTTAGTCTTACAAAGACGAAAAACAGTCTAGAAGGAAACGGTCTCTAAAGAGCCTTGAAAACACTTTTTTTTCCCCGGCCAGAAACTTTTAAGTGGTGTTGACAGTAAGTAGGACTGTTATGGTAAGGGGTCGACTCTGTCAACTTTGATCAATATGAAGATATAAGGTCTAACCGATTAAATATAAACACCGTCGAACATTTTCGACCTTCGAAAGAGAAGAACGATGCAAGTAACAAGGGCAGAAACTCTCTTTGCTTCATTTCTCTACAAAATCTTCCCAGCCGAGAATTATCGAACTACCTCATCATTTTTTTCCTTTTGGACACGCATCTCAGAAATCGGATCTGGCAGTTTGAGGGAAGGGGCAGACAAAATCAATGAAGAGATATCGATACTTTTTTTGTGCAAACTAAGGTGCTGCCAATCAAATGTTCTAAGTCCCACCGAAAAGCCTGACTATACAAAGAGCTCGCACTCCGCAGCTGAATGAAGCCGTTTTTGTTTTTTTTAAATTCCCACCCTTTCATCTACACTACAGCTGGGGATCATTGTGAACTCACTCACTGCCTACAACGACACTAACGCTTCCCAACCTTATTCTACCTTTTCACCTTCCAGGTGGGAAGTGAAAAAAAAAAAAGTTGGCTTCATTCTTTGCGAGGTTTGTAGGCTGCGAAGTTGTCACTCTGTGTAACATTTGAAAGGCCTTTTTGGTCCCATTAACCACCAGAAATGTTGGCTAGACAGGGTTTACGGTTCAAATCCGAGTCTGATCTGCAACGAAAGAATTAGTTCGATTATTGAAGTTAAAAGTCTGATGTGAACGAAACAAGAGGCAGACAGACACACAGACAGAGAGGGAGATACTTGCAAGGGAAACGACCCAGAGACACAGAGAAAGAGACGGGAAATGGGGGGAAATATCAATCACACACACGCACGCATACACGCACAGAGAGAGAGAGGAGAGAGAGAGAGAGAGAGAGAGAGAGAGAGAGAGAGAGAGAGAGAGAGAGAGAGAGAGAGAGAGAGAGAGAGAGAGAGCGAGAGAGAGAGAGAGAGAGATTCAGATTCAGATTCGGATTCAGAAGATTTATTCATGAAAGGCCAAGGCCCCTTATGAAGGGGGTAATTCACAATAAACAAATGACATATGATATATCCAAATAAAGAAAATTACAATCAAGAACACAATGCAGAACGAAGCTTAAAGGCTTTGTATAAGAACAAAGCAAACCTTTTTACAACGTTTTCCTGAGTAGAAGACATAAGCAATACAAGTCTAAACAGAGTACGGAGGGTCCATAAATATGTGTAAAGCAATAAAGTCCCGTCATCTGGACCGACTGAAGAAACAAAACGAACTTCCACTTTCAGAAGTTTCTTGCCATAATGAGAGAGGAGAGAGAGAGAACGAGTAGAGAGGGAGAGAGAGAGTGAGAAGAGGAGCGATGGGGGTATATGGAGAGCGGGAGCGAGAGGCATGAGAAGAGAAGGATGAGAGCGAGACGAAGGATGATGTGACGTCGATGAGAGGAGCGAGAGAAGACAGAGACAGAGGGAGAGGGGGAGGGGAAACAAAGATGACCAACCCCCGATAGAGGAGAAGAGAGATAGAGATCGGAAGGGAGTGAGAGGAGAGAGAGGAGGAGAGACAGAGCGATGGAGGAGAAGAGAGAGACGAGATAGTTGAGAAGATTAGAGTGAGGAGAGGAGAGAGAGCATACGAATAGGCTCATGTAATAATAGACTGCTAAAACTGATCAAACTAATTCGGCAAAGAAACATTTGTCAACATTTTGAAACTGATGGACACATGTAGTTTGTGTCTCAGTGTGAATGATTACTAACAAATAAATAAATAATATAAATACTAAATGATATAATGACAGCCACATTCATCTCTCATGTTGTCTGAGGTCCAGACACACCAAAAACAATTTCCTAACGCTCTAACCCATAATTTCACCAGGAAACTGGTTGTTGAGATGCGCCTTATTTTCCTCTGAAACTATGGTATCCATATTTGGTGCAATAAAAGGCATAAGCTGTCCTTGAATTAAACGATTGACATCCTTACTCTCCTCAATTTTTAAAGCGATTCTGTGCAGTAGTTATTGGGATATTTTCCTTTGGGTGATAGCGGTCTAATCCTCCTCAAGTTTTATCATGATACTCAATGGGACAAACATCGTCTGTTAGTAGAAAAACGTTACATTTTTTAAAGTGATTCTGTGCACCAGTTCACAAGATTTTGCCTGCCCAGACAAACGTTCTTTGAGTAATATCGAAAACCCTTCATACACTTCACTACGCGACTCAACATAGCCCTTAAGCTTCGGGTATAGAACTTTACCACCGTTGAACATTTGAGGTGATTCTGTGCAGAACTAGAAGTTCACGAGATGTTGCCCGAAAGACAACGCAACTACAAAGAAACTCTATGGAGAGCTGGCCCAACAGAGAGAAAAGAAGCCCTCCTTTAATCTTGTGACGCCTTATCGGGGCAGTAGCTCGGGTGCCCTCATGCCTCGTGCTAGCTCCCTCCTACGGGGAGAACGGAGCCACACCCCACCCCGCTCCACGAGTCACCCTCACTCTCCCCGTGGGGATACCGGGGGGCCTTTCGTAAAAATAGTTCCCCCACCTTCTGGAAGTTTTGTGCTTGTAATGTCCTCTAATCTGTCACTCTCTTTGACTCTGCCTTTACCCTTCGCTTTCTATCATCTACTGAGTTTTGTCTTACTTATTAGCTCATTCCCGGCGCGTCCTGCCTTTTTTCTCGGCGGTCGCGCCCAAGCAAATCTTCCAAATAATGTTTCTCATTTTGAGCTCACTCCAAAATCAGAATGTGTCGGCTCCCTGCTAGGTAAAAAAAGTACGCAGCGGCACCCAAGGGCGTGCGGGAGACCCGTAGAAAGTGAAGACCACACCTGAAAACTGAAAACCGGACACATACCTACCATACCTTACCCATTATGGCCCACATGGCCTGGGAACGCAAAGAAGAAGAAGAAGGATCTAGTGTTTCGGTCTGAACTGCTCTGAACGGGTGCCCTAAAATCTGCCCGACAGACTACAAGAAAATATAGACAGAAAAACTGTTGCGAGTATTCATCCGCTCTGCGTTGAGGCCGTGGGCTAAGGAAAAGGAGTGGAGGGCGGGGTGCGCACAGGCAATTTGTAGTCTTAGGGTTGATGATGCTACACCTAACGCTCCTTTGTCACTTTACACGACAGAAAACAGCCTGAACATGACAGGAGAGAGAGAGAGAGAGAGAGGAGAGAGAAGAGAGAGAGAGGGGGAGAAGAGCGTGAGAGAGAGAGAGAGGATTGAGAGAGAGAGAGAGAGAGAGAGATAGAGAGAGGAGAAAGATAGAGACGAGGAGGAGATGATGAGGTCGAGAGCAGAGGACGAGGCGAGGGGATGAGGTGAGGTGACGAGAGAGGTCGAGAGGAGAGAGAAGAGGAGAGAGGGGTGGGGGAGAACGAGGGAGAGGAGAGAAAGGGTGGGGGAGGGACCTGAGAAAAGAGATTAGAAAGGAGATGGACATAGAGTAACATAAAGAAGAGGAGGAGGAGGCGGAGGTGTAAAGGGACGAAGATGGAGGAGAGATAGAAGAGAGGAGAGAGGAGAAAGAGAGAGAGAGATTGAGAGAGAGGGAGAGGAGAGAGGAGAGAGAAGAGAGAGAGAGAGAGAGGAAGATACGAATACGAATACGAATACGAATTTTTTTATTGAGGGTAAAACAGATAAGCTGGGTAGCTTTTTTACACTAT
>CM065691.1:9746957-9749457 GCA_017654935.2 Phymorhynchus buccinoides
GTGTCCCCCCGTCTCTATGTGTCCCCGTCTCTATGTGTCCCCCGCCTCTCTATGTGTCCCCGTCTCTATGTGTCCCCGTCTCTATGTGTCCCCGTCTCTATGTGTCCCCCGCCTCTATAATGTCCCCGTCTCTATGTGTCCCCCTGTCTCTATAATGTCCCCGTCTCTATGTGTCCCCGTCTCTATAATGTCCCCGTCTCTATGTGTCCCCCTTCTCTATAATGTCCCCGTCTCTATGTGTCCCCCGCCTCTATAATGTCCCCGTCTCTATGTGTCCCCCGTCTCTATGTGTCCCCGTGTCTCTATGTGTCCCCCTTCTCTATAATGTCCCCGTCTCTATGTGTCCCCCGCCTCTATAATGTCCCCGTCTCTATATGTCCCCCGCCTCTATAATGTCCCCGTCTCTATGTGTCCCCCTTCTCTATAATGTCCCCGTCTCTATGTGTCCCCCTTCTCTATAATGTCCCCGTCTCTATGTGTCCCCCGCCTCTATAATGTCCCCGTCTCTATGTGTCCCCCGTCTCTATAATGTCCCCGTCTCTATGTGTCCCCCCTTCTCTATGATGTCCCCTTCTCTATGTGTCCCCCTTCTCTATGATGTCCCCTTCTCTATGTGTCCCCCGCCTCTATAATGTCCCCGTCTCTATGTGTCCCCCTTCTCTATATGTCCCCGTCTCTATGTGTCCCCGCCTCTATAATGTCCCCGTCTCTATGTGTCCCCCCTCTATGATGTCCCCGTCTCTATGTGTCCCCGTCTCTCTATATGTCCCCGTCTCTATGTGTCCCCCCGCCTCTATAATGTCCCCGTCTCTATGTGTCTATGTGTCTCATTTCTCGCTCCCCTAGGTACGATCACATCACTCCGGTTCTTCGTTCCCTACATTGGCTCCCAGTTCAATCACGCATTGACTACAAAATTCTCCTCCTTGCCTTCAAGTCACTGAATGATCAAGCTCCCCTATATCTCTCTGATCTTCTTCATCTCTATGTCCCAGCTCGCCAACTACGTTCGTCTTCTGATTCTCGTCTCCTTTCCATTCCCTCCATCCGTCTCAAATCTGCTGGCCAACGTTCTTTTTCTTGTCAAGCACCATCTCTGTGGAATTCTCTGCCTTCTCCTCTCCGACACTCCAACTCAGTCTCCTCATTCAAAACCTCTCTTAAAACCCATCTTTTTCCTGCTGCGCCCTAAATATTTGATCAGTTGTCTATCGTTGTGTGCACGTGAGGGAAGATTGATTTAAGAGGTTTGTGCTGTGTTTTGTGGTGCGTGTGTGTGCGTGTGCGTGTGTGTGTGTGTGTGTGTGTGTGTGTGTGTGTGTGTGTGTGTGTGTGTGTGTGTGTGTGTGTGTGTGTGTGTGTGTGTGTGTGTGTGAGCATGAATGTGTGCTTGTGTGTATTTTGGTTTTGTGGGTTGTGTGTGCACGCATGTGTGTGTGTGTGTTTGTGTGTGCGTGTCTATGTGTCTGTCTGCGTGCGTACGTTGTGTGTGAGGGTGTTTGTGTATGTGTGTTGGTGTATGTGGTCAGTCCATGCGGCTCAGTTGCTGTGGCTTACCGAATGGGGTATGAATGAGTTGGCGTCAATAATTGTGTGTTTATGTGTGTGTGTGTGTGTGTGTGTGTGTGTGTGTGTGTGTGTGTGTGTGTGTGTGTGCGTGTGCGTGCGTGCGTGCGTGCGTGCGTGCGTGCGTGCGTGCGTGCGTGTGTGGCGTGTGTGTGTGTGCGTGCGTGTGTGTGTGTGTGTGTGTGTGTGTGCGTGTGCGTGTGCGTGTGTGCGTGTGCGTGTGCGTGTGTGTTAAAGAGAGAAAGAGAGAGAGTTGCTTTGCATATGCGCTGTTGGTGGTTGGTGTCACTCTTGAATCTTGTTTTTTTTTGTTATCTGTTGATGAATAATTGATTGTAAAGCGCTTTGGGCTCATCTGAGGTAAAGCGCTATATAAATGTACTGTTATTATTATTATTATGTGTCCCCCGCCTCTATGATGTCCCCTTCTCTATGTGTCCCCCGCCTCTATAATGTCCCCGTCTCTATGTGTCCCCCGCCTCTATAATGTCCCCCATCTCTATGTGTCCCCCTTCTCTATAATGTCCCCATCTCTATGTGTCCCCCGCCTCTATAATGTCCCCGTCTCTATGTGTCCCCCTTCTCTATAATGTCCCCATCTCTATGTGTCCCCCGTCTCTATAATGTCCCCATCTCTATGTGTCCCCCTTCTCTATAATGTCCCCGTCTCTATGTGTCCCCCGTCTCTATAATGTCCCCATCTCTATGTGTCCCCGCCTCTATAATGTCCCCTTCTCTATGTGTCCCCCTTCTCTATAATGTCCCCGTCTCTATGTGTCCCCCGCCTCTATAATGTCCCCTTCTCTATGTGTCCCCCGTCTCTATGATGTCCCCGTCTCTATGTGTCCCCCTCTCTCTATAATGTCCCCGTCTCTATGTGTCCCTCGTCTCTATATGTCCCCGTCTGTATGTGTCCCCTTCTCTATAATGTCCC
>CM065691.1:9756957-9761957 GCA_017654935.2 Phymorhynchus buccinoides
AAGTTCTGCCCAAAATATGTAACCACAAAAAGGAAACACACACAAAAAGTTGATGAGTTTTAATGTCAGAATACCCTTCCCACCCCACTGGACCTGTATGCCAGACAGTTGGTCTGGAGCCAAGCCCTCGTTGTTATGTATCGATTGCCGCCCTTGTTTCCTGCACTGGGCTGATTAGAGCACAACCTGATCGCCTCCCCTTGTTTCAACAACAGCTCCGGTTGCTTCCCTTGGGGGCGCACTCTTCAGGTCCGATAACCGTTCCTAATCTGGGTTCTCTGTCTGTCTGTCTGTCTGTCTGTTTGTCTGTCTCGTATTCACACGTTCATACATATTTTTACTCACAACAAAGAATATGAGGGAGAGATTGTATAGAAATATATAGTCTGGTGGGTTGTTTTTTTGTATTTGGTATATTCTAGTCACATAAACTTATCTCTGTGAAATTCGGGCTGCTCTCCACCGGAGAGGGCGTCGCCGCAAGTGCAGCGCCTACCCTTTTTTTTTGGGGGGGGGGGCACAGGGTGAGGAGGGGGTGAGGGCACACTTGTAAAAACCTAGCTATCAATTTGGCCATACCAGGCAGCGGGATTTCTCCCTGCTCTTACCGACTTTCAACTGCCGTGGGATTTGTTTTACACGGGTAAGACTAGCTTTAAGTCCCCATCCGAAGGACTCGACGTTCAGTTCGATTTTCCTGTCGAACTAGAAAGAAAGGGCGAGGCCGGGGTTCGAACCCGGGTCACTCACGCTGAGTCCCGAGAGAATGTTTCTTTCATACTGCACAGTACCTTGCAAACCTTCCTCCTGGTCTTCAAAATATTTAAGAGAGAGAGAGAGAGAGAGAGAGAGAGAGAGAGAGAGAGAGAGAGAGAGAGAGAGAGAGAGAGAGAGAGAGAGAGAGAGAGAGAGAGAGAGAGAGAGAGATTGAGAGGAGAGAGAGAGAGAGAGAGAGAGAGAGAGAGAGGGGGGGGGGGGGATATGCAGAAAAGGTTAGACTTAAATAGATGAAATTACAAGAAGGATGGCAGGCTGTTATGCAAACAAAGCGCGCGAGCATTCTGAGCTGTTGAGTTGTAACATTGGCAGTAGACTGAGTTTAGTGACAAAATCAGGAAACTTTCATACTATAACACAACATTTCCATTCTTCCTTTCAACCGCATGTCTGAGCTTCGGAAACTTCAGGAAACTCCTGCACAATGGAACTGTACAGTTGGACTCGGCTTCCTTCCTTCTATGTGGGAGCAGAGCCAGACTTGACAAAGCTGACGTCATCCGTCTCCACGGCAACACGACTTCTCACTCTGATGATTAGGCGTCTGGCATTAGATTGAAAGGCGGTGCCATTGTACACGCCATCACCGCGTGGGCTTGCATTAAAGTCCGGTGTCATGAGAAATAAATACCTACCGTGAAATAAGTACCCTTCAAAAGCGCACTAGAGCCATTCTTATTTCATGTGATAAATAAATCAACTATTATTAAAAATACTGAGGCTCAATCTACACGGAAAGAACCAAGAAATAGAACGGGAGGGTGTAAATCTACATTTTTGCTGATAAATCGATATGCAAAGCCATGTCACTTAGTTTCGTATTTTTCAAAATGGCGGACGATAAAAACAACCATCCGTGCAAACAAAAATAAATAATAATAAATATTAGAAAAATATTTCCTGACTTCTCAGTATTTAGTGATGAATGTTCTGTTCTTCCTGCATGCCACAAGACGCCTCTGAATGTATTTAGGGGCGAATCTTTCCCAAACAGCAAACAATTTGAATGAGGGAAAAGAGTATTTGTTTCATGGGTAATATATTTTATGCAACACCGGGGTGGGGATCGGGGCGAGGGGGACGAGAAGACTAGAGGGTGACTATGGAAG
Source organism: Phymorhynchus buccinoides (assembly GCA_017654935.2). Taxonomy (NCBI): domain Eukaryota; kingdom Metazoa; phylum Mollusca; class Gastropoda; order Neogastropoda; family Raphitomidae; genus Phymorhynchus; species Phymorhynchus buccinoides. The sequence goes on from CM065691.1 coordinate 9,758,844, forward strand.
AGGTGTGACCCATCAGAACATCTGAATTTCTTTATATTAGGGAACAGGAGAAGAAGAACAGGAACAAGGTTAGCTAATAGTTAGTTGATAATGATGAATTATATATGAACTATAGAATGTTTAAACCATTATTTGGTGTTGATCCCTACTACTTAGTACTTCCTCAGAATTATGTGTTTACCATTCTAAAATTTAGAACAACTAATAATAACTTGCCAGTAAATAAATTGCGCTATCATAATATACCCAGAAGTGAAAGAAATTGCGAAAAGTGTAGCGTACATGATGTGGCAGATGAGTTCCATTATTTGTTTGTCTGTCCCTTCTTTAATACTGAAAGAAATAGATACCTTCCACGGTACTTTTTTGTGCGACCAAATGCGTATAAATTTAATGCTTTGTTTTCCTCAAAAAATAAGAAACTTTTGATTAAACTTAAGCACTTTGTTACAGTTATAAACAGTTCTTTTCGATGACTTGTATGGACAAAATGTAACATGTTTTTTTTGGTAATATGGTATAAGTATATTTGTCCTAGATATTTACTTGTCGTTCATCACTCTGTTTTGATGTTCGATTGTTTAACTATGTGTGTACTTTGTTTTATATTTCTGTGCCCCAAGTGGGTATGAAATAAAACATTTGCCTTGCCTTGCCTTGCCTTGCCTTGCTAAGTGGAGTCGTCTTAGTAGATGGTTCTTCTTTTAGGACCATTTTTGGTGGAAATAATTATTAGCTTTCTCTGTCCTGTTTGTAAAGTAAAGGAAGATGAAAACCATTATTTTTCTTTATGTTTGCCGTCTATAAGATGATTTAAGATAAAATTAAGTTGAACGGTCATATACCACTATTTTGTTTAATTGATATGTGTTTCAAATTTGCAAGTTAGCTTTGTATAAGTTTTCTATTCCCTTCGTAAGTGGGAACAAATCAAATAGCTGAATATTATGGTCATGTTGTGGTTTATTTGTTGTCTAGTACTATGCTGATTAGCCTATGTCTTTTGTATATTGACCCTGTTTCTAAGGGCTCATGGCCTAGAGATATTACAACATTGGTCAGTTAATGTATGGCTATAACCAGTGCTAAGGTTAGCATGCACGTTTGACAGAGTTCTTGAGAGGGAGTGTGATTAAGAAGCTGAGTGTGTCAAGCCCGAATGAAAATCTGTTTAACATCCTCCGGTCTGGAACAGACACGTATGGGACATCAATAGATATAAAGACGGTGGGAACGATCCTGGAGGCAATGCCCGGAGGCAGTGCAACACCAGGAAAGTCCCGAATTTGTAACAATGCAGATAAGTATAATTGTGTGTCAGGCCCCCAGAGAAAGAGGTCAAAAACTGAGAAACACGAATGGGGTTGCATCCCTTGGGATTGAAATTCAAATACGAGACTCGGATTCTTGACAATCTTTTCATTAGTTCTCAGGGATTCATAATTCAACACCTAGCAATTTAAATACTGGAACAATTTGGTTAATTGCAAACAAGGGAATTGTGTCCAGTTCAAGATTTCGTCTGTCAGAGCTTCTTCAATAAGGATGAGGCCAGCTCACGCAACTCATTTTCAAAGTGCCCAGGCTTTTTTTGTTTTTTTTTGTTTTTTGGGGGGTTGACTTTTTTTTCTCTCATGCCTTTTACGAAGATTACTGGCCGTTGTCAGACACAAAGAAGGTGTAGTGGCGTTGTGCGGTCACGCACTGTCTCGTGCGAGTTTGTGGAGTGCACGAGACTTCCGCTTGTCTCCTCAACTGTGAATCGACTTCTAGATGATTGTGCCAGGAGACGCAGGCTGGTGTGGTTTTTTCCTTCTTTTTTTAAAAGTTGCGGTGTAATTTATAACGTAAGCACCTCTGCCGAGAAGGGTTACAGTTATTTTTTAACCGTGTTTGTTTCTCAATCGGAATATTGTTTGCTTTCTTTTGTAAACAAAGACATACAATGGCATCCACAATCACATAACTTAATACGAGCATTTAACATGCACACTAATTCAAGGGGGAAAAACATGACACCTCATCACCCTCATTGAACAATAAATGAGGCTTTATACCGAAAATTCTCTGCCCCTGTCTCGTGCCCTGAGATGCGAACACCATGCACCTACTTGAGATTATCGCCCTTGCCTGTCTGGAACTAGTAGTATATAGCCACATAAAATTATCTGCTCCTGACTCGTCACCAGGAGGCATCGGCAGTTCGGGCCTAAAATTATCGCCCTTTCGTGTCTGCAAGTAGTATAACGCCTCATTGAATCTGCATGCATGCGCACGCACGCACACGCACACTCACAGACATACACACACCAGTGCCGGACCAAGTGATTGATATTAATAGGGGGGGGGGGGTCCAGGGAGCTGCATGGGTTCCCGGTTAAAGCGGGAGACAGACTATGCGACTGCCTCATATGACTCGATCAGCAGGTCGTGACGTAGATCAAATTTTGTTTCCCTCACAGAAGAGGTCACAAGCCATCTGACTCGATGAGACTCGATCAGTGAAATTTAGAACCCGCCCTATTCGGCCCTGTCACCTGACTGGGCCCGACTAAGTCAGACTGATCGAGCAGGGTGGTATGCAAATGAGGTGAAACGTCACGAGTCACATGAGGCAGTCACATAGTCTGTCGCCGGCTTAAGGGGCATTGACAGGGGCTTCAATGTTGTGATCATTAAGGCAAACTTTGAGCCATTTTCTTTTTTTTCATCGTTGCATAAGGTACATGCTTTGAGCTGAAGGGGGGTTCCGGAAACTAGGACCCACCCCACCCCTATATCCGGCCCTGCATACACACACACACACACACACACACACACACATACACACACACACGCACACACACACACACACACGCGCGCGCGCGCGCGCACACACACGCACACGCACGCACACGCACACACACACACACACACACACACACACACACACACACACACACACACACACAGTGTGAGGTTGGTTTTTTTGCCTTATTTTGTTGTTGTTGTTCCCGGCTCAAAGTTTGTCGAATGAAAGATGAAGAGGAGAGGGAAGGGGGGGGGGGGGGGTGCAAAGATAACAGACGCCGCACAGACAAAAAAGAAGATATCAATAAACAACCTGGACAGACA
>CM065691.1:9766957-9786957 GCA_017654935.2 Phymorhynchus buccinoides
CTTATCGAAGCAAAAGAAGCATCCCTCTCTCTACCCATCCCCTAAACAATATACAGTACAGATGACAAGGATATAAAAATAACATTAATTTTAAATATCGCAAAAAAGCATACAACGTTTTAGAGAAATTTTAGAACTAAAGCGTTATAATAAAAATCATACCATGTTTAAAAGAAAGGCACTTAAAACAATAATTCTACAATATATCCCTTATTCAAAAACAAAACTATCTCTCAAATAGTAAATATTTTAGAAAATGAGTAACAAAACTGGTCAACTTCAAGTGATCAATGTTTTGGAGGATTATTGGTGTTTAGGATTTAAGTACCTAAAAAAAAGGTATGTCTCACAATTTAAAAAAACCCCAAGGAAAGTATTAATAAAGAAATAAAAACGAAGAAGTAAACATGTCTGAATGTCATGAATCAGCATCATACAGCAACTTCAAGCAAACATACGGAACAAAAGCATTATTTTAAAAATATTCAAAGCACAAAAATGAAGTAACTATGAACATCATATAAGAGCATACAGCCTCTTTAAACAAAAAATATTGTATAAAAGTAAAAGGCACTTAAAACTTGTGAATCACATAAAAATTAAAGGACATAGTTGTCTCTCTACTAAACAAATACTTTATAAAAGGAATGGGGAAGTTTGATTCAATATTTCTTTTGTTTGATTGTTTTTTTAGTGGTTTTTTTAAAAAGTGATCAACGCTTGTACCAAAAACACTAGGATTATTCCATGGTCAAGGGTCCTTGGCTATTCACTGTGTCTGTACACGTGATGCAAGTGAAACTGACCCATGGCCAATATTAAAATGATACGGCTGTGCCCAATGGAAGCTGTCTTTACCAGTGGCAGTTCTCCCTACACACCGTAAAGAATTGTTGGTTGTTGTCACTCCACGGGTGGAGTGAATGTGTCGGTGGCTCCATGAATGGAGTGAAAGTCCTCTGAAGACGGAGTATGGCCGCCCATGTGGCGGGGCCCTTTAAAAGCAGCCATACACGTAATCTTCCCACCCAAGGACATGAGAAATGTTCACATGGCACTGGGTGTGCCCCCAGAGTGTTAAGCTGGGGAACGAAAACAACAACACTAGGATTATTCCTATGTTGAGAATGTATCAAAAAATTATCAACGTGTCTTTAAAGCAGAACTATATTAGACCCTTTGCTCAAGACTTTTTTTCTTCTTTCTTTGGTTGAATTTGGCTTTAGTAGCGTAGTAGAGTATAGAGCGGCACAGAGGTAACGCGTTCGCCTCGTGTACAGTAAACTGAGTTCGAACCCGGGTACAGGGAATTTTTCCTCTTACTCTGCACTAGGCCTTATGGTAAGAACGTGGAGTCTTTCAGATGAGACGATAAACCGAGGTCCCGTGTGCCCATGCTCTTAGCACATGTTAAACCCAGTGGCAAAGAAAAAGTTGTCATTTGGTCAAAATTTACCACCACCCTTTTCCTTCCTCATCAGTCACACAAAAATTGCATGCAAATTTTAAAAGTAATAAAAAGTGGTGGCGCTCCACTGCTGCGACGCGCTCTCCAGGTGGGAGCAACACGAATTTCAAAGAGATGCCTGCGACTATAAAGTACCAAATTCCAAAAAATACCAACTGTAACATGGAAGCTGTACAATGATTTTCTAATTGGCCACTGCAACTAGGGTTATTAATGCCCTTGACGGCAATAGTTGAGCCCTTGTTGGTCAGTATCCAAAAGGGCATTCACTCTTGCAAAAAGCAGCCATTCAGTGGCCTCAAATAGGGTTATTGGCGAGAGTTATTGCCCTGTTTGGTCAGTACTCAACCATCTTCCCCCACCCACCAAGGGCATTCACTCTTGCAGAAGGTGTTCTTTGCAGTGGCCAATACACTGTTACATTCTCTCTGCTATGACTCTCAAACGTGGGGACCTTTGCACCGACTCTGGTGCTGCAGCCAAAGGGATGGGTTGGCCTTTGAGGACCTTTCCCAATGCCACCTGTCCTGAAATTCCTTTGACAGAGAGAGTGGGGATGTACCCTGGACAAGGCTTCTCCGCTATAAACAAATTCTAGCCCAGCTGCCGGAATAGCATCTGCCCCCTCTGCTATCTGGCAGTCATGGTCGGAAATGACTGACTGGCATGCATACATTAAGTGACATTACAAATATTAAATAAATAAATAAATCAGGGAGAGGATAAGTAGGCAGTGAGGAAAGTCCTATAAATAATTATAATAATAATAATCTAGCATGCGCACTAGCATGTGTGTATGTGTGTGTGAGTATGTGTGTTTGTGTGCTCGCATGGGTAGGGTGTGGATGAGAGGGTTTAAGATTTATATTATGCATTTACCTTTTGAATGTGTGTGTCAGGTTGGAGTATTCTTTATATATTTTGTCAATCCATTGTACCTTTAATTCATGAATTTTCTTAATTTCTAAGGTCATTATTTGATGTAATCATGTTGATGACATCATAATTAATTTTTGTGTCACAACCATAGATATGGCCTGACCAAAAGTGAGCAATTCACTTGAAAATTGGCCACAAATTATATGATGGGCGTTTCTGTGTTGTCGTTTTTTAGTCTTATAAATAATTTTCATGATACTACACATTATAACCGAATTATCTCAAACTCAATTTTGGGTGATGCGGGTGACCAGGCAATTATTATTATTATTATTATTATTATGACAATATGGATTTAGGTCAAGCCTCATGACACAACTACTCTCATCAGTCTCTCTCTTCTTTTTTTTATAGCTTGAACAAGTCATTGGTTATATCTTGACGTACAGCATATCAAACACACATATACACGCATGCATGCGCACACGCACACACGCACACACACACACGCACACGCACACGCACACACACACACACACGCATGCAATTTGGCAGCAAATGGCTGTACAATCCGTTGGTCGCAACTGCACCAACAAATCATTGAACAAAAATTACAGAAATCACAACTTTAGCGCAAACCATTGGTCAAAAATCTACAAGCAATAAAAGAACAGTTTTCTAGCAAAACTCATTGGTCAATAATATATAGTCACATTTTCAACCAAAAGGGTTGGTCAATTTAAACAAGCGATCAAATGTTTTTACACAAACCAAAAAACATAAGTAGTCATTTCATCAACTCTGCTCCCTCCACAAAAACAAGTCACGTTCTCTGTCATATATGGGTATTTGTTTTACATCTAGTACTTTAGGGGGAAGGGGTGTGGGTGTAAAATAGTCATTCTTTTAATCGTTTAATCAATTAAGTTTCGCTGTTGAGCGTTGAATTCATTTTTTGTTAAATGTCTTGCTCTCAATCACTTAAGTAACTGATCTATACATATTCTCACTATCACTAAGTTAGTTCGACATACTCTCAATAAAATTTAAAAAATGTATCTACAATGTATCTGCACGTTTACATAAAGTAGGATTTTACTGCACACACACACATAAAATCCGGTGTCTTATTACTTTTGGCAGCCAATATTGTGTAACATATCTATATTTGAGCGCCTTGTATAAGCATTAAGCTTGTTGTGCTCATTTGCATCTGTTTTATGTTGCTGCTATATATTGATTTTCAATAAAATTCGCTTAAACCAATATACATATTGTACCTGATTGGAAAAATATTAACATGCTGTTATTAACTCTTGTCCCCAAATTCGCGATGCAAAAGCATCTAGGATATGTAAAAATTTAACAGCAAGCATGGAAGAACTTGTTTCATAATGCTATAAGTAATGAAAACAACAATAGCTATTTCTCACCACCTTTAAATGAAAACAGACAAGGTGCACTGGAATGTTCATAATATATATCGTGCTTTTGATTCAGCCCTCAGCATGCTTCAATAATAATAATGGAAATTTACATAGCGCTCTTTCTCACATGAGCTCAGAGCGCTTTACATTGATAACAAGAACATTAAAAGGCAAACAAATAATGAATCATTAGAAAGTAAAATAAGCACGATGCTTGCACGCAACGTTCTCTTTCTTCCTCACACACGCACACACACACACACATACACATGCATGCACGCAGACACACACACACACATGTATGCACGCAGACACACACACACACACACACACACACAGAGATGAACGCATGCATGCATGCACACATACACGCACGCACAATTAATACAAGAGTAAAATAGTTACAATATGAAAATTCTAAGAAGAAACATAGGACCACATTCACCTTCTCAATCAAGCTTAGATACAATACTGGAAATAAAATCATACTGCCATCGACATACCAGTTACATGACTAATTATAATACACATTTTGCAAAAACAAAACACATGCACAGTTATTCAGAGAACAAAGATCCATCACAGACGCTCATTAATTAAAAAAACCTGATGGGATCATTCTCATTCACAGTTGTGTCCTCATAACAAAAATATACATTCAATGATTTCAAATAAGACCACACTTAACACCTAGGGTCAAACTTTCGAGATATTTCTTATAGATATCTCTTCATCAGGAACATCATTTAAAAACTGACACACAGACTCTAAAAAGACACCTCTTAAAAGAATTAAAAGGGAAAAGAAATACAGGGGTGAGTACGAGTTCAATATTATTTCTATGGCAAAACAGGGCAGCAGAGTGTGTATGGTGTTCATACAAAACTATGAGAAAAGTTGAAGACTACTCACTTAAAGGCACGACCGGACTATAAAAGAGGGGAGGCGCTAAGCGCACCGCATTTGAATCACAGCTGGCGAGAGAGACGGTTCGCTCTTTTCTGTTCCCTGTTGTGCGAGCCACCGCGAGGCAGAGCTTTTCTGGCGAGAACGACCCAATCCCTGGGATGGTGAAAATGATGTTTTACGTCGCCTCGGTCATAGACACATATGGGACATTTGTAAATACAAAGATGGTGGGAACAATACTGGCTGCAATGCCCAGAGGCAGTGCAACACCAGTAAAGTCCCGAGTTTTTAACAATATAGATAGGTGTAGCGGTAACCACGCCTCAGTTAAACCTCATCGGCTATGGTACCGCCACATGATGTACAATAGTCTGTCCAATCCCTGGGATCGGTTGTTTTCCCTTTAAACAAGGCCTAAAAAATCAACTTAAGGAAGGCCTAAAATATACATTCAGATTCACACAGCACAAGGACTGAAATTTAAAACAAAAAAGAAGAAATCTAGACTCCCACAACACTCATCACATATTTATGTAGTAACGTCGCTGTTGTAGATGTCATCTGTTCGAGGAAAATAACTCTGGAATGCAGACTAATATGTTTTCAAACAATCAAGCGTGATGAATCTTTTTATGGTATTTTGTATTTTGGTATGTTTAGATACAGTGTGTACAGTTATTCAGAGAACAAAAATCCATCACAGACGCTCATTAACTTCAAAACTGATGGGATCATTCTCATTCACAAGTTGTGTCCTCATAACAAAAACATACGGCAAATGTTAAGAAAACGCCCCCTCTTCTGCACCCTTCCATTCATTTCAGGCTTTCAGGGTGAGGAGGGGGTGGGGAGGCAAACTTGGGAAAACTAGCTATCAATTTGGTCATTTCTCCCTGCTCTTACCGACTTTTAACAGCCGTGGGATTTTTATGTGCGTACAGGTTAGACTAGCTTTAAGTCCCCATCCAAAGGACTCGACATCCAGTTCAATTTTCCTGTCGAACTTGAAAGAAAGGGTGAGGCCGGGAATTGAACCCGGGTCACTCACGTTGCAGTCATGCATTGAAATTGGCGGACAAACGTCTTAACCACTCTACCACCTTCCTTCACAAGACACTGTTAGACCAACTGACTCAAACTGAACGTTACTCTTTTCCATTTTACATCTTTCTCCTCTCCTATATTCTCTGGCAGTCTAGGGTTAAAGCATTCATATCACAGATCAACTACACCTACATACTTTTATGGTTAACACTACATTCCAAACCATACCTATCTTCTTGAAGTAATACATGTATTCTCTCTCATACAGAGAAGTGCCATCAGTCTTTTCAGCTTTTAACAAATGCTGCTGAAGCCTTACAGCCAGGAGTTTTTAATGTTATGTATCATCCAAGCTCATCTCTGATATGTGGAGGCATGGCAATTTTACCACTATCAATCAAAAATTCAGGGCTGCCAACCCTCTGTTGCAGTTTCCAGGGACAAACTACAGAAAAACCAGGGACACAGACTTATTTCCAGGGACAAACATCGCAATGTCAGGCATCAGGGTCAAAACGAGCATTAACAATTATTTCATGATCTAGCAACATTTCTGTGACTGTTTTTTCTGTATTCTTGATTTTTTTTGTGCCAATGTGCTTCAATATTCAAGGTCCCTTGGTGTTCAGTAACCTATGTGGAACATGCATGTTAGGAAACATGTTAAGTGTTGTGTTGGGTGTTCCTGTGTTCAATAGCAAGGCCAGCAAACAAGACAAGTGATTGTTCTACATTTTTTTTTTATTCTACTCAGTTTCCAGGGACACCAGACAGAAAAGTGGATTCCAGGGACAGGGTGCCATTTCTAGCTGCTTACAGGGACAAATACCCCTTAGGGGGGATGGTTGGCAGCCCTGCAAAATGCACAGCTTTAAGTTAAGAAAATGAGAAAAAACAGTATCTTTGGAATCATTCAAAAGCCACGATCATATTACTATGAAGACTGACGGAAAAGAATGTTTATAAAATTACTCTGCAAAATAGCTAATGTGTCAGATTGCTGGAGAATGGACATTTGGGTTAGAAAATGTTAAAATCTTGTATATATTCAAGAACAATCTTTGGGTATTCCCTAACCTGGCAACTTTATTTGGAATTTTCTTTACATAGACTGTCACTTTGGTATCAACAATGTCATCAATAGAAAAAAAAGTAGAATCTTTGTTAACTGGAATCTTCTTCTTCTGTGTTCCCAGGCCATATGGCCATAATGGGTAAGGTACATATATTATGTGTCCGGTTTTCAGTTTTCACTGGTCTCCCTGCTGCGTACAGCCGACACATTCCGATTTTCGGAGGAGCTCAAAGGAGAACAATTATTTAGAAGATTTTTTTTTTTAAAGGCAGGAGAATGGGCCAATAAGTCAGAAAGATAGTAGATGACAGAAAGCAAAGGAAAAAGGCAGAGTCAAAGAGAGTGGCAGATTAGATGAAGTTACAAGCACAGAACTTCCAGAAGCACAGACCTATATGCGTTTTTGTTCATTTGTATATATGTACTTTTCTATATTCTACTCATGTAAAATGTATGTATGTTCGTTATGTTCTGATTGTATAAGATAATTATATTCTATGTTGTATTGGTATTAAATATGTAAAGCGCTTAGAGCCCTAAATCAGAGAATAGGCGCTATATAAATAATCATTATTATTATTATTATTAAGGTGGGGGAACTATTTTTTTTTCTCTATATAAATAATCATTATTATTATTATTAAGGTGGGGGAACTATTTTTACGAAAGACCCCCCGGTATCCCCACGGGGAGAGACTCGTTGAAGGGGCGGGGGCATCCAGCTCCCTGTATGGAGGCACGAGGCATCCACCCACCGCCCCGTTAACTGGTATCAAACAGAAGCCAAGCAGAAAAAATACTTTTTTTTTAATGATAATGGCAGCTGTCCTCAGTTTGGTAAGATCTCTGACACAATGCACAGAAAAACACATTCTGGGCTGTCACTGATGCATGTGGGGATACCGGGGGGGTCTTTTGCACGAATAGTTCCCCCACCTTCTGGAAGTTCTGTGCTTGTAACTTCCTCTAATCTGTCACTCTCAATGACTCTGCCTTTTCCCTTTTGCTTACTGTCATCTACTATCTTTCTGCCTTTCCGGACCATTCTCCTGCCGTTTTTCAAGAAACACTTTCAAAAAGATTTCCTCCAGCCGAAGTCGGACATGCTGGGCCTAATTAGTTCTTACTTAGGCGCATAACGGCAGCATGACGCATCTGCGCTCATAATTGACAGGAAACTGAGCGATCGAAGAAGAAGAACTGATGCATTATATCGTCCCATTTAGATGAGAAATGATGCACTAAGTTATCACTATTATGAGAGGTACCGTATTTTACGGACTACAAGGTGCACCTGATTATAAGGCGCACCCCCCAAATTTGACACAAAATTCAGATTTCGTCACTATTTCCTTACTATATTATCAGTCACATTATAAGGCGCAGGGGTCTCAGTCTGGGAGAAAAGTATCGCCTTATAATCCGTAAAATACGGTACAATACAATGATTTAAGACGCTACATAAGGCTACAATGGACTAAGTGGTAGAAAAAGGAAACACTAATTGTAAGACACTGTTTAACCTTTACCAGACTTCCGGGGTCGCCCACGACCCATTGACACACAAAAAATGTTATATCTCTAAAACTGTTCAAGCCATCTTCATGAAATTTCATGACTTTGTCAAAAACGTAAATGGCTTTAAGTGTGTTAAATTTCATTAATGTGTATAAAATATCAATGACGTAATATGACGCGTCATTTTAACATATTTGTCCAGATGGCGCGGGTCTCCTACGACCCCTACTTTAAAGAGCAGAAATATGTCACTGCAGTGCATTGAGTAGGGGTTGTGGGAGACCCGCGCCATCTGGAGAAGCATAAACACATGGTGACTCTTTGACGAGTATGGGTCCTGGAGGACCCCCATCATCTGAACAGGGATAAACACTGTTAAAATGCATGTAAAAATCTGTGGGTACTGGGAGACCCCCTTCATCTGGAGAAGTATAATCACAAGCAACATCCGGTAAAGGTTAAGGGTAACAATTTAAAAACCAGTTCAAACACAGACACAGATACATGACACATTCATATTCCTCTTACCTACCCCTTATGTTTTTCAACACACGTGTATGTGCGTGCGAAAGTAGGGCGTGACCTCGACCCCTGCGCCGGATATGGGGTGCGAGTTATCCCCCTTACATCCGGGCAGGCGAGGTGCGCGCGCGCACTACAAACATCATTCGAAAACCCTTTTCCCTCAAATAGCATCAGGAGGGCAGGTAGGGAGGGAACATATTTGTTTTAAGTGTTGGTAAGTATTTAGTTAAAGTAGATAGTAAGATTGATAAAAAAATCTACCAATCTATTTTAACCATACATTACCAACACTTAAAACATGTGCAGATTACCAGAGAGGAGGAGGGTGATGCTCCCATTTGAGAAGCTAAGCACCCTTGACCTGAGCGCACATATGAGCGCACACGCACACACACAAGCACACATATGAGCGCACACACGCACACACAAACATACACACACAAACACACATATGAGCGCACACACACACACAAACATACACACACAAACACACATATGAGCGCACACACACACACAAACATACACACATATGAGCGCACACACACACACACACACACAAACATACACACATATGAGCGCACACACACACACAAACATACACACATATGAGCGCACACACGCACACGCACAAACATACACACATATGAGCGCACACGCACACACACACAAACATACACACACAAACACACATATGAGCGCACACACGCAAACATACACACATATGAGCGCACACGCACACACACACACACAAACACACATATGAGCGCACACACACACACAAACATACACACATATGAGCGCACACGCACACACACACACACAAACATACACACATATGAGCGCACACGCACACACACACACAAACATACACACACAAACACATATGAGCGCACACACGCACACGCACAAACATACACACACAAACACACATATGAGCGCACACACACAAACATACACACATATGAGCGCACACGCACACACACACACACATATGAGCGCACACACGCACACGCACAAACATACACACACAAACACACATATGAGCGCACACACGCACACGCACAAACATACACACATATGAGCGCACACGCACACACACATATGAGCGCACACACGCACACGCACAAACATACACACACAAACACACATATGAGCGCACACGCACACACACACATATGAGCGCACACACGCACACGCACAAACATACACACACAAACACACATATGAGCGCACACGCACACACACACATATGAGCGCACACACGCACACGCACAAACATACACACACAAACACACATATGAGCGCACACGCACACACACACATATGAGCGTACACGCACACACACACACAAACATACACACACAAACACACACTTTTGTGTAAAATAGATTTAAAGTATTTGACAAACCAACAAAGATTTTTTTTTAAAAATAACTAGAGTTAAGTAACCAAGAAGCACTAACAGTTAAAGTCCTAGTTTAAATTTGCATAATTTATGAAGTGTGGAGATCATACATAGTTTTCTTTCATTACGATTAATAAAGTGACAGCAAAGTAGTGATGGTAACGCCACATGACCAAAGAAAACTTATCATGATGAGAAACAAGATATATAAATAATTTAGTTTCAGCACATAGCTCCTGAGAATTGTTTTCAGAAAGGTTCATAGTCCAACAGTACATCACCATAAAATATTTGGTCTTAAGCATTAACAACATTTTTACAATAATAATAATGGGAATTTATATAGCGCTCTTTCTCACATGAGCTCAGTGTGCTTTACATTGATAACAAGAACATTAAAGGCGAACAAATAATGAATCATTAGAAAGTAAAATAAACATGATGCTTGCACGCAACATTCTTTCTTCTTCTCACACACACACACACACACACAACAAACATACACGTAAGCTAGTTTTATCCAGACAACTAAAGATCATTTGAAACACACATTCATGTTCATCACATCAGCTATTATGGCAACTCATCATTTCCCCCCTTCTTTCCATTACATCCCCCACTCCCCCGCCCACTCCCTCTGACAAACTGAAACTGTGCATCTATCACAATTTATAACCCCACTGACAACAAATAATAATAAACAGATATTTATATTGCGCTTTTTGCCGAGCACAAAGCGCTTTACAATCAGCATCGAAACACTCACAGACACATACGCACACTCTCACAAACACACTCACACACACACAGACCTGCTCGGAAGAGCGGCTGTGGGTGCACGCACACTCACACACAAATTACATACATACATACAAACATACATCACACAATCACACACGCTGCACATGCATCAGAACACACACACATACACACACTTCTAACAACAAAAGCACATACACACGTGCAGGCTCTAACATCACACACACACACACACACAGACTGTGTGCACAGACACAGACACAGACACACACACTCATACCCACACTGACACACAGACACTCACACACATGGGGGGAGGGGGGGGGGGGGTATTATTAAATATTGAGCCTTGGAAGCTAACTGATACGACAAAGCCTTTTCAGCCTTTTACAATAGTACAATGTGAAAATGTTACAGGAAGGCCCAATACCAAATACATGTCATCATCTAACCATATACCCCTGATCAAATCAAAACATTAACACACAATAACGATCGCTAACTGTGACAGAAAGCTTAGAATTTAATTACCGGTATGTGATTTGGGATTAAAAATCATACACAAAATATGCACAACAATCAGTACTTTTTCGAACATATTCCCAAAAAATTGAACAACAGGGTTTATAAAGCAACAATATTAACCCTTTCGCCGCCAATATCACATTTTTGCACCACAATGATTGAACACCCATGTCAGTAAAAACCTTGAATTCAGGGTCTGTTATCCAATGATATTTGTGTTCTTGATTTGGGGAGTTAAGGATAGGCCTTTTTTTAAGCATGTAGTAAAGGAATCCCCAATATTTCAGACAAAATATTTTGTTCACCCAATGTAAGTTTATTGGATAAATTTGGATAAAAAAATGGCTGGCGGTGAAAGGGTTAATGCTTGTATTTTTGGATTTCTTCATGAGCTAAAGCACAACGGTAACAAATTTTCTTTCGAATTCTTTACAAACCTAGGATGTATGGCGTCATCTCATGTATCTTCTATATACAACGCATCAATGAAGAAACGTTTCCAACAGACACATAATCTGCACGCTACGGTGGAAATACGCAACGTGTCAGTGCATCACACAGAAAATACATAGCATATCCTGTGCGCCACAACTGAAATACACAGCGAGTCAGTTCGCTTCACTGACACACTGCACACCAGCACCAATGGAAAGAATGCATTCAACAGACAGCACGCATATTCAGCGACTGTCAACCTTATGCATATTCAGTGGCTGTCAACTTTATGCATATTCAGCGACTGTCAACCTTATGCATATTCAGCGACTGTCAACCTTATGCATATTCAGAGCCTGTCAACTTTATGCATATTCAGCGACTGTCAACCTTGTGCATATTCAGCAACTGTGGACCCTGAAGCGGACGATTCTCAGCAGCTATTTTCTCAATGGTTCTACGATATGTCCTTCCCTCCATCCGAGATCGGGAAAAAAAATACATCACATCACTGAGATTTTTGTGCATCCTTAAAACAGTGAACTAAACCCATTGCACATTTGTTTCAACAACCCATTCTCTCTGCTGTGACCATGCAGTCACGCTCACACACTCGGGCATCGTGCGCATACACACACACACACACACACACACACACACACACTCTCTCTCTCTCTCTCTCTCTCTCTCTCTCTCTCTCTCCCCCCTCTCTCTCTCTACTCCCCCACGCTTTGCTACGTGATCACAGTCTCCTGCGTGCGTGATCCACGGTGACTAAGCTTGGGGCGAGCACCCCCCCTTTGACTCTGAGGGGGTACCTCGCTGCTCCTGGACTCTACTCCTCCCCCTCCCTCTCCCCCTCCCTGCTGCTGTGCCGATGACGATGATGTGGTCATCGAGAACGACGACGATGATATCGATGACTGTCTCTTGATGTAGGTTTCTCTGACGACAGCGACGTCATCGTTGTTCGTTTCTTCGTCGCTCTGCTCTCTTTCATGGCACAGCACGCTTTGGATTTCGTTGGGGAACATTGACGCTTGGACCGCTCGTATCACCACTCTGAAACGTGGAGAGAAAAAACAACCCAAAGAGTTAACCGTTTAACTCTTTCGCATCGCAGCGATTTTCAATAATAAAAAAACTCACAAACCACTCCAGCCATGCACACAAACAAAACAGACATAAACAAAAGGAGAAATGAAGGAAGATTACGGGTTTTTACTTCAGGTTTGGACATAGGGAAGTGGTAGATCAGACTTTTTTTAGATATAAACTTTATATAGAAAAACTCTCTACACCGATTGGTTCCCCCACAACAAACCACTACAAAGGCAAAGTCAGAGGCAAAATTGTGGTCTAAAGGAGTGAAGTGAGTTTAGAAGTGACCAAAGTATGGTGTGCACACAGCTTTACTTCCCTCGAAAGAAGACAGAGTGTGGCTGCCCATGTGGCGGGGTAATCAAAAACGGTCACACACGTAATGTTCTCATTCCTAGCTGATGTATTTGTACCATAATGTTCAAGTGCTTAAGCTGTTGGGGTGATCCCTGGAGTCTTTTAGCCAAGGTATGTCAACAACAACTCACACACACATGAATGTTCGCACAGTTATACGCACATGCACACATACGCACACACATGCTTACACACACACACACACAAGCGCGCTGGAAATGTGCGCACGCACACACACAGACACACATGCACATCAACTTCACATCAACAGCAGGTAATATACCCACAAAACAACATGTAAAGTGATTCTGTGCAGCGCATCACAAAATATTGTGCGTGTAGACAAAACAGCAAAGAAACCGACATAAATGATAACAATATTCCTCCGCTCAAGCAACAATGATTTTAACATATCTATCAAAATCTAGAGTCAGCTAAAATAGCTGGAAAGTCAGCTTGAAGGGCACAATATTCAACATTTGTGGTCATAATGCTAAACAACATTGACTTGATGTTAAAACGTTACACCACAGGGGGGAAAAATTATTTTAAAACAAATTCTACAGTAAGGTGAGGAATACACACAGTTCTTATGGCTCGTGTGATGTATTAAGTCACCCGAAAGAAGAAAACCTGGTGAGAAACATAAAACCTTAAACCCACAGCCAGCATATATAAAGCATTCACGCGAGGCGCGCGCCATCATTCTCATCGCTGCTGGTGGCGAGAGAGACGGTTCAACCGTTCTTTTTTCCCTGTTGCCCGAGCCACTGCGAGTCAGAACTTCGCAGCGACTAGGCTAGCAGTCTATACCCGATCCCTGGGATCGGTAGCTTTCCCTTTAAGCTTTAAGCTTTCAATGCCACGCAATAATATTGGTATTTGGTATATTCTAGTCACAGAGACTTATCTCTGTGAAATTCAGGCCGCGCTCCCCCGGAGAGTGCGTCGTCGCAAGTGCAGCACCTACACGTTATTTTTTGGGGGGTAGGGGGGGGGGGGCACAGGGTGTGGGCATACTTGGAAAACCTAGCTATCAATTTGGCCATACCAGGCAGCAGGATTTATTGATTCCAAAAATTTCCTGAAATCAGGGAATTTCCTGACTAATCCCATGTCTGACAAACTGATGTCATGTGGCGTGATAACCATTCAGTCACACTGCTGACAACATGTCATAACAGTGACACTGTGACTTATCCATTGCCATGACAGTGGCACGTTTGCAAGAGCACTCGCTGACACTCTTAAGTTGGCTATCCACATGATGAAATTCTGCTTAACGTCCTCCGGTCTGGAACAGACACATATGGGACATCAGTAGATATAAAGATGGTGGGAACGATCCTGGAGGCAATGCCCGGAGGCAGTGCAACACCAAGAAATTCCAGAATTTCCAACAAAACAGATGTGTATATATGTGTTGGCTATACACACAGTAAAATAAGAACATCCACTTAGTAGTATTCAATGTTCAGCATACTTTCCTGTCTCGAAAAAAACTAAAGCTGTCAAATATACAACTACAGTGAAGACAAAATGTGGGTAAAGGTAAAGATGTGCCACCCCCCATGCATTTGTCGGTTAATTGTATTTTTCCGTTTTTGCCTTTCTTACCATACATAAAGCTGTATTTTAGGAACATTTTTATCTAATTACCTTTTTGGAATACTAACCCTAACCCTAACCCTACCCCTAAACCTAACCCTACCCCCCACTATGTACTGCAGTACACCGCGATTTGTCACAGTTGTGGTTCGTTGCGTTTTTCCGTCTTATACGGTGGGGGGTAGGGTTAGGGTTAGGGTTAGGGTTAGTATTCCAAAAAGGTTATTAGCTAAAAATGTTCCTAAAATACAGCTTTATGTATGGTAAGAAAGGCAATAACGGAAAAATACAATTAACCGAGATAGGTAGGGGGGGGTGGCACATCTTGACCTTTACCAAAATGTGCAACAGATAAAACTTTTTTTTAAAGGACTACAGTTTGATTTTTTTTTTAAATGAAGGGTATGATTAAAAAAAGATTAATTTAAACCCAAAAAATCAGAGACAATACTTTTTTTTAACGGAAATCACTGTGTCATTAACCTTTACCGGACTTCTGGGGTCGCCCACTACCCCTTGACACACAAAACATGTTATATCTCTAAAACTATTTAAGCAATCTTCATGAAATTTCATGACTTTGTCAAAACCGTAAATGGCTTTAAGTGTGTTAAATTTCATTAATGTGTATAAAATATAAATTACGTAATATGACGCGTAATTTTGATATACCTGTCCGGATGATGGGGGTCTCCCACAACCCCTACTTTAAAGAGCACTGCAGTGCATTGAGTAGGGGTCGTGGGAGACCCCCGCCATCCGGACAGGGATAAACACATGGTGCCTCTTTGACAAGTAGGGGTCGTGGGAGACCCTCGCCATCCGGACAGGGATAAACACCTAGGAATTTGCTCTTTGCTGAGTAGGGGGTCGTGGAAGACCCCCGCCATCGTGTCTGTGTAGTCAAAAGCATGATCCGGTAAAGGTTAAGATTACAGAACCCTGAATATCACAGTCAAAACATCTAATCTTTATAACAAACGAAAGAGAAAAATGAAAAAGTTTTGAATCTTTTTTCTAGAATTTTGTTAGGAAAAAATGTTACACAGAAGTTTGGAAGTTGATGAAGTAAAAATTATAAAGAAAACATTCCAGTGCAAACAAGGATTTTTTAATTGATCTATAAAAAAAAGAATTATTAAAATATGAGAGTGGGAAATCTGAATAGCTAAAATGTTAGTGTACAGACAAAAAGGTAGATAAAACATCACACACCATCAAAGAATCTTGAAAACATAGAAAGATATTAATGTGGGTATAGATTTCAACCAATAGATTTCAACCAATTAATTCTCTCTCTCTCTCTCTCTCTCTCTCTCTCTCTCTCTCTCTCTCTCTCTCTCTCTCTCACACACACACACACACACACACACACACACACACAGGAGGGCAGGATGAAAAACAGCTTTGTTAGCTTATTCTTTAACCATCAATAAAGATGATTTTGACTTGACTTGACTTGACTTGACACACACACACACATGCAAGCACTCAACCAATACACACACATGAACAAACATGCACCAGATTTGTAGTGATTCAGTGCAGCCGTTCACAAGACACTGCGCAGACAAACCAGGAAAACGACAAACAGACGCACACGATCACGATACCCAAATCATTTGCATTAAGAAAGTGGGCTCAAAAAAATTCAACCTGCACTTAACAGATAATACAAATTGTCATAATCACCAGATAAGTCATTCCACAAGACCCCCGGTATCCTCACGGGGGATATATTACATTCAGATTCATAATCAAAACATTCAGGGACTGTGCTGCGTCTACAAAATGCTATCACTATTCAGCAGTGTGTGACAGTCACACAGACCCGTTTACCCCCTACACAAGTCTCGAGTAGTCTGGATAGCTGAAATGAGTAGTTTGGGTGCAAACTGTGTAGTTTTATTCATTAAACCATCAAACAATGGTCACTGAAAATGAGTACTTAGAGCATTCTTTTCAGTTTTGAAGAGTAGTAGAGGTCCAAATTGAGTAGAATACTACTCGAAAAGAGTAGAGTAAACAGGTCTGGTCACATGAAGCCAACACACCAGGTACAAGGTGGAAAATACATAGAAAACACCTAGAAAATACACAGAACACATGGCTGAACAATTTTATGATCAAGTTATTTCAACTCCATGAAATAAACAACACCAGACCTGATGGGTGTAACCCAAAAGGGTGCATTTTGGCAAATGATGATTTGGGCGCATATCCCAAATGAGCGCGGGTGGTCGTATCCCATATGAGCGCGTATCTATCCTACAAGGCCGATACACGTATGTCCCAAAAGAGCGCATCTCAATCATAATTCTTTCATTTCAAAATCTACGAGAAAACACAGCACATAAAAGAATTTCATTTCATGAAATCAACACACATATTTTCATATCATGCACTCTCTCTAATGTGTAAAACAATACCCTAACCCTAGTTTGAATACAAGAATCTGCTACTATCTGCTAATAGACTAGAAAACACGCGCTCATATGGGCCATCAAAAACGCACCTATATGGGCTATGAAACGCGGCTATATTGGCTATAAAACGCGCCTATATGGGCTATAAAACGCGCCTATATGGGCTATAAAACGCGCCTATATGGGCTATAAAACGCGCCTATATGGGCTATAAAACGCGCCTATATGGGCTATAAAACGCGCTCATATGGGCTATGTGCTGTTTTGGGAATCTCCGGACTTGATTACCCCCTACACAAGTCTTGAGTAGTCTGGATAGCTGAAATGTGTAGTTTTGGTGTGAAATGTGTAGTCCTATTCATTAAAACCATAAAACACTGTTCACTGAAAATGAGCAGCAATCAAGAATTAAAGAGCATTATTTATCAATGTGGAAGAGTAGCAGAGGTCCAAATTGAGTAGAATACTACTCAAAAATAGTAAAGTAAACAGGTCTGCTACACAAACAAGAAACGGGTCACTCTCAATAAGCTGGGTTACTCTCAACAAGTATTTCCTCTCAAAACTTCACTTTGTTTTCAAAACAAAGAACCGTATTTCACGGATGCAAACCGACAGGTCTTCATGATGACAGACTTTCGTTATAAAATAGAAAGATCTACAGTACAGTAAACAAGCTAACGTGCATAAAATTTCAACTGAATTATGAACAGACGGTAACAACAGGCAAATGGCATTGAACGCAGTAACAATTTTGGTCGAAGACTCTTTGGCAAACCAATCCCGTTAAGGCAGAGCTGCACACATTTCTCCCGAATTAGTCAAACATATTACAGAGTCTGAAAGATACACCACACACAATGACAAAAAAAGAAAGAAAGAAAGAAAAGAACAGACTGTTGACGCAGCACAATCACACTCTGATCTAGCGTTACGTGGCTCGGACGATGGTAAAGGCCTTCGCACACGAGCATCAGGCGTCAATTGTTTCTCAGAGCAACGCCTTGACGCGTTGACGCCTGCATCACAGCACACATTGTAGCGAGGCAGTGGTGTTCTCACACACGACTCTTGTCGCTTCGCCTCTTGTCGCGCGAACTTCCTTATTTGGAAAGCAAGGAAAGATTACTCTAGCGTCAGACGCTTTATTTCGGGTTCGAGCAAGTCTGCCCTTTTTTTTCTTCAATCAGAGTTATGGTCCTTCCGTCCGTTGTGATTGGCTAGTTTCACGATCTCTGCGATCTTGAGCATCAAAATTAGAGCCGGTTCTACTCTTGAGCAACAAAAAATCGCGCAGCTACGCGTCAAAAATCCTGCCGCGCCGCGAATCTCTCACACGCAAGCGGCGCATCAAACTGCGCCTTGCAGCAAAAAATCGCCGCGATCTCGAGATCTTGACGCTAGTGTGCGAAGGCCTTAAGAGACCAAAAAAAAGCAAGCGGCAACAAAATAAAAGGCTACAAGAAAAAACCCGATCAAATCTAAGCACAAGCAACAGAACATTCAGATGAATAATAATCATAATAACATAAAAAAGTGCAACCACAAACAAAACAAAAAAAGGTCAATCAGGAACCACAACCCACTGAAGAAATGACGGAGGGGTCAGAGAGTGACGAACCCTTGCCGTTTGGTTTCCTTGGCGACCTGAACGGCCAGGGGATAAAAGGTGTCCACAAACGTTCTAAACAGAAATCTGGGACACACCAACACACCAATCACAGCAACGTAAACCGTGTCTCTGACTACCTACTAAACCTTGCCCTTAACCACTTCACTGCCAAAGAAAAACTGAGAAACTATCGATTTTCTTATTACAAAATTTAAAAGAGACTGTTAACCCTTTCGCCGCCAGCCATTTTTGAACCACAATTTTCCAATAAAACGTACAAGGGAAAAGAAAAGAATTCATCTGCAATATTGGGGATTTATCTGTGACATGCTTAGAATAGGGCTTATCCTTACTGCCCAAAATTAAGACCACAAGATCATTGGATAACAGACCCTGATTTCAAGGAGTTTAATGACATGGGTGTTGAATCATTGTGGTGCAAAAATGCGACATCGGCGGTGAAAGGGTTAACACACAATCTGAGAAGATGGTCTGGAGATATGTCTTTCCTGACTTGTCTAAACCCAAACCCGGCATTCCAGGGCTATGACATCAAAAGTTATGACATCATCAATGACATCACACAGCCCATAGTAGGCACTGGGCTGGCAGTGATGGGGTTAATAATCACAACAACAACAAAATCAAAATTGCTTGTTGAAAAAAACCCGAAAGCAGAGCGACTTCAAAGTACAAACTTCAACATTTTTACTTTACAAGGATAAGAATTTAGACTGGGCCTAGTCTTCCATTCTGTCCTTGGTTCTAAGCATGCAATACATAACTAATAACTATAAATGAACATTGAGACAGGAACATCACCAACAGAGACAACAACAGTAATATATCAACAACATGGTAGAGAGAGAGAGAGAGAGAGAGAGAGAGAGAGAGAGAGAGAGAGAGAGAGAGAGAGAGAGAGAGAGA
>CM065691.1:9789457-9816957 GCA_017654935.2 Phymorhynchus buccinoides
TATACACAGATATACGAGTTTTCTCGCAAAACGACACAAGGATAAAGAACGAGATTTCAGTCCAATTTCTCTTGACAACTCAGGGTGCATCATTCGTCTGCTAAGCGGTCAGTTGAAATGGGAAGGTGGGGGAGGGGGGTAAGGTGAAGTAGGTGCTGAGCGATGTTTCTCAAGTGTAAAATTGCTGCTTCTGTGATCTATTTTGAGTATGGTTTTGCTGCTCAGGGCAGTTTTTGGCAGCTGTCAGGACTTGTAAGGACTTGTAAGGACCTTGAAGTGAATGTAAGCACTTGTAAGGCCTTACTTGGAGATTTCAATTTGTCAAGACTTATAAGGACTGGTAAGGCCCCTATGAACCCTGTTTAAGAATAGCACAAGCCTTCTCCACCACCCCCTCACCCATTGGGGTGTTTTTCACACAAACACTTCGAGGGTAACATCTCCATAGAGTACTGCAGTAGAACCTCCCTTATAAGACCCTTTCACCGCCAATGTCGCATAATGGTTAAACACCCATGTCACTAAAAGGCATCAAATCAGGGCCTGTTATCCGAAGACGCTATTTTCTTAATTTTGGGGTGGTAAGGATAGGGCTAATGTTATACAAGTCACAGAGAAATTCACAATATTATTGCAGATAATGTTTTTCTCTACCCAGTTAAGTTTAATGGTATATTTTGGCTGAAAAATGGCTGGCGGTGAAAGGGTTAAAAATCATCCAAAATGAGGTCTGATAAGGGAGGGATCTTATAAGGGAGGTAATTTTAATACCTACAAAGAAGGGCAATGTCTCAGAGAAGTATGTGAGAGGGAGTCTTATACGGGAGGTCTTATAAGTGGGGGTTCCACTGTATCATGAAAGGAACAAAGAAGGCTGGCATCCATCCCCAAAAACTCCCAACTCCCCAAAATGAAAACAAAACTGAAAGGCAGGGGCCCAGAGACCCAGGGCCCCAGCGGGACACAAGGGCAGAACCCTGTTGGGGGACTCAGGGGTGGACAACGCAAGAGAGAGAGAGAGAGATAACGAAACTGACAGACAAGCTAAAATGATGGACAGAGACAGTTTGAGTCCGATGACTCAAAATGATTACATTGCCTTTGAAAACAATATGGCATCACCATGCTGTTTTCAAGATCCCACCCCCACCCCACCCGAAGAGAAACTTCCGTGACAGAACAACCAAGTTCTAAACGCCCCAAATCACATATGGTCGTGTTTTTTTAGGGGAGAGAGAATTTTAAAAACAACAACTGAAGTTCAGTTTCTGGCAAAATTAAAAAAAATAAAAATAAACTAAAATGAGCGTGAAACTAAAAGAGTTGTACCCATGGTATAGTACAATTTGGCTTTCAACTTTTTCAAGTTTTTCTCTCTCACCTGGGCAGGAGGGCGAGGATGCAGGTGAGAAAGACGACGCAGGAGTGGATGGGGGTGGAAATGGTGTTCTCCATCACCTACCTTCTTTCCGTTTTCTTTCAGGCAACACTCAGCATTCTTTCCATTTTCTTTCAGGCAACACTAACCATTCTTTCCGGGGTTTTTCAGGCAAATACTAAGCATTCTTTCCCTTTTCTTTCAGGCAACACTCAACTTTCTTTCCAAACGGACATCCATCCCCAAAAACTCCCAACTCTACACTCCAAAACATGCAAAAGGTAGCCCCAACACACCATCAACCCCTCTCCACCACCACCACCCATCTCTCTCACAACCACTACCCTCACCCTTCAGGTGTGCATTTAAAACTTGAAAAAACAAAAAACAGAAACAAGCATACACAACACACACTATTGTTGTACAGTGGAACCTCCCTTATAAGACCTCCCATTATAAGACTCATTCCCACATAAGACCTACTTTTTTGTTTTCTTTTTTTTTATAAGACCTACTTCTCTGAGATATATTATTTAATACTTACTTCTCTTATAAGACCCCTCTCTTATAAGACCTCATTTTGGATGATTTTTAAATGTCTTATAAGGGAGGTTCCACTTTCAGGTATATTTTCAACCTTTTTTTATTTTGAGCTGAAACAAGTTGGTGGCATGCTGACATTCAAAATGCCAGCAAAGAATGTTAAAACAACCCATTAAAAAAATAAAAAATAAAACTAAGCGAAGTTGAGTTTTTCTGTCTCACCTGGGCAGGAGGGCGAGGATGCAGGTGAGGAAGATGACACAGGAGTGGATGGGGGTGGAAATGGTGTTCTCCATGACCCAGTAGGCGTTGACCGGTTTGTTCCACGTGTAGAACACCGCGTTGACCACCACGCAGAAGACCCAGAACACCACGAAGCTGAGGACCACCGTCAGCCACTGCATCCACACCTGGGAAATGGGCCAGTTATCGTCATCATTTTCATCGTCATTGTCATCATAATCAATGTTGCCATCATCATCATCATCAATGTCATCATGATTATCATTATCATCATCAATGTCATCGACATTGTCATCATCATCATCATCAATGTTGTCAGCATCATCATCATCCTTAATGTCATCATGATCATCATCAATGTTATGGACATAGTCATCATCATCATAATCAATGTTGTCATCATCATCATCCTTACTGTCATCATGATAATCATCCTTATTGCCATCATGATTATCATCCTTATTGCCATCATGATTATCATCCTTATTGCCATCATGATTATCATCCTTATTGTCATCATGATTATCATCCTTATTGTCATCATGATTATCATCCTTATTGCCATCATGATTATCATCCTTATTGCCATCATGATTATCATCCTTATTGCCATCATGATTATCATCCTTATTGCCATCATGATTATCATCCTTATTGTCATCATGATTATCATCCTTATTGCCATCATGATTATCATCCTTATTGCCATCATGATTATCATCCTTATTGTCATCATGATTATCATCCTTATTGCCATCATGATTATCATCCTTATTGCCATCATGATTATCATCCTTATTGCCATCATGATTATCATCCTTATTGTCATCATGATTATCATCCTTATTGCCATCATGATTATCATCCTTATTGTCATCATGATTATCATCCTTATTGTCATCATGATTATCATCCTTATTGCCATCATGATTATCATCCTTATTGTCATCATGATTATCATCCTTATTGCCATCATGATTATCATCCTTATTGTCATCATGATTATCATCCTTATTGCCATCATGATTATCATCCTTATTGTCATCATGATTATCATCCTTATTGCCATCATGATTATCATCCTTATTGCCATCATGATTATCATCCTTATTGCCATCATGATTATCATCCTTATTGTCATCATGATTATCATCCTTATTGTCATCATGATTATCATCCTTATTGCCATCATGATTATCATCCTTATTGTCATCATGATTATCATCCTTATTGTCATCATGATTATCATCCTTATTGCCATCATGATTATCATCCTTATTGCCATCATGATTATCATCCTTATTGTCATCATGATTACCATGCTCAACGTCTTTCGACAAAAGATATGTAACTCGCTAGGAGAGCCTCAATATCACCCGTGACGCTAAAAGAAAAGAAAAGAAAAAAAAGACATAAAGGGAAAATGTGAGCAAAACATTTGGATCAACACGACCAGATCAAAGGCCCATGGCCTGATCATCGATCTGCCATCATATCATATCAATGTTATCATGATAATAATAATAATAAAAATAAATTGAGCTTATATAGCGCTCTTCAATGAAAAAAGTCATCCTCAGAGCGTTTTACAAATTTGGAAAGAAGAAAAAAATCATAACTACATAATATCAAGAATAAACATAAAAATCAATATAACAGGCTTTAAAGCATAAAGCAAGAGCTTCTTCTTCTTCATCATATAATAAAACAAAATGGCAAGCCATTTAAACGTACTTCTAAGTGTTGAGAGAGAGAGAGAGAGAGAGAGAGAGAGAGAGAGAGAGAGAGAGAGAGAGAGAGAGAGAGAGAGAGAGAGAGAGAGAGAGAGAAATAGAGACAGAGACAGATAGTCAGATAAAGACAGACAGAGAAAGAGACACAGAGAGCATTTGAAGGGAAACAACTTGTTCAAAACAAGCTCCATTTTTCTTTTAACAAAGTGATTTCCCCTGAATCAGGAAGCTTTGTTAACCTTTTTTAATAGAGTGGGGGGGGGGGGGGGTTCCTTGTTTGTTTGGTTGGTTGGCTTGGTTTGGTTTGGTTTGGTTTGCTTTGCTTAAATATTGGATCTTTGATTAAACTGACACAACGGGAACATTATTGGGATTTCAGGAACAATTCTGCCACTTTTTAAAATTATTAATTGGGTTGCATGATTATAAATGACAGTTCGGAAAAGGACACTTTTTTTTTTTTTTACTTTTTTTTTTTTTTTAAATGTTTGGGCCATACACACCACATTTCAACATAGTCATTGTTTACCAACATAGTTATGACCATATCTGCATTTAGGTACAATGTAGTACACTAAATTAAAAATACTGTTCACAAATGCCAATATCCACGATTAGAACTTTACAATATAAGGGTACATACAATTCAATTGCTACACACACCTCTTTGTCTTATGCACACGTTAAGTACAGGTAATATAAGGGTACATACAATTCAATTGCTACACACACCTCTTTGTCTTATGCACACGTTAAGTACAGGTAACTCATGCATCCGTTATTCTAATTAATCAGGTTTTTATATGTCAACCACTGGAAAGGACACTTACCCATGACCTTGTTTCCAGGCTGAAGGTCAGCAGTATGGCGATGTTTTCAGCCACAATGATGGTGGTACCAAACTCCCAGATACCTACTGAATTGTGCTGGTAGGCCTGAAAACACATGAGGAATAATGGGTTATGGTCATTAAAGACTGAGAGAGTGCCACAAAGAGAGAGAGAGAGAGAGAGGGGGGGGGGGGGGAGAGAGAGAGAGAGAGAGAGAGAGAGAGAGAGAGAGAGAAAGAAAGACAGACAGATAGACAGAGACAGATAATGAGATACAGACACAGATAAAGAGAAAGCAAGAACATTTGAAGGGAAACAACTTGTTAGAGAGAGAGAGAGAGAGAGAGAGAGAGAGAGAGAGAGAGAGAAAGACAGAGAGATAGAGAGAGAGAGAGAGAGAGATACAGACACAGATAAAGAGAAAGCAAGAACATTTGAGGGAAACAACTTGTTAGAGAGAGAGAGAGAGAGAGAGAGAGAGAGAGAGAGAGAGAGAGAGAGAGAGAGAGAGAGAGAGAGAGAGAGAGAGAGAGAGAGAGAGCTGTTAAAGTTAGTCTGGCAAAAGGGTCTGCAAATAAATCCTCTTAACAATGACTGGTTTTAAAGCAAAAACATTCCTTCCCTTTTATTTAATGACATCAGTGATTTCATCAAGCCCACATTAAAATAGCATGTGGTAGTCAAAGGGTAAATTAAGCAAGGTGACCGTTTTATATTTAGCTGCAGAGATTAACGCTCCGATTCTCTTTACTATTGTTGCTAATAAACTCGCAAAATCACAGCTACTGTTTGTGATACAGCGTGAAGGGTTAACTCATTCCATGCTGGCCAGTTGCTTCCCTTTGCAAGCGTTCTGTACTGGCCGATTTGCATAGGTTGCAAAAAAAATATTTTCTAAATAATGGTAACAGATACAAACGTGACATTTAGGCAATATGTACACAATATACAGTATTAACACCTGCAACAGTTTCAAAGCATCCACTTGATTAGTTTTGATTTGTGATATTTTAAAATAAATGCATGTTTTGTCAAGCCAGGCACACTCATAATAGCGAAAATATAATTTTAAGGTCCCAAAATAACCGG
Source organism: Phymorhynchus buccinoides (assembly GCA_017654935.2). Classification (NCBI taxonomy): domain Eukaryota; kingdom Metazoa; phylum Mollusca; class Gastropoda; order Neogastropoda; family Raphitomidae; genus Phymorhynchus; species Phymorhynchus buccinoides. Next base: position 9,795,274 of record CM065691.1, read on the forward strand.
CAGCCAGCCAATGAGTGTCAGAGGCATGAATGAAACGTAGTAGTAGCCCTCTGAGCCACTTCGAAGCACGCATGACTGTTAACCTATGAACTATGAATTTTTAAAGTTCACATGCGATATCCCGTTACCTTAGTAACGAGGCGTTGTGCGCATGCCCTGCGACGAGAGCGCAGGTTAGTATAGAAAGAGTTAATAATTGTATATGACTATTGCTACGGCTTCGGATGGATGAAGTCCTAGAATAAAAGGATCACAAGGGAGAGGGAAATAGAGTGGTCCGAGGTGAGCCTATATTTTGGCTGAGTGAAACGGTTATAAAACTCGTTTTAACAGGAAATAGAGTATTAGGTATTAGGTACTTTATAGTCACAGAGGCGTCTCTGTGAACCTGGAGAGCGTGTCGCATCCCACCTGGAGAGCGTGTCGCGCCAGAGGCGCGCCACCCATTTTTTGTTGTTGTTGTGTGCATGCGATCTTTGTGTGAGTGATGAAGAAGGAATGGGGGGGGGGGTACATTTTGACCAAATGACAACTTTTTCGTTGCCACTGGGTTTAACGTGTGCTAAGTGCATGGGCACATGGGTCCTCAGTTTATCATCTCATCCGAAAGACTCCACATTCAGACCACAAGGCCTAGTGCAGAGTGAGAGGAAAAATCCCCTGTACCCAGGTGGGTTTACTTTACACGAGGCAAACGCGATACCTCTGTGCCACTATACACATAGAGTGGTGTACATGAAATCTTACCAGATGTGGAACAAAGTAGATGATGACACTCTGCCATAGACTGTCCAGTAACACCACGAGGTAGGTCTTCTTGGTGTACATCTGAAACACCATCATCATCATTAACACTGCTATAATCCTCATCATTATCATCAGACAGGTCTTGTCGGCATATGAACATCTGACACAACGTACATCATCATTATGTATAAAATATATCGAATCAAACTTTCTTGGTTGCAGTTCTTTCGACCACAAATAAAGTGGGCAGAACATTTTGGCTGGCTCAATGGATTATCAGCCCCAAGGTTAACCCTTTCACCGCCAGCCATATTTCAGCCAAACGTTTCCGTTAAGTTTACCTAGATTGAGAACAAAATCCATCTGCAGTATTGGGGATTCTTCTGTGACATATAAAATAAGGTCTATCCATACTTCCCAAAACTATGACAGTAGGGTCTTTGGATAATAGACCCCAATTTGATGCCTTTTAGTGACATGGGTATTAAATCACTGTGGTGCTAAAATGTGACTTTGGCGGTAAACAGGTTAATCATTTTATGCGACCTCCTGAACTCTAAACTCAAAATTCTTGAACCTTATATTATCAACAATACAACCGGCTAATGTTTTCATTTAAATTTCTAGTTTAGAGAAATAAGATTTTTTTAAACTACAGAATTCACATTCAACAGAATGTTAGTAAAAATATTGGTAAAGGTCAAGATGTGCCACCCCCCCTACCTATCTCGGTTAATTGTATTTTTCCGTTATTGCCTTTCTTACCATACATAAAGCTGTATTTTAGGAACATTTTTAGCTAATTACCTTTTTGGAATACTAACCCTAACCCTAACCCTAGCCCTAACCCTAACCCTACCCCCCACCGTATAAGACGGAAAAACGCAACGAACCACAACTGTGACAAATCGCGGTGTACTGCAGTACATAGTGGGGGGTAGGGTTAGGTTTAGGGGTAGGGTTAGGGTTAGGGTTAGTATTCCAAAAAGGTAATTAGCTAAAAATGTTCCTAAAATACAGCTTTATGTATGGTAAGAAAGGCAAAAACGGAAAAATACAATTAACCGAGAAATGCATGGGGGGTGGCACATCTTTACCTTTACCAAAATATTTTTAAAAACAAGACTGAAACGTCTGCAAACCTACAAAGACTACCGTATTTTACGGACTATAAGGCGATACTTTTTTTCCTAGACTGAGACCCCTGAGCCTTATAATGTGACTGATAATAGCATAGTAAGAAACTATAATAACAAAATCAAAATTTTGTGTACAATTTTTGGGGGTGCGCCTTATAATCAAAAGAAAAATTAGGGGTGGCCAGTGGCCACAAACTGATAAAACTTGCAAAATGTGACGTAAAAATATAATGACATCAATGTTAGAATGATGCACAGTGTTCTAAGTGCTGTATGTCTGCTCAAACACACGAGACGTCGACGAGAGCTGGGGATCTACCGGATAGTAGAGTAACTTCCCCTGTTTGACCGATTGAATTAGGCAAGATCACCCCCACACACCATGAAATTACTCCCCTTAGTTATTTCCAAACAATTCCTATCGTTTCCTTTTCTTGTAATTCAATTCTAACCACCAATTCAAATTCACCATGGCTCATATTATCCATAATTGCTTTTAATTCAAGTCCCCCTTTTGTTTCCCTTTCAATTACTTCATATGTCATTCTTGTTTCATTTCCTTGACTCGACTGTTCTTATGTTACATTTTCTTAGCTTGATGCATGGCGCGAGTGTGTGAGTGAGAGGGCAAGGTGCAAAGAAGCTATTGTAGCTTATCCTTTTTACCCTCAATAAAACATTCTTATTTCGTATTTCATTGGTATTTCAAATTCCCAATACACCCTCTGACCCACCTCCCCTCTCTGCCCAGGCTTGTAGAGCACAGGGAAGGCCAGCAGCGTGACATCGGAGACGTCTTTGTCGAAGATGCCGTTGACCAGGGGAGGGAAGCCCAGGAAGGCCACATGCTGCATGGTCAGATACAGACTGTCGATGTTGGTCGACCCACTGAACCCGCTGAACAGTTGGAACCAGAAGAGGACGAACACCGAAGTCTGAAAGACAGTGGTTGGTCTAGTCATTCTTTCAATGATCCGTTCGATCGTTTATTCACCTGTTCATTAATTCATCCTTACATCTGTCCATTCATTCAATGCTGTATAAGTAAGATAAAGAGTCAAATAGAGACAGTCAACGTTAGACGACCTACTGAACCCGCTGAACAGTTGGAACCAGAAGAGGACGAACACCGAAGTCTGAAAGACAGTGGTTGGTCTAGTCATTCTTTCAATGACTCGTCCGATCGTTTATTCACATGTCCATTCATTCATCCATACATTCGTCCATTCATGCATTGCTGTATAAGTAAGATAAAGAGTCAAATAGAGACAGTCAACGTTAGCCGACCTATTATTATTATGAGCATTTACACGCCTAATCAAATGAATGCCCTAGGCGTTTACAATAATAATTAAAAGAAAGAACAAATATAATAATAAATAACAACAACAATAAACAAACAAGCTTACATGAGCACACAATACACGCCCCCCCCCCCCCCCCCCCCCCCCTGGGGGTTACACACACAAACACACACACCTGCATGCATGCATGTGCGCGCACAAGCCAGGTCATGACAGGAGAGATCAGTTGCTACTTTGGAAAGAGAATGAGTTTTCAGATGGTGTTTGAATGTGGTCAGAGAAGGCGAGTGTCTGAGAGAGTGGGGCTATTGAAACCGCTAAACAGTCGGAACCAGAGCATCAGGAAAACACGGATATCTGAAACAGATTTGGTGGTTGACTCGTTCCTTCAGTGAGTCATTTGTTCGTTCCTTCAGTTAATCAGTCAGTCAGTTAGTCAATCAGTTGCTGAATGCTGCACTCTAAAATAAAGACTGTCAATATTTCAAAGCGCAGGAAAGTCCTGAAAGATTGGAACCAAAACAGTACCAAACACCAAAGAAACTGAAACAAATTGGTTGACTAAATGGTTGGATCATTCATTCATTCATTCATTCATTGAATGCTGCATGACAATACATGCACCGAGACTGTTGATGTTAGTTAGCTAACCAAGAAAATTCACTGAACAGTTAGAACCAGGACAGTACAAACACCAAAGAAACTGAAACAAATTGGTCGACTAAACGGTTGGTTTATTCATTCATTTATTCATTCATTGAATGCTGCATGGAAATACATGCACCGAGACTGTCGATGTTAGTTAGCTAACCAATAAAATTCACTGAACAGTTAGAACCAGGACAGTACAAACACCAATGTCTGAAACATAAACCACAAGACGCAATTCAGACAAAAGACTAAAAACAAATCTGAACATTTCTCTCTCCAGGCAGGGTAATGGAAGAAACGCCTTTTTCTCTGAAAATATTTGGGGGTTTCAGAAGACATTGTTTAATGGTGGTTTCAATGGGTAAAGAGCCCTTTAGGGTGATCATGGGGCAATTTCGTTTGAGGACAAATATATCAAACTGTTAACAATTGTGAAGAAGGCTTATCCTCGAGCTTAACGTTTTCGCAACACGTTGCTGGAATACTAGCTACGCACGAGCTTACCGTTGCCGACACGCTGCTAGTATGTTAGCAACAGGCACAAATGCCCCAGAGGCTGACAGTGGTGTGGCTGCTTTCAATTCATTCAGTTTTAAACACACAATAACGAGCTGGTTTTCAAATTTTATATCATTTAAAAGTTTAAAGATACATCTGAACGACTATACAAAAATAAAGTCACTATGATCTCCAGATTTTTAAAGAGAACTTATTGAAAAGGGCCAAGTCGGGTCTCCTGAAGGAATTTCTATTCCCTGACTGCAGTGTCCTGAGGGAATACGGAGCAGCGAGAGGGGTTGTGTTGAAAGTGTTAAAACCCCATCTGACATTTGTTTTTCTACATTCACTTTTCTCTGAAGATTACCATGCCTGTCTCTCTCACCACTCTTGTAGAGCATAGCAGCAGCATCACCAGAACCTCTCTCTATCCTTCCCTTCCTTTCCATATCCCCTCCATCCCTCCCTTCCTCTCTCTCTTATAAATCTCTCTCTCTCTCTCGATCTCTCTCTCTCTCTCTCTCTCTCTCTCTCTCTTTCTCTCTCTCTCACCAGACTCTTGTAGAACATGACAGCAGCGAACTTGGCCAGCCGGTCGTAGCACCAGTGCCCGTGCACCAGCACTCTCCCTCTCTCTCTATCTCTCTCTCTCCCTCTCTCCTTCCCTCTCTCTGTCTTGTCTCTATCCCTCTCTCTCTCTCTCTCTCACCAGACTCTTGTAGAACATGACAGCAGCGAACTTGACCAGTCGCGTCTCTCTCTCTCTCTCTCTCTCTCTCTCTCTCTCTCTCTCTCTCTCTCTCTCTCACCAGACTCTTGTAGAACATGACAGCAGCGAACTTGGCCAGCCGGTCGTAGCACCAGTGCCCGTGCACCACCACTCTCTCTCTCTCTCTCTCTCTCTCTCTCCCTCTCTCTCTCTCTCTCTCTCTCTCTCTCTCTCTCTCTCTCCTCTCTCTCTCTCTCTCTCTCACCAGACTCTTGTAGAACATGACAGCAGCGAACTTGGCCAGTCACGTGTCTCTCTCTCTCTCTCTCTCTCTCTCTCTCTCTCTCTCTCTCTCTCTCTCTCTCACCAGACTCTTGTAGAACATGACAGCAGCGAACTTGGCCAGCCGGTCGTAGCACCAGTGCCCATGCACCAGCATCAGCCGTTCCAGGAAACGGAATCGTGGTATAGCGAAATCAGCAGCCATGACAGCCTGCATGCCTTCCTGTCCCGAGATGCCGATGCCGATGTCGGCCGTTTGGATCATGCTGACATCATTGGCCCCGTCACCTGTCAAATCAAATGTTGTCTTCCATCGAATGACCTTGTCATGACAATACAGACCTGCCACATTCTGAGAATAAAAAAGAGGAGCGAGAATCTAGGGGCTGGCACTGGCCCCCCAGTAAAATCCATTGCCACTTCGAAATGTGCGGCCTTCTCTTTTGTTCTTTAAACATGCAGTCGTTTTTGTCAGTTTGAGATCCATTTTAGAGAAAGAAATATTGACCATTGTCAATTTGAGATCCATTTTAGAGAAAGAAATATTGACCAATCTACAATATTTGTTGGTCATTTAGCCTGAGATAGGCCTATGCTTTGTGTAGCCCCTCACTGTCTCATGCTGACCCTTAGATGTCCATTAGCTGGTGCTTTGAATGCATGCTCTTTGTTGTGAAATTGAGTGGAAAATGTATACAAGACAGATTTTAAAATAAATATAGGAGCTGGGGAGGTTGCAAGAGGAGCTAGGAGCAATGCTCAACATATCTGAGCTGCTCCTCTCAAATCGGAGCAAGTGGCAGGTCTGACAATAAATGTGACCTAGCACCATGAAAGGGACATTAAGTGCCAAAATGACCATTCTGAGAAAATGGTACAGTTGGAAACTTCAGACAATTCTCTTTCAAATGATATAAGAACCATTTATTGTAACTTTTTTCGTTTTGGAGTTATGATTTGGTAGCATGACTGTCGGCCATTTTGAGAAATCACAGTCTGACGTTTAGCCTAGCTGAAAAACATTGCATTGACCTACTCATTTCAAAGCACTTTTGGGGATATTTAGAGACCATAACAAAGATTGTCTTTTATAAATATGAAAGATTAAAGAGCACGAAAATACCCACAACTCAAAACTTATAAAAAAAAATATTTTTGACTTTGCAAGCCTGTTGTGAGAAACTAGCCCAGCAACTTAATGTCCCTTTCGTGGTGCAGGGTCACAAATAAACAAATCAAAACAGGCAATCTGCTAGCTTCAAAAACATGCTGTTACTGTTTCATGATCTTCCTTTCCCCTCCTGAAGGAGGGGATTATATACCCCCCAATTTATAATTGGAACTTTCTTTTCAAATCAGCACATTAATTGAAAAGTGGGAGACCAGGTAAAGAAACAAAAGCGTATTCGTTTCATGAGTTAGTTCTTGGTTGCCGACGCTCATCTGATGTCTTTTTCTTTTGAAGATTCAATTTTTTTTTTTTTTAAATTTTGGTGGAAAATAAGCAATCACTATCTTAACAGCTTGCAGCAAAAACAAAAATCAAATGACCAGATTTTTATTTTTTAAAAATTTTTGATTTTTTGTGTGGGTTTTTGGGGTGAGCACTTCTTTAAAAATAATAACAAGTACAAAGGGCCAAACAGTCTTGCTTCATACAATGCGTCATACATTTTTATGCATACCTTTCATTTTTAATGTACAGCAAGGCATAGCATTATTAATGCATACTCACCAATAGCCAGGGTCATTTTCTTTAACCTTGTTCTGACCAGCTTGACCACATTACTCTGAAACAACAAATATAAGCACAGTGAAACACACACACACACACACACACACACAAAACACCCAACTTTTTGTGAATCACGGTTGGCTGTCCTGTCTTTTTCTTAGCTTTGTTTTCATTTTTAATGCATGAATGTGTTTCCTTGTTTGTACTGAAGAAGAAGATATAGGACAATGATGACAAAATAGTGGAATAAACTCTTTGGTTTGTGTAGGTCAGCATGTCTTTCATGGTGTCGCATGTTAAGGGTTGAATGTCAGAAGGTGCCGTCAGCCTTCTCTGATCATTCGTGACGGTACATTCTGGCCTTCACTCCAGAAGATTGTTAGTGCATGCTAATCACTCGTTTCAGACTACCGTAAAATGCGGACTATAAGTCGCTACTTTTTTCCTCAACTTTGGCCCATGCGGCTTATAGACTGATGCGGCTTATCTGTGGATTGTTTTCCATTCTACATTTATTAGTATGATTAAATCTGTTTCTGGCCACATTCTTCAGCCTATTTTGAGCTTCTTTAGACTCAAAACTGGTTTTGGTAATCAATAGATTCAAATCTCATGTCTAAAGTGTCTGAGAACATTAAAGACTCATGTTCTGATATGAGAATTTCTATATTTGTGTTGGTTTGTACACATACAATTTTTTTCTGTGGCTTATATGTGAATAAATACCTAATGTTTTGTCAAATTAAGGAATGCGGCTTATATACAGGTGTGTCTTATAGTCCAGTTGTTACGGTATCACTTCCAGATGGCAGAGGGGGCAGATTTTATTCTGGCGGGCTGCCCTAGAATTTGTTTACAGTGGAGTTGCCTTGAGTTGCCCAGGGTACATCCCCACTCTCTCGGCCAAAGGGATTTAAGGACAGCTGGCGTTGGGGAAGGTCCCCAAAGACCAACCCATCCCTTTGGCTGCAGCACCAGAGCCGGTGCCAAGGCCCCTTCGTTTGAGAGTCATAGTCTTCAACAAGGCTATGATGTTCAATTACTGAATAAAATCATCTATTGTACAGCTCTCATGTTACTGTTGGCCCCTACTACAGGCTAATGTCAACCAATGAAAAAAGCCAATCGAGCAAAGGCCTCAGATTGTTAGTACTTTTTGGCATAGAACCCTTAACTTAAAGTCCACCAAACACATAAAAATTACCATATTTTTCAGACTATTAGGCAATACTTTTTTTCTCCCAGACTGAGACCAAAGATATTCTAAAAGGGTAAGATGGATTACTTAAAAGCTCGGCGAACCGGGCTGATAGAGTTATCGTTAGTGCGGACGTGTACACTATTCACAGTGGAGGCTATCCAAAAACTCGGACTGGAACTTGAACGGAGAATTCAACTGGCCTATCGATGTGTAAAATGTGTCACGTTTCAAAGGGACATAACCAGTGTTTCTGTCCTCACTGCTCATATAGGGAAAAGAGAGCGGATGTTTATCTTCCCCTGTACAGTCTTTGCTGAGACCCCCGCGCCTTATAATATGACTGATAAAATAGTAAGAAAATAGAGCAACAAAATCTGAAATTTGGGTTAAATTTTTGGGGGGTGCCTTATAATCAGGTGCGCCTTATAGTCCGAAAAATACGGTAGACAATAACATCAGTTACCAGAATGTTTTCATGGATTTTAGCATAGATTTTAAAAGGCATTTCTCCCCCGGAAGACGAACTGTGGCTGCTCACGTGGCGGGGTAATCAAAAACGGTCGCACACGTAATGTTCCCATCTATAGCCGATGCATTTGTACCACAGCGTTCAAGTGCTTCAGCTGTTGGGGTTAATCCCTGGGGTGTTTTAGCCAGGGTACGTCAACAAACAACAAAAGGCGTTTCCAGAAAAATTATTCTGGCGAGTTGGTAGCCAAGGACTTCCGCTTCACAAAACATCTATCTCACTCACTTTCTGATATTCAACGATTTTTCTTCCATCTCTTCATTCATTCCACAATTCCTGCTTCCACTCACTCTTTCATCCCACAGGGCTCCCAGGGACCCCCATTTGGGGGTCTATGAAGTACTAAAATTCTACAGGACCCTCTAAAAGAATGTGCAGGGGGTCCCAGGGATGTACTAAAAAAATTATTTCTAGCATTCACAATGCCACTGGGACCCTCTATCCCGCCTCTAGGACCCTCTATACTGCAAGTGAAGGAGTCCCTGGGACCCCTTGTTTTGCGGGACGATTGGGAGCCCTGATCCCATCAGCATCATCAGCATACATGCATAAAACACTCACTTTCTGCAGGGGAGTGGCTCGGCAGCACACCACAGACTGGCACTTCTGCGTCAGCGACAGAAACGTTTCCTCCGTCTCCGGCGCCATCGCCCAGCTCAGCGTCTGCCCGTCAATCACCATGGCGTAGCTGTCTTCAAGCCCCGCCCCCTCCTCCTTGTCTCCCGCATCCTGATTGGTTGATGGAGAAGGAGAGGTCAAAGAGTCAAAGTTCACGGCAGAGTCGGGAGTGAAACCCAAGTTGTCGTGCGTGGATGCGTTGTTGGTGTTTTGTTGTTGTTGTTGTTGTTGTTGTTGTCGCCGTCGGCTACGAAGACTCGATGACCTGTCCCGTCGACTCGACGTTGACGTTGACCCTTCTCCCTGGCTGGCTGACCTCTCGTAGCCGATTGGATCGAGGTGATGTGCGAGCAGATCTTTAGTGGTTTCCTGTTCGCATCAACATGAATGATAATTTGCTTTTGAATTCCCTTCTTCCTTACAGACAATCTGTCCAGATTAAAGTCTGCCGTTCACATTAACCTTAATGCATGGGTGCTCCTGGGAAATTTAAAAAATCCTGCAAGGCAGGGGTCCAGGGGCCGCTCAGTTAGCAACTTGATTTAAACAATCCTAAAAATATAAAATTCCCGGTAAAGGCATGTAAATATCTGTATTAAATTCTTTTATATTCTACACATGCGAGAAACAACAAAACGTTTATAAACAGGAAATTCATTGCTTCTCAAATTCTGATAATCCGGTGACGCTGGCTCCAGGCAATAAACAAATCCTGCATTTCAGGACATCGTGAAAGCAGAAGCATCCATGCCATGTTAATGATAACTGATGGGCCTGCTACACTACATACGATTCGCGGCCAATGCGATGCGATTGTGAAAATGTGAGTCATGATTCACGTGAAATTCATGTATTGGGTCTACTTGAGTATATAGAGCGAAAGTAGTAGAATTATTTCTAGACGGAAGTATTTCACATGAATCATGACTCGCATCGTCACAGTCGCATCGCATTGACAGCAAATCGTATGTAGTGTAGCAGGCTCTTATTCTCTTCAATGTATACAACATCTAACTCTCTGTTTACATGTTGCTGAAACCTCTTTGCAAGCCGATATGCACAATGTAAACCAAAAATCTGGCTTATGAGTCAACCACAACCAAATGGAAATACAGACAAACCTCTATTTTAAGACTTCCAAAATGTCCGGAAAAATCGGTCGTAAATTGGAGGGGTCGTATGACGGAGGTTTTCACTGGCAGCCGTAGAAAGAAAAGTTCAGCACAGTTCATACTCTCTTCTTCATGCACACATACAATGACATATTAAAACTGGATTTGGGTCTTTCCAACTCCATAGGATTGTGCAATCGATGTATTATAGTTTCACTTCGCCGACTTCTGTTAATCACCTCCACTCTCGTCCAAAGTCAGTGGTTTTCTTTTTCAAAGTCAGTGGTTTTCGTGCTTTTCCTACGCTTTCTGCTATCTTTTCTACAACAAGGGAAGCGACTCCGCTTTCAGGCCCTTGACCGTGGTTGTTTCCCTTTGCTCGAAGTCTATGCAGACGACAACAACGGTCGTAAAAACCAACAAAATGGCGGTCGTAAGTCGCGTTTTAGAGGAAGTCGTTTAAGAGAGGTCGTTTACATAGTAAAATGCATCCGTGCCAAAAAATCCGGTCTCAAATGAGAGGTGGTCGCTTAACAGAGGGTCATAAAATAGGGGTTTGTCTGTAGTTATGTAGGGAGCCTACATTAACATCAAAAGCTTCACAGATGTGATAGTTGCTTCTTAGTCAGACACAAATGATCATGCACAGTAAAGAATCTTCTTCTTCTTCTTCCTATGCGTTCCCAGGCCATATGGCCACAATGGATGAGGTACAATTGTGTCCGGTTTTCAGTTTTCACTGGTCTCCCCGCTGCATACAGCCAGTACATTCCGATTTCGGAAGAGCTCAAAGGAGAAAAATTATTTAGAAGATACAAAAAAATTTTAAAGGCAGGAGAATGGGCCAATAAATCAGAAAGATAGTAGATGATAGAAAGTTAAGGGAAAAGGCAGAGTCAAAGAGTCAAAGTCACTTCAATTTCAACATCCACAAACAAGTATTTAAAAACATTTCTAATCTTCCCCCGTTTATTTTTTTGTGCGTTTGATTGCCAATACCTCATGCGTACATTTTTTCCCCCTTTGAATCAAAAATGGAGCTTGCAACTGTTAGAAAAGCTTGATTTTTCTCTACTGATTCTAAGGAAATCTGATAAGTTTGTATATGTGTATTCACTATCTCTTCCCCTCTTTCTATCTCCCGATTCTTTCTCTATAGTCACCCCCTAAAGTGTGTACAATAATTACTTCTATACACAGAAGCTGGTCACCACCACAGAAGAAGAAGCTGTGAACCAACCTGGCTATGTGCGTTGATGGTCAAAACCTCCTGGTCTTCACTAATCAGTTTGGAAGCGTAGGCAATCTGTATGGCCGTTTCCTGTCAGATAATAATAATAATAAATAAAGCTTCTATAGCGCTCTTCGATGATTAAACAATTCATCCTCAGAGCACTTTACAAATATTACGAGAGAAAACAATCAAGAAGAAAAACATTACTACAAAACAATATGAAGTATATAAAATAAAATAATTTATAAAAAAATAATAAAATTTAAAAAATACGCCGTTCATCTCCACCCACGCACCCCTTTCACATACACATTATAGACTCCATTAAAAAAAAAACATTATAAATTCAGATGCAATTCAATGTCACAAATCATCATCATGGTTTTCTTCACTGAGCAGTTTGGAAGTGTAGGCAATCTGGATGGCCGTTTCCTGTCAGATAATAATAATAATAAATAAAGCTTCTATAGCGCTCTTCGATGATAAAAAAAATCATCCTCAGAGCGCTTTACAAATAGTACGAGAGAAAACAATCAAGAAGAAAAACATTACTACAAAACAATATGAAGAAGTATATAAAATAAAATAATTTTAAAAAATTAAAAATTAAAAAATACTCACGCCGTTCAACCCCACCCATCCACCCCTTTCACATACACATTATAGACTCCATTAAAAAAAAAACATAATAAATTCAGATGCAATTCAATGTCACAAATCATCATCACGGTTTTCTTTCAATTACTGTCACTATCACTACTATCAACATCCTGATCCTCCCAATTTCTTTTAAGTGTGCGCATACATGCGTGTGTTCATGCATGCATGTGTGTGTGTGTGTGTGTGTGTGTATGTGCATACTTTCATAGTGTACACAGGGGGGGGGGGGGTATGTGTGTGTGTGTGTGTGTGTGTGTCTGTCTGTCTGTCTGTCTGTCTGTCTGTCTATGTGTGTGTGTGTGTGTGTGTGTGTGTATGTGTGTCTGTGTGTGTCTGTGTGTGTGTGTGTGTGTGTGCTTGCATGCGAGAGTGAATGCGTACATAAAAACTTTCAAAAAATTGATCGAGAAACAAAAAATAGATACCATCCGTGCTTTGATGTTTCCTTGAACCGAATGCGACACAGGGCATTGCTCAAGCTCCAAACAACCACGATTTAGCTGCCCATCTGAAGAAGGTTGGACAAGCAAAGGTAGAGAGGCACTGAACATGCCGTTAACCCTTTCAGCGCCAGCTATTTTTCAGCCCAAACCTTTCCATAAATCTTACCTAGGTAGAGAAAAGATTTAGTCTGCAATACCGAATATTCCTCTGTGTCATGCATAAAACAGGGCCCATCCTTACCTCCCAAAATGAAGAACATAGGATAATTGGTTAACCCTTTCACCACCAGCCATCTTTGAGCCAAAACATTCCATTAAACTTACTTGGCTACAGAAAAGATTTTGTCTGCAACATTGTGGGATTTCTCTGTGACACATTTAGAATAGAGTCAATCCTTACTACCCAAATTTAGGAGCACAATATCATTGAATAATAGACCCTGATTTCAAGAGTTAATGACATGGGTGTTAAATCATTGTGGTGCAAAAATGCGACATTGGCGGTGAAAGGGTTAACAGACCCTCATGTGATGCTTTTTAGTGACATAGGTGTTAAATCACTGAGGTGCCAAGAGGCGACAGTGGCAATGAAAGGGTTAAAGACTTAGAAGAGTACTTTTTAGCTTTAGCTGACCTGTTTATCTCCAGTGAGGACCCACACCCTCAGTCCTGCCTCCCTCAGTCTGGCAATGGTGTCTGGCACCCCTTCCTGCAGTCTGTCCTCTATACCTGTGGCCCCTGTTTGCAGAGAACAGTTGGTCACATACACATCTGGCACGTTGATGCCTTCTTCTTCTTCGCAGTGCGTGGCCACAGTTAACACACTGACTATCACGTACGCCACGGAGCCGGAGACGTTCAACCACATATGCCAGACGAAAAGGCCAGTAGGCCTGAGAAGATTAAACCCAGAGACAAGAGGACAGATACAAGAAAAAAGGCTAACTTAGGCTAACATGTTTGTCGTACATGACGTTCTAACAGACATAGATGAAGCAAAAAACAAAAAAACAAAAATTTTGATGCAGACAAGCATCACCCAATCTACAAGTCATGTAAATATAAGGGTGTTGTCGTTCTAATAAAAATCCTAAATATTGTGGTACACAATTCCAGACTGTCAGGTGGTCTGGGTCAATGACCCGCACTTTTGAAAATTGACCCCCTCATTTTGTTGGCAACCAGGGGTCACATGACCCACGAAGTCTGAAAACAGTTTGAAGCTCTTGGCGTTTGTTTTTCGACTGATTCCTCATTTTGTAAAGACAGGGGTCATTTGGCCCATGATTTCTTTAAAATAATCCGAAGCTCTGGTGGCACATCACATAAGCTTTGTGAACTACCCTTGTCTATTTGCTAACGTCAAGTTATTCGCCAATCTGTCCGACTTGCTTACCCAAGAGCTCTAGATCTTGCTCGATGCGACATGCCGATTCCTGCACAGCCTTTTCCCGATCGCCCATGGCCGACTCTGCTTCCTTGTGATGGTGGAGCCACGACTGGTATTCCTCTGTGGTCAGTGCCTGTCATCACAGAACATTATCACAGCCATGAAACCATTCACATTTGTCACCCAGCACCACGGAAGGGACATTAACACTTGTAACCCCGATTAAAATGTGACTCTACTCCCTGTAGCACCACTGGGCCCCAAATGGGGTACTTTGTTTAAAAAAATATTAAAAAATAACTACTTGATGGATTGACAAATGTTCAGGGTTTGTGTATAAATGAAGAATGTTTAACTTGCAATGTTTTTTTTGTTATGTGATATTTTTGATTTTTTGATATTGCAATTTTAACTCCAAAATACATAACGAAGTGGGTGTACGGGGGCGGTTTTAGACGGCTTGGTAGGAGAAAGTAATGGATGTCATGGGCGGAATCAGGCTATAAGGGGCTTAAAACGTTAAGTGTCAAACTGACCATTCTAAGAAAATCATACATTTGAAAACTTCATACAATTCTCGTTCTAACGATACAAGAACAATTCTTGTATCTTTTTCCGTTCCAAAGTTATGAGCATTTAAAATTAGTAGGGCGAGCGTCGGCCGTTTTGAGAAAACACTGTCTAAAGTCTAGCCTAGCTGAAGAAAATGCATTGAACTATTCGTTTTAAAACACTTATAAGACCATTTAGGGACCATTTTAAAGATTATCCTTTATAAATATGAAAGATAAGATGTTAGAGAACACAAAAATACCCATAACTCAAAATTGACTAAAAATGATATTTTTGACATTGCAAGCCTGTTGTGAGAAACTAGCAAAGCGACCTAATATCCCTTTGGTGGTGCTGGGTCACATTTGTGATGCCAAGCTAACTTTAACTCACTCAGCACTGGCCAGTTGCTTCCCCTTACAACCGTTTAGGACGGGCCATTCGACTAGGTTCGAAAACCCATCACCACAAAAAAGTTATGAAAAGTTATGGACTGATATTTTCAGATAAGATTACTAACACCATGCACTAAACGATCGTAAAATATCAGATTCCATACCTTCGTCGTTTGCCTCCTATTGACGAAAACAGCTAACACATAGAAAGAAGGAAAATTTCACATTCCGATCTTTGACCCCCCTCTACAACCAAAGCTGAATGGGAAGTCTGCAATGAGGTTGATTTCAAGAGAGGCAAGGTCAAAGCAAACTGAAAATAGGTTATGACTTTGCACCGGAAAGCTGGTTACACGCCAGAAATCAAAACCTCTTGAAAACTCTTATGAGCCGGAGCCGGGCCATTCGTCCTTAACGGTTGTGCGAGCCATGAGCCGAATCCGGCTCACTCGTCCCGAGTGCGTTAAGGAAAGAAGGGAAAATATTTGCGCACCCTTCTTTCTTTTACTTACTTATCGGTTTCTGCACAGAAATTACGCATCTAATGTGAACCCACCCTTACCCTTTTCGCCATGCACAATGTTCTGAGTCCATGCAAAGCGTAGCTGTAGAGATGATCCTCTGTGTCCGTCACAACCCTGCGTTCCTCTGGGTCTTCTGAAAAACAGTGCCAGACACTATCATTCTTGTTCCTCTGAAGACGGAGTGTGGCTGCCTACTTGGCGGGGTAATCAAAAACGGTCATGTTCTCATCCCTAGCTGATGCATTTGTACCATAGCAGAGCTTAATCTAGGACTTCTGAAAAAGGAGGGCAGTCCCCCCCTCGTATAAAAATAAAAGGGGGGCACTCCCCCCTATCCAACCCCACATCACATACATATTGTTCTTATTGTGCATCATAGTCGTCAACAAGCTGACGGAGGATGTAAATGCGAAGAAGAAGAAGAAGAACACAATGTACATTGCATCCCTGTCTCAATCTTCGTCAGCCACGGACACTTTTTCAACCAGTCATTTTGGAACCGATGTTCCTTTGCACTGCCACTGTTGTCATTCTTTTCCGACGTTTTAGATGTAGAAGCCTTTTCTTCGAGGTCTTCACACTCGCTTGGAACAGGATTTTTTTTTTTTCACTTTGCCTCCGCGAAAATCAAAATCAAACAGGGTCCCTGCCCGCTTCATTTTGAAGAACATTCAAGATGGCGGCCGAAAATCTCGCAACTTACTGTCGGTAGAACGAGAAGAACGCGATTGGTTGATTAACACTAACATTTTGTCAAGAACCAATGAAATGTCGAGAAATCCTTCACTCCTGCTCGATACTTTCAGTTTGTCCAGACGACGGGTTTAGCAGACGACGAAGGTCTTCCCACATCGATCGGTAAAAACTGCGGGCCGTTCTGCAAATGTGCAGGACTCGGCCCGCTCCCCGCGCCGATTATCGCGGGAAGGAACAAAATTTCGCGGGATTTGACCAATACCGCGCTCTAGATTAAGCTCCGACATAGTGTTGAAGCGCTTCGGCTGTCGGGATGATCCCTATCTATTTATTGTCTATCATTTATTGACCAATAGATTACCTTCATCCTTCAAACTCAGAACATTTAGACCAGTAATCCAATGGGCACCTCCATCTGATATTCAATAATTTAACCTCAAGCTACAGTATCTTTCGGACTATAATAAGGCGCACCTTATTATGAGGCACCCCCCCCCCATCAAATGTTACACATAATTCAGACTTAGTTATTATACTTTCTTACTATAATATCACACCATCAAATAATCATTAGCAATGAAAAAACGTGAAAATAATTCACACCAACTACATGCCGACAAACCTGTAGCCCCAAGGCAAAGGGGCAACCCAAACAGAGGAGGATGGCGGCTAGAATAAATTAGATAAACGAAATAATAGCAAGAGCAAAGAACAACATGGCTGCTCCAAGTTGGAAAAAATTTATTATGATTTAAAGTTGCCTCCCCGGAAGTGACGTAGCGAGTGGGATCCGCGGCAGCTTAGTGGTATTGGCTGTGTAGACCAAGGGAAGTAATCTAGTCTTGTTAAGACTATAACTTTTTGGTCTTTGGTAAATTGGCATTTGCTCCAAATTGGAAGGAATAACTCATTCGTAGTGAAACGGTAACATGATAGAATAGATTTAGTTATTATACTTTCTTACTATAATATCACACCTCTCTACATTCCTCCTCACTGGGAGTATGTTGGTGTTTACTACGATTTCTGTGACCTCCCTTTTTGAATCCTTCACTGGATCCACCAACATGGCATTCCATCTCTTCTAATCTCTTCGAGGGATTGTAATTTTAGGACATTATTATTTTTGTTATTTTACACAAGATTTTTACCATTTCTTTTGAATTAAGTGCTGGTTTGCTTTTATTGTGGACTTTCAATCTGGTGCAAAGAGGACAACCTTTCTCTTGGAGAAAGTCTTCTAGCTCAGCTTGAACGTTCACTGTGGACATTCTTTGCAGGCCGACATGCAGACTGAAGAGTCTTTCACAAGACGAAACAGCTGTCTTTGCACAGGCACTGTCTATCTCCCCCATTGGGAGAAAAAGTAAATCAGCACATTATTTTCTTTTCTTTTTCAGATATTAATCTTTTCAGAACACAGAACATATCGTAAAGTTAAAGTTAATAGTAATTGAGTTTCTTTCTTAGGTTCACAAAAGAAACACATACATTGGACACAAAAAATAAAAAAAAAAACATTATTAAAGCAAACTATATATTTTTCTCATTCCTAGAAAAAGCTACCAAGCGAAACGTTGGAATTAAAGTCTGGAGAATGAAAGAAAAATCTCAGTGAATAGCAAAAAGAGTTGCAGTTGGTTTGTGTTTTGCATAAGGCTGTCCCTCCCCCATTGGGATAGCACAATTTATATATATATATATTTTTTTTTGAACACGAACATTACTCAAAGTTAACATTAACTGGTTTTGCATGAAAGAAAAGCTTTAAAATTTCAAATGCACTAACTTTTCAGTCCTTCAGAGTAGGGGTAGCCAGCTCTGGCTATTCACTGAGATTTTTCTCTTTGGATACCATCTCAGTAGTTAGCCCTCCCTAGTCATGTCTATTAGGTTTTGAAATTAAAATTTCAGAACATTATTATTTAGTTCATTTTACATAAGATTTTCATAAGATTTTTACTATTTCTGGTTTAACTTTGTGCTGGTTTGCTTTTATTGTGGATTTTCGATTTGATGCAGAGAGGACACCATTCTCTTGTAGAATGTCTTTTTTGCTCAGGTTGGCATCACTGGACAGTCAATGCAGGCCAATCATGCAAACTGAAGATCTTCTCAAGATCGAAACAGCTGTCTTTGCATAAGGCACTGTCCCTCCCCCATTGGGAGAAAAAGTAAATCAGCACAATTTTAACTTTTTAATTTGATAAAACTGGTTTTGTTTCTTTTGGACTGTGTCCAATGTAGGGGTTTATTTGTGAACCTCAGAAACAAAACCAGTTAGCCAGCTCCGTAACCCTACTCTGAACTTTGTGCATTTGTGCAGATGTTTGCTTTGATAAAGCTTGTTCCAAAAAAAACCTCAGAAACAAAACCAGTTAACATTAACTTTGAGTAATGTTCCGTGTTCAAAAAAAATAAAATAAAATAAAAATTAAAAAATTATTATATAAATTGTGCTGATTTACTTTTTCTCCCAATGGGGGAGGGACAGTGCCTTATGCAAAGACAGCTGTTTCGACCTAAGAGAAGGTCTCATCAGTTTGCATATTTGTGTTGGTTTGTACACATACATTTTTCTCTGCGGCTTATAAACTGGTGCGGCTTATTTGTGAATAAATACCTAATATTTTGTCCATTTATGCGATGTGGCTTATAGTCCAGTTTTTACAGTATATAACTGTTTTCACTTTCCTTAGGAAAATATCACATTATTTCTATGCAAGGACACAAACATCTTATTTTCAATTATCATATTTTTCAATGTATCACACAAAACAAAACACAGGCAGTGTATCATAGGCAGCTTAATAAATGACGGATCTGACATTGCCACTTGGAAAGAAATGTTGCTTTGGTTGATCGTTTTTCATTTTTAAACTGCGCAGGCCGTAGATTAGACAGTTTGACAATATGTTTGGCAAGAAATATGTAGTTTTGTAAGGACAAAGTATAGTCTAGCAGGGCTCCCAGGGACTCCCATTTGGGGGTCTATGAAGTACTAACATTCTAAAGGACCCTCTAAAAGAATGTGCAGGGGGTCCTAGGGATGCACTAGAAACATTATTTTTAGCATTCGCAATGCCACTGGGACCCTCTATCCCGCCTCTAGGCGGACCCTCTATACTGTAAAAGGAGTCCCTGGGACCCCTTGTTTTGAGAGACGATTGGGAGCCCTGGTCTAGGCTGGTTGGCACATTTTCATTATTAGTCAAATCTTCATCGATCGCTGACAGTTTGCTGTCATATGAGCCCAGATGCATCATGTTGCCATTAATGCACCTGACTAAGAAATAGTTGTATGTTGTTTATGTGTAACATATTCAAGGTTAGAAGGCTATGCCACTCTTGGACATGTGTTGATTTGTTTGTATGTTGTCCTCTCCACCATTGTCGATGTGTACTGTGTGGGTGAGGGTCATATAGGCGAGCTTGGCACATTCTTTTTTAAGAATGATGCTTTGCTTGTCTCACTTTGGTTCTCATCCACGCACTGCTAGGTGATTGGTATCGTAATCAACTTTGGTGGAGGGGAGTTAATTAGAAAAAGAGAGTAATTACCCTTTGTTCAATTTCGTTAACTAAGAAATAGTTAGGCCCAGCATGTCCATCTTCGGCTGGAAAAAATCTTGGTAAGAGTTTCTAGAACAAAGGCAGGAGAATGGACCAGTAAAAGGCAGAAAGATAGTAGATGACAGTAAGCAAAGGGAAAAGGCAGCGTCAAACAAAGAGAGTGACAGATTAGGGAAAGTTATAAGCACAGAACTTCCAGAAGGTGGGGGGGGGGGGGGGGGGGGGGGGTGACTATTCATACAAAAGACTTCCCCTAGTATCCACACCAGGGGGAGGGGGCGTGCTATCACTTAACCCTTTCGCCGCCAATGTCGCATTTATGCACCACAATGGTTTAACACCCGTGTCACTAAAAGGCATCAAAACAGGGCCTGTTATCCGAAGACCCTATTTTCTCAATTTTGGGAGGTAAGGATAGGCCTAATGTTATAATACATGTCATGGAGGAATTCCCAATATTGCAGATTTCGTGCATGCGCGCGCGCGTGCGTGTGCGTATAATATATTTTTGTTGCTTATTTATTTATATTGCTTGCTGGGTTTTTTCAATTATTATTGTAAGCGCTTAGGGTTTTTTTAAGATTAGGCGCTATAAATGTTTTGGTTTTTTTGTTTTGTTTTGGTTTTTTCTCTACCCAGCTAAGTTTAATGGTATTTTGGGGCTGAAGAACAGCTGGCGGTGAAAGGGTTAATTATTTCAGCTTCGTCCACCTTTGTGTTTTTGATGCAGCACACTGAGGACGGCAGAGTCAGCCCCCTTGGTGTACAGCGTGATCTGCCTGGACAGGGGGTGCTGCACGATGATGGACATCCGTTTGCGAGTCGAGTCGAACTCCAGAACTTTGAGCACTTCAAACTCCACCTCTCCCTCAGCTGGAAAAATAACATCATCATTATTTTTTTTTATTTTTTTTTTCCCCAACACATTTTATAATGAACTATGAAAAGGACAGAACGCATACATACAAAAAAACATCTAAAATGTATTAACAAATCGGGACTTTCCTGGAGTTGCACTGCCTCTAGGCATTGCCTCCAGGATCGTTCCCACCATCTTTATGTCTACTAATGTCCCATAGGTGTCTGCTTCACACCGGATGACGTTAAACGGATTTTCATTCATTCACGTACATACAAAAAAAAGGAGAAAAAGAAAAGAGAAAAAAAAGACAAGAGAAAAAAAAGACAAGAACTGATCAAATCAAATATGAAGAAAAGAAAATAAGCAGACCAACAATCAAAACAAGGATGCATAATCAAGCATAAATGCACATATGTAAAATCACCATTATCATAACATTGTCTCTTCATCATTATCATCGTCAAAATAATATTACAAACTTTTCATGATTATAAAAAATAATTTTAAGATGTTTATTTATAGAAGTCATACATTGGCTCAGTTCACAAAAGGAAAATGTTGTTTCTTAGCTGAAACAATTATGATCACAGACTTCAACAAAACACATATAAAATTAAAAAAGAGAAAATAATGAGACATTATAAATATAAATACCTGGAAGACACACACACACACACATACACACACACACACACACACACACACACACACACACACACACACACACACACACACACACACACACATACACACACACACACATGTATACTAAAACCCACATCTGAATGAACAAACAAACAAATAATTACCGTATTTTTCGGATCATTAGG
>CM065691.1:9821957-9830840 GCA_017654935.2 Phymorhynchus buccinoides
GATGATATGTGGCTGTCCAGAGTGCTGGTGACCGTGTCACTGTCCTCCCCTGCAAACACCACCAAACAATGCCATTCAGATCAGTCATTTTAGCCTGTTATTTTCACTCATGAACGCATAACCTAGCCCTTTCCTTACATAGCTTTTATAAAGTTCTGCTTGACAGTAGCCTCAAGTTGTTAGAGAACTAATCTCATGCTGGTTTCACGTTCTTGTTGTTGTTGTCGTCGCTGTTCTCTTACCCTACCTCGTGCCCTATTTTATTCATCATCATCATCAACGTTGTTAGTATTAGACAACAGCGCCATCATAATAATCATCATCATCATCACAATCATCACAATCATTAACCACATCATCATCATCATCATCGCTATCATCAATCTCATCATCATCATCGTCATCAACCTCGAAATCATCATCATAATCAAATCATCATCATCAACCTCGTCATAATCATCATCAACCTCGTCATCATCATCACAATCATCATCATCATCATCATCAACCTCGTCATAATCATCATCAACCTTGCCATCATCATCACTATCATCATCATCATCATCATCAACCTCATCATCATCATCATCAACAGTACGGCTAATGAATTCCATCGTGTTATGTCAGGGTGCCCTATTTTCATCATCATCATCATCATCATCATCATCATCATCAGGTAGATGAGGGTAGTTAATGCCGCCAACAGTACAGCTTCTGAATTCCATCTTGTTCTCTGCCCTATTTTCATCATCATCATCACCATCACCATCACCATCATCATCATCATCATCATCATCAGGTAGATGAGGGTAGCTAATGCCGCCAACAGTACAGCTTCTGAATTCCATCTTGTTCTCTGCCCTATTTTCATCATCATCATCACCATCATCATCATCATCATTCTCATCATCCTCATCCTCATAGCAAGAGAGATAACCCCAAGCAGTTTTAAAGTTATTTCAACCGAGTTACTTCCCTTGGACTGTTATTCCCACGGAAGGGTACATGGACGCACGCACACATGCATGCATAATTTAGCTCGGGAACAAATTACAATTAACTGAAGCGCTAAGAGCCCCAACTGGAGAATAGGCGCTATAGAAATGAACATTATTATTATTATCATTATTATTATTATTATCAGTAGGGGGCTTAGTATGTGGTGTCCTGAACAGGCTCTACTGAACTCCACCGAAGTGACTCAGCAGCAGTGCCTCGGTTGGTTGCCTCCTGACGGCCTAACATAGATTCGCTCCTCTTGGAATAGCTGGTTTCGGATTCTGCGACCTGAACATGCGGAGGTGTGGCTGCGAATTGGGACTCGGAATGAGCGGCGTGGGAGCAACGCCACCATACAGCCCAGAAGATGGGACAGCAAAACAAACAAAAACAAAAAAAATTATTATTATTATTATTATCTCACCAGGCAGGTGGGGGTAGTTGATGCCGCCAATGGTACAGCTCCTGAACTCCATCTTGTTCTCCGTCAGGGTGCCCGTCTTGTCGGAGAACACATACTCTATCTGCCCCAGGTCCTCTGTGATGTTGAAGGCCTGGCACTGCAAGTCGAGTCAAGTCAAAGAAAGTCTGGTCAAATGAAGAAAAGTACCAGTAAGTTGAATGTAAGCACTTACAGCTTACAGATTTTAAGCGCTATATAAATTGTCTTAATAAATATGTCATAAAGTCGTGTTAAGTCCACTCCGGTCAAGTCAAAATCCAGTCAACTGATGTATCGAAACATACACACACACACACACACACATGTACGCAAGCACCATGCACTCATACACACACACTTTGAAATAATGATTTGCAGCATATTTCTCTACTACCTGCATACATTAGTTCTCATTGTCATGCATTCTACCCAGTTCTACTAAGGCACATGCGTTGTCATGCATTCTATCCAGTTCTACTAAGACACATTAGTTGTCATGCATTCTATCCAGTTCTACTAAGGCACATGCGTTGGCAGGCACACACATACACACGAACACACACACACACACATGTACACACACACAAACACAAAATAAATTAAAAGTTTTAAAAAGAGTGGCGCGCCTCTGGCCGCAATGCGCTCTCCAGGTGGGGGAGCAACCTGAATTTCACAGAGACGCCTCTGTGACTATAAAGTACCAAATACCAATACCAATACCAAAGACAAACACACACACACACAGACACACACACACACACAAACAGACACACACACACACACACACACACACACACACACACACACACACACACACAACACACACACACACACACACACACACACACACACACACACACACACACACACACACACACACACAACACACACACACACACACACACATACACACACACACACACACACACACACACACACACACGCACACACACCAGCTTTACTGCTAATAATAAAAGCATGTCATTTGCTTATACATGTACAATGTT
Organism: Phymorhynchus buccinoides; assembly: GCA_017654935.2. NCBI lineage: Eukaryota > Metazoa > Mollusca > Gastropoda > Neogastropoda > Raphitomidae > Phymorhynchus > Phymorhynchus buccinoides. The sequence continues at coordinate 9,824,406 of CM065691.1, forward strand.
CCCATCAGGAAATAAAATTTTGACTTTGACTTAACTTGACTTGACTTGACACCACATACAAACAAACACACACACACACACACACACACACACACACACACACACACACACACACACACACACCTGACATGCACAGTGTCTTCGTCAAACAGCACCACACCTGCACACACACCTGACCTACCATCTCCATGCGTTTGTCAGTGTCTTCGTCATACAGCTCCAGGTCCTGTGTGATGAAGTAGACCTGGCCCATCTTCACCATCTCCATCGTCATGTACAGGGGCAGAGGGATGGCGCTCTGAAAGCATCAGCTATGGCATGGATGAGAACATAACGTGAGTGACCTTTTTCTTTTCTTTTTAACCACGTCACGCGGGTTAGCCACACTCGACTTCGGGGGATTAAGGCGCTCGTAAAAGGCATACGTTCCATTATACATATGCTACAAAAATTGTGATACACAGTTGTTTCGTCAACAGGTATGTGCCGCAGGTGGTCGCATAATAGACTGGACTACACCACTGGCCGCATGCTTCGCCCATAGATACGTAAACTCGTTTATAACAAAGCCTTCGGTGAAATTCAAGGCCAACCACTTGCGGCGATTGGCCTCCTCCTCTTTCTCGGTCCCCTCCACTTGGAATAAACTCCCTTTACCTCTCTGTTCTGCCAACTCCCTTTCTTCATTTAAGTCTTCTCTCAAAACTACTCTGTACAAATAATAGCCTGCTATATTTCTTTTCAAAGTACTGTGCCCCTTCCATCCGCGTGTGTTTGTGTGCCTGCATGTGTGTGTGTGTCTTGTGTGTGTGTGCGCGTGCGTTCGTGTGTGTGTGTGTGTGTGTCTGTGTTTAGTGCGTGCGTGTGTCTGTGTTTAGTGCGTGTGTGCGTGCGTGCGCATAATAGACTGGACTACACCACTGCACGCATGCTTCGCCTGTAGCTACGTGAACTCCCTTATAACAAAGCCTTCGGTGAAATTCAAGGCCAACCACCCGCAGCGATTGGCCTATTAATTGTCATATTATGAGGTGCATAGGTTCGAGTCCCTCTAACCTCCCTCTCAGATCTGATTCTAGGAATTTGAAAAAGTGGGGGCGTTCCCCCCCTTAGAATGAAAAAAGGGGGGCAGGTCCAATGGATAACCGGTGTTCCCTCGCACTAGTGCCGTTATCTTTGGGCTGCTTCTCCGAGACTGTTGATGCAGTAGCTGTTTCTGCAACATCTTCTGCACACTCGTTTGGCAGAGGATTTCTTTTAATCAAAGTAGAAGAGAGTCGTTGTCTGCTTCATTTTGAAGAAAATTCAACATGGCGGGTAAGACTCTCGCAACTTCTTGTCGGTAAAACGAGATGAACGCGATTGGATGATTTACACTAATATTGTAAAGGAACCAATGAAATGTCGAGAAATTATTCATTCCTGCTTGATGCTTTCGGTTTGTGCAGACGACGGATTTAGCAGACGACGAAGGAATTCCCGCAGCGATCGGTAAAAAATACGGGCAGTTCTGCAAATATGCGGGCGTCAATTATTGCGGGAAGGAACAGATTTGGGGGGGATTGTACCAATCCTGCGCCCTAGAATCAGCTCTGCCTCTGCCTTCCCCACATTCTCGTGCTACCCCCACCACCACCACACACACTCACTCACACACCCCTCTCCCTTCCCTCTGCTCACCTGAAAGATGATGATGTAGGTCCAGAAGACGAGGAATCCTTCATACAAGGGGCTGAACTCTTCCTGGCTGCCGTAGGGAATGAAGGGAAGCAAGTTGGTGTTCTCCACTAAATCCAAGTGCTGCTCCAGCCATATACCTCCAGCTGCAGAGAGAAATATAATCATACTGTACGTCATCTCATAATCAAATTACATTTAGATTTATTTCTTTATTTATTAGGTACTTCATAGTCACAGAGGCATCTCTGTGAAAATCGGGTTGCTCCCACCTGGAGAGCACGGCGCAGCCAGAGGCGCGTCACCCATTTAAAAAATAAATTTGCATACTATTTTTTGTGTGCATTGCATCATAACATAACGCAGTACATCATCTTCTTATTCTTATTCTGCGTTCCCAGGCCATATGGCCATAATGGGTAAGGTACATATATGTCCGGTTTTCAGTTTTCAGTGGCTCCCCGCTGCGTACAGCTGACACATTCTGATTTCGGAGGGGGAGGGGGTCAGAGGGAATGAAGGGCATGTAAAAGAAACGGAGGTGGCGATAGAACCCACAGACACAATTGCCTCACCTCACCTGCCCCACCAACACAAGAGCAGCCCTACACCAACCGTGGAACCCTGTGTAGCGTTATAAAGGTGCAGATCCACACAAGACATTCCATTACGCAGGCACAGGCTTTCTACTACGATATTTTACAGACTACTTGATTATAATGCGCACCCCCCAAATTTTACACATAACTCAGATTTTGTTATTATATTTTCTTACTATATTATCAGTCACATTATAAGACGCAGGGGTCTCAGTCTAGGGGGAAAAAGTATACAAAACTATACAGTAAGTCCATGTACCACTCCAACAACATGTCTCCAGCTTGAGAAACAAAAATACAACAATAATATATCAAGAAATAAAAACAACTCAAAGGCACATCTTTATGGCTCTTAGTGCTGCAGCCTTGAGGGTCCATTGACCTTTTGAAACCTTTACTGACGCTAAGTGTGTAAAACAAATGTTCAGTTTGACTTCTGTTAAAGTCAAATAATACATGCTTGAGATATATCCTGTTGCAAAACTGGTCATCTAAAGAACACTTTCAGCCACAAAATCAAAATAACTTTGAATTGAGCTAAATTTTACCATTGCTGCATTTGACTTGAGTTTTGGATGTAATATTATGATAACTCAGCATGCTATAATAGGCTAAGGAACATCATCACAAGAAACAGACAGACAGACACACATAAAGACAGACAGACAGACTCACCGATGGCACAGAAGCAGACAAACAGCAGAATGATAACGTATCAGATGGCGATTTTCGGAAAAAAACTAGGGGAGAGCACTTTGTGAAAATTAGAGTTGTTTACCTCCATTACTCTGTCAAACACCATAGCAACAATGCAACAATGGTGTCGAAGCTTGAAACCGCAGGATGCGAGTCAGCGACTTGCAAACATTTTTTAAAGAAAAATTAGGGGTGGCCAGTGGCCACAAACTGATAAAACTTGCAAAATGTGACGTAAAAATATAAATGGCAAATTCTTAGAATGACGCACGGTGTTCTAAGTGCTGTATGTCTGCTCAAACACACGAGTCGATAGGCTACGAGAGCTGATGGTAGAGTGACTGTTTGACCGATTGAATAAGGCAAGATCACTCCCACACACCATGAAATTACTCACCTTAATTATTTCCGAACAATTCCTATTGATGCGACATTCCAGTAGACCGACAGACAGACAAACACATGTATAAAGACACACAGACAGACTCACCGATGGCACAGAAGAAGCAGACAAAGAGCAGAATGATGACACACCAGATGACATCCCGGTTGATGCGGTGTTCCAGCTGGCTACGTTTGTAGCGAGGGCCCCGGTTGTTCATCATCGCCTTCGTCTCATGACCTGCACATTACAATGCATCAGTACTCTCTTTGACTCTGCCTTTTCCCTTTGCTTACTGTCATCTACTATCCTTCTGCCTTTCCCGGTCCATTCTCCTGCCTTTTTTCAAAACGCTTTCAAAACGATTTCCTCCAGCCGAACTCGGACATGCTGAGCCTAGTTATTTCTCACTTAGGTGCATAACGGCAGCATGACGCATCTGTGCTCATAATTGACAGGCAACTGTCTGAGCCATCGAAGAAGAAGAAGACACTGCATGATGAATCCATAGCTAAAGTCCATACAATAACCATTTTTAGTTACTTTACTTTCATACAACAAACAAACAACTACACGGCAAGTGCAAAGTGATGTTATTTTATTCACAAGAGACAAAACAAAACTACTGGATATTTCGGCGAATGCGCCTTTATCAAGTAATAATCAACACAGACAAACAATTAAACAGCAAACAGCAAATATAGCAAAAGGAGCAAAAAGTAGGCAACAGAAGGAGCAAAAAACCATCAAGATCAAAATAAAAACAATACTTCCCCTCTACAGTCCAACGCGTAAATGATACAACAAAGTTGAAACCAAAGAGCAAGGCTGTGAACACAAATCAAGGGGGGGGGGGGGGGGGGGGGGGGGGGGGGGGGGGGGTGGGGGGGGTGGGGGATTGAAGTGAGAGAGGTTGGGGACAGTGAGTACGCAATCACAGATGGTAGAAGTTGGAAACAAGGGTCAGTTGTGTTTAAGGGGTGGGGAGGGGGAGGTTTGGTGAAGAGAACAAATATCGTGCTAAAGTGAACACATGTAGCAAAATGACATTACATTTCAATTGAAAAATGAAAAGGACAGAGAGAGAAGGGGGGGGGGGAAATAGAAATAGACAGTTGCAGTCTGTTTCTTTTTCTTTTTTTTACTTTACTTTCAATTAATAAAAAGAGCTTGTAAGTGCTGTTGAATGTCAATGTGAATATGGTGGGTAAAAATAAAAAGGTACCTGAGAAAGGGAAAACTTCCATATTTCGTGCCTTGGGCGCTCAGTCAAGAAGGGAAGTGACAGCAGAAAACGTTGGCAGGTTGTAGGACAAATTCACAGGCATGGACGCACGCATACACACACAGACTCCCACCTACCTGCATAAAGCACCAGCCCCTCGATATAATCAGTGTTCTTGATGATACATCCACGCAGCAGTAAATTGTTGCTACTGATCGGCAGTTTCTCCTCTCTTTTGATTCTGTATAAAAAAAACATGCACACGCACACACACACACAATTAGTATAAAATAGCAATAGTCGGTGTGACAGCAAATTTTCTGATATTAACAGGCAATCCTTAACCCTTTCACCACCAATGTCGCATATATGCACTACAATGGCTTAACCCTTTCACCGCCAGCCATTTTGGAGCCAAAAATTTCCATTAAACTTACTTGGCTACAGAAAAGATTTCATCTGCAATATTGTGGGGTTTCTTTGTGACACATTTAGAACAGGGTCAATCCTTACTGCTCAAATTTAGGAACACAATGTCATTGAATAATAGACCCTGATTTCAAGGGTTTTAAGGACATCGGTGTTGAATCATTGTGGTGCAAAAATGCGACATTGGCGGTGAAAGGGTTAACACTCATGTCACTAAAAGGCATTAAATCAGGGCCTGTTATCCGAAGATCCTATTTTTTTAATTTTGGGAGGTAAGGATAGGCCTAATGAGAGGAATTCCCAATATTGCAGATAAAAAACATTCTCTACCCAGATACGCTTAATGGTATTTTTTGGCCGAAAAACGGCCGGCGGCGAAAGGGTTAATATGGCAATGAGGCTTTATACTACTTCTTGGCGACATGAAAGGGCAATTTTAGGACTGGGTTGACCATGCCACCTGTAAGGGGCAGATAATTTTCAGTGGCTATATACTACTACTTCGTGACAGGCAAGGGCGGTAATCTTATGTAGGTGGCGCACACATCTCAGTGCATGAGACAGGGGTGGAGAATTGTCAGCATAAATAGCCTCGTAAAACATTTATCTGGCACTTACAACAGTACACACACCACACAAGCACACACACACTCACACACACCAACACACACACATACATACACACCAACACACACACACACTACTAACACACACACACACACACACATACACACACACACACACACACACACACACACACACACACACACACACACACACACACACACACACACCAACACACACACATACCAACACACACACACACACACAAACACACACCAACACACCAAAACACACACATCCACACTGGTGATGATGATGAGGAGGTTGATGACAATGATGATGATGACGATGATGATCAGGGTTTCTGAAAACGTAGAGATTGTGCGTATTTACGCACAAGAGCTCTCAAATCACCCCCTAGAATCTCAAACCGTTAACCATGCATGAGATCTACCCTTATAAAATCTCAAGTAGAGGGTGAGGTGACGCATCAAAATGATGACTTATGCATTAACACAGTCATTAATTTTCAGTAAGTTAACGACGTTCCTCTTATTTCAATCGCCTACTAGGCCAATCTAGGCTACTGCTACAAGCTGGAATCGTTAACTTTCTCACTACATAGCACGCACATATGCGTGGTAGAAGGTTCCTCCGTTCAGTATGCAGCACGCATATATGTGTGGTGAATTTGTCTATGAACAGTGCACGTCTAAGTATGGTCTAAGGAGAAAATCTTCTTTGACTATATTCAGCAATCAGGTATCTGTCTTCTGAATGCTTTCCCTTGAGCAAAGCTGGTCTAAATTTGTCACAAGCAGCTTTCGAAAAGACTAACGTAACCGAAAGTGCAGCCAACAGTA
>CM065691.1:9831340-9850119 GCA_017654935.2 Phymorhynchus buccinoides
AGAGGGAAGGAGAATGAGTCATTCATACAGATATGCACAGATGCATTGCATAACAGATTTACAAGAATCTTGGCACAAATTGATATCTGTAGTAAAACTCATTAACATAACTGATGGACAAGATTGTCCATTATGTACTTGCGATAAGATTTGCGAAAGGAAGATACGCTAGTTTTATTTTTGAAATTATCAGGGATGTAGTTCCACAGTTTACCACCTGAGAATGTAAGGAATGCTATATTATATAGATCTGTTCTGGGGCGGGGCATTATTAATTTGGTTTTGCTTCGAATTGCATGGACTTTAAATGTAGTAATAAGAAAGTTTGGTACTGACGTATTTATGATCTTGTACATAAGGGTAGCTTAAGTTTGTTTAGTAGGACATTTCAAATCAAAATGGTAGAATGTTAAGTTCTTTATAGTCATTGGTTTCAAGGGAGGACGATTTAAGGAGTATGAGTTTAAGAGAACGTTTATATAGTCTTTCCTGATCAGCTCAACGTGTTTTAGTGTGTTTTTACTAGCTGAATCCCAACATGTTGATGCATAATCAATGTCAGGCTGAATATAGGCATGGAAAAAAAGTTTACGGGTTATGTTGATCCAAAAAGTGCTTTATTCTATTGAGCTGGAATACTTTTATTGAAACTGTTCTTGGCCAGTATTTCCATGTGTTTTGACCATGATAAGTTGTTGTCAATGTATAGGCCGAGTAATTTGTGTGAAGTAACTTCTTCTAGAGATTTTTCATGGATTGTTGGCAATACTTAATTGATTTTTAAAGTTTTGCCTCTTTTGTCTTGTTGTGATTAACATGAATTTATATTTATTGGATGTAATGCCATATTATTTTGCTCTGTCCAGTCAACTAGACATATAATCCAATCTTTCTTTCCAGACCACGCCTCCACGAAAATAAAAAATCATCAAGGGAAACAAACGTGGAAATTGACAATGTGATGTATTCCAGAGCTGACACTGCAGTGCAGTGATTGTTACTTACTCCCTTGTTTGGGGATGTTTCAATCACTACTTGTGTGTGATTATTGATTAGGGTGTGGACTTAGAGTAGGGGAAATGGCTTTGCAGAGAGAGAGAGAGAGAGAGAGAGAGCTGAGAGAGAGAGAGAGGATGATAGAGCAGAGAGAGAGAGAGAGAGAGAGAGAGAGAGAGAGAGAGAGAGTGAGAGAGAGAGTGAGAGAGAGAGAGAGAGGGAAAGCTAGAGAGAGAGAGAGAGAAAAGATCGAGAGAGAGAGGTCGAGAAGAGAGTGAGAGATGAGAGAGAGAGTGTACATGTGTAGAGTAGAGAGAGAGCGAGAGAGAGAGAGAGAGAGAGATAGAGCGAGTGAGAGAGAGAGAGCTAGAGAGAGTTTGTGAGAGAGAGACAGAGAGAGAGATAAATTATTTAGTATATTTGCAACAATCCTATTCAGTTTTCAAAGACACTTGCGCATGCTCATATCCTTTCAGACACACACACACAACACACAAACATTCACACACACACATTGCACACTCATGCACACACACGTATGCACACGCAAACACGCCCACGCTCACACATTCACACACATAATGGCGCCAACACGCGTGCACACATACACGCACCACACACAAACACTTCTTCCTTTCAAGTCTTTATTGTTTTAGAATCCATTCCATTTTCTTACCCTTTATTGAATATCCCCCCCCCCCAACCCTTCCTAACCCACACCATCTATTCAGTTCAATAATATCGATTTCCAGACCCACTCATTATCTTGTGTCATCTGCCCCTGGGTCTTTCCCCCTTCATTCTAGCCTCCTCCCTCTCTTCCAGACCCCCATTTAAACCTACCTCCGCACACACCCCTCCCCCTAAATAATCTCTCTCTCTCTCTCTCTTCAGTCTCTCTCTCGAGGATCTCTCTCGTCTCCTTCTCTCTCTCTCTCCTCTCAGTTCATCCTCTCAGATCTCTCTCCTCTCTCTTCTCTCTCAGTCTCTCTCTCTCTCTCTCACTGTCCCTCTCATAGTCCCATGTTATCTTATAATGTTTTTTGTTGTTGTTGTTTTTGTTGTTCTTCCTTAAAATTGGGTTTCTTCTGAAAAATTGTCATTGTCTCAAAATGGTTTCCCCTTTTTTTCGTACTCAATTTAAACTACCAATTCAAGTTCACCATTGTTAAGTATTATCCATGTTTGCTTTTAATTCCCAATTTTTGATTTCTTTTTCAATTATTTCATGTGCCAATGTTTTGTTCCATTTTATTGACTTGATTGTTTTATGTCAAATTTTCTTTGCTTGATGCATTGTATGAATGTGTGAGTGAGAGGGCAAAGTGTAAAGAAGCTATTGTAGCTTATCCTTTTTAACGCCCTCAATAAAAACATTCGTATTCGTATTCGTATTCTCTCTCCCGCCTCTCTGTCACTCTATCTCTCAATGCTGTTGCTTTTCTTCAGTTTTACGTCCTTCCACTAACGTGATCTAGGAGAGAGCGAGAGAGAGGATAGAGAGAAGAGAGAGAGAGAGAGAGAGGAGAGAAGAGAGAGAGAGAGGAACTCAAATCAAACTCAAAGAGAATGTGTGTGATCCATGCGCGGCACGTGTGTGTAAGTGTCCCTCTCGTCGTCCCATTCCTCTCTTCCTCATTTGATCATCTCGCTGTCTCTGTATCTGTCAATCTATGTCTTTCTCTCTCTGACTTCTGTCTCTCTTTGTCTCTCTCTCTGTCCCCCTCTCTCGCCTTCTCTCTTCTATCTTTCTTTTTCACCTAGTTATCACTCACTTGCAATGGCTTCTGCCTTGTATTTTTTCCCCGCCCCCCCAGCGTATTACAATATCTTCCGCTGAAGCGCTAAATGCAGCATGGACTATAATCTCACCATGTTGGGCACTCTCCGGTGACGCGAGTCCCTCGTTGGTGCCAGAGGCGGAGAGATCACGGTCACTTCCGCTGGGCCCGGGAAGGTTAATCTGATCGACAGGGTTTGTTTGGAAACGAATCCCTGGTATCTCCGATTAGATTGAAGTCTGGGTAGAAACGGGACATGGAATCGGTGATTTTGAACACAAAACAAAGACAAGAGAGAGAGAGAGAGAGAGAGAGGAGAGAGAGAGAGAGAGAGAGAGAGAGAGAGAGAGAGAGAGAGAGAGAGAGAGAGAGAGAGAGAGAGAGAGAAGAAAGAGAGAGAGATGGGGAGAGGGAGAGAGAGAGATACACTTTGAAACATTTGAAACATTTGTTTATTGAGGGGCAAAAGAACAAGCCACATGGGCTTGAGAGAGAGAAGGAGAGAGAGGGAGAAGAGAGAGAGAGAGAGAGAGGAGAAGAGAGAGAGAGAGAGAGATAGAGAGAGAGAGAGAGAGAAAGAGTGGGGGGGGAGAGAGACGACGACGACTAAATGTTATTTATTCAGGGTAATGAGATAAGCTAATTAATACAGCTTTTTTCACCTGAGAAACAACAGAGCAACAAAACAAAAAAATATATAAGAACATTTTTTTTTAAAACTCTAAGAAAGCAACAATCATAAAAAACAAGACATTATTTGCATATTATATACATCACCACAAATGGAGATGGGGAATGGGGATTTTTGAAAAAAAAGGATACTGTAAAAATGTGGCTACTCGAGAAACAGGTGATTATAAGAAGAATGTTATGAACAACATTATTCATGCATTGATTGGTAACATAGTAACAAACAACATAATATTGCTTTCCTGAAGACCAACCAAACCCTTAGAATTGATTCATTGGCAATAAACTTCTTAATGCTGGGGATGCAGGTGTTTGTAAGTCACTCTGTCAAGCAACAGCTTTTTGTATGCTATTTTAAATGAATGAAGGCTTGTTGGTTCTTTCCATTAATATGGCAGTGGATTATTTAATTCCACATAGTGCCACCAAGTAGATTCATAGCTGGTTTTGAAGAGGTCGATTCTGGTTTTCTTATAAGTATATTTATTTGTATATCTTGAATTGGTTATAGGGGGAAATTTGCTGTGAGTGATGGGGGTGGTTTTTTACTAATCCGTTCATATATTAAACATCATTAATTGCTTTGTTATTTTCAGGTTTTATTGATAATGGTAAAACGTCTAGTTTTCTGTAGTCTTGAGGATTTAGCGAAGATGATTTATTCAGTACTGCTTTGAGAGCTCCGTTTATGGGCCCTTAACACTGCTTCAGTGTGTTAAGCATGCTGGTAATCATAATATATGTTGAGGAGTAGTACCGATGCTGATTGGTGACAGCATGGTCAAAGTGTTTTTCGGGCATTTATATCTATTTTTGAAAGCTAAACTATTTTCTGTGATCTAATATACGCCTTTCACTGAAAGTGTTATATATGGAGATTGCAAGTAAGATTAGTATCTATCCTAACTCCTAAAAGTGTAAGAGAGAGAGAGAGAGAGAGAAGAGAGGAGAGAGAGAGAGAAGGGAGAGAGAGAGAGAGAGCGAAAGAGATAGAGAGAGAGAGAGAGAGAGAGAGAGAGAGAGAGAGAGAGAGACGACGACGACGACGACGACGACGAAATTGTTATTATTCAGGGTAATGAGATAAGCTAATTAAGATAGAAGGAAAGAGATATACATACACGAGGAGAGAGACGAGCGAGAGAGAGAGAAGATATGAGAGAGAGAGAGAGAAGAGAGAGAGAGAGAGAGAGAGAGAGAGAGAGCTGCTTAACATAATAGATTAATGTGGTGTTCGTACCTGTTGCACTTTATTTATGGTTTGTAGCATCGAATAAAAAACCATTGTAGCTGAAATTCATGTTGTCATTGAGTGGGTCTTGTTCAAAATGAAGTCGACAAATTCATTTCGTGATATCTATTTTTATTTTGGTCGCAATACATATTTTTGTTTGTTGCACTCATTTTGTTATGCATTTTCTATTGATCGCTTTGTACTTCGTTGCCTCTTATACACAAATTATAGCTCCAGCTGCCAGAATAGCAGCTGCCACCCTCTACTATCAGCAGTCCATTGTCGTAACGACAGACCGGCAACCACTGAACGAGCAGTATTCTCGCCGCTTGCCTGTCGTATGTCCGAATGTGTGTGTGTGTGTGTGTGTGTTGCGTGTGGCGGTGCGTGTGCGCGTGCGTGTGCGTGTGCGTGCGCGCGTGCGCGCCGGGCGTGGCGTGCGCGCTGTGCGCGCGTGGCAGTGTGCGTGTGCGTGTGCGTGCGTGGTGCCGTGTGCGTCCGTGTGTGTGGTGTGTGGTGTGTGTGTGTGTAATGTTGTTTGAATGCGTGCTCTGTGATGTGCGACGTATGTATGTCTGTAAGCTATACAATGTATGCCTTACGTGTTTGTCTGTATGTATGTATCAAAATCATCAAGTTTAGTTTTTAGATATAAAAGAAAACTTGTAACACTCACGACAGACGACAACGCATTTTTATTGCTTCCCAACTTCTGTGCCGTAGGCCCACAGTGGGTTGTTCTCACCAGCTCATTTCCATCCCAAATCACAGCAACACCTGGTATTGTCAGGTCGCAAAGAATCTGGAACCAGCAGTTCAAAGGGAAACAACAACGTTTAGGTTTATAACAAAAACCCATCAACCAACCAAAAACAGCAACATACTACCTTCGATTGTTGCGCTTTTCGTGGGAGCGAGAACAATATTAACAGAAAATAAAACGAATCAATTTTCAAAGCTTTAACGACGACATCGAGATACCCAGAATACCACTGTCTTCGTAGCAGTCATCATACATATTAAGGCGTCATTGGTGGATACATTGAAATAGATACCCAGCCCCAATAGAACAAGGCAAAGGTATAAACCAGGAAGATCGTCCAAAGATAAAGTTATCAAAAAACAACGGCTTGAAATACTGACACGTGCTACTTTTTGCCATTGGAACACTTGAATCAGGCCCACCTGTAAGACTTTTCCCTTGCCTTGAAAGGGCGGTATATACCCTTCAAGAAAGGCACCACTGACTGTAATCCAGGCAAGGCCGGCCAAGCCCAGCCAGCCAGCCAACAACAACCTACAACCAACCAGACAACCAACCAACCAACAATTTTCAATCAATCACTCACTCTTTCACGTCTTTTCATTTACTCTACTAACATTGACTAACCTCACTGACTGACTGAGTAAAGAACGAACGAAAGATCAAACGAACTACCCAAATATTCCAGTCGCTCCATTTTATACAACCAGCCAGCCAACCATCCTACCAACCATCCAGGAGCCAGCCAGTTAAACCAAACCAAGCCAGCTCAGCCACCCCAACTAACAAACCAACCACCAGCCAACCACCACCCACCTACGGTCATTACAGCCCCAGGTACACTGTTTGAATTTATATGTCTTCCTGTTGCTATTTACAAACATAGCTTGTGCGCGATGTATGTATTGATGATTTGAGGCATGCACTGGCGTGGTTTGCAGGCAAGTATACGGGAAATAAGACGAAAGGGTAGTACTTTGCAACCGAGATTTGGTGTGTGGTGTGTGTGTGTGTGTTTGGTGTGTGTGTGCTGTGTGTGGCGTGACGTGCGTGCGTGTGCGTGCGTGTGTGCGTGCGTGCGGTATTGTGTGTGCGTTGCGTGTGATATAATATGTGCGCGGCGCATGTTTGTATGTATGGGTGGGTGTGTCCGTGCGTGCGATGCGGTGTGCGTGCGTGCGTGTTTGCTATGTGCATGTCGTATGTAAACGATGTAAAAAAAAAATCTGTCAGGCACATGTAATTCGGGGCTAGAACCTACATGAAGTCCACAAAGGCAAGTCTGTCCCCTTTCATAACTATTCCAACAAATGAATTCTGAAAAAGGGTAGATCTTACTCCTCTGATAATCGCTTTAATGGTTGCCTTAGCTGACTCCTTTCACCGCCAGGGGGCGCGACACTTCAGCGGTCAAACCTAGTAGTAATCTTCGTTGGGGATAGCGAGAGAAGAAGAGAGTAGAGAAGAGCGAGAGAGAGACAGAGGAGAGAGAGAGAGAGAGAGTGACTCCTCCCCCCTCGTCTCTCTCGACCCACAAAGATTAACTTAGTTTGACCCTTGAATGCGCCCATCTGGCGGTGAAACGATCAGCTAAGTCGTTCATTGCCTTAAAATACGCAAAACATTGTCTATCACAGTATTTTAATATCGGTCTCTATGAAATGAGATCTCATTTTACAAACATTCTTTTTTGTGGTTTCTTTTTGGCAGTTTTTTTAACGCATTCAATTTTACTTCCCTTAAAACAAGAACGGTAAACACTGGCAGCAAAACGCCAATACTGATCATACACACAGTTTGGTTTGGTAATAAAAAGAAACGGACGATTCCAATAACGTATTCCAACAAATTATATTGTGGGCATAAAGAAAGAATGAAGCACGCAAAAGCAGCACCGAGAAATGAAATAAGCTACTTTTAACAATACCGAGCATTCTTGTATGGGAAGGGAACCCCCCCCCCCCTCCCCCCCCACAATATTCATCACTTAAACAGAACCCTCTCGTCACGTGTCACACTCATTCCCTCTTGTGCTACGATATTTTTCTTAAGATTTCTTCAGCAGCTATAAGATGGAAAACTCGTGAAAACCGTGATTTTGACACGTGACGTGTGGTTCTTTAAGGGAAAATGCAAAACAATAATATGAACGCATTCAGTACAGGTGTAATAGATATAGACCTACCACTAAACATACCCACCTTCTGTTTTCTGTCATAAAAAGTCATTTTCTCTTTGCTGTCAATGCTTCAGTTTCACAACAATTACAACCTAATGAGGTGGCAAGAGCTTGACGGTCGGGGTTCGTCCACCGGTGAGCTCTTGCTAGCCACAAGTGGTCTTCAACGGACTAGATCTAATCGAAATAAAGTCATATATGCCCACACGAATTCTTAAAAAAATTATTAAGATCAAAAGATCCCATAGATCTACACAATCCCATGTGGACTAACTAAATGTTATGTTCATTTATTTTGTATTAAATTACCCTGGTGTTGAAAAAAGGATGGGGTCAGACCAATTATTTTTGTTTAAAGGGCACCCTGACGATGTTTTTTTGTAACGAAAACACGTCAGATCACTGAAACACCCTTTACAGAGATTGCAACACAGCCACTATTGCTCACACGTGGTTTCACATAATCATCAAGCCATGCAAAAAGGCGATTCCTCCTTGTCGAAGTGCTGGAAGTCACTTCCTTCACCCAAAGAGAAGGCGTTATGCCGGTCTCTTTTTCGAATGGCCGCCTCGTTTAGCCAAATCGTTTTTGCACGAACGTTTCGGCAATACAAGCCGTTTTTTCTTTTTTAATTTTTTTTGTATACAGTTTGTCTCAGGTTTTGCGCTGACGAACAATATAGAACAGCTCCTCTCTTTTATCTGCACTACCAAAAAAGAGAATCCGCTTCAACTACAATAACTGCCCTTACCCCACCCCCATCCAAAATGCTACTCACATCTCGGAGGAATTCGCCGTTTTTTGATCGGTTAATTTTTACAACCCAGAGTGCAAGTGAGTGTTCCGATCCTGGAAAAGGCTTCTTTCTGGTGATCTCGACGGGTTCTTGCAAACTCATCCCGTCCAGGGTGCAATCTTTATACAGTAGTTTCTTCATCCTTGGTTTTTCCTCTGTCTGTTCTTCTGTATTTATGTTTGGATTTTTTTCTTCGTTTTCTATTTGTCGGCTTGAGGACTTGATCAAAAAAGCAATGCTGCTTAAACTATTTATCCCCAAGAAAGAAAAATGAATCATCCATCATTTATTCCTTCGCTTTCTGATTTGCCTATTTCTTATCTTTTCGTATCACACAAAGTGCGCAGTGAATCTTCAACCTGATACGTTGGCTGCCCAAGCAAGAGGAAAAAGAAGACGACTACGACGACGACGACGCGGCGCGAAGAAGAAGAAGAGAAGATACAGTACGACTAGGACAAGATAGAAGAAGAAGAAGAAATAGAAGAAGAAGAGAAGGGAGAAGATATACGATGACGATGACGACGACGAAGACGAAGAAAAAAAGAAGAAGAAGAGGAAGAAGAGAAGAAGAAGAAGAATACAAGAAAGAAGAAGAAGAAGAATATGATGAACGAATATAATAACGACGGAAGACGAAGAAGAAGAACATAGAAAAGAAGAAGAGAAGAAGAAGAAGAAGAGAAGAAGAAGACAGAAGAAGACGAATACGACGACGAGACGATGAGAGAAGAAGAAGAAGAAGAAAAGAAGGGAATAAAGAATAAGAGAAAAGAAGAAGAAAAGAATGAAGAAGAAGAAGAAGAAGATGAAGAAAAGAAGAAGAAGAGAAGAAGAAGAAGAAAAAGAAGACGACACGACGACGACGAGAAGAGATGAAGAAGATAGGAATGAAGAAAGAAGAATACGATGACGACGACAAAGAAGAAAAGAATACGCGACGACGACGACGACCGACGACGACGACGACGAACAGAAGAAGTAAGAAGAAAGAGAAAAAGAAAAAGAAGACGACGACGACATTGACGACAAAGAAGAGGAAGAAGAAGAACCGTTGGAGGCGGTTGCGACGTTTCTGTCACCAATTAAAAAACATCTACAACAATACTAATGCAAATTAATGGAACCAATTGGCTTACATTCTGTAAATCATTCTACAACTAAAATGCTTTAGATCGTGCACGATTTGTTAACAAAACGTCGAACTGAATATTATGTGAACAGTAATGGCACATTAATCCAACATGTCGCAATCATCGGTGGAGGGGGAAACATCTGTCTATCCCTCTGTCCACTTCCCTGCAATGCCTCTCTTGGACTGTACAACCGAAGAATCCCAAAAGATAACGGATTTAACAAGAATAACAAACAAAAAACAAAATGAAGTCAGATCTGCATCCACAAGATCAATCATAACTCCCTAACATGCACAGAAAACAGACCTTCGAGATCTTCCTTAGTTTTGATTTTATATTATTACTAAGTTTATGAAGTTTGAATACACCATTTGCAGAAAAATGATTAATAAACAAACTGCTGGTGATGAATACATATAACATTAGTTTTTAAAATCGATTGTTAAGCCCTTTAAAATGACAGCCATGTTTCAGCTTAAAATATCTGTTAAACGTGCTGGGAATAGAACAGTTGGTGTCTGCCACTCTATGGAATTCCTTTATAACTGTATAACAGTTAAGCCCTTTCTTATCACCCACTTTTAAAGGGCCCTGACGATGAGGTTTTGCAAGAAATAACGTCGAGATCACCAGAAAGAAGCCTATTCAAGGATCGGAATCATCATTTGCTCTGTTTCCTAGAGAATTAAACAGACCGTCGATTCCGCCTTGGCGGAGATGCCGGAGAGAGAAGCCATTTTTGGATGGGGTGGGTGAGGTCGCTCATTATGTTGAAGTGTTTTCTTTTCTTTTGTAGTTTGCAGTAAAAAAATAAATTGTTAGCTATTTCTTTGTTGTGACAAAACTTTTCTGTTTTTAGATAAACTGTATAAAATTAAAATAGGAAGAAAATCGTCTTGTTATTGCCACACATTTCGGCAAACGATTTGGTCTAAAAGCAGTGGCCAGTGTAAAAGAGACGGCACATGTCCTTCTCTTTAGGTGACAGAATATGACTTCCAGCACCTCCGCCACGTGGGAATTCGCGGATAGTTAACCGGTTTCATCTTTCTGAATCCCGACAGAGTGAGAGTTGTCGATCTCTGTGAAGGTGTTTTCCGGTGATCTCGACACTGTGTTTCTTGCAAAAACCATCCGTCAGGGTGTGCCCATTTAAGAACTACTATTCCTTTCGGGTAACAGACTCCTGGTGAAATGCCTTTCCCTGCCACATTTTATATCAGATGTGGTGCACGGCTATTGTGGTGCGGTTATAAAAAGAAAAAAAAAATAAACATGTTTTGCCATCCGCAATGGACGACATTATAGTCTATAATCAACGAGGCGTGGCGAATTTATTTGGTTCGAACTATGCACATCCTAACCTAGTTGACGCCGTGTCGTCCCATAATATCCCAGATTTAGTGCTGTTTGTGGCAAAATTAGGGTTATTTTGCAGCATATAAGAGAACAGTTGACACACACAGTCCCTGTATACAAACATGATACTTTTGTATATATTTTCGTCATCAGTTTGTATCAGCGCAGCCTACATCCCCAGCAAATGTCATTTTATGGAACATCGATAATCAAGTGCACAAAAATGATCTGTAATTCCTTTCACGTTCAATTGTTGATAATCGCCTAAGAGCAGCAATACACAGATCTAAATTGTTATTTTTTTCCAATTTACACCCCAGAAAAAGGTTAGGCTTTTTGTTTTGCTATAAAGCCTCTAAAACGTTTTTTTTTCTTACCGTATTTTTAATGTCCATGGAGTCATTTGTATGCTAGAGGATGATGAACATCATCCTGTATATTTATGCAGTCATCAGAGCTCACCACCTTGCACTCACTCTCCCCCTTTCCCCCCCGTAATGACGGAAGTAGAAGACAGAGGTTGTTGAGAGTGAAGCAAGGCTTTGAATTTTGGACTGATGTCACCTTCTAACGTGAACCTGGGTTGCGCGTTTGCCTTTTCCCAATAACATTCCCAAAAGAAATATGCCGCACTAAGCAATGCAAAGTGGGGAAACCAGTGGAAGAACATTTGACCACTGCTGGTATGCTGAAAATGTGTACTCCGACGTTCAATGAATGAGGACTCATAGCTGATTTGTGTCCACTGCACTTTTCCAGTCAGCACAACATGATGACTGAGTAAAAAATCTCTCAAAAAAGCAAGCTGTTTACCTACAGTCTTTCTTCTGCAACATAGCAGACGTATGGATAGCATATGACAATTATAGCCACTTATAGAGGAACACAGGTACGCTGTTCGTGTTATGGCTTATGACACTCTTTCACTTGCCTGGATTATCACATTTCAGTCAGTTTTGTCCACAGGAAAATTCTAAACAATAATTTGTGTTTTTACAGCATTTGGTGGGCAAAATCATTAATGCCTGTGTCCGGCATGCCTTTTTTCTATCGCGATGCCCAATTGCCAGGCACACGGGGTATTTACGAACACGAAATAAAGCTGCCCTAGATGTTTCCCTGGGTAACACTTTTCACAACTGCTCACTAATGTTTCGCTTACGTTTATTATTGAAAGAAATTTCATTAAAGGAAGCCACATGCATGTTTAATCTGATTTATGGTGGGATTTAGCCTGGATGATATCTGACTAGTTGTGGTGTCCCCTCTGTAAAAATATATAATTACATGCATTGTTTAACAACATTTTAAAAAAACAGATTTTATTCTGTTCACAAGAATTGGTTTTATATGTTTGTTTCTAAATAAATGCCAGAAGCTGGATGGCTATACCTTGATTACTATTTTAAAATATTTCACATCTTTATTATACAATCCCTTATACACCGATAACCATGTATACTTTTCTGTTTATCAGTAAGCAAAAGGTAGATAGATTCATGGTTTTGCTTGGCGAACAGTTCCCAAACACTAACAGCGCATTGCTTGCAACATTTTACAAATTTTATCTTCTTGTGCCTTTTCTTGTCGTTCTGTGAGGACAGTCAATACATAGAGACCAGGATAGAGAGCCAGAGTGGAGTGGTAGACAAACACCTCCATGTCTCCTGGTACCTGTGCAAGCAGTGACATCGAAGTACTGCAGCTTGGGTCATCAGTCACAACCAACCAACGTCAACCAACACCCAGTGACAGTAACTGCAATTTTTGTGATGAGAATGAATGTCAAAATTAAGAGACTTTTTGTGGAGTCTAACTGGATCCTGTAGGCTGTTACTTGTTTTGATTGATCATTATGAAAACTACAATTATTATGCAAAGAATGAAAATTTTAAGACCGAAATAACACAAAAACACCACTTGAACGACGGCATGTGTTCATAGCGAGTAATGATGTCCAGACGACACAGACAGATTGGCCATGGACACCCCATGGTGACACCCAGGAAGAAACGTAATCAGTGATAACACAACTCCAGCGAATCCATGCAAAAAGAAAGCTATGTCCATGACATCTTCATTAACCCGCTTTGCTGCACCAGGAAAACGAAGAAATGCCACATTGGTCCAACTGACCAACATTATGACGCATCACGGTTTACTTCGCTGGACATAGCCACCAAATCCACTCACTTTACAGGTAACTGCTGACGACCCATTCTCTTTCCTTTGTATGTATTTATCATCATAGTCCCATCTTTCTGCTACAATTGTGATCGCCAAAACAGATCCAACATGAATTCCGTACACATATTTGCAACTGTAACTGTCTACGGACTTCAGGGTAAACGTTTAACACTCATTTTAGAAGAGACACACGAAACTACAGCAGGCAAAATTTCCACTGCGGCAAATATACCCAGTTAAACCCAAACCCATTTTAATATATTCGGACGGTAACGAATGTTCTACTGCTTGTAAGACAGTGAAAGGTGATGGCATTTTAGTGTTACCCAATGTTGAAAAGAATAAACCTGACAACAAAACCTGTGTCTATGAAAAAGTGTCTTAGGTGCATAGACAAGTCTGACAAGGAAACCCATGGAAAACGGGGAAACAGAAACAAAGAAGAATCACTGATTTTCCATCGTACGTCACTTCATTCATTCCGTGGTGCATTTTAACAACCGAATCGAACAGAAAGTTGTTGTATTAGAGTGAGATAGTATTATACCCTTCCGCATGATAAAAGTATATAGACAATAAGGTGTTGATGATATTGGATATGTATTAACAGACTCACTCGTCCAGATGAATAGTTAACATGCTTTCCCAGTGTTTTTTGTTGGGTGATTTATGGGATTTGTTTCGCTACACAAGGGTCCTTAGATGTGGTAACGAAAGGAACATGGGCACATTAACGCCTTTATATAGTTTTCATTGGAAATATCAATGTCTTGTATATTTCTATGATTTATGTAGATATATTAAACAGAAAGCAATTCATACCAAATCAGTCCAACTAACATAAATATTGAATCCTGAAATCTGCTAAGTTCATTTTGTGCCTGTAGCATCTACAAATCTAAGACTAGGAAAAAGACAGGTCGAAAATGTTTCCTACATGTAAAATAATATCCATCACATAGACAGCCTTGGGGACAGTGGCATATCGCACATCAGTTCATCATCTGCTTTGGACACTGAACCCCAACCCATCACACCTATGATCTCCATGGACTACAAACTCGTGAATCTTGACAACTGGTAAAAACCAGGCACAGGCCGCTTTCTCACAGGCCGTTCGTCTTCTCCTAAACACCGTCGACATTCCGTTGTCACCGAGTGTAGACAGTCAGACAGTACGCCACTCTGCTGTCAACGATAATGACTGTCTGGAATGGATCATTGCCTCTTATTGACTGCCCGGGTGAATAGCCATGCCATCTAAGTTTGATGTAAAGGCGCTTTGTTTGGGATGAAACTGAGGTTCTCTATTCGTCTGTATGATGGCATGCTCATCAGAGTTGTCAAAACAATCAATATTCATTGCAGTGCTGACTGTAACAGCACAATTTTTTACACAAAATCCAGGAACATTCTGGATGCTCGAACAAATGCTTCATGCACTGAGGTCCAGACCAGTCTTTATTAAGTCACACCCCAGAGTTGTAATGCATGCCTTTTTCATTGTCGTCACTTTTAAACAATTACTATTTGCATTGGCAACTGACAGGACTGAGCATACTAAGATTGCCTTTCACATACAAGCTGTTTGTCTGTCAATACTTTATCTGCATTTTCGAAGATAACCATAACTAATGAAATTAGGTAGCTGAGTGATGCATGAAATGTTTGCCATTGCCACTGACACCACTTGTCGAGTGTTCCGAAACACAAATGAAGCCTGAAACAAACCAGCTCATGGGTAAAAACATACCTGTATCCTTGTGTAATTGGATTCACATAACAAAATGCAGTCACGCTATAACTAAATACCGTCATAACTAGGGCTAGAACGACTCCATTAACATATTTAAACAGATTATAAGAAGCATTTCCTCTACATTTATTCGCGTGAGTTTCTAATGTGGATATTGCTGTAAAGTGTAAACCACAAGTTTGCCAATCCAGTGACGATTTTCGGACTATAATGAATGGTTGGAGAGGTGCCATCCTTACTCTCAACCAAAATATGCAATGAAAGAAACGTAACTTTCAAAAGAAATGCCGTGTGTCTCTCTTTTTCTCTATGTGTTCTTACAGAAGCCAGATTCATATCTTAATATTCTCACAAAACCGACTGGATAATCCTAATAGCCCCCGCACAGACCAATTGAAACGTGGTACCAATAGATAAACATTTGTTGTGCGAAGCGACCAAGCCCTGGACAGCCAGGACTACTGAATGGGCAAGTTGTTCTGTTTCATCCCATCCATCTTCACACTCTGCTTCATGTTGCACTGTAAGATATCTTGGTGTTTAGAATAGTGAACACTGGAACAATTGAGACAACCAGGAAGTGTTTTTCCAGTCTTGGCATCCCCAGGTTTTACATATATAACGCCATCAAATATCTAAATCCAATCGAGGAATGTATGGAAATCTGAAGATAAGATGTTAAAACCATTTAATTGTAGCTTTGATCCAAATGTCCTGTGTCCACTGATAAAGCTCTAATCCTCTTTTGCTTTGAAATGCATTTACTGAAATCAGACCTCTAATCCAACCATGTAATGTGTGACTGACTCCACTTAACTATAGTTGATACCTTTTACATTCAATTCCTGCTGTAGATGTTTTACAATAGGAGTCCAATATATGCTTCCATTATCTTTGGCCACCGCAACATATCCTCGCTATGTATTTGACATATTTTACGATGATCTCCATCTTGTCAGTAGATCTCAATATTCTGATGACCATCGGCTGTTGATACTATTCGAATATACACTCTTTTGCACTCAAAATTATTTCTTTAACGGAATGAAAGCCACAGCAACTTCTGCTAAGAGTTGTTGCATAA
Organism: Phymorhynchus buccinoides; assembly: GCA_017654935.2. Lineage (NCBI taxonomy): Eukaryota > Metazoa > Mollusca > Gastropoda > Neogastropoda > Raphitomidae > Phymorhynchus > Phymorhynchus buccinoides. Next base: position 9,847,303 of record CM065691.1, read on the forward strand.
TACGGCTTTTCCACTGGAATTCTCCACTGCTGGAATGGGCATTCGTATGCTAAACGTATTGTATAATTCGCAGAACGAATACCCCTTTTTTCAGACGCATTCTGGCAGAAAGACGTGGCATATTCACACACCCATACACCAGTCCTGTTGTGCTGGATAATTTTGGTAAATCGTTCTCTAAGTTCTGACACATGGACCCTGCAGAACATCATTGTGTGTGTAGTTCTGGTTGAATAAGAATTCCACTCCTGGGCAATACTGCTGATGTTTACTGAAAATATAAATTAAAGCTTCTTGCATCGTGTATCTACTCACTGGGATAGTCACTGGAGAGTTATCTGATAATCCAGCATATAGTGTCGGACGTGCCATTTGGTCTCACAATCAAATGATCTCCATAAGCAATCATCTGACATTACAGCATCAGATGCTGATGTATCAAAAGATTCACTATTAGCAAAAGTTCAACAGTGCAATAGACTCCGTTTCATCTGTCTCACAATGTTGGCCTACTTGTACAGCCAACTAGTTGTGTATTTATACCTCCACGGCGAACGAAGGTTTTAAATTATTAAAAAAAATGGCGCAAGTCACTGCGGAGAAAACGGCTTGAGAAAAGCATGAGGATCGGACCGAGTGTGGATTATAGGAGATTTTCTGTTGCACCCTGCATGAGATTCGTTTTTAGATTCCTGATTGGTTGAAGCAGCCAATGAGAGATTGCGAGAGACAAAGAGAGGACTAATACTTACCCCCCCCCCCCCTCATTTTATGGGATTTCTAAAGTAATGAAGTTTTTGAAGAGCTGTGTATTGGTCAGTTTTGTTCTCCTCGACGGATCTATGGGGAAGAGGAAAAGTAGCCTGCCTGAGGAAAGCGGCATTCTTCACGCTTACGGCCTGTCTTTGATGTGTAAGTTTTAGTATAACGTCCAACTGTGCCTCATGCAATGTTTTCTGTGTATCAACGCTGCATAATGCTAATGTGCAATAGCTAAGTAGACACCTACTACAAATTCTTGTTTTCCACAGATCTGCATTTGTATGTGATAATACAGGTCTGCTTATTGTTCGAATTACAACTAATGTCTGTTTGTTCCTTTCTGGTTGCTAAAAGGAGCATCAACAATGATTTTTATCTGGATCACCAATCGGTGGTGACTGTTTTTTAATACTCGAATTGGTTTAAGATTACCTTCTACTGTCACGTGGTACACGTTAACTGTAATAGGTTTGTTTTGTTATTCGAACTGATCAATTTTATCAGAGCATACTGGAAAGTCAATTCCATTAAAGTTGAATCGTTAACATAAAGTTGATACTTTGTTACTCTCTCTTCGTTTTTTCTGATTGTATGAAGTTTTGCTAGAATGCCCCAATCAAACATTTTTATCTTAATTCTTAATGTTTAACACAGCACTTTTATTAAACAATTTCTCTTGGTAAGGGAAATATCTGTTTTCCCTACAATAGTATGTTTTACTGTTTTAATTAATCTCTAATATTTTCCCTCTGACCGCGACGCAATCCTCTCATGTTCCACGTCTTCGAAGTCAATAATAAACTGTTTTAAAACACTTTATCTCCCATCACCTTAAAGTCATTATAAGAAGGATTTGTTTGCTGTTTGAGTAGAGATCCATACTTGCATTTGTTTCTTTATTAGTCCGTTCATAATCTATTTAAACTGCTAACATTACTAACTTGTGGTTCTATCGTTATTTTGTTGGGTATTTTGAGAAATAAAAGCGTGCTTTTACAGCTAGCAGTTACATCCGATTTAAATAACATACATCTATATTTTTCTTCATTCAAATAGATTTATTTTTTAAAAGCGAGTCTTTACTAGGTTCACAAGATCATCTGGTTCATACAGATCATAAATTAAGATTTCTTGTGGGTATTTCATTGCTCCATGATGTGTCTTTTTTTTATAAGGCTCACATCATGTTTTGTACAAAATTAAAAATAATTATGTTTTTGGTGATAAAAAAATGTGTGATTTTCGTTGTTTTCGTTGTTTTGTAAGCCTGATTTCAAAACAAAACAGATCCACACAAAATCAAAGCAACGAACGAAAGCAAAAATAGCGCGGCGCGCGCGTGTGTGTGTGGTGTGATGTGTGTGTGTGTGAGTATGGAGGACCTTTTTTTTAATTAATGGAACGAAATCGAAAGTAGAGAACGTATCGTAAACACACCTAAACACACAAATCCGCGTGCGTAAACCACATCCATTGTCTTTGGGGAGTGCAAAGACACGAACAAAAAGGGGTTGTTTATCTAGGTGTTCGAATAGAAATCAGAGACTGAGTTGTTTTAGCCATGAAAGGATATTTATACGTTCTCTACATTTGACAGACACTTCTGGTAGAATTGTTTCACAAAAATGGGAAGATTTCACATGGTCCAGGGTTAACCCTTTCGCTGGCCCGCGTAGGCTGGATTACAGCCTTCTGTCTGAGGACAATGTTGCCCCTTCTGTGTTTTAGTTACACACGTAACTTTTCCTACCTCTGACCATAAAGCTATTGTAACTGGCGATTACAGGAGCGATTTTCTCACTGGCCCAGACTAGTGGAAATTCATAACATGCGACCTTCATACCAATGACGTTGTAGACAGCATGACTATTTATTAGACGAAACTATGTTTAAATACATATATGCTCTCTAGCCACATCCTAAACCACATGTGAGCTTTGCACGCTTTGTAAACAAACATTTTTTGCATAGAGTACGGTGGAAGACACTAGCAATCAAAAGAAGAAAGAGCCCCCGGTCCCCCAGTGTTGGTATGCGGAGAAGGATCGGGGACTA
>CM065691.1:9850619-9860619 GCA_017654935.2 Phymorhynchus buccinoides
AAGTTTTGTAAGGCCAGTTACATGGTTAAACACATCACACCGAACTAATCACGGACAATTCTGTCCGCGAAGCTATTCAAGTTAGGGCTAGAATTGACAGCCTTTTCAGTTCCCTTGCAGGGTGTGTGGCCCAGTCCCCCCTGTAACCCCTTCCTGTTGAGTGACCTCTGACTTTTGGGGGGTGGGGGGGGGGGGGGGGGGGAGCCGGAGAGAGGAAGGGAGACCAGTCTCGCGCTTCTGAGGGAGCCGCTGGTTGAGTGACCTTCGACCTGTGGAGCCGGAGAGAGGAAGGGAGACCAGCCTCGCGCTTCTGAGGGAGCCGTTGGTTGAGTGTTGGTGCCAAGGACACCAACGGACCTGTAAACGTTTGGGTGGAGAACGTTTGGGGAGGAGGTGCAACCAAGTTTGTGACCTCGGTGGAGAAGACGGTGCTTCGCGGAGACAGATAAGTTTTTTAGTTTGTGTCACGAGGAACGGTGTGTTTGTAAAAGATTATCCTGTCAGTGCCTGTCCCAAGACGAACATTTTTTTACTCATACAAAGGGACCAAAGTTGTTCTTGTTTAGCTTAAGAATAAAGGGGTGATAATCGGAAAGTTGTGTTAGTGTGTTAAAGTCCAAGTTAAACTCTGGTTAAGAACGCGCGTGGATGAGAGAGAGACAAAGTGTGTGAGAGTTTGTTTCAGTTTCTTTACAATCACACTCCTTCCTTCCCGCACAACCCACACTGAAATCTTATACATTCTTTTATTCGGACCCCTTTTATTGCCTTCGCCTCCGCTCCGTCGTCACGGATGCGTTCTTCTCCGCAAATCGCAGCAGCACCATAGAAACTCAAACTCAAACTCAAACTCAAACTCTTTTATTTGTCGTAAAACCATCAAAGGAATTATTGACACAGAAGTAGTAAGTACATACCACGGAAGAAAGAAAATAAACAAAAAAACACAAGGTAGTAAAGTTCGTGACAGAGTAAATGCAGCAGATAAAAAGAATACAACATTTGTATATTCTTGCTAATTATTTTACTGCGGACAGCAAAGCATTCATAAATGTATCTTGCTATTTCAGGTTGAAAGGAATTTGATTTCAGTATGAGACTTGGAGACTGAAAATCTGTTAACAATAAAGAATGCATCTGTCTGTTAATACCATTAATAAGAGCAAGCCGCCATAGCATAGCGTAGTACAGTATTGGCTTTCTTATTGGCTTTTCTTAGCCTTTTCCATGCTATGTACGGGGCTTCTGAAAACGTAGAGATTGTGCATATTTACGCACTAGAGCTCTCAAATCACCCCCTAGAATCTCAAACCATGCGTGAGATTTACCCTTTAAAATCTCAAGTAGGGGGTGAGATGACGCATTAAAATGATAATTTGTGCGAACACAGTCGTTACTTTTCAGTAACTTAGTAACTTAGTAAGCTAATGACGTTGCAGGTTGTCACAACAGTATGCAAACTGAAGTTGATAGCCTAGACCTCAAAATGATACAAGATCATGCAAACAGACCTAATCATTGAAATCTCGATGCTCATTGGCAGACCCTTTTCTTAGTTTCCAATGAAATTGCTTCATACACTTGTTATTCCTTTAATCAACACGGCTCTTCAGTCTGGCAAGGGTAAAAGAAAGACAAAAAAGAAGAAGCAGGTTGCCACGTGAACAACAAAATGAAAAGCAGTGATTAAGCTCCAACAAAATGGAGGGATCGCCCATGTTGTTTAGTTCCGAATAATTGGACAAATTCAGCTGGCTGATATCTTGTTTTCTGAACATGAAGCAGAGGTATATGGGATTAGTCTAAGCCTCTCAATAAGTTTGCCCCCCCCCCCCCTCTGTGTGTGTGTGTGTGTGTGTGTGTGTGTGTGTGTGGTGTGTGTGTGTGTATGTGTGTGTTTGTGTTGTGAGAGAGAAGTGTGAGAGACGGAGAGAGAGAAGAGAGAGTAGACAGAAGAGAGAGAGAGAGAGAGAGAGAGAGGGGGGGGGTGGATACTCAAGATGGTTTCTCACTCAAGGGTCAGTTTTGAAGCCTATTGCAACTGGTTTATGTACACACAAAAAACATTCAAAAATTTGTCACACATAAGAGAGAGAGAGAGAGAGAGAGAGAGAGAGTTTATTTAACAAGGATTGAGAGAGAGAAACAGAGACATAGGCAGAGAGACACATAAAGACAGAAAGAGAGGTAGAGACAGAAAGAGACAGAGAAAAACAAATGAATGATTGAAAGGAAAACGAAAAAGTGATCAACATATGAAAAAGTACCTAAAACAGGGCGGGTAAGAAGCCCACTCCAATTATCTCTTGAAATGAAGCGAATTTCAGTCTCATTTTGCCCATGAGACGAGCGTTAATGTCTAGCATTCGTCTCATGGGCAAATTTGACTGAAATTTTCTTTATTTCATGAGATAATTGGGGTGGGCTTCTTACCCGCCCATACGCTTTTTACCCCGTCTTCCCCTAGTCTTGTTAGCACTGTACCTAATAATTTCTCTATTTCTCTATAAGATAAAGAACGTCGTTATGACTTCTGATTTCAAACAATAGGGGGAAAATAAACCAAAAGTATGTTAAAGAAATCAGGGGGAGAGGGTCGCACATTATTTATTTGATCTGATTATTATCTGATATTATATTTTTTGGTATTGGTGACACGTAGAGACGATATTGATGACACGTAGAGACGAAATTGGTGACACGTAGACGAAATTGGTGACACGTAGAGACGAATTTGGTGACACATACAGACGAAATTGGTGACACATAGAGACGTAGAGACGAAATTGGTGACACGTAGAGACGAAATTGGTGACACATAGAGACGAAATTGGTGACACGTAGAGACGAAATTGGTGACACGTAGAGACGAAATTGATGACACGTAGAGACGAAATTGGTGACAAATTGGTGACACATAGAGACGAAATTGGTGACACATAGAGACGAAATTGGTGACGCACAGAGAGACGAAATTGGTGACACGTAGAGACGAAATTGGATGACACGTAGAGACGAAATTGGTGACACGTAGAGACGTAGAGACGAAATTGGTGACACATAGAGACGAAATTGATGACACGTAGAGAGACGAAATTGGTGACACGTAGAGACGAAATTGGTGACACGTAGAGACGTAGAGACGAAATTGGTGACACGTAGAGAGACGAAATTGTTGACACGTAGAGAGACGAAATTGGTGACACGTAGACGAAATTGGTGACACGTAGAGACGAAATTGGTGACACGTAGAGACGAAATTGGTGACACGTAGAGACGAAATTGGTGACACGCTGAGACAAAATTGATGACACGTAGAGACAAAATTGATGACACGTAAAAAGACGAAATTGGTGACACATAAATTGGTGACAGGTTGAGACAAAATTGAAGACACGTAGAAAGACGAAATTGGTGACACATAGAGAGACGAAATTGGTGACAGGTTGAGACAAAATTGGTGACACATAGAGACGAAATTGGTGACACATAGAGACGAAATTGGTGACACGTAGAGACGAAATTGGTGACACGTAGAGACGAAATTGGCGACACGTAGAGACTAAATTGGTGACCCGTTGAGACAAAATTGATGACACGTAGAAAGACGAAATTGGTGACACATAGAGAGACGAAATTGGTGACACGTTGAGACGAAATTGGTGACACATAGAGACGAAATTGATGACACGTAGAGACGAAATTGGTGACACTTTGAGACAAAATTGATGACACGTAGAGATACGAAATTGGTGACACATAGAGACGAAATTGGTGACACGTAGAGACGAAATTGGTGACACATAGAGACGAAATTGATGACACGTAGAACGAAATTGGTGACACATAGAGACGAAATTGGTGACACCAAAAAGCCAAGAGCTCGCACTCCGCAGCTGACTGAAACCGGGTTTTTTTACTCCCACCCCTTCACCTACACTACAGCTGGGGATCATTGTGAACTCACTCACTGCCTACAACATAACTAACACTTCCCACCTTCCACCTTTTCACCTTCCAGGTGGGAAGTGAGAAAGTTGGCTTCGTTCTTTGCAAGGTTTGTTGGCTGCGAAGTTATTACTCTTTGTAACACATTTAGGCTTTTGGGTGACGCGTAGAGACGAAATTGGTCACACGTTACACCAAATATGAAACCGTGTTGAGTGAGTCCTAAACAACAACATCGGACAGACAAGCACGGCAGGACATTGTCTCTTCCTCTGTCGATCAAATAGCTTACCAAACCAAACGAAGTGTATGAATAAAATTTAATACATAAATTAATCAATCATTATTATTATTATTATTATTATTATTATTATTATTATTATTTAACGAGGATAACAAAGCAATATAACACAGTTAGGCCGTGTACACACATAAGCGGATATTCCGTGCGGAAACCCGTGCGCAATCCATAAATAAGTGAAACAAAGAAGGGAAAAGATTTGCGCACGTGTCCGAATTTCCCCTATATGCGTAAACTTTTATCCTTCTTTCTTCCACTTATTTAGGGTTTTCCGTACGGAACTTACGCGTCTAATGTGAACCCGGCCTTATTAAGTTGTAGCTTAGACACTCCCATACACACCACACCACACACACACCCAACACACACACACCATCACATTTTCGCATTGAACATTTTCACTGAAAAACAATATTTTGCCATTCTCGGGAAATGGATAGTGTTAGGGTCAGCCTAGGGTTATGTCACTAAAAATGAAAGAAGCAGACTTTGAGATCGAGAGTGGTAAACGTGAGACGGTCGTCTAAAGTAAGACTTTGCCAACGCTTTTTCTTTAATCCATTCTTCAAAAATAAAACTCACACACTCACACAAAAAAAGGAAACAAGAAGCAATAGAAAGAGATTTTTTTCAAATGAGCACAATTAACGAAAGAAAATCACCCCCCACCCCTACCCCCCTCTTTAACTTTCTTTTTAACAAATCAAAAACATGCACATCCAATACTCTAATCATATAGGTATGCAACTCAAATACAGGAGAGAGAGAGAGAGAGAGAGAGAGAGAGAGAGAGAGAGAGAGAGAGAGAGAGAGAGAGAGAGACAGAGACAGAGACAGAGACAGAGACAGAGAGAGAGAGGGGACGGTGGGAGGGGAGGGGGGCTTAAGCCATCAAGTGCTTATATTAACATCACATGCTTATATTCTATTATACATTACGCATAAAAGAAGCCTCACATTATCCAACCTTTTTTTTTTATAGTTGGAAGCAAATTCAGTTGTGAACTCTATTCAACTAGGGGAAGACGGGGTAAAAAGCGCATGGGCGGGTAAGAAGCCCACCCCAATTATCTCATGAAATGAAGCAAATTTCAGTCTCATTTTGCCCATGAGACGAACGCTCGTCTCATGGGCAAAATGAGACTGAAATGAGACTGAAATCCCCACTGAATAGGAAGAAGAAGAATATTTTATCAATCGCTCTTCTCTGCCTGGTCTAGTCTGTGGTCTATGGTCTAGTATAGCGTGTGTGATCGACATTGCTAGAAATAGTCCTGTAGACAGGGCTCCCAGGGACCCCCATTTGCCGTTTGGGGGTCTATGAAGTACTAGAATTCTAAGGGACCCTCTAAAAGAATGCAGGGGGTCCCAGGGATGCACTATAAAAATTCGTTTTAGCATTCACAATGTCATTGGGACCCTCTCCCTATCCCTAAGTACTGTTAGTGAAGGAGTCCCTGGGATCCCTTGTTTTGCGGGACGGTTGGGAGCCCTGTGTAGATAAAAATAGTTTAGCCCATTTGTCAATACAATGTGGTCTTGTGTTGAATATGATAAGATAAGAAAGTAAGATCTAGATCCCGTTCCAAAGTCAACAATCTTCTTCTCTTTGGGGCCCACGATCATTTAATAATTAATAATAATTTATTATTTGTAAAACCTCAATCCATCACAAAACTGAAAGTAGTCTAATGCCTGATAATTTTTTAAAAAGTCTACATGGCCCATGATTATAAAGAAGCTGTCACAGCACAAAGCAAAAACTAAGTAGATCCAGTGTGTGTATGTATTTCTGTGTGTGCGCACGCATGTGTGTGTGCTTGTTTTGCTGAAATGGCTTTCCACCTGTGATGATACTGGGGGGAGCGGGGGGTGTCTTTCAAACAAATAGTTGCCCCACCTTCTGGAAGTTCTGTGCTTGTGATTTCCTCTAATCTGTCACTCTCGTTGATTCTGCCCCCACCCCCACCCCCCTTTTCTTATACTCATTGTCAATCTTTCTGCCTTACTGGTTCATTCTCGTCCCTTTGATCTAAAAATTTAAAAAAATTCAAGGAATATCTACAGCTACTGGGCTGGGCCTATTTCTATGGGGTTTTCTGCTAGTTAGTTTTTGGTACTCATTGAGTATGCATGTCTCCATGTTGTTTGAAAACTATATAGGGGAAGACGGGGTAAAAAGCGCATGGGCGGGTAAGAAGCCCACCCCAATTATCTCATGAAATGAAGCAAATTTCAGTCTCATTTTGCCCATGAGACGAGCGTTAATGTCTAGCATTCGTCTCATGGGCAAATTTGACTGAAATTTTCTTTATTTCATGAGATAATTGGGGTGGGCTTCTTACCCGCCCATGCGCTTTTTACCCCGTCTTCCCCTACGGAACATGGAGGTAGGGGTAGGGGGGGGGGGGGGGTGACAGCACAGTGTGGAGAGTTCAAGCTGCAACTACTAATTGTTTATAATAGTATGCATCCTTGTACTAATACGTTATACATTTTTGCATTGTTGGACTGATAAATTAATTGATTAAGCTCATGTAATGACAAAAAGACGAACTTAACAATGTTTTGTTTTATCCATTACATACTATGGAGAACGTGTGTGCGCGTGCGTGCGTGCGTGCGTGCGTGTGTGTGTGTGTGTGTGTGTGCAGTGGCGTAGGAATATGTGGAAGGGGCGCAGGGGGTGCTGCCCCCCACCCACGGCCCAGAGGAGAGGCGGGGGGGGGGGGGGGGGGGGGCAGACATGTCATCCTACCCCCAAAAATTCGAGCAAGCCAGTAAACGAAAATGAGAGAGACAGAGAGAGAGAGTGTTGAGAGAGAGAGAGAGAGAGAGAGAGAGAGAGAGAGAGAGAGAGAGAGAGAGAGAGAGAGAGAGAGAGAGAGAGAGAGAGAGAGAGAGAGAGAGAGAGAGAATGATATTGAATCCCAAACTCAGAGGCATTTGCATTGGCTCTTACTAGTATTGCAGCAAAAATGATCATTTGGCCTTTGGGGACCTGCCCCAGCACAAGCTGTCTAAAATCGTGCGTGTGTTTGTGCGTGCCGTGTTTGTGTGTGTGTGTGTGTGTGTGTGTGTGTGTGTGTGTGTGTGCGTGTGCGTGCGCGCGCGCGTGTGCGTGTGTGTGTGCAGGGTTCCCAGTCCCGCAAAACAAGGGGTCCCATGGACTCCTTCTCTTACTGTGTAGAGGGTCCTAGAGGCAGGATAGAGGGTCCCAGTGGCATAGCGAATGCTAAAAATATTTTTTCTAGTGCATTCCTTGGACCCTTGGACCCCCTGCACATTCTTTTAGAGGGTCCTGTAGAATTTTAGTGCTTCATAAACCTCCACATGGGGGTCCATGGGTGCCCTGGTGTGTGTGTGTGTGTGTGTGTGTGTGTGTGTGTGTGTGTGTGTGTGTGTGTGTGTGTGTGTGTGTGTGTGTGTGTGTGTGTGGTGCGTGTGTGGTGTGTGTGTGTTAGAAACCCTGTTATATTCTTAAATTATAAGTATATTCATGTGTTTTTTCTAAGTGCACTTACAAACCTAAATGATACTGAGTTTATCAATGAACTGAGTACTAATGAGGCTTCTACCTTTTCATTATGTTTCATTGCAGGTGTAGTCTAGGACCCCACCGTATGCTTATGTAAACAGAAACCGTTCCACTTGATGAGCGCATGCAAGTCAGCATCGACAGTGGACGCCCAAAGTCAGCGAGTGTTGGATTTTTGGTTTGTTCAATTGAATCATTATTCAGTGCATGCTAATTGGATATTATGAACAATATGCGTACATTAGATAATATAACATTACTTTGAAGACACTAATTAGTTTATGTAGTATATACTTGAAACTGGTATCAGAGTTGACATCAGCCTGAAGATTGGGCCAATAATGAACTGAAATTCAAAGTTGTCAAATATTAAATTTATTACAATAATGCAACACTATTTTACGGCTTAGTCTTTCGTTAATTACTGTGACTTGGTGAAGACAATTTTACTGACTCGGGTGTTGCAGCCTTGAGGTTAGTTGGTTTTGGGGGACAATTTCCAGTGCTATTTTTTATAAAGTGTTTATGGCTGAAAAAGCGGGGATCTCCCCATGGACCATCTTTCCAAAACAGCAGCACTTGCCTCCTCTGCTTCACACATAATTGCACTCTCTCTCTGTCTCTAACTGTCTCTCACACAGACACACAGACACAGAGTCAGACACACACACATGATACACACCACAGAGAGAGAAAGACTCAGGCATTGAAATATAAATAAAACAAGCATTATATACATATATATCCAAAAATCCACCCCACCCCCAATTCCATTTAAAATAATCTACCCCAGAAATGTAATGAAAGTTTTTATTCACCTTTTCCCTTTTTTTTTTAGCATTCTCAGATCTGCTAAGTTAAATGTGTAGGTGAAAATTATTATGCCTCAAATTAAAACAATTTTTCATTAAAAAAATTCTTGATCATACGTATTATGCGTTGAATTTTTAAGTGGATTTTTAATTGTCTCTTACTATCTTTGACACCCTTTATTCAATCCTGAATATGGCTTGTTTCTCATATGTAACTATTGTGTACTTTGCCCGATCTATATCGGGGCAAAGGAAAATCATATTTTACACAAACAAGTATGTCATGACCTATTGCTTAATACTAAATTAATTATTAAACTTCTCAGGGCTCCCAGGGACAACCATTTGGGGGTCTATGAAGTACTAGAATTCTAAAGGACCCTTTAAAAGAATGTGCAGGGGGTCCCAGGGATGCACTATAAAAATTCTTTTTAGCATTCACAATGACATTGGGACCCTCTATCCCTCCTCTAGGACCCTCTATACTGTAAGTGAAGGAGTCCCTGGGACCCCTTGTTTTGCGGGACGATTGGGAGCCCTGCTTCTGTGGTTTGCGCTATTTGACTGAATGTACATATATAGGAGTCTTATTACAATGAACACTTTGTCAGAAATTAAAAGTAGTAACCAAAAAAATAAAATCGTTTTTTTCATTATCCCTTTCATTGTTGGTAGTACTTAGTTGGGGGTAAAAAGTCTTTTTATTGGCATATTACAGTGTAATTTGGGACTCCTATAATAGGCAGATGCCTCTCACATTGACACTGCTTTTCTTATGGTTTACTAAAACTTACTTTTTTTTAAATTTTGAAATGGCATATCTATGTTCTTTATGATAACAGGTGCTGTGGCAGACTTCAAACCCCACCACACAGAATAAACAGATTATCACAGGTGAACAGTGGTCATTATGTCGTTAAGTCAGCATTTGCAGTTCATACCCACAAAAGAACATTTATTTTTAATCTGTGTCTTAGATCATTGTTGTGTTTAGTTTACTTTTGTCAATCTATATTTTATTTCCTCAACCACACTATGCAAGTAAATCTTGAATTTTAATGTAAGACATAAATGTTAATATTGCTTTACATTAAAACTGTTTACTTTGAAAGTGGGTTTTTTTTTCTAAGTACATGAGTACAAGATTTAAAAAAAAAAATCAATTTAACATTTAAAAATAATCTGGTAAAATAGTTCAGATTGGTTAAATAACTTTTTAACTTTTTTCTTCAGCCAAAATAATAAACAGTAAGCATAGATACATTCATTCTGTTATTCCTGCTGCATCTAGAAACACTGCAGCAAACACGGGAAAAAAAGAAGCATTCCCTAAAAAACCCAATTTCAAATTGCAAATGAGTGTTTTACAGTGACACTTCAAACTTTAAATGCATTTTTTTA
>CM065691.1:9865619-9895889 GCA_017654935.2 Phymorhynchus buccinoides
AGAACGGGCATAAGCCAAAGTACCTTCATGCCAAATTTGAAGACTCTAACACTAACGGTGTGGGAGTTATGGCCCCTGAAAGATTTTCGGTTTTCAAGGTCGTACGCCAAGGTCAAGGTCACGACGGCAATATGGTTTGCGCGGATGCCTTCCTCTCATGGTGACACACCAGCACACAAAATTTGACGTGATTCTGTCAACCCGTTCGAAAGATATCCTTGGGACAGACAGAAGGAGAAAAAAATGACCCTCCGATTTTCAGGCTCCAGCGATCTTTTTTACCTTGACATTGACCTTGATCGGTATGCCATCATCAGAACGGGCATAAGCCAACCCACCTTCATACCAAGTTTCAACATCCTATGTTGATCTGTGCCCGATATATGGCTAAAAATAGATTTTCGGTTTTCAAGGTCGTACGTCAAGGTCAAGGTCACGACGGCAAAATGGTTTGCGCCGATCTCTTCCTATTCAGGAGCCACACCTTCACACAAAATTTGACGCGATTCGGTCAAGCGGTTCGGGAGATATCCTTGGGACAGACAGAAGAAAAAAAAAGAAAAAAAAATATACAAACCAGCCCATCGCAAAGTCCGTTACCTTCGGTGACGGACAATGAACATACTTTTACACTTGAGTGTTGAAAGGAAATAAAAGAATGAACAAAAGAAACCGTAACCAACACGATGAAAGAACGAGGGATAGAGAAAGGAGGGATGGGGAAGGCTGGGGAGTGAAGGGGAGAGAGAGAGAGGGAGGGAGGGAGAGAGAGAGAGAGAGACACGCAAGACTCAAGATAGTACATAGCCCGCGGCCATCGTAAGTGTTTGCCATCTAAAATGTTAACACGTTTTAATCGCTAACATAAATTAACATTGTATCAAGTCAAAGTCAAAGTCAAAAATACTTTATTATCACGTTAGTATAAGTCGGGGAGTGCAAAGCCCATCATGATTGGGCATGCGAACATAAACACATACACATTATTTAGAATCACTGAGTGTATTCCTCTATTTTTACTATTCCTCTAAAATCTTACGGCGGCCATTTTGAATATTACGCAATAATTGAAAATATCTAACATTTACAACGTGGCCTACAACGGATTTGGATTCAGCACCGTCAAATCATGCTGGACAGACACAAAAAACTAATATATAATCCAAAACAAAGTACAGCTAAGTTTTATATGTTTTTGTCAAATTTTCATGATTAGGGGGTAGGGAAGGTAAATTTGATCCTGTGTTGAAACCGGAAGTCTCAAAACCCCCAATTATGACTAGAAATGTTCCTGTGATATTGTAGTGCATGAAACCAAACTGAAACTGTCCATGCTTGCTCTTATTTTTGATGCATCATCATTGACATACAACTTTTGCCGCGAAAATGACGGTAGCCGATGATCGCTGAAGTACTGCAGTGAGACTATCAAACATTGAGCACTGCAATAAACATTTTTAAGTAGCTATGCACCTAAATTCATTATTTGGATAACAAAAAATTGTTTTACTGTTCATTTAAATGAACTGTTCATCACTTGTATTTTGACAAATGTGTACCGGGCGACCGGGGGGTACCCTTACATCAGGGGCTATAACTCATAGTGGGATTGAGTTTTTTTCTTGGGAACAAATTGTAACGTGTTCAGGAGGTCCTAAGGAACATTTCTAGCCTACTTTGGTTTAATCATGGGGGTGGGTGCACGGTAACCCCCTTCACCTTGGGTACTAACTGGCAAATTCACTTTAAAACTGAGATAGTACATAAAAAGCGTACGCCATCAGGCACCTATGTTTAATTCCTAGCCTACTGTGATGCAAGGCTGCAAGCGTTGCTTGTGAACTAAAACATATCTAATTAATTCAACCAGTAAGTATTTTTGTATAATTATTTTAAATTGTGTTGTTATTATAGTTATCACAATATATTTTAAAAACAGTTTAATGGATATTTATTTTAGATCTGACGTTATAGTGGAAATAATCATTGTCAGTGTTGAGCGACAGAGGCGACGCCACATTGTCAAACAATAGGCGCTTGAGAGAAGTCATAATGACAGGTTAATTTACGAACACAAAAGGCGTAATTTTGTTAAATCCCCCCAATTTTTGTGTGTTAAAACTGTCGGAGTGCATTTTAGATGTGTCAATGTACCATTATCAACAATCAGAAATTTAAAAGCAATTAGTTTGTCCTATTTTATCTTTCTTCCCACACTACAAGGACTGATGAGCTTTCTTTGGGAATACGTAAGTCACTTAGTACCTGTTGTGGTGTACGTTTGCTTCCCGTTCAGAGTCAGAATTGTAGTTGGAATTGAGACCCTTATTAATCTGATTTGTGTTTGGGTTTACGAACTGTGGGTGTTGTTTCTCCCTTTCGATGGGATTTTGATCTTGATCTAAGTGGGAGAGTTACTCATAACGATTTTGAAGGGACACAATGGGGCTTTCAAGGAAACTGTCCCCCCTTGGAGAGAGAGAGAGAGAGAGAGAGAGAGAGAGAGAGAGAGAGAGAGAGAGAGAGAGAGAGAGAGAGAGAGAGAGAGAGAGAGAGAGAGAGAGAGACAGACAGACAGACAGACAGATAGAGAGACAGAGAGAGAGAGAGAGAGAGACAGAGACAGTCATAAAGGAACATCAGATGTCTTTGCAACAACAAGGGACTGGTAATAATAATGAACAAATCAATATAAACTTCAACGAATCCCACCAACACAGAAGCCCTAGCATTCATTGTACTGCGGTAATTTGAAAATCATGGTACGTCTCTCTCTCTCTCTCCTCTCTCTCTCTCTCTCTCTCTCTCTCTCTCTCTCTCTCTCTCTCTCTCTCTCTCTCTCTCTCTCTCTCTCTCTCTCTCTCTCAGAAATTCATGTTTTGTTGGTTTGTCCCATGTATGACACCATTCGAAGAGAACTTATTCCCAAAAAATATTAAATTTGTGTTATTACTTTCTTGTACAAACAAACGTATTGTAAGAAAAGTGGCTGTTTTTACCTTTAAAGCTTTGAAAAATAGGCCAGATGTACGTAGTGTTCTGCAATGTCAAGTTAATAATGTAATGTCAATTTGTTGTTGTTGTCACGCTCACTCCATTGTATGGGCATGGCCTGACAATTCAAATTGTCTTGACTCCTGACTCTCTCTCTCTCTCTCTCTCTCTCTCTCTCTCTCCCTCTCTCTCTCTCTCTCTCTCTCTCTCTCTCTCTCTCTCTCTCTCGCGCGCGCGCGCGCGCGCGTGTGTGTGTGTGTGCGCGCGTTTGCGAGCGCGTGTGTGCCTTCGCGTGCGTACGTGTGTGTGTGTGTCTGTGTGTATGAGTTTGCATGTGTGTATACACTTGCGTGCATGCATATGTGCGTACAACGTGTATGTGTGTTTGCGCGCACGTGCGCTTCACTGTATTTTTCTGAGCTTACGTGCGCGTGTGCGCGCGCGTGTGTGTGCTTGTGTAGGCCTAACAAACGTCGGTAACTTCAGTAATCAATTTCAGTAATAAATCAAGTTGAGCTGATCAAGAAAGAGAGTACATGGCACAGTACGCGCTCTGAGATAGCTTTCCTTGCTTTTCTTCTTCTTCTTCTTCGATCGCTCAGACAGTTTCCTGTCAATTATGAGCGCAGATGCGTCATGCTGCCGTTATGCGCCTAACTAACAAATAGTTAGGCCCAGCAAGTCCGACTTCGGCCGGAGGAAATGTTTTTTGAAAGTGTTTCTTGAAAAAAAGGCAGGAGAATGGACCGGTAAGGCAGAAAGATAGTAGATGACAGTAAGCAAAGGGAAAAGGCAGAGTCAAAGAGAGTGACATATTTAGAGGAAGTTACAAGCACAGAACTTCCAGAAGGTGGGGGAACTACTTATACAACAGACCCCCCGGTATCCCCACGGGGACTTTTGTCTTGATTTACGAGTTTTTTTCAGTGACATTAAGTGGAAAGGGACTGTTGAGGAAAAACACACAGAAACGAAAGCAAACACACATAATTAATCTCTCTCTCTCTCTCTCTCTCTCTCTCTCTCTCTCTCTCTCTCTCTCTCTCTCTCTCTCTCTCTCTCTCTCCTCTCTCTCTCTCTCTCTCTCCACAATAGGCACACAAATCAATGCGAGTGCATGAATTAAAAAGAGAAGCTATGTTTCCTTGGCTGTCGGAGTTACTTTATTTTGTGTGTCCCTGCAAGCGAAGGAATTGAAATCGGGTATAGTTACTACTTGTAACGTTTATGACTGTGATCTCTTGCGGGTGGAATTGCAAATTTTACATGTTTAGTTCAAATGTCTTCTGGTAAAAATTTCAATTAAACTGAAGCAAGTTTTTGTCTAGGTATGCTTTAAACACATCTGCTAGAGGGGCAGTGCCCAACGTAACCTACCATTAAAAGGGGCAGTGCCCAACGTAACCTAGCACTAGAAAGGGGCAGTGTCCAACGTAACATAGCATTAGAAAGGGGCAGTGTCCAACGTAACATAGCATTAAAAGGGGCAGTGTCCAACGTAACATAGCATTGAAAGGGGCAGTGCCCAACGTAACATAGCATTAAAAGGGACAGTGTCCAACGTAACATAGCATAGAAAGGGACAGTGTCCAATGTAACATAGCATTAGAAAGGGGCAGTGTCCAACGTAACATAGCATTAGAAAGGGACAGTGTCCAACGTAACATAGCATTAGAAAGGGGCAGTGTCCAACATAACATAGCATTAGAAAGGGACACTGTCCAACGTAACATAGCATTAGAAAGGGGCAGTGTCCAACATAACATAGCATTAGAAAGGGGCAGTGTCCAACATAACCTAGCATTAGAAAGGGGCAGTGTCCAACGTAACATAGCATTAGAAAGGGGCAGTGTCCAACGTAACATAGCATTAAAAGGGGCAGTGTCCAACGTAACATAGCATTAGAAAGGGGCAGTGTCCAACGTAACATAGCATTAAAAGGGGCAGTGTCCAACGTAACATAGCATTAGAAAGGGGCAGTGTCCAACGTAACATAGCATTAGAAAGGGGCAGTGTCCAACATAACCTAGCATTAAAAGGGGCAGTGTCCAACGTAACATAGCATTAGAAAGGGGCAGTGTCCAACGTAACATAGCATTAGAAAGGGGCAGTGTCCAACGTAACATAGCATTAGAAAGGGGCAGTGTCCAACGTAACATAGCATTAGAAAGGGGCAGTGTCCAACGTAACATAGCATTAGAAAGGGGCAGTGTCCAACGTAACATAGCATTAAAAGGGGCAGTGTCCAACGTAACATAGCATTAGAAAGGGGCAGTGTCCAACGTAACATAGCATTAGAAAGGGGCAGTGTCCAACGTAACATAGCATTAAAAGGGGCAGTGTCCAACGTAACATAGCATTAAAAGGGGCAGTGTCCAACGTAACATAGCATTGAAAGGGGCAGTGTCCAACGTAACATAGTATTAAAAGGGGCAGTGTCCAACGTAACATAGCATTAAAAGGGGCAGTGTCCAACGTAACCTAGCATTAAAAGGGGCAGTGTCCAACGTAACCTAGCATTAAAAGGGGCAGTGTCCAACGTAACATAGCATTAGAAAGGGGCAGTGTCCAACGTAACATAGCATTAAAAGTGGCAGTGTCCAACGTAACCTAGCATTAAAAGGGGCAGTGTCCAACGTAACATAGCATTAAAAGGGGCAGTGTCCAACGTAACATAGCATTAGAAAGGGGCAGTGTCCAACGTAACATAGCATTAGAAAGGGGCAGTGTCCAACGTAACATAGCATTAGAAAGGGGCAGTGTCCAACGTAACATAGCATTAGAAAGGGGCAGTGTCCAACGTAACATAGCATTAGAAAGGGGCAGTGTCCAACGTAACCTAGCATTAGAAAGGGGCAGTGTCCAACGTAACATAGCATTAGAAAGGGGCAGTGTCCAACATAACCTAGCATTAAAAGGGGCAGTGTCCAACGTAACATAGCATTAAAAGGGGCAGTGTCCAACATAACCTAGCATTAAAAGGGGCAGTGTCCAACGTAACATAGCAGTATATCTCGTATGCTGATTGGTCAGAGGTACACACACTCTGACCAGGGGATAACTTGAGATGCATGCCCGCCCAGATTAACCAGTACGCGCCAGGACCCCAGAGATGCCAGACGTGCTTAGCCAGAAGTGCTCAGGAAGGACTAGGCCTACTAGGCCTAGTTTACTGGTCTTTATTCTTTCCACATCCCTAGTCAGTGCTAGGCATTGTGTGAGTTTGTTGTAATGTTTGTCCTCGTCGAAAATCAGGTTAGTTGATTCCTTTAACATTTCAGGACATTGCTTTAAGTACATTAGTCTATCATTGTTTATTGCTCGACTCACGCCGGAAATCTAAACTGACCGGTTTGGCTCTCTCAAAAGCCTACGCTGAAATAATATAAACCGGTCGACCCTATTCAGTGGTCAATCTTGTGGCTCTTTCAGAAGCCATGGCGTCTCCGAGTTCGCGGAAGGATATTTCTGAACCCACAGCCCAAAACCCGAGGATATTGGGAAAATGGTGCAATATTTGGATGCAAGCTGGGCTAAGAAATTAGAGGCTCTCAGTAAACTAACTGTAGTTCAGCTCTGATGCGCACACTCAGTCTAGGCCTAGCCGCCAGGCCTATTACAGTATTAGGCCTAGGCCTAGTGGGTGCTTCTGAAAGACTCTACTGCCACTTTCAGTTTGGCATTTTCTCACTCCGCGATGTAGGCTATCTCAAACAGGGGGAAAACAAATGACAGCCATCAGCCTGTCTTACTCCATTTTAAAAATGAAAAATGAAAAACAGTTTGAAGTCTTGTTAAAAAGCGAAACCGATTTCTGGATTCCGTAGCTGCCAAATCTACAAAGGCCAACAACGTCAAGGCTAGCCACGTACATCACGCAGCAATGAGCTCCCAGTCTCCTACCGCTATGCACACTAACTAGGGGCCTATTGGAATGCTGCTTTGTGTTTCTTTCTGCAACTTTAAATTACGTCACACTGACTTATTCCTTCTAATCTGATGTAGCCTGATTCGGATTTGTCTTCAACGGACAGGGCTGCAAAATGTTAGATTTCTATGGTAATCCTTAACATAGGCCTAGGCCCTAAGCCCATCATTTGGCAAAAAAGCTTGCTTTATTTTACTGCTGGAGTTGGTACAAACTTGCAATTAATTATTTCGACGTTGCCCTTGATAGAATCCCTACAAAACCAGGTCTCATGTTGCACTCTTGAAATTAATTAAATGAATAAACTTTACGTACCTCAGCTTATGCATTGGAACATGGCTTGTGCGTGATCGTGAAGGGGAAACGAATGAAGCGAGTGGGCCTATGCTATTCTAGGGCCTACTATAGCTACCTACATCTGTAGTTACACAATTGTTTGTTTAGAGATAAACCTTAGTAACATCACACTAATATTGGGGAGCGTTGTACTCGGCCAAGAGTAAATTGTTACAAAATATTCTACAAGTGATCGCCGCGGGCTCTCAGACGGTACTTTGACAACCCCTATATCTAATATACTAGCATTTGAAGAAAAGAAAAACGGAAAGATTGTCCATCAGTTCACTCGAGTTTGCCTCCTATTATTAAACAGAAAGTTCAAGAGACGAGTAAGTATAAGACTTTCGAGTTTGGCATCCTAAAATGCTCAGGAAAGGTAGCCTAGAGAAGATCAGCTGCTAAGCTTGCAGAGGAGTTACGGCCCTTCAAAAGGCTTATGAATAATGTATTAAGCCAGTAGAATGGTGCACGCAGGCGCGGTAGCAGCAGACTAAAAAACTCCATTCATGCTTGGCCTTTACCTTGGATGTCGGCAAAGAGGCCTAATAGTAGCCTAGACTAGGCGTGTTTGAAAGAAAACCTTTTCGTGTATTAGGCCTACATACAAATCGACGTGTAGGTAGCAGCGAGCACACACACGGAAATACTTAATTTGGCTAGGACAACCGAGTAGCCTATGTTATGCCACATGGGGGCTGACAGGAATTGGTATATTCATTAGTTGCTACGACTGTCATGCCATAATAAGGCAGATACAATTAATACATTTCCTATTTGTCAGGCCCACAATCCCTTGTCATGTGGCCCTTTCTGCAGGCCTTATTGCACGATGTTATGCACAGCAATGTGTTTACCTGACCCTCTTCTGGCTCTTTCTGCAGGCCTTATTGCACGATGTTATGCACAGCAATGTGTTTACCTGACCCTCTTCTGGCCATCTTATAGTTCACTGAAAATACTATGGCCCTTTCTGCAGGCCTTATTGCACGATGTTATGCACAGCAATGTGTTTACCTGACCCTCTTCTGGCCATCTTACAGTTCACTGAAAATGCTATGGCCCTTTCTGCAGGCCTTATTGCACGATGTTATGCACAGCAATGTGTTTACCTGACCCTCTTCTGGCCATCTTATAGTTCACTGAAAATGCTATGGCCCTTTCTGCAGGCCTTATTGCACAATGTTATGCACAGCAATGTGTTTACCTGACCCTCTTCTGGCCATCTTACAGTTCACTGAAAATGCTATGGCCCTTTCTGCAGGCCTTATTGCACAATGTTATGCACAGCAATGTGTTTACCTGACCCTCTTCTGGCCATCTTACAGTTCACTGAAAATGCTATGGCCCTTTCTGCAGGCCTTATTGCACAATGTTATGCACAGCAATGTGTTTACCTGACCCTCTTCTGGCCATCTTACAGTTCACTGAAAATGCTATGGCCCTTTCTGCAGGCCTTATTGCACAATGTTATGCACAACAATGTGTTTACCTGACCCTCTTCTAGCCATCTTATAGTTCACTGAAAATGCTATGGCCCTTTCTGCAGGCCTTATTGCACAATGTTATGCACAGCAATGTGTTTACCTGACCCTCTTCTGGCCATCTTACAGTTCACTGAAAATGCTATGGCCCTTTCTGCAGGCCTTATTGCACAATGTTATGCACAACAATGTGTTTACCTGACCCTCTTCTGGCCATCTTATAGTTCACTGAAAATGCTATGGCCCTTTCTGCAGGCCTTATTGCACAATGTTATGCACACAATGTGTTTACCTGACCCTCTTCTGGCCATCTTACAGTTCACTGAAAATGCTATGGCCCTTTCTGCAGGCCTTATTGCACAATGTTATGTGGCACAACAATGTGTTTACCTGACCCTCTTCTGGCCATCTTATAGTTCACTGAAAATGCTATGGCCCTTTCTGCAGGCCTTATTGCACGATGTTATGCACATCAATGTGTTAACCTGACCCTCTTCTGGCCATCTTATAGTTCACTGAAAATGCTATGGCCCTTTCTGCAGGCCTTATTGCACAATGTTATGCACAGCAATGTGTTTACCTGACCCTCTTCTAACCATCTTATAGTTCACTGAAAATGCTATGGCCCTTTCTGCAGGCCTTATTGCACAATGTTATGCACAGCAATGTGTTTACCTGACCCTCTTCTAGCCATCTTATAGTTCACTGAAAATGCTATGGCCCTTTCTGCAGGCCTTATTGCACAATGTTATGCACAGCAATGTGTTTACCTGACCCTCTTCTGGCCATCTTATAGTTCACTGAAAATGCTATGGCCCTTTCTGCAGGCCTTATTGCACAATGTTATGCACAACAATGTGTTTACCTGACCCTCTTCTGGCCATCTTACAGTTCACTGAAAATGCTATGGCCCTTTCTGCAGGCCTTATTGCACAATGTTATGCACAACAATGTGTTTACCTGACCCTCTTCTAGCCATCTTATAGTTCACTGAAAATGCTATGGCCCTTTCTGCAGGCCTTATTGCACAATGTTATGCACAACAATGTGTTTACCTGACCCTCTTCTGGCCATCTTACAGTTCACTGAAAATGCTATGGCCCTTTCTGCAGGCCTTAT
Organism: Phymorhynchus buccinoides; assembly: GCA_017654935.2. NCBI lineage: Eukaryota > Metazoa > Mollusca > Gastropoda > Neogastropoda > Raphitomidae > Phymorhynchus > Phymorhynchus buccinoides. The sequence continues at coordinate 9,875,481 of CM065691.1, forward strand.
TGCACAATGTTATGCACAACAATGTGTTTACCTGACCCTCTTCTGGCCATCTTATAGTTCACTGAAAATGCTATGGCCCTTTCTACAGGCCTTATTGCACGATGTTATGCACATCAATGTGTTTACCTGACCCTCTTCTGGCCATCTTATAGTTCACTGAAAATGCTATGGCCCTTTCTGCAGGCCTTATTGCACAATGTTATGCACAGCAATGTGTTTACCTGACCCTCTTCTGGCCATCTTATAGTTCACTGAAAATGCTATGGCCCTTTCTGCAGGCCTTATTGCACAATGTTATGCACAGCAATGTGTTTACCTGACCCTCTTCTAGCCATCTTATAGTTCACTGAAAATGCTATGGCCCTTTCTGCAGGCCTTATTGCACAATGTTATGCACAGCAATGTGTTTACCTGACCCTCTTCTGGCCATCTTATAGTTCACTGAAAATGCTATGGCCCTTTCTGCAGGCCTTATTGCACAATGTTATGCACAACAATGTGTTTACCTGACCCTCTTCTGGCCATCTTACAGTTCACTGAAAATGCTATGGCCCTTTCTGCAGGCCTTATTGCACAATGTTATGCACAACAATGTGTTTACCTGACCCTCTTCTGGCCATCTTACAGTTCACTGAAAATGCTATGGCCCTTTCTGCAGGCCTTATTGCACAATGTTATGCACAGCAATGTGTTTACCTGACCCTCTTCTGGCCATCTTATAGTTCACTGAAAATGCTATGGCCCTTTCTGCAGGCCTTATTGCACAATGTTATGCACAGCAATGTGTTTACCTGACCCTCTTCTGGCCCTTTCTGCAGGCCTTATTGCACGATGTTATGCACTGCAATGTTTACCTGACCCTCTTCTGGCCCTTTCTGCAGGCCTTATTGCACAATGTTATGCACAACAATGTGTTTACCTGACCCTCTTCTGGCCCTTTCTGCAGGCCTTATTGCACAATGTTATGCACAACAATGTGTTTACCTGACCCTCATCTGGCCCTTTCTGCAGGCCTTATTGCACGATGTTATGCACAACAATGTGTTTACCTGACCCTCTTCTGGCCATCTTATAGTTCACTGAAAATGCTATGGCCCTTTCTGCAGGCCTTATTGCACAATGTTATGCACAACAATGTGTTTACCTGACCCTCTTCTGGCCCTTTCTGCAGGCCTTATTGCACAATGTTATGCACATCAATGTGTTTACCTGACCCTCTTCTGGCCATCTTATAGTTCACTGAAAATGCTATGGCCCTTTCTGCAGGCCTTATTGCACAATGTTATGCACAACAATGTGTTTACCTGACCCTCTTCTGGCCATCTTACAGTTCACTGAAAATGCTATGGCCCTTTCTGCAGGCCTTATTGCACAATGTTATGCACAACAATGTGTTTACCTGACCCTCTTCTGGCCATCTTATAGTTCACTGAAAATGCTATGGCCCTTTCTGCAGGCCTTATTGCACAATGTTATGCACAGCAATGTGTTTACCTGACCCTCTTCTGGCCATCTTATAGTTCACTGAAAATGCTATGGCCCTTTCTGCAGGCCTTATTGCACAATGTTATGCACAGCAATGTGTTTACCTGACCCTCTTCTAGCCATCTTATAGTTCACTGAAAATGCTATGGCCCTTTCTGCAGGCCTTATTGCACAATGTTATGCACAGCAATGTGTTTACCTGACCCTCTTCTGGCCATCTTATAGTTCACTGAAAATGCTATGGCCCTTTCTGCAGGCCTTATTGCACAATGTTATGCACAACAATGTGTTTACCTGACCCTCTTCTGGCCATCTTATAGTTCACTGAAAATGCTATGGCCCTTTCTGCAGGCCTTATTGCACAATGTTATGCACAACAATGTGTTTACCTGACCCTCTTCTGGCCATCTTATAGTTCACTGAAAATGCTATGGCCCTTTCTGCAGGCCTTATTGCACAATGTTATGCACAACAATGTGTTTACCTGACCCTCTTCTGGCCATCTTATAGTTCACTGAAAATGCTATGGCCCTTTCTGCAGGCCTTATTGCACAATGTTATGCACAACAATGTGTTTACCTGACCCTCTTCTGGCCATCTTACAGTTCACTGAAAATGCTATGGCCCTTTCTGCAGGCCTTATTGCACAATGTTATGCACAACAATGTGTTTACCTGACCCTCTTCTGGCCATCTTATAGTTCACTGAAAATGCTATGGCCCTTTCTGCAGGCCTTATTGCACAATGTTATGCACATCAATGTGTTTACCTGACCCTCTTCTGGCCATCTTATAGTTCACTGAAAATGCTATGGCCCTTTCTGCAGGCCTTATTGCACAATGTTATGCACAGCAATGTGTTTACCTGACCCTCTTCTGGCCATCTTATAGTTCACTGAAAATGCTATGGCCCTTTCTGCAGGCCTTATTGCACAATGTTATGCACAGCAATGTGTTTACCTGACCCTCTTCTGGCCATCTTATAGTTCACTGAAAATGCTATGGCCCTTTCTGCAGGCCTTATTGCACAATGTTATGCACAGCAATGTGTTTACCTGACCCTCTTCTGGCCATCTTATAGTTCACTGAAAATGCTATGGCCCTTTCTGCAGGCCTTATTGCACAATGTTATGCACAACAATGTGTTTACCTGACCCTCTTCTGGCCATCTTATAGTTCACTGAAAATGCTATGGCCCTTTCTGCAGGCCTTATTGCACAATGTTATGCACAGCAATGTGTTTACCTGACCCTCTTCTGGCCATCTTATAGTTCACTGAAAATGCTATGGCCCTTTCTGCAGGCCTTATTGCACAATGTTATGCACAGCAATGTGTTTACCTGACCCTCTTCTGGCCATCTTATAGTTCACTGAAAATGCTATGGCCCTTTCTGCAGGCCTTATTATGTTTGCACTGACCCTCTTCTGGCCATCTTATGCACTATGGCCCTTTCTGCAGGCCTTATTGCACATGTTATGCACAACAATGTGTTTACCTGACCCTCTTCCCATCTTATAGTTCACTGAAAATGCTATGGCCCTTTCTGCAGGCCTTATTGCAACAATGTGTTTATGTTATCTTGCACTATGGCCCTTTCTGCAATGTGTTTACCTGACCATCTTATAGTTCACTGAAAATGCTATGGCCCTTTCTGCAGGCCTTATTGCACGATGTTATGCACAGCAATGTGTTTACCTGACCCTCTTCTGGCCATCTTATAGTTCACTGAAAATGCTATGGCCCTTTCTGCAGGCCTTATTGCACAATGTTATGCACAACAATGTGTTTACCTGACCCTCTTCCCATCTTATAGTTCACTGAAAATGCTATGGCCTTTCTGCAGGCCTTATTGCACAATGTTATGCACAACAATGTGTTTACCTGACCCTCTTCTGGCCATCTTATAGTTCACTGAAAATGCTATGGCCCTTTCTGCAGGCCTTATTGCACAATGTTATGCACAACAATGTGTTTACCTGACCCTCTTCTGGCCATCTTATAGTTCACTGAAAATGCTATGGCCCTTTCTGCAGGCCTTATTGCACAATGTTATGCACAGCAATGTGTTTACCTGACCCTCATCTGGCCATCTTATAGTTCACTGAAAATGCTATGGCCCTTTCTGCAGGCCTTATTGCACAATGTTATGCACAACAATGTGTTTACCTGACCCTCTTCTGGCCATCTTACAGTTCACTGAAAATGCTATGGCCCTTTCTGCAGGCCTTATTGCACAATGTTATGCACAACAATGTGTTTACCTGACCCTCTTCTGGCCATCTTATAGTTCACTGAAAATGCTATGGCCCTTTCTGCAGGCCTTATTGCACTGATGTTATGCACTGCAATGTGTTTACCTGTTTACCTGACCTCTTCTGGCCATCTTATAGTTCACTGAAAATGCTATGGCCCTTTCTGCAGGCCTTATTGCACAATGTTATGCACATCAATGTGTTTACCTGACCCTCTTCTGGCCATCTTATAGTTCACTGAAAATGCTATGGCCCTTTCTGCAGGCCTTATTGCACAATGTTATGCACAGCAATGTGTTTACCTGACCCTCTTCTGGCCATCTTATAGTTCACTGAAAATGCTATGGCCCTTTCTGCAGGCCTTATTGCACAATGTTATGCACAGCAATGTGTTTACCTGACCCTCTTCTGGCCATCTTACAGTTCACTGAAAATGCTATGGCCCTTTCTGCAGGCCTTATTGCACAATGTTATGCACAGCAATGTGTTTACCTGACCCTCTTCTGGCCATCTTATAGTTCACTGAAAATGCTATGGCCCTTTCTGCAGGCCTTATTGCACAATGTTATGCACAGCAATGTGTTTACCTGACCCTCTTCTGGCCATCTTATAGTTCACTGAAAATGCTATGGCCCTTTCTGCAGGCCTTATTGCACAATGTTATGCACAGCAATGTGTTTACCTGACCCTCTTCTGGCCATCTTATAGTTCACTGAAAATGCTATGGCCCTTTCTGCAGGCCTTATTGCACAATGTTATGCACAGCAATGTGTTTACCTGACCCTCTTCTGGCCATCTTATAGTTCACTGAAAATGCTATGGCCCTTTCTGCAGGCCTTATTGCACGATGTTATGCACAGCAATGTGTTTACCTGACCCTCTTCTGGCCATCTTATAGTTCACTGAAAATGCTATGGCCCTTTCTGCAGGCCTTATTGCACAATGTTATGCACAGCAATGTGTTTTGACCCTCTTCTGGCCATCTTATAGTTCACTGATGGCCCTTTCTGCAGGCCTTATGCTATGGCCCTTGCAGGCCTTATTGCACTGAAAATGCTATGGCCCTTTCTGCAGGCCTTATTGCACAATGTTATGCACAGCAATGTGTTTACCTGACCCTCTTCTGGCCATCTTATAGTTCACTGAAAATGCTATGGCCCTTTCTGCAGGCCTTATTGCACAATGTTATGCACAGCAATGTGTTTACCTGACCCTCTTCTGGCCATCTTATAGTTCACTGAAAATGCTATGGCCCTTTCTGCAGGCCTTATTGCACGATGTTATGCACAGCAATGTGTTTACCTGACCCTCTTCTGGCCATCTTACAGTTCACTGAAAATGCTATGGCCCTTTCTGCAGGCCTTATTGCACGATGTTATGCACAGCAATGTGTTTACCTGACCCTACCTGACCCTCTGCTGGCCATCTTATAGCTCACTGAAAATGCTATGGCCCTTTCTGCAGGCCTTATTGCACGATGTTATGCACAGCAATGTGTTTACCTGACCCTCTTCTGGCCATCTTATAGTTCACTGAAAATGCTATGGCCCTTTCTGCAGGCCTTATTGCACAATGTTATGCACAACAATGTGTTTACCTGACCCTCTTCTAGCCATCTTATCATTCACTGAAAATGCTATGGCCCTTTCTGCATGCCTTATTGCACAATGTTATGCACAGCAATGTGTTTACCTCACCCTCTTTTGGCCATCTTATAGTTCACTGAAAATGTTATGGCCCTTTCAGTGGCCGTCCTTAATTACAATGTTATAATTGTTTAAGAACAACAAAAATAACAAAAATGTTATGGCCCTTTCAGTGGCCGTCCTTAATTACAATGTTATAATTGTTTTCCAAAAAATGTTATGGCCCTTTTCAGAGGCTCTCTTTGAATACAATACGATTGTTTAACAAAAATGTTATGGCCCTTTCAGTGGCCCTCCTTAATTACACTGCTATAATCGTTATGGCCTTTTTCAGTGGGCCTCCTTGGTTACAATGATACATTTGCTTAGCAACAACAACAACAAATATTATGGGCCTTTTCAGCGGTCCTCTCTAGTTACAATGTTATGATTGCTTAACAAAACATTTTACGGCTTTTTCAGTGAGTGACCTTCTTTGCTTACAATGTGATGATTGTTTACAGGGGTTTAGCAGCAACAACAACAACAACAATAAAGGTTATGGCCCTTTCAGTGGCCCTCTTTAGTAACAATGTTATGATTGTTTACAAAAGTTATACCCTTTTTCGGTGGCCCTCGTTCGTTATAAATACAATGTTATAACTGCTTAAAGGCACAACAGGCCTATAAAAGAGCTGACCCCAGGAACGGGGTACCCCCCAACTAAATAAAAAGTAATGTCCCATATGGCTTCGGCCGGGAGGACGTAAGCTAAACTTTCATTCAACGGGGTATCAGTTGTGAGGGTGAGAGAGAGCAAGAAACAAGCCAGCATCTCCCCTACAGTCCTAGCTGCAGGTTTTGCCTGTCAGTTTAGTGTTCCCTCCTCTTAGAAAAATGAAGCTTTCGCTGCGAGTGCCAAGCAGAGACTGACAATTTGACTAAATAGGATTTTACGCCCTCTGCGGTCTTTCGACCATGTGGGGCATTTTTAAATACAAAGATGGTGGGAACAACACTGGAGGCAATGCCCGGAGGCAGTGCAACACCAGTAAAGTCCCGATGTTTTTAACAATACAGATAGGTGTAGCAGTAACCACTCCTCGAGAGTAAAGACTGACAATTTTCGAAAGAGTAAGATTATCGTCCAGTTGATCGTAGATCCTTATGGACGTTCTTCTTGAAGACTGGACAGTATTCCCGTTGAAATGATGATGATGATGATGGAGGCCGTGGAAAGGTGAAGTTGTAGTTCATGACGTGGCATACGTCGTCGTTTGATGACTCGAACACGTTGCGCATCCTGGAATCGCGGATAACGCTGTTGGTTGCGGGAACATCTCGGACGGGATCCGAGTCTTGGAACTTGTGCGTGATGTTGGTGTTGGCATCGTTAAGTTTACGTGCGTAGATGCGAGCATCTGATGAAATTGGTCGCTGCCGTTGGCGTTGGCATCAAGGTGCTGTTGTAGTAGATGGTCTTCCTCCTCCTAAGGCCGTCTTCAGGACCACCGGGCGACCGTACCGGGGAGTCGATGACAATTTTGGATGGAAGTTCAGTTTAACGTCGCGTATCGGCTTTCGCCATGTACGACGGGGACAATTTTAGCCTACTGCTTGCTTATATAGTACCACGCTGGCTTTTATGAACAATTGTATGGCCCTTTCTGGTGACCTCTTTTGATACAGTACACCCCGCTTATAGTAAAGTGCAGGGGAGCAAGGCTTTTCCTTTACTATAACAGGTTTTTATTATAAACGATGTTCGGATATAGTAAAGTTTTGATGGTATTTTTTATCTTATCCGATGACGTTTTTCAAAGTCAAAGCTAACGTAAAATACTAAATATAAACCCATCCTACCCCTTCCTCATATGGTTTGAGGTCCAGAAAGGTGACTGGGTTTATACATGGTATATTTCTCTGTGCACAAAACAAAACTAGCTGTAAAAGTATATACTGTACAACCTCTAACTTCCAGAATGGCCTTTGAATCTATTCATGCATGCACACGCACGTGCGTGCGCGCACACACACACATGCACCGTGACTGAACAGTTTGCCTGCGGACATTTCGCCTATGGACACTTTGCCTACAGACATTATGCCTATGGTCACCATGCTCACCGGACATTTTGCCTACTGGACGTTATGCCCACAGACATTATGCCTGATAATAGATTATCATGCCTGCAATAAAATATCGCATTTTCATGATGCTACAGCAAAACCCGGTTATAAGAAAATCGAAGGGAAATATTTTTTTGTTTTCTTATATCCGAAACTCGGATAAAAGAAAACCTTTTGATTTTTTTTCTTATAACCGAGTTAAATGGGGAAAAAGGGGAAAAATAAAAGAGAAAAGGAGAAAAAAGTCAAATAAAAGACAAACAGAAACATAAAACGAAGAAAAAAATGCTTTTACATAAATTGGTGCATGAAAAAAAGTAAAAAAAGCAAAACAAAAGGAGGAAAAAAATAAAGAACAGAACAGAAAATTGAAAACAAAAATGAAGGCAGACGTGGTGTGAGTTGCATGATGAACGAGCAAGATAGCAGAGAGCAGATGAATGATTGGGTGAGGTGTGAGAGTAACATATTTGTTTAAATATGAATTCCTGTTTCTTGTTTTTAATCAATATTCTAATTTGGATGTATAACTTACTTTACACAGTGGAAGACAATATTGTATTTGCGTTTGTACAATGCCAATGGACAATAAAGAAATTTGCGACCTATGACTCATGTTTTACATCATAAAATCAAAATACAGCAAAACTCGGTGATAAGAAAATCAAAGGGAGATGATGTTTTGCTTATTACCATATCCAAGTTTTCTTATATCCGAAACTCAGATATAAGAAAACATTTTGAAGTTTTTTCCCTTATAAACAAATTGAATGGGGGAAAAGAGAAAAGAAAAGAAAAGAAAAGAAAGACAGAAAAACAAAATGAAGAGAAAATCCTTTTTCCTAATTTGATGCATGTCTTGCATCATAAAATCAAAATAGTCTACTAAGAAGAAGATTTAAAGGTGCCTACAACAACTTAACTAAGAAGCCTTTTTTTTGTCTTTTTACTGTTATCAAATGCGTACCCCTTCACCTTTCTTGTACTGAATTATTACCATTTACTGTCCACCCATGCAGCTTTTCATCAATCGTTTGCTTTTGTTTATGTAGATGTTCATCCACATATTCAGTTATTTGTATTTATCTTCTTAAATAAATGAATTGCCTTTTCCTCTCTGCCATTGCTACTGAAAATGTAAGGATGGACAGTCTCTGTACCACCAACACAAAAGTACTCATATTTTTTTCTTCTGCTCAACATTTATTTTGCACAGAATACTGAAGGAAAGTATGGAATAAAGGACCAAAAACAACTCAATTAGTTTTGAAATCAAGTGCCTGTACTGTTTAGAATGTCTGTGACACAAGGTTTGAGGTAAACTTTCCCTTTTTGGAACGACTTCAATTTTCTCGGAACATCCTTTCAGTTCAGGTCCAACTCACTTTAAAGACACACTGACCCAACACAATTAAATCCCTTGGTTTTTTCTGGGTAGCTGTGACCCACATGCAAATTCCCCCAACTTCAAATTGAGGCTGCTCTTTAAAATGATGTTTCGTGTTCAATTTGGGGGCATTTGTATGGGAGTCAAACCCGGTCAAAACAAGATTTTGTACCAGCTATAAGAAGGAAAACACGTGGAACCTGTGATTTTGACTCATGATCTGGGGGATCTTTAAGAAAATGTTGTCAATGGTAATTCGCTTATAAGTAAATAGAACTCGCTAATAAGAAAATGAACTGCAAACCAACTCTCTTGTATGACATAATTTTCTTATATCCAAGTTTCCATTGCGGATGGGAGAAAAAAATTTGCTTGCTTATAACCGAGTTTTCTTATAAGCGAGTTTCTTATATCCCAGTTTTGATCATAGATAAGAAAGAAGAAGTTCACCAGCCGCCGTGGTGTAGTGGTTAGCGTCATGGACTACTGGCTGGGAGGTCTTGGGTTCGAATCCCATCAGAGGCGAGGGTTTTTTTCGGTCCTGGACCGACTCCTACCCAGAGTGAGTGGCTATGGGCTCAATGGGAAGACTGAAACCACACAGTCGAGCTTCATCCGCTTAACGGATGCGATTCTGAGAGTGTTGCTCTAATTGCAAGACCAACACTGCAGGTGTCTGTAGTTCTCGGGCCTGGTTAACGCCGGGATATCATTATGAAAGGAAGCGTAGAATACAACCCTGCCATGCAGTCTCAGACCGATACGGAACTCCATAGCATCATCATCATCATCGTTATCATCGGCCTCATTTTCCATCAATCATAAAATTTAAAAAATGTCTCAAATTCTGTGGCTTTGCATGCCCTGCTCTCATGGTGACCTCAGTTTCGGTTTCCAATCCAGTCTATGCCTTGGTGCGTTCGGGTCAAAGTCATGGGGATCAGTGTGTTCTGGGGAGCTGTCGGTGGACGGTCGTGGTGGCGCCCTCGGAGGAGGACCTCACTCACGCTGGCTCCACGACTAAGAGAATAGGGTCATCAGTAGGGGGTTTAGTAGGTGGTGTCCTGAACAGGCTCCACTGAACTCCACCGAAGTGACTCAGCAGAAGTGCAGTGTCTCCTCGGTTGGTTGCCTCCTGACGGCCTAACATAGATTTGCTCCCCTTGGACTGCTGGTCTCGGATTCTGCGACTTGAACAAACCGGGGTGTAGCTGCGAATTGGGATTCGGAACGAGCGGCGTGGGAGCATCGCCACTGTACGGCACAGAAGATGGGACAGCAAAACAAAAAAAACAAAAAAACAAAAAAAGAAGTTCGGCAGGGAAATGTTTTTTTGCTTCATTGTAAGCGAGTTTTCTTATAAGCGAGTTTCTTATAAGCGGATTCGGCTGTATATATATTTTTTTTCGGATTCATTTTTTTCCACTAAGTAATGAGGGGAAAGAAACATGTTTTTGAGTGCCTTTCAATTTCGTTGATGAAGGTGGGTAGAGGGAGCAGTGAGAGTGTGACGTATACATTGATGACGTATTTACTGACGTATTTACGTCACGTATACATTGATGACGTATTTATTGACGTCAGGAAGAGGACAACATTTTTTTTATTGTAACGAGGAGGAACCACAAATGACTTTACTATAGGAGTTTTTAAAATTTTAATTATAACCCAGTTGTTATTATGGGTGGGTGGAGGGAGTGGTGAGACTGTGACGCATACATTGGTGACGTATTTACAAAGGTCACGAAGAGGACAATTTTTATTATTGTAACCGAAGAGCCAGTCCTGTGGGGAACCAAAAGTGACTTTACTATAGCAGGTTTTTTATTATAACCGAGTTGCTACTATCCGAGGTCTATTTAGTAATAAAACAGTAGACCTTTGGCCGGGAACCAGTGCTTTCCTTTAGAGAATTTTAAAACACCAATTCTAGTTCGGTTTCGGTTTCGGTTTACTCCTCTATTTGTTAAAAACAAAACAAAAACACTACTTTAAGGGTGAAAAAAAAAGAAGCAAAAAAATCAGACTTTTAAAACCACATTTTAGATATAAAAACACTACTTTAAGGGTGGAAAAAAAGCAAAAAATCAGACTTTTTTAAACCCCATTTTAGATACAAAAACACTACTTTTAAGGAGAAAAAAAAAAGAAGGAAAGAAGGAAAATTCTTTGTTAAATATCGAGATGATTTTATTCTTTCTTCACAAACATTTATTCTGTCTGTAGCCTTATTCTTAAAGGGGATCTATTCTACTACTATGAACCGGTCTAGGCTTTCCACCGTAATTAAGAGATCAGATAACCGTCGTCGCCTCTGACTATACTGGAGTACTGCCAACTTGTATTTAAGCTACAGGGAAATTCCGATAACGTCAAGCATAGTTAAGAGAGGAATGAATAGAATTCTTGGGATTTGAAAAAAATGCATAGAATTCTTGGGATTTGAAAAAAATGCATAGAATTCTTGGGATTTGAAGAAAATGCACAGAATTCTTTACATTCCTAAAAAAATTCTTTCTTTTTTTTTTTTTTTTTTTTTTTATAGTTGTTTTTTTTTTAATAAATAAATAAATAAATAAATAAATTTTTAAGAAGTTACTCAAGTTCTTTTTAAGTTCTTTTTAAGTTCTTTTATAGGTTCTTAAACAAGTTCTTGTTAAGTCAACTTCAAGTTATTAATAAGTTCTTGGTAAGTCACATCAAGTATTTATTAAATTCTAACACAAAAACTTGACAAGTTCTTATGAAGTTCTTACTTAAGTTATTGTTAAGTTCTTATCGAGTTACTTACTTAAGTTATTGCTAAGTTTTTATTAAGTTCTAAAACAATAATCTATTGCATTAAAAATGGATCGCTCTCAGGTTTTGAGCTATTTTGCTTTTGGTTTTTTTGTTTGTCTGTTGCTTTTTCTGTTTGTATTGTTTTTACTTCTACTCGTGTTTTTAATTTTGGTTGCAGGTGTGTTTTATATAATTTATAAGACAAATAACCAACACCAGCAACCACACCAACAGTAAGCAATACAACATCGTAATTCGTACTGTTTTGTTTGTCTTCTTCTATTTTAACTGGTATTGCGTTTATGGTTGATTCATCTGACAACAGTTTTTGTTTTGTTTGTTTATTCATTTTTTGTTGTCGATTCCACTCTGATAACCTTTTACCTGCTTCAACTCGTCCTGGACTCTTCGTTACCTTGGTTACTGTCGGACTCTTCGATAGACTGGGGTTTGTTTGCTGTTCTGTCTGATTCGTTTGATTCTCTGTCACGTTCATTTTTAATAGCAATAAAATCTATATGATTAAAAGTAATTAACCCCATGACAACTGGTGATAAAAGCCCACCAAACCTATAATAAAGATCACAACTAAGAGACTCTAACGATTTAATGAAAACAGGATCTTGACTTAAATCATACATTAAATCTTGTTGTGAATTGACTGGAAGAAATTGATTAACTAACTTTTTTTTCTTTTTTTTTATTCCTTTTTTTTGCATTTTACAAGTCAAGTAGTCACAACACATAACAAAACATTAACGCACGCCCACATACTTACACACACACACACACACATTCTTATACCTGTAGTCATATCCACAACAATTCAAATTTTACGTCACTTTCAACCAGAAAGTACAGTCATACATTCAAATTAACGCAAAAGAGATAAATATGGATGCCATCGTGTGAAAAAAACTTATTGTGACATTTCAAAACCAAAAATACATTTTTCTATTTCATATCTCTTTTTTAAATATGAGATAAATTGTTCACACTGTGGGAGTTTTCCTTCACATCTGCATTTATATATAAAAAAATTTGCCAACAGCAAAATAAGGTCAAACGTACTATCAGATTTGAAGCGATCACCGCATCCAAATAACACTATGCTTTCTGTTAGAAATAAGTTTACATGTTCACATTTCAAATTCACCATGTTTTCAAATGCTTTCCAAAAATTCTTTACATGTGTGCAGGCCCAAAAAATATGTTGAATGTTTTCTTTTTCATTATGACAAAAAGTACATTTATCTGAATCAGTAATGTTCATTTTTTGCAAAATCACATTAGTGCCCAAAATTCTGTGAACTAATCGCATTTGGAACCATTTTAATTTAACATCTTTTATGGTTTTTATCTTTTTGAATACTAGTTTCCAGCGCACTTCCACTCTGAGTCTTTCTCTCCATTTATTACAACATTTAGGTTCTTGTGCATCTTGAGCAAGAATATCATAGTAATACTTGGCTCCTTTTGGAGCCGAGCAAATAACCTTTTTCAACATATTAACATAATTATCAGCTTTATGTGAAATAACAATTCCAAGCTTTCTTGCATACATTCTTACAGCACTTTTAAGTCCATGGTAAGAAACAAAATCACATAACACACCATATTTCTCCATAAAGGAAGGAAACGATAAAAAATTGCTATTTTCGTCTAATAAATTTCCAACAAAAACCACATCTTTCTCAACCCAGCTTTGATGGAAAACACTTTTTCCACCTATCCTAATATGTGGATTGCAAAACAAAGGTTCTGAGCAAAATTCATCAACAGTTTTAACATGAAGCGCTTCTCCCAAAACTTTATATGATTTAAATACATCTTTCCAAAAATCGTTGGCATGATCTATGTTAGAAATATCAGATCCTATTTTTTCAATATTATTAAGTTTTGGGCACTGAAGGCATAACAATTCTTTCCATTTATGTTTACTGGAGTACACTTTACGAATCCATGTTAATTTTAATGCCGTCAGTTGTTTTTTAATATCAGGTATGCCCATGCCTCCAAGTAAAATGTTTTTGATTGATGTTTTTCTATTGATTTTGTCTTTGTTCTTATTCCACACAAATGTGAACACCATATTTTGAATGTCCCTACATATATAGTCTGGAGGGTTAGGCAGTAAAATCCACAGGTGTGTAATTTTAGATAGGATGAGAGATTTAAGGATCGCCACTCTACCGAGCGGTGTAATTTGTCTTTTCATCCAAACTTTATACAATGATTTAATTTCTAGGAATTTTTCTCGAAAATTCAGATCTACACACTCTTTCAAATCATTTGTTAACCAAATTCCCAAAATCTTAAAACGCTCAGGATTCCATTCCATTTTTAAATGTGGTAAAAATTTAACACGTGAGTTTCGCATACTTCCCAACCATATAGCTTGAGTTTTTTCAGTGTTTAATTTAAGTCCAGATATTTTACTAAATTTGTCGATGGTGCTGAATGAGGCTTCGAAAGATATTTTGTCCCCTTTCAACATTAATTCAGTGTCATCTGCATACTGAGCTATCTTGTTTTCAGTATCTTCAGTTTTAATACCTTGTATATTTTTGTTTTCTTTAATCATTAATGCTAATATTTCAACACACATTACGAACAAATACGGAGAGATGGGATCACCCTGTCTACAACCTCTTTCAATAGGGAACCAAGTACTTAATTTTCCATTTACTGAAACTGTTGATTTTATATTTTTGTAAAATGTTTTTATCCATCGACAAAAATCAGGTCCAGCACCGAACACATTAATAACATTAAGCATGTAGTCTAAGTTTACGCTATCAAAGGCCTTTTCAAAATCTAGGCAAAGTAACAACCCAGGTTTGTTCCTTTTAATAAGGTAATCCATAAGGTCATAAATTAAACGAACATTGTCCCCTAGGAATCGACCAGGTATAAAACCAGTTTGGTCTTCACTAACAATAAATTTTAGAACCCACTTCAATCTATTAGCAATGCAGCTTGAACCAATTTTATATACTACATTTAAGAGAGATATAGGTCTCCAGTTAGTAATCTGATCTCTAGGTTTATCCCCTTTGGGTATGCAAATAATAATTCCCTCTTTCTGTGTTGTGGATAATTCTGTTTTTCTAAATCCCTCACTTAGTGATCTAACTACAAATGGGCCCAATTGCAACCAAAAAACTTTTAAAAAACTCCGCTGTGAAGCCATCGCTACCAGGGCTTTTGTTGTTACTCATGTTTTTTAATGCGTCCCCAGCTTCCTCTAAAGTTATTTCCCCTTCAAGACTATCTTTTTCTTCTTGACTAAGTTTGGGTAATTCATTGACCAGACTTTCAATTTGGCATTGTTCTACATCTCTTCTGAAATATAATTGTTTGTAAAATGTATTTACTTCTTTGACAATGTCATCATTTTCAGTTAGAATTAACCCATCTTTAGTTTTTAATTTCATTATTTGTTTGCTTATATAATTCCTCTTTTCCAATCCACAAAAGTATTTGGTTATTTTTTCCCCATCAGCTACCCACCTTGCCCTAGATCGCAACAAAACACCTTCTATTCTTTTCTGTCTAATATCAACAAGCTCTTGTTTTTTATTCTCTAAATCCACTTTTTGGTCCGCATTGAGTGTTGTTTTTCTTTCTAATTTTTCTATATTCTCATCAAGTTCCTTTTCTTTTTTCAAAGTATTTCTTTTTTTCATAGTTGCATAAGCTATTGTTTTTCCTCTAATTTTCATGAGTAGTGTATCCAAAAATAACTGGTCAGAAATAACTAACTGAAGGTCAAGTCTTGGAACCTTAGGTAATGTGTCACGATTGTAGGGCAAGGCTGCATATTCTTCGATAACTTCTTTAATCACCCCATTCACATCTTCTACATAGTGTTTATCTTTCAAGAGAGAACTGTTAAATTTCCATAATAAATGTCTTTTCTCTTCTTTACCACTCTGTAAAGTGAGTGAGATTAAAGAATGATCAGTTCTATAGCCTGGGCATATATCTACATCACTAACATAACTACACAATATATCCGACATTAAAAAGTAATCTAACCTACCTTGTTGTATTAGCCGTTTTAGGTGGGGTTGTTACTTCCCTTGGTTTGTGTGGCTCACTGATACAGTCCCCTTGTTGGCTATAACTTCCGGTGGTGATCGAGTTGGGCAGATACAGTACTTAGATAGTAGATCGACCTTTCTGCTTCTGTCTGGATACGTCGCAGACGCCACTTCTGACGATAAATCGCGATGTTGATACAAACATGAATGTTTTGCTGTCCCTGTACATGATTACGCGAGTTTTACTACTCCTTATTTGCTTTAACATTTACTTTGTCACGACCTCACAACAATAACTTTACTTTGTCACCATCTTTACCCTGCGCCGGCTTTTTGGTGTTTTTTCTTTTCGTGGTATGTGTTTACTGTTTACCACATGTATCTGTGTAAATAATTTAAGGTGTGGCGAGAGCGCCGTATGATTTGGTTTGTTCCATAATTCCTTTGATGGTTTTATTGAAAATAAAAAATTTGATTTTGAATTTTGATATGGTTGAGGGGAAAGGGGGCATGCAAGCAAACGGGGGATTATACTAGAGGGTGATTGGGGTCGTGGATGAAGGATTGCTATTTGGGAATGGGTAGAAGGGTGGGAGTAAAGTTGGGCGGATGGGGGAAGGGGCTCGCACGCGCGTGTGCGCACACACACACACAAGTGTACAGAGAGAGAGTTTTACATCAGTTTAAAGAAGCAATGCTATGGCATGGCGGGCACCTTTCTAGGATGTGTTAACCAGTGACATAATTATAAGCCTTATTACTTGCCTTATATGCCAATTCCTTGATGTTGACTAACCCTACTTTTAATTGCACTGGAGGAAGCCAAGGGTCTTACTGACTTTGCTGCGCACATTTGAGATGTTTACACATGTCCCATCTAAGATCCTGCGATATTGTAAAACTCACACATTTATTTTCATCTCTACCCGTTTCAGGTCCTGGCCATGGAGTTGGTAGTTCTTTATCAGGGGATTTTGCTTCCTGGTCACATGGAGGCTCTCGCATTTGTTGGGATGGAAGGACATCATCCATTTGTTTTCCCATGATGCTAATTCATTTAGGTCTAGTTGGAGATCCTTGTGGTCTTTGGGAGGATCCACTGCTCGGTGACTGAGTCGTCCACAAAAAGAAAGGAAGCTGGAAGATAGTTGCCTCAAAAGACCATTGATACCAACAGGAAAAGGGTCGGACCAAGCACAGAACCTTGGGGGACTCCTGATTCTACAGGGATAGCTTCGGATGCAGCTCAATCAACAACTATTATTTCCTGCCTGCCTGCAAGGAAGCTCTCAATTAATCAATTGACTGAACTTCTGATCCCATAGAGGCGAAATTATTCACAAGGAGATAGTGGTAAATCTTATCAAAGGCCTTTTCAAAATCCATGACTAGGACGTTGGTCCTTCCAGATTTAAAAAAAAAGCGACAAAAATGTGCTTGATAGCGGTGGTGAGAAATACTGGGTCACCCCCTCACTCACACACACCACAACTCACATACACACACAACACAACACAACTCACACAAACACTGACACACACACACACAAAACACTGACACACACACACACACACACACACACACACACACACACACACACACACACACACACACACAGAGACACTCACACACACACGCACACACACACACACACACACACACACACACACACACACATACACACACACACACACACACACACACACACACACACACACACACACACACACACACACACACACACACACACACACACACGCGCGCGCGCGCGCGCGCGCGCGCACGCGGGATGGTCGAGAGGGTATACAGTCACATATTGTAAAGACAAACAATTTATCATGTGTGTGTGTGTGTATGTGTGTGTGTGTGTGTGTGTGTGTGTCACTGACTGTGTCAGTTGTGTCTGACTGTGACTTTCGTATAGCAGATAAAGCGACTGCTATTCTACTTCTACAGGGCTGGACTTAAATTTTGTTTTCAGTGGTGGTAGGTGATAGAAGCTGTGAAGCAGTGACCGACACCTAGGCATCTATAAAAAAAAAGACAAACAATTTATCATGTGTGTGTGTATGTGCGTGCGCGCGCGCGCGTGTGTGTGTCTGTGTGTGTGTGTGTGTGTCACTGACTGAGTCAGTTGTGTCTGACTATGACTTTCACATAACAGATAAAGCGACTGCTATTCTACTTAGAACTACAGGGCTAGACTGAAATTTGTTTTCAGTGGCGGTAGGTGATTGAAGCTGTGAAGCAGTGACAGACACCGAGGCATCTATAAAATAAGTTAAAAGAGGACCTAGAATACTACCTGGAGGAACACTACTGCTAACATGTGCAGCCTACAGACTGATTTCACATCTTTACTATTACAATACTGAGTTCTGTTACTTGAAAAGTCTTCTATCCATTTAAGTAAATTGTTGTGGATTCCATAACCATGTAGGCCTAATTTAATTTTATGTTGTAGGCCTACTTACAACAGTTATGTTGTAATGGAAAGAGTGACCCGTGTTTCTTTGGACTTAAAAGTTGATTAAGTTATTTCAAAACATTATTTATTATTTATTTTATTTTATTGTTTGTTTCTAAATAAATAGATCTGGTGCAGGCCAAACAATGTCTTAGCGTGTACTATTTGACTTCTGAGTAGTGGGTGCACTATCCCAGGTTGTTGGGGTAATGGCTTATGTACACTTTCTGATTTCAAGCACTGGGAGAGGGGTGGAAGTAAAGTACATTTTCTTACTACACATTTCATAATTTGCACACCATTTCAAAGCCCCAGAAGAAATATCAGTATGCAGTACACTTTCTTGTTACAAACTTGCTGTTTGCATACCCTTTGAAAATCCAAAATAAACCACTTTTTAAAAAAAAGAGTGAATAGCAAATTTCTCCTTTACATCCTGCAGTCCTAAAGATTACAGGCACATGGGAGGGAACATGAGAATCAGTGAATAATTTACATCATTGGTAGTGCAACATACTGGTAATGAGATTGAATCATACAAATTATTATGTTCTGGCTTTTTCGTGCAAGACAGTATGAGTTTGCTCAGTTGCAGTGTTTGTAATCGAATAATCACAACTGAGCAAAACAAATATGAAGATCGTTATCTGTGATGAGAAACACACAGTGTTGTGTAAAAGTAGAGCTGATTAAAAATTTTTTAAATCAGTGACAAAATTGTGTGTCAGAGATTCAATGCGAGATCTGCAAGCTGCACGCACATCTTTGGTTGTTCCTTGCCCATTACTTGTCGTCAACCAAACATTCAGCCCCATCGGCTCGGAAGTGAGTAGATCACTTTTCGCGACTCCACGCGCTAGAGATAAACAAGCGCATTCACTCTTGCAAACCGGCTTCGATAAAACGGCCAATAGGGTTGTGTCGTCTCCAAGTGTAGCGTCTAAGTTCCGGGTTCAATTCCCTCCAAATATCAATTAAGCCTAAATTATCCATCATGTCATCTATTTGTTCTTGTGCCTTTGTGTTATTATTATGTTTATAGTTCGAACAGTCGATATTAAAGTTGCGCACACAGTTCCAGTCTCCCGCAATAATTACCCTTTCTCCCCCAACCTCACAGATTCTCTGCTCTAATTCAATATAGAAGTCTGGGTTGTCACGATTAGGTCCATGCAAATTGACAAGTAGTAATTCTATATCTAACGCTTTAATTGAAGCAAAAATTGAGTTTCCGTTTGGATCTTTGTAAATTTTATTTAATTGAAAATCAAAATTATTATTGAACAATATGGCAACACCACGGGAGTTAGAACTGTGTGATGCAAAGTAACATTTATATCCCCATTCAGCTCTAATGTAGTTTTATAACTTGGGATCAAAGTGTGTGTCTTGGATCAAGTAAATGGAGTAATCTTTCTCTCTTAAATAGTGAAATACATCCCTACGTTTCTGGGCATTGCCTAGACCTTGACAGTTTAAAGATGCTATTTTGATGATTTTAATAGCCATTTAAATAGTAATAAAAAAGAAACTTAATGTATCTAACAATAACTAATTTCAATTTGTTAAGACCAAAAATCATATTTTTTGATCTGATCAAGACTACAAGCATTAGGAGGCATAAACAGTCCAAACAGGTAACCTTCGAACTCATTTCTTTACACATATCCTTTCTAACAACACACAATGGCATCAACTTGATCAAGTCATGAACATCAAAAAGTGAAAGTACATATCTAGTTACAAACAGGCCAACCATTCTACCACATTTTCTCCACATTACAAAGAAACAAGAAAAATCAACAACAAATATAAAAAGATACACAAAAAATGAAGAAAAAAAAAAAGAAAAAAAAGAAGTTAATTAATTAGTGAGTCCACCACATGCGGCGGACAGTGCAAAACAATATCATTATGACCCTTTAGTGCAACGCAACAGACCCAGAGGCAAGAGGCACAAAAACACAACAAACAGCAAAGGCGGGGAAGGTGGGGGGGGGGGGGGGGGGGGAGGGGGGGGGGGGGGGGGGGGGTCACAGTGACAGTAAAAGCTCAATCAAACTAATCAATAAAACACTGCCTCTCTAAAAAAAAAAAAAAAAAAAATAAATAAAAAAAAAAAAAATAAAAAATTAAAAAAACTTTTTAACACACAAAAAAACTTTCCGTTTCTTCCTCTTTTTCTTTTTTCCCTAAACAAAAAATAAAAACATTTATTAAAACAAAAAACTTTACA
>CM065691.1:9896389-9926389 GCA_017654935.2 Phymorhynchus buccinoides
TTTTACAAATCCAACATTCAGTAGCTGATTCGAATTGAATTAAATCTTCAGGTGTCATGATTAAATCTAATAAATTTAGTTGGTTAGAGCATTCATTTCGTAGTTTTATCATTCTCATTAAAAAGAAGTTTTTGCAGCATCGGGTCCTCTATAAAGTTCAGGCTTTGAATGTTTCCCGTCTGATCTAACAACAATAAATGCGTATGAACAGATTTTGATGAACAGATTTGATGATTATTTAATAAAACTGTTTTAGGAAGATTTTTAGGTGCTGGTCCTTGATACGGAACGATGATAGATTCGAAGTCAGCATAAACAACATAAGGACTTAATTGCAGTTTCTCCCAGTTTTTAAAGAACACCTTATTTCCTTCTTTTGGAGTATTAAGTTTAGTATTACAGTCAACGGATGAATTACAATGTTTTCTATGTTCAACTGCTGCATAAATACTTGGCATTCTCTGTAAACATCTTCGGCAGAATTCTTGTTTATGCCCATCTTTTGATGTAAACTGAATAAGTCTGCTCATTGTACGAATTAATGTATAATGGTAATGTGTTTTTGTTTTATCTGTTAGTAAGAGTAGATCAACATGATTTTTATCGGGTTCATTACTAAATGGGGGAGTGTTCTTTGATACACGGATTGGTTTAAGGTTTTCTTCTGATGACCATGTGTAGACGTTAACTGATATAGGTTTGTTTTGTTCTTCAAACTGATCAATTTTATCAACACTAACAGGGAAGTCAATTCCATTAAAGTTTAATTCATTTATGTAAGCTTGATAATTTGTTACTCTTTCTGCGTTCTTTTTAACATAATGTAGTTTAGCTAAAACGCACCACATAAAACATCGGTCATCTGTATTCTTAATGTTTAATACTGCTCGTTTTAAAAGTTAATCTTTAGGTAAAGGAATAAACGAGTTTCCTACAATGGGGGCATACTTGCTTTCTTTTAATCTAATTTCTAATACTCCTGCTTCTGACCAACCAGATCCTCTCAGTTTTGCCTCTTCTGATACGATAATGAACTGGGTGATTAAATTGTCTGCCCAGTTTTCTGTAAAATCATTATAAGAAAGAACTACTTGTTGTTTAGTAGAGACCCATACTTGTAGCTTCTCCTTATTAACTGTTTCATAATCTATGTAAACTGCCACCATTACTTTAACTGGTGGTTCTGTTATCAGTTTTTCAGGTATTTGTGAAATAGCATGTTTTACACTTTCTAGTACATTGTTTGGATCAATAACTTCTAGTTCTGTTTTTTTAAAAACATCGTCTAAATGTTCGCGTTCATCATCAAGCGTCATTGCCATGTTGAGTTTCTTTTTCTAACTCAAATTTTTTTTTAAATTTAAAATTAATTATTTGTTGAAAAGGTTTAAAGAACAGATTTTCTATGTTTGCGAGGGCAAAAAAAGAAGAAGAAAGTTTTAAAACAATGATTAAATACCATAGAAGAAGTCAGTGTCAGTCATATCGCATTTGATTTGAATATAATGTATAAGTTCAAGTAAGCTTTCTTGTAAGTTTTCTTGAAATTCCCGAAGAGGTCGACAAAGTTCATTAGTGTTCGCCTTTACAATCTGTAATACAGCTTTTAATCTTTTCAATAAAATTATATATCTTTTTGGAACTTTTAAAAGATTGAGTCTTGCTTGTTTACACAAACAATTGAAATAGCTTTCATCATCTTCATCAATATCTTCTTTCATCATTAATATTTGCTCAGGTATTGCAAAGAATTTTGGATAGGTTTTGTTGGTTGTTCTAAGCTTAAGTAATTTATCTTCTATTTCATGAAGTTTAACTTCTATTTCATAAAGTTGATCATTGATAGTTGAATCGTCCACGTTATCCGTTAAAATCCGTGATTCAACAATTTCTACTGCTGCTTTCATGATTACAAATTGAAATTTGATGAGACCTTTTTGAGCTTCCATTTGAGACTCAATTGTTTTACTTAAATTAAATTACAGGAACTGTGCCTAGTGGGATTAGCTGCAGTTCTTCTTTAACAAATGCTCTTTTTGGAGCAGGTCGTGTTGTCGTATCAGTTTCTCTTAAATAATACACGGGAGGATTCATTTCTATTATTCTTTTTATTTCGTACGGATCAATGCTCCATATCGGGTCAGTTGCTCTTATGCGAGTGTCTCCTTCTGCTTCCCCTGGCGCATAAAGAAATCTTACTTTTACTCCAAATGGTATTAGTTGTTTTGTAGTTGAATGTTGAATTGGCAAGTCAATTGTTTTCTTCTGTATTGCTTTTACTGGTCGGAGTCCAGTGACCTTAGATTCTTCGTTATTCATGACACGCAGAACGGAGGGTAGTCTTCTAACCCATTCAGTGTTTCTAGTTGAATCAAGGAGTTCTCTATGGTATTGATAAGAGAAAAGTCTTTCTGCCAATTGTTTGTTAAAGTTTTCGACTAAGGCTTGAGATCTATGGTTTCCAGGAATACCCCTTTTAATAACGACTTTGTGTTTTAACAGTAGCTGATTGAATTGTCCTTTAAATTCTTTTCCTTCATCAACTTGAATTAAACGAGGATAGGTTAATGGACCGCGTCTATAGATTTTTTGTAAAGCAACAGAGACTGAAGTAGCACTTTTATCAGTTAACGGTTCAGCATCTTTATATCTTGAAGATAAATCAACAACTGTCAACGCGTATTTAAATCTTTTTCTTCTGATTAAATCGTGAGGGAGGTATAGAAGATCCATTTGATGCGTGTCATTAGGTGTTGTGTTGACAAAGTGCGGTCTTTTAATTCGTTTAGGCGCTGGTAAATAGATTTGCCAAATAGCTTGTTTAGATAGCCATTCTTTTGCTGTTTGTTCAGTGACTCCTGCAGCTTGATTTAATTTTTGAATAGCAGTTAAACCTTTCCAATAACCTTTCGGTGAATAATAAATTTTAGACATGTCGTTCATTTTAATACTACACGTTTTTCGCGATAAAATAAACAGCAGTCATACCAACTACGATAAATGCTATTTCCTGGAGTTTTTGTTTTTCGGATGGTTGGTAGAAGTCACTTAATTTCGGTGGTGGGAACTGTTGGAGGTCTTCTCCTGTCACTAAATAATACTCTTTAATAGCGTCGTCAACATTCCTAAAAGTGTATGCTGCATGGTTTTGCAGTTTTAATTTGTTGTTAATAAAATCTAACTGAGCGAGTCTTTGTTTTTCATAGGCGTCTTGTGCTGCTGCTAATTGCTCCATTGCTCGATTATGTCTTTGTCTTTCTTCGTTTGTTTCTAGCTTACTGAACATGTAATTACTACCTGAAAAAGCAAGTGCGTTTACTACAGCACCGCCAATCATCATTGCGAGTGAAGCCATTTTATTTTTACATATTTATATTTTCTGGAATTATTCCTTGCTTAACTAAAAAGTATTTTGTCGCGATTGAAGCAGTAATTATAGCGATTAGTTTACCAGAGTCCTCTAGGTCAAGTTTTCCAAGGTTAGCTGCTTTCATTTTCAATAGTTTCTTACCAACCATCGTGTACGCAACAGAAAGTCCACCAATCAGAGCAGATTGATATACAAGGTTAGCAACAGTTTTTTCAGCACTCATTTTTGTTTTTAAAATAAAAATAATAAATCAACTAAAAATGAATTGCGACGAACTGTTGTTAAATGCGCAGGAAGCAGTAATTTCTGATGAAGTGTCAACAAGTGTCATGAATAAAAAGGAAAAGTTGTATTCTCTGGCTGCGTGCGGAAAAACAAAACAATACTTAGGAACAGAATTTAGTATAGAACAGATTCAAGTAATGTCTTCTGCTGACATTGAAAAGTACCACAACAGATACGAAGCGCAGTTAGGATCTAAAATGGTTAAAAGTTTAGGTCAAACAGTGTTAAGCTTGTATACAAAGTTAGTTAATCAAAAGAAATATTTTTGCAATGTTGTGAATTCATCTGTGACATATATAACATTAGGCCTACCCTTGCCTCCTGGGGTTGAGAAAATAGGATCTTTGGATAACAGGTCTGGATTTGATTACTTTTGGTGGCACGGGTGTTGAGCCATTGTGGTGCTGGGATGTCACATTGGCGGTGAGGGGGTTAAAATGTTGTGGTTGTACCTTTTCTTATAATTTTAATTAATATTAATATCCTTGACATTGTAATTGTTTCAAGTGGATTGTGAAATTGCAGTATTGTATTTTGTGTAATCACTGTAATATCAGACCTGTGGCTGGTTTTTTTTTTTTTTTTTTTTTAAAAAGGTGCTGGTGTTTATTTGATTAGTTTATTTGACTTATTTATTTACTTTATCTTATCCTTGATGTTAGTTTTTTCTTTTTGTTTATTTGTTTACCCATTTATTTACTGTCACTGTGACCCCCCTCCCCCCCCCCTTCCCCCCCCCCCCCCCCCCCCCCTGCTGTTTGTTGTGTTTTTGTGCCTCTTGCCTCTGGGTCTGTTGCGTTGCACTAAAGGGTCATAATGATATTGTTTTGCACTGTCCGCCGCATGTGGTGGACTCACTAATTAATTAACTTTTTTTTTCTTTCTTTTTTTCTTCATTTTTTGTGTTTCTTTTTATATTTGTTGTTGATTTTTCTTGTTTCTTTGTAATGTGGAGAAAATGTGGTAGAATGGTTGGCCTGTTTGTAACTAGATATGTACTTTCACTTTTTGATGTTCATGACTTGATCAAGTTGATGCCATTGTGTGTTGTTAGAAAGGATATGTGTAAAGAAATGAGTTCGAAGGTTACCTGTTTGGACTGTTTATGCCTCCTAATGCTTGTAGTCTTGATCAGACCAAAAAATATGATTTTTGGTCTTAACAAATTGAAATTAGTTATTGTTAGATACATTAAGTTTCTTTTTTATTACTATTTAAATGGCTATTAAAATCATTAAAATAGCAAAATAGCATCTTTTGAGAGAAAGATTACTCCATTTACTTGATCCAAGACACACACTTTGATCCCAAGTTAGAAAACTACATTAGAGCTGAATGGGGATATAAATGTTACTTTGCATCACACAGTTCTAACTCCCGTGGTGTTGCCATATTGTTCAATAATAATTTTGATTTTCAATTAAATAAAATTTACAAAGATCCAAACGGAAACTCAATTTTTGCTTCAATTAAAGCGTTAGATATAGAATTACTACTTGTCAATTTGTATGGACCTAATCATGACAACCCAGACTTCTATATTGAATTAGAGCAGAGAATCTGTGAGGTTGGGGGAGAAAGGGTAATTATTGCGGGAGACTGGAACTGTGTGCGCAACTTTAATATTGACTGTTTGAACTATAAACATAACAATAACACAAAGGCACAAGAACAAATAGATGACATGATGGATAATTTAGGCTTAATTGATATTTGGAGGGAATTGAACCCGGAACTTAGACGCTACACTTGGAGACGACACAACCCTATACAACAAGGTAGGTTAGATTACTTTTTAATGTCGGATATATTGTGTAGTTATGTTAGTGATGTAGATATATGCCCAGGCTATAGAACTGATCATTCTTTAATCTCACTCACTTTACAGAGTGGTAAAGAAGAGAAAAGACATTTATTATGGAAATTTAACAGTTCTCTCTTGAAAGATAAACACTATGTAGAAGATGTGAATGGGGTGATTAAAGAAGTTATCGAAGAATATGCAGCCTTGCCCTACAATCGTGACACATTACCTAAGGTTCCAAGACTTGACCTTCAGTTAGTTATTTCTTACCAGTTATTTTTGGATACACTACTCATGAAAATTAGAGGGAAAACAATAGCTTATGCAACTATGAAAAAAAGAAATACTTTGAAAAAAGAAAAGGAACTTGATGAGAATATAGAAAATTAGAAAGAAAAACAACACTCAATGCGGACCAAAAAGTGGATTTAGAGAATAAAAAACAAGAGCTTGTTGATATTAGACAGAAAAGAATAGAAGGTGTTTTGTTGTGATCTAGGGCAAGGTGGGTAGCTGATGGGGAAAAAATAACCAAATACTTTTGTGGATTGGAAAAGAGGAATTATATAAGCAAACAAATAATGAAATTAAAAACTAAAGATGGGTTAATTCTAACTGAAAATGATGACATTGTCAAAGAAGTAAATACATTTTACAAACAATTATATTTCAGAAGAGATGTAGAACAATGCCAAATTGAAAGTCTGGTCAATGAATTACCCAAACTTAGTCAAGAAGAAAAAGATAGTCTTGAAGGGGAAATAACTTTAGAGGAAGCTGGGGACGCATTAAAAAACATGAGTAACAACAAAAGCCCTGGTAGCGATGGCTTCACAGCGGAGTTTTTTAAAAGTTTTTTGGTTGCAATTGGGCCCATTTGTAGTTAGATCACTAAATGAGGGATTTAGAAAAACAGAATTATCCACAACACAGAAAGAGGGAATTATTATTTGCATACCCAAAGGGGATAAACCTAGAGATCAGATTACTAACTGGAGACCTATATCTCCCTTAAATGTAGTATATAAAATTGGTTCAAGCTGCATTGCTAATAGATTGAAGTGGGTTCTAAAATTTATTGTTAGTGAAGACCAAACTGGTTTTATACCTGGTCGATTCCTAGGGGACAATGTTCGTTTAATTTATGACCTTATGGATTACCTTATTAAAAGGAACAAACCTGGGTTGTTACTTTGCCTAGATTTTGAAAAGGCCTTTGATAGCGTAAACTTAGACTACATGCTTAATGTTATTAATGTGTTCCGTGCTGGACCTGATTTTTGTCGATGGATAAAAACATTTTACAAAAATATAAAATCAACAGTTTCAGTAAATGGAAAATTAAGTACTTGATTCCCTATTGAAAGAGGTTGTAGACAGGGTGATCCCATCTCTCCGTATTTGTTCGTAATGTGTGTTGAAATATTAGCATTAATGATTAAAGAAAACAAAAATATACAAGGTATTAAAACTGAAGATACTGAAAACAAGATAGCTCAGTATGCAGATGACACTGAATTAATGTTGAAAGGGGACAAAATATCTTTCGAAGCCTCATTCAGCACCATCGACAAATTTAGTAAAATATCTGGACTTAAATTAAACACTGAAAAAACTCAAGCTATATGGTTGGGAAGTATGCGAAACTCACGTGTTAAATTTTTACCACATTTAAAAATGGAATGGAATCCTGAGCCTTTTAAGATTTTGGGAATTTGGTTAACAAATGATTTGAAAGAGTGTGTAGATCTGAATTTTCGAGAAAAATTCCTAGAAATTAAATAATTGTATAAAGTTTGGATGAAAAGACAAATTACACCGCTCGGTAGAGTGGCGATCCTTAAATCTCTCATCCTATCTAAAATTACACACCTGTGGATTTTACTGCCTAACCCTCCAGACTATATATGTAGGGACATTCAAAATATGGTGTTCACATTTGTGTGGAATAAGAACAAAGACAAAATCAATAGAAAAACATCAATCAAAAACATTTTACTTGGAGGCATGGGCATACCTGATATTAAAAAACAACTGACGGCATTAAAATTAACATGGATTCGTAAAGTGTACTCCAGTAAACATAAATGGAAAGAATTGTTATGCCTTCAGTGCCCAAAACTTAATAATATTGAAAAAATAGGATCTGATATTTCTAACATAGATCATGCCAACGATTTTTGGAAAGATGTATTTAAATCATATAAAGTTTTGGGAGAAGCGCTTCATGTTAAAACTGTTGATGAATTTTGCTCAGAACCTTTGTTTTGCAATCCACATATTAGGATAGGTGGAAAAAGTGTTTTCCATCAAAGCTGGGTTGAGAAAGATGTGGTTTTTGTTGGAAATTTATTAGACGAAAATAGCAATTTTTTATCGTTTCCTTCCTTTATGGAGAAATATGGTGTGTTATGTGATTTTGTTTCTTACCATGGACTTAAAAGTGCTGTAAGAATGTATGCAAGAAAGCTTGGAATTGTTATTTCACATAAAGCTGATAATTATGTTAATATGTTGAAAAAAGTTATTTGCTCGGCTCCAAAAGGAGCCAAGTATTATTATGATATTCTTGCTCAAGATGCACAAGAACCTAAATGTTGTAATAAATGGAGAGAAAGACTCAGAGTGGAAGTGCGCTGGAAACTAGTATTCAAAAAGATAAAAACCATAAAAGATGTTAAATTAAAATGGTTCCAAATGCGATTAGTTCACAGAATTTTGGGCACTAATGTGATTTTGCAAAAAATGAACAGTACTGATTCAGATAAATGTACTTTTTGTCATAATGAAAAAGAAAACATTCAACATATTTTTTGGGCCTGCACACATGTAAAGAATTTTTGGAAAGCATTTGAAAACATGGTGAATTTGAAATGTGAACATGTAAACTTATTTCTAACAGAAAGCATAGTGTTATTTGGATGCGGTGATCGCTTCAAATCTGATAGTACGTTTGACCTTATTTTGCTGTTGGCAAATTTTTTTATATATAAATGCAGATGTGAAGGAAAACTCCCACAGTGTGAACAATTTATCTCATATTTAAAAAAGAGATATGAAATTGAAAAATGTATTTTTGGTTTTGAAATGTCACAATAAGTTTTTTTCACACGATGGCATCCATATTTATCTCTTTTGCGTTAATTTGAATGTATGACTGTACTTTCTGGTTGAAAGTGACGTAAAATTTGAATTGTTGTGGATATGACTACAGGTATAAGAATGTGTGTGTGTGTGTGTGTGTAAGTATGTGGGCGTGCGTTAATGTTTTGTTATGTGTTGTGACTACTTGACTTGTAAAATGCAAAAAAAAGGAATAAAAAAAAAAAAAAAAAGTTAGTTAATCAATTTCTTCCAGTCAATTCACAACAAGATTTAATGTATGATTTAAGTCAAGATCCTGTTTTCATTAAATCGTTAGAGTCTCTTAGTTGTGATCTTTATTATAGGTTTGGTGGGCTTTTATCACCAGTTGTCATGGGGTTAATTACTTTTAATCATATAGATTTTATTGCTATTAAAAATGAACGTGACAGAGAATCAAATGGATCAGATGGAACAGCAAACAAACCCCAGTCTATCGAAGAGTCCGACAGTAACCAAGGTAACGAAGAGTCCAGGACGAGTTGAAGCAGGTAAAAGGTTATCAGAGTGGAATCGACAACAAAAAATGAATAAACAAACAAAACAAAAACTGTTGTCAGATGAATCAACCATAAACGCAATACCAGTTAAAATAGAAGAAGACAAACAAAACAGTACGAATTACGATGTTGTATTGCTTACTGTTGGTGTGGCTGCCGGTGTTGGTTATTTGTCTTATAAATTATATAAAACACACCTGCAACCAAAATTAAAAACACGAGTAGAAGTAAAAACAATACAAACAGAAAAAGCAACAGACAAACAAAAAAACCAAAAGCAAAATAGCTCAAAACCTGAGAGCGATCCATTTTTAATGCAATAGATTATTGTTTTAGAACTTAATAAAAACTTAGCAATAACTTAAGTAAGTAACTCGATAAGAACTTAACAATAACTTAAGTAAGAACTTCATAAGAACTTGACAAGTTTTTGTGTTAGAATTTAATAAATACTTGATGTGACTTACCAAGAACTTATTAATAACTTGAAGTTGACTTAACAAGAACTTGTTTAAGAACCTATAAAAGAACTTAAAAAGAACTTAAAAAGAACTTGAGTAACTTCTTAAAAATTTATTTATTTATTTATTTATTTATTAAAAAAACAAAAACTAAAAAACAAAACAAAACAAAAAGAAAGAATTTTTTAGGAATGTAAAGAATTCTGTGCATTTTCTTCAAATCCCAAGAATTCTATGCATTTTTTTCAAATCCCAAGAATTCTATGCATTTTTTTCAAATCCCAAGAATTCTATGCATTTTTTTCAAATCCCAAGAATTCTATTCATTCCTCTCTTAACTATGCTTGACGTTATCGGAATTTCCCTGTAGCTTAAATACAAGTTGGCAGTACTCCAGTATAGTCAGAGGCGACGACGGTTATCTGATCTCTTAATTACGGTGGAAAGCCTAGACCGGTTCATAGTAGTAGAATAGATCCCCTTTAAGAATAAGGCTACAGACAGAATAAATGTTTGTGAAGAAAGAATAAAATCATCTCGATATTTAACAAAGAATTTTCCTTCTTTCCTTCTTTTTTTTTTCTCCTTAAAAGTAGTGTTTTTGTATCTAAAATGAGGTTTAAAAAAGTCTGATTTTTTGCTTTTTTTCCACCCTTAAAGTAGTGTTTTTATATCTAAAATGTGGTTTTAAAAGTCTGATTTTTTTGCTTCTTTTTTTTTCACCCTTAAAGTAGTGTTTTTGTTTTGTTTTTAACAAATAGAGGAGTAAACCGAAACCGAAACCGAACTAGAATTGGTGTTTTAAAATTCTCTAAAGGAAAGCACTGGTTCCCGGCCAAAGGGCTACTGTTTTATTACTAAATAGACCTCGGATAGTAGCAACTCGGTTATAATAAAAAACCTGCTATATTAAAGTCACTTTTGGTTCCCCACAGGACTGGCTCCTCGTTACAATAATAAAAATTGTCCTCTTCGTGACCTTTGTAAATACGTCACCAATGTATGCGTCACAGTCTCACCACTCCCTCCACCCACCCATAATAACAACTGGGTTATAATTAAAATTTAAAAAAACTCCTATAGTAGTCATTTGTGGTTCCTCCTCGTTACAATAAAAAAAATGTTGTCCTCTTCCTGACGTCAATAAATACGTCATCAATGTATACGTGACGTAAATACGTCAGTAAATACGTCATCAATGTATACGTCACACTCTCACTGCTCCCTCTACCCACCTTCATCAACGAAATTGAAAGGCACTCAAAAACATGTTTCTTTCCCCTCATTACTTAGTGGAAAAAATGAATCCGAAAAAAAAAAATATATACAGCCGAATCCGCTTATAAGAAACTCGCTTATAAGAAAACTCGCTTACAATGAAGCAAAAAACATTTCCCTGCCGAACTTCTTTTTTTGTTTTTTTGTTTTTTTGTTTTGCTGTCCCATCTTCTGTGCCGTACAGTGGCGATGCTCCCACGCCGCTCGTTCCGAATCCCAATTCGCAGCTACACCCCGGTTTGTTCAAGTCGCAGAATCCGAGACCAGCAGTCCAAGGGGAGCGAATCTATGTTAGGCCGTCAGGAGGCAACCAACCGAGGAGACACTGCACTTCTGCTGAGTCACTTCGGTGGAGTTCAGTGGAGCCTGTTCAGGACACCACCTACTAAACCCCCTACTGATGACCCTATTCTCTTAGTCGTGTAGCCAGCGTGAGTGAGGTCCTCCTCCGAGGGCGCCATCACGACTGTCCACCGACAGCTCCCCAGAACACACTGATCCCCATGACTTTGACCCGAACGCACCAAGGCATAGACTGGATTGGAAACCGAAACTGAGGTCACCATGAGAGCAGGGCATGCAAAGCCACAGAATTTGAGACATTTTTTAGTTTTATGATTGATGGAAAATGAGGCCGATGATAACGATGATGATGATGCTATGGAGTTCCGTATCGGTCTGAGACTGCATGGCAGGGTTGTATTCTACGCTTCCTTTCATAATGATATCCCGGCGTTAACCAGGCCCGAGAACTACAGACACCTGCAGTGTTGGTCTTGCAATTAGAGCAACACTCTCAGAATCGCATTCGTTAAGCGGATGAAACTCGACTGTGTGATTTCAGTCTTCCCATTGAGCCCATAGCCACTCACTCTGGGTAGGAGTCGGTCCAGGACCGAAAAAAACCCTCGCCTCTGATGGGATTCGAACCCAAGACCTCCCAGCCTGTAGTCCATGACGCTAACCACTACACCACGGTGGCTGGTGAACTTCTTCTTTCTTATCTATGATCAAAACTGGGATATAAGAAACTCGCTTATAAGAAAACTCGGTTATAAGCAAGCAAATTTTTTCTCCCATCCGCAATGGAAACTTGGATATAAGAAAATTATGTCATACAAGAGAGTTGGTTTGCAGTTCATTTTCTTATTAGCGAGTTCTATTTACTTATAAGCGAATTACCATTGACAACATTTTCTTAAAGACCCCCCAGATCATGAGTCAAAATCACAGGTTCCACGTGTTTTCCTTCTTATAGCTGGTACAAAATCTTGTTTTGACCGGGTTTGACTCCCATACAAATGCCCCCAAATTGAACATGAAACATTTTAAAGAGCAGCCTCAATTTGAAGTTGGGGGAATTTGCATGTGGGTCACAGCTACCCAGAAAAAACCAAGGGATTTAATTGTGTTGGGTCAGTGTGTCTTTAAAAGTGAGTTGGACCTGAAC
This sequence comes from Phymorhynchus buccinoides, assembly GCA_017654935.2. Classification (NCBI taxonomy): domain Eukaryota; kingdom Metazoa; phylum Mollusca; class Gastropoda; order Neogastropoda; family Raphitomidae; genus Phymorhynchus; species Phymorhynchus buccinoides. Next base: position 9,908,682 of record CM065691.1, read on the forward strand.
TGAAAGGATGTTCCGAGAAAATTGAAGTCGTTCCAAAAAGGAAAAGTTTACCTCAAACCAGTTGTGTCACAGACATTCTAAACAGTACAGGCACTTGATTTCAAGACTAATTGAGTTGTTTTTGTTCCTTTATTCCATACTTTCCTTCAGTATTCTGTGCAAAATAAATGTTGAGCAGAAGAAAAAAATATGAGTACTTTTGTGTTGGTGGTAGAGAGACTGTCCATCCTTACATTTTCAGTAGCAATGGCAGAGAGGAAAAGGCAATTCATTTCTTTAAGAAGATAAATACAAATAACTGAATATGTGGATGAACATCTACATAAACAAAAGCAAACGATTGATGAAAAGCTGCATGGGTGGACAGTAAATGGTAATAATTCAGTACAAGAAAGGTGAAGGGGTACGCATTTGATAACAGTAAAAAGACAAAAAAAAAGGCTTCTTAGTTAAGTTGTTGTAGGCACCTTTAAATCTTCTTCTTAGTAGACTATTTTGATTGGGGGGGGGGAGGAAACAGATTATGATGCAAGACATGCATCAAATTAGGAAAAAGGATTTTCTCTTCATTTTGTTTTTCTGTCTTTCTTTTCTTTTCTTTTTCTTTTCTCTTTTCCCCCATTCAATTTGTTTATAAGGGAAAAAACTTCAAAATGTTTTCTTATATCTGAGTTTCGGATATAAGAAAACTTGGATATGGTAATAAGCAAAACATCATCTCCCTTTGATTTTCTTATAACCGAGTTTTGCTGTATTTTGATTTTTATGATGTAAAACATGAGTCATAGGTCGCAAATTTCTTTATTGTCCATTGGCATTGTACAAACGCAAATACAATATTGTCTTCCACTGTGTAAAGTAAGTTATACATCCAAATTAGAATATTGATTAAAAACAAGAAACAGAAATTTACATTTAAACAAATATGTTACTCTCACACCACACCCAATCATTCATCTGCTCTCTGCTATCTTGCTCGTTCATCATGCAACTCACACCACGTCTGCCTTCATTTTTGTTTTTAATTTTCTGTTCTGTTCTTTATTTTTTTCCTCTGTTTTGCTTTTTTTACTTTTTTTCATGCACCAATTTATGTAAAAGCATTTTTTTCTTCGTTTTATGTTTCTGTTTGTCTTTTATTTTATTTTTTTCTCCTTTTCTCTTTTATTTTTCCCCTTTTTCCCCATTCAACTCGGTTATAAGAAAAAAAAATCAAAATGTTTTCTTTTATCCGAGTTTCGGATATAAGAAAACAAAAAAATATTTCCCTTCGATTTTCTTATAACCGGGTTTTGCTGTAGCATCATGAAAATGCGATATTTTATTGCAGGCATGATAATCTATTATCAGGCATAATGTCTGTGGGCATAACGTCCAGTAGGCAAAATGTCCGGTGAGCATGGTGACCATAGGCATAATGTCTGTAGGCAAAGTGTCCATAGGCGAAATGTCCGCAGGCAAACTGTTCAGTCACGGTGCATGTGTGTGTGTGCGCGCACGCACGTGCGTGTGCATGCATGAATAGATTCAAAGGCCATTCTGGAAGTTAGAGGTTGTACAGTATATACTTTTACAGCTAGTTTTGTTTTGTGCACAGAGAAATATACCATGTATAAACCCAGTCACCTTTCTGGACCTCAAACCATATGAGGAAGGGGTAGGATGGGTTTATATTTAGTATTTTAGGGTAGCTTTGACTTTGAAAAACGTCATCGGATAAGATAAAAAATACCATCAAAACTTTACTATATCCGAACATCGTTTATAATAAAAACCTGTTATAGTAAAGGAAAAGCCTTGCTCCCCTGCACTTTACTATAAGCGGGGTGTACTGTATCAAAAGAGGTCACCAGAAAGGGCCATACAATTGTTCATAAAAGCCAGCGTGGTACTATATAAGCAAGCAGTAGGCTAAAATTGTCCCCGTCGTACATGGCGAAAGCCGATACGCGACGTTAAACTGAACTTCCATCCAAAATTGTCATCGACTCCCCGGTACGGTCGCCCGGTGGTCCTGAAGACGGCCTTAGGAGGAGGAAGACCATCTACTACAACAGCACCTTGATGCCAACGCCAACGGCAGCGACCAATTTCATCAGATGCTCGCATCTACGCACGTAAACTTAACGATGCCAACACCAACATCACGCACAAGTTCCAAGACTCGGATCCCGTCCGAGATGTTCCCGCAACCAACAGCGTCATCCGCGATTCCAGGATGCGCAACGTGTTCGAGTCATCAAACGACGACGTATGCCACGTCATGAACTACAACTTCACCTTCTCACGGCCTCCATCATCATCATCATCATTTCAACGGGAATACTGTCCAGTCTTCAAGAAGAACGTCCATAAGGATCTACGATCAACTGGACGATAATCTTACTCTTTCGAAAATTGTCAGTCTTTACTCTCGAGGAGTGGTTACTGCTACACCTATCTGTATTGTTAAAAAATCGGGACTTTACTGGTGTTGCACTGCCTCCGGGCATTGCCTCCAGTATTGTTCCCACCATCTTTGTATTTAAAAATGCCCCACATGGTCGAAAGACCGCAGAGGGCGTAAAATCCTATTTAGTCAAATTGTCAGTCTCTGCTTGGCACTCGCAGCGAAAGCTTCATTTTTCTAAGAGGAGGGAACACTAAACTGACAGGCAAAACCTGCAGCTAGGACTGTAGGGGAGATGCTGGCTTGTTTCTTGCTCTCTCTCACCCTCACAACTGATACCCCGTTGAATGAAAGTTTAGCTTTACGTCCTCCCGGCCGAAGCCATATGGGACATTACTTTTTATTTAGTTGGGGGGTACCCCGTTCCTGGGGTCAGCTCTTTTATAGGCCTGTTGTGCCTTTAAGCAGTTATAACATTGTATTTATAACGAACGAGGGCCACCGAAAAAGGGTATAACTTTTGTAAACAATCATAACATTGTTACTAAAGAGGGCCACTGAAAGGGCCATAACCTTTATTGTTGTTGTTGTTGTTGCTGCTAAACCCCTGTAAACAATCATCACATTGTAAGCAAAGAAGGTCACTCACTGAAAAAGCCGTAAAATGTTTTGTTAAGCAATCATAACATTGTAACTAGAGAGGACCGCTGAAAAGGCCCATAATATTTGTTGTTGTTGTTGCTAAGCAAATGTATCATTGTAACCAAGGAGGCCCACTGAAAAAGGCCATAACGATTATAGCAGTGTAATTAAGGAGGGCCACTGAAAGGGCCATAACATTTTTGTTAAACAATCGTATTGTATTCAAAGAGAGCCTCTGAAAAGGGCCATAACATTTTTTGGAAAACAATTATAACATTGTAATTAAGGACGGCCACTGAAAGGGCCATAACATTTTTGTTATTTTTGTTGTTCTTAAACAATTATAACATTGTAATTAAGGACGGCCACTGAAAGGGCCATAACATTTTCAGTGAACTATAAGATGGCCAAAAGAGGGTGAGGTAAACACATTGCTGTGCATAACATTGTGCAATAAGGCATGCAGAAAGGGCCATAGCATTTTCAGTGAATGATAAGATGGCTAGAAGAGGGTCAGGTAAACACATTGTTGTGCATAACATTGTGCAATAAGGCCTGCAGAAAGGGCCATAGCATTTTCAGTGAACTATAAGATGGCCAGAAGAGGGTCAGGTAAACACATTGCTGTGCATAACATCGTGCAATACGGCCTTCAGAAAGGGCCATAGCATTTTCAGTGAGCTATAAGATGGCCAGCAGAGGGTCAGGTAGGGTCAGGTAAACACATTGCTGTGCATAACATCGTGCAATAAGGCCTGCAGAAAGGGCCATAGCATTTTCAGTGAACTGTAAGATGGCCAGAAGAGGGTCAGGTAAACACATTGCTGTGCATAACATCGTGCAATAAGGCCTGCAGAAAGGGCCATAGCATTTTCAGTGAACTATAAGATGGCCAGAAGAGGGTCAGGTAAACACATTGCTGTGCATAACATTGTGCAATAAGGCCTGCAGAAAGGGCCATAGCATTTTCAGTGAACTGTAAGATGGCCAGAAGAGGGTCAGGTAAACACATTGCTGTGCATAACATCGTGCAATAAGGCCTGCAGAAAGGGCCATAGCATTTTCAGTGAACTATAAGATGGCCAGAAGAGGGTCAGGTAAACACATTGCTGTGCATAACATCGTGCAATAAGGCCTGCAGAAAGGGCCATAGCATTTTCAGTGAGCTATAAGATGGCCAGAAGAGGGTCAGGTAAACACATTGCTGTGCATAACATTGTGCAATAAGGCCTGCAGAAAGGGCCATAGCATTTTCAGTGAACTATAAGATGGCCAGAAGAGGGTCAGGTAAACACATTGCTGTGCATAACATCGTGCAATAAGGCCTGCAGAAAGGGCCATAGCATTTTCAGTGAGCTATAAGATGGCCAGAAGAGGGTCAGGTAAACACATTGCTGTGCATAACATTGTGCAATAAGGCCTGCAGAAAGGGCCATAGCATTTTCAGTGAACTATAAGATGGCCAGAAGAGGGTCAGGTAAACACATTGCTGTGCATAACATTGTGCAATAAGGCCTGCAGAAAGGGCCATAGCATGTTCAGTGAACTATAAGATGGCCAGAAGAGGGTCAGGTAAACACATTGCTGTGCATAACATTGTGCAATAAGGCCTGCAGAAAGGGCCATAGCATTTTCAGTGAACTATAAGATGGCCAGAAGAGGGTCAGGTAAACACATTGTTGTGCATAACATTGTGCAATAAGGCCTGCAGAAAGGGCCATAGCATTTTCAGTGAACTGTAAGATGGCCAGAAGAGGGTCAGGTAAACACATTGCTGTGCATAACATTGTGCAATAAGGCCTGCAGAAAGGGCCATAGCATTTTCAGTGAACTATAAGATGGCCAGAAGAGGGTCAGGTAAACACATTGATGTGCATAACATTGTGCAATAAGGCCTGCAGAAAGGGCCAGAAGAGGGTCAGGTAAACACATTGTTGTGCATAACATCGTGCAATAAGGCCTGCAGAAAGGGCCATAGCATTTTCAGTGAGCTATAAGATGGCCAGATGAGGGTCAGGTAAACACATTGTTGTGCATAACATTGTGCAATAAGGCCTGCAGAAAGGGCCAGATGAGGGTCAGGTAAACACATTGTTGTGCATAACATTGTGCAATAAGGCCTGCAGAAAGGGCCAGCATTTTCAGTGAGATGGTCAGGTAAACACATTGTTGTGCATAACATCGTGCAATAAGGCCTGCAGAAAGGGCCAGAAGAGGGTCAGGTAAACACATTGCTGTGCATAACATTGTGCAATAAGGCCTGCAGAAAGGGCCAGAAGAGGGTCAGGTAAACACATTGTTGTGCATAACATTGTGCAATAAGGCCTGCAGAAAGGGCCAGGTAAACATTGCAGTCAGTGAACTATAAGATGGCCAGAAGAGGGTCAGGTAAACACATTGCTGTGCATAACATTGTGCAATAAGGCCTGCAGAAAGGGCCATAGCATTTTCAGTGAACTGTAAGATGGCCAGAAGAGGGTCAGGTAAACACATTGTTGTGCATAACATTGTGCAATAAGGCCTGCAGAAAGGGCCATAGCATTTTCAGTGAACTGTAAGATGGCCAGAAGAGGGTCAGGTAAACACATTGTTGTGCATAACATTGTGCAATAAGGCCTGCAGAAAGGGCCATAGCATTTTCAGTGAACTATAAGATGGCCAGAAGAGGGTCAGGTAAACACATTGTTGTGCATAACATTGTGCAATAAGGCCTGCAGAAAGGGCCATAGCATTTTCAGTGAACTATAAGATGGCCAGAAGAGGGTCAGGTAAACACATTGCTGTGCATAACATTGTGCAATAAGGCCTGCAGAAAGGGCCATAGCATTTTCAGTGAACTATAAGATGGCTAGAAGAGGGTCAGGTAAACACATTGCTGTGCATAACATTGTGCAATAAGGCCTGCAGAAAGGGCCATAGCATTTTCAGTGAACTATAAGATGGCCAGAAGAGGGTCAGGTAAACACATTGCTGTGCATAACATTGTGCAATAAGGCCTGCAGAAAGGGCCATAGCATTTTCAGTGAACTATAAGATGGCCAGAAGAGGGTCAGGTAAACACATTGATGTGCATAACATTGTGCAATAAGGCCTGCAGAAAGGGCCATAGCATTTTCAGTGAACTATAAGATGGCCAGAAGAGGGTCAGGTAAACACATTGTTGTGCATAACATTGTGCAATAAGGCCTGCAGAAAGGGCCATAGCATTTTCAGTGAACTATAAGATGGCCAGAAGAGGGTCAGGTAAACACATTGTTGTGCATAACATTGTGCAATAAGGCCTGCAGAAAGGGCCATAGCATTTTCAGTGAACTATAAGATGGCTAGAAGAGGGTCAGGTAAACACATTGTTGTGCATAACATTGTGCAATAAGGCCTGCAGAAAGGGCCATAGCATTTTCAGTGAACTGTAAGATGGCCAGAAGAGGGTCAGGTAAACACATTGTTGTGCATAACATTGTGCAATAAGGCCTGCAGAAAGGGCCATAGCATTTTCAGTGAACTATAAGATGGCCAGAAGAGGGTCAGGTAAACACATTGTTGTGCATAACATTGTGCAATAAGGCCTGCAGAAAGGGCCATAGCATTTTCAGTGAACTATAAGATGGCCAGAAGAGGGTCAGGTAAACACATTGCTGTGCATAACATTGTGCAATAAGGCCTGCAGAAAGGGCCATAGCATTTTCAGTGAACTATAAGATGGCCAGAAGAGGGTCAGGTAAACACATTGCTGTGCATAACATTGTGCAATAAGGCCTGCAGAAAGGGCCATAGCATTTTCAGTGAACTATAAGATGGCCAGAAGAGGGTCAGGTAAACACATTGTTGTGCATAACATTGTGCAATAAGGCCTGCAGAAAGGGCCATAGCATTTTCAGTGAACTATAAGATGGCCAGAAGAGGGTCAGGTAAACACATTGTTGTGCATAACATTGTGCAATAAGGCCTGCAGAAAGGGCCATAGCATTTTCAGTGAACTATAAGATGGCCAGAAGAGGGTCAGGTAAACACATTGTTGTGCATAACATTGTGCAATAAGGCCTGCAGAAAGGGCCATAGCATTTTCAGTGAACTGTAAGATGGCTAGAAGAGGGTCAGGTAAACACATTGTTGTGCATAACATTGTGCAATAAGGCCTGCAGAAAGGGCCATAGCATTTTCAGTGAACTATAAGATGGCTAGAAGAGGGTCAGGTAAACACATTGATGTGCATAACATTGTGCAATAAGGCCTGCAGAAAGGGCCATAGCATTTTCAGTGAACTATAAGATGGCCAGAAGAGGGTCAGGTAAACACATTGCTGTGCATAACATTGTGCAATAAGGCCTGCAGAAAGGGCCATAGCATTTTCAGTGAACTATAAGATGGCCAGAAGAGGGTCAGGTAAACACATTGCTGTGCATAACATTGTGCAATAAGGCCTGCAGAAAGGGCCATAGCATTTTCAGTGAACTATAAGATGGCCAGAAGAGGGTCAGGTAAACACATTGCTGTGCATAACATTGTGCAATAAGGCCTGCAGAAAGGGCCATAGCATTTTCAGTGAACTGTAAGATGGCCAGAAGAGGGTCAGGTAAACACATTGCTGTGCATAACATTGTGCAATAAGGCCTGCAGAAAGGGCCATAGCATTTTCAGTGAACTATAAGATGGCCAGAAGAGGGTCAGGTAAACACATTGCTGTGCATAACATTGTGCATAAGGCCTGTGCAATAAGGCCTGCAGAAAGGGCCATAGCATTTTCAGTGAACTATAAGATGGCCAGAAGAGGGTCAGGTAAACACATTGTTGTGCATAACATTGTGCAATAAGGCCTGCAGAAAGGGCCATAGCATTTTCAGTGAGCTATAAGATGGCCAGACATTGATGTGCATAACATTGTGCAATAAGAGGGTAAACAGGTCAGGTAAACACATTGTTGTGCATAACATTGTGCAATAAGGCCTGCAGAAAGGGCCATATTCAGTGTGCAATAACATTGTGCAGAAAGGCCTGCAGAAAGGGCCAGAAGAGGGTCAGGTAAACACATTGTTGTGCATAACATTGTGCAATAAGGCCTGCAGAAAGGGCCAGATGAGGGTCAGGTAAACACATTGTTGTGCATAACATCGTGCAATAAGGCCTGCAGAAAGGGCCAGAAGAGGGTCAGGTAAACACATTGCTGTGCATAACATCGTGCAATAAGGCCTGCAGAAAGGGCCATAGCATTTTCAGTGAGCCAGAAGAGGGTCAGGTAAACACATTGCTGTGCATAACATTGTGCAATAAGGCCTGCAGAAAGGGCCATAGCATTTTCAGTGAACTATAAGATGGCCAGAAGAGGGTCAGGTAAACACATTGTTGTGCATAACATTGTGCAATAAGGCCTGCAGAAAGGGCCATAGCATTTTCAGTGAACTGATAAGATGGCCAGAAGAGGGTCAGGTAAACACATTGTTGTGCATAACATTGTGCAATAAGGCCTGCAGAAAGGGCCATAGCATTTTCAGTGAACTATAAGATGGCCAGAAGAGGGTCAGGTAAACACATTGTTGTGCATAACATTGTGCAATAAGGCCTGCAGAAAGGGCCATAGCATTTTCAGTGAACTATAAGATGGCCAGAAGAGGGTCAGGTAAACACATTGCTGTGCATAACATTGTGCAATAAGGCCTGCAGAAAGGGCCATAGCATTTTCAGTGAACTATAAGATGGCTAGAAGAGGGTCAGGTAAACACATTGCTGTGCATAACATTGTGCAATAAGGCCTGCAGAAAGGGCCATAGCATTTTCAGTGAACTATAAGATGGTTAGAAGAGGGTCAGGTAAACACATTGCTGTGCATAACATTGTGCAATAAGGCCTGCAGAAAGGGCCATAGCATTTTCAGTGAACTATAAGATGGCCAGAAGAGGGTCAGGTAAACACATTGATGTGCATAACATCGTGCAATAAGGCCTGCAGAAAGGGCCATAGCATTTTCAGTGAACTATAAGATGGCCAGAAGAGGGTCAGGTAAACACATTGTTGTGCATAACATTGTGCAATAAGGCCTGCAGAAAGGGCCATAGCATTTTCAGTGAACTGTAAGATGGCCAGAAGAGGGTCAGGTAAACACATTGTTGTGCATAACATTGTGCAATAAGGCCTGCAGAAAGGGCCATAGCATTTTCAGTGAACTATAAGATGGCTAGAAGAGGGTCAGGTAAACACATTGTTGTGCATAACATTGTGCAATAAGGCCTGCAGAAAGGGCCATAGCATTTTCAGTGAACTGTAAGATGGCCAGAAGAGGGTCAGGTAAACACATTGTTGTGCATAACATTGTGCAATAAGGCCTGCAGAAAGGGCCATAGCATTTTCAGTGAACTATAAGATGGCCAGAAGAGGGTCAGGTAAACACATTGCTGTGCATAACATTGTGCAATAAGGCCTGCAGAAAGGGCCATAGCATTTTCAGTGAACTATAAGATGGCTAGAAGAGGGTCAGGTAAACACATTGCTGTGCATAACATTGTGCAATAAGGCCTGCAGAAAGGGCCATAGCATTTTCAGTGAACTATAAGATGGTTAGAAGAGGGTCAGGTAAACACATTGCTGTGCATAACATTGTGCAATAAGGCCTGCAGAAAGGGCCATAGCATTTTCAGTGAACTATAAGATGGCCAGAAGAGGGTCAGGTAAACACATTGCTGTGCATAACATTGTGCAATAAGGCCTGCAGAAAGGGCCATAGCATTTTCAGTGAACTATAAGATGGCCAGAAGAGGGTCAGGTAAACACATTGTTGTGCATAACATTGTGCAATAAGGCCTGCAGAAAGGGCCATAGCATTTTCAGTGAACTGTAAGATGGCCAGAAGAGGGTCAGGTAAACACATTGTTGTGCATAACATTGTGCAATAAGGCCTGCAGAAAGGGCCATAGCATTTTCAGTGAACTATAAGATGGCTAGAAGAGGGTCAGGTAAACACATTGTTGTGCATAACATTGTGCAATAATAAGGCCTGCAGAAAGGGCCATAGCATTTTCAGTGAACTGTAAGATGGCCAGAAGAGGGTCAGGTAAACACATTGCTGTGCATAACATTGTGCAATAAGGCCTGCAGAAAGGGCCATAGCATTTTCAGTGAACTATAAGATGGCTAGAAGAGGGTCAGGTAAACACATTGTTGTGCATAACATTGTGCAATAAGGCCTGCAGAAAGGGCCATAGCATTTTCAGTGAACTGTAAGATGGCCAGAAGAGGGTCAGGTAAACACATTGCTGTGCATAACATTGTGCAATAAGGCCTGCAGAAAGGGCCATAGCATTTTCAGTGAACTGTAAGATGGCCAGAAGAGGGTCAGGTAAACACATTGCTGTGCATAACATTGTGCAATAAGGCCTGCAGAAAGGGCCATAGCATTTTCAGTGAACTGTAAGATGGCCAGAAGAGGGTCAGGTAAACACATTGCTGTGCATAACATTGTGCAATAAGGCCTGCAGAAAGGGCCATAGCATTTTCAGTGAACTGTAAGATGGCCAGAAGAGGGTCAGGTAAACACATTGCTGTGCATAACATCGTGCAATAAGGCCTGCAGAAAGGGCCATAGCATTTTCAGTGAACTGTAAGATGGCCAGAAGAGGGTCAGGTAAACACATTGCTGTGCATAACATCGTGCAATAAGGCCTGCAGAAAGGGCCATAGTATTTTCAGTGAACTATAAGATGGCCAGAAGAGGGTCAGGTAAACACATTGCTGTGCATAACATCGTGCAATAAGGCCTGCAGAAAGAGCCAGAAGAGGGTCAGGTAAACACATTGCTGTGCATAACATCGTGCAATAAGGCCTGCAGAAAGGGCCACATGACAAGGGATTGTGGGCCTGACAAATAAGAAATGTATTAATTGTATCTGCCTTATTATGGCATGACAGTCGTAGCAACTAATGAATATACCAATTCCTGTCAGCCCCCATGTGGCATAACATAGGCTACTCGGTTGTCCTAGCCAAATTAAGTATTTCCGTGTGTGTGCTCGCTGCTACCTACACGTCGATTTGTATGTAGGCCTAATACACGAAAAGGTTTTCTTTCAAACACGCCTAGTCTAGGCTACTATTAGGCCTCTTTGCCGACATCCAAGGTAAAGGCCAAGCATGAATGGAGTTTTTTAGTCTGCTGCTACCGCGCCTGCGTGCACCATTCTACTGGCTTAATACATTATTCATAAGCCTTTTGAAGGGCCGTAACTCCTCTGCAAGCTTAGCAGCTGATCTTCTCTAGGCTACCTTTCCTGAGCATTTTAGGATGCCAAACTCGAAAGTCTTATACTTACTCGTCTCTTGAACTTTCTGTTTAATAATAGGAGGCAAACTCGAGTGAACTGATGGACAATCTTTCCGTTTTTCTTTTCTTCAAATGCTAGTATATTAGATATAGGGGTTGTCAAAGTACCGTCTGAGAGCCCGCGGCGATCACTTGTAGAATATTTTGTAACAATTTACTCTTGGCCGAGTACAACGCTCCCCAATATTAGTGTGATGTTACTAAGGTTTATCTCTAAACAAACAATTGTGTAACTACAGATGTAGGTAGCTATAGTAGGCCCTAGAATAGCATAGGCCCACTCGCTTCATTCGTTTCCCCTTCACGATCACGCACAAGCCATGTTCCAATGCATAAGCTGAGGTACGTAAAGTTTATTCATTTAATTAATTTCAAGAGTGCAACACGAGACCTGGTTTTGTAGGGATTCTATCAAGGACAACGTCGAAATAATTAATTGCAAGTTTGTACCAACTCCAGCAGTAAAATAAAGCAAGCTTTTTTGCCAAATGATGGGCTTAGGGCCTAGGCCTATGTTAAGGATTACCATAGAAATCTAACATTTTGCAGCCCTGTCCGTTGAAGACAAATCCGAATCAGGCTACATCAGATTAGAAGGAATAAGTCAGTGTGACGTAATTTAAAGTTGCAGAAAGAAACACAAAGCAGCATTCCAATAGGCCCCTAGTTAGTGTGCATAGCGGTAGGAGACTGGGAGCTCATTGCTGCGTGATGTACGTGGCTAGCCTTGACGTTGTTGGCCTTTGTAGATTTGGCAGCTACGGAATCCAGAAATCGGTTTCGCTTTTTAACAAGACTTCAAACTGTTTTTCATTTTTCATTTTTAAAATGGAGTAAGACAGGCTGATGGCTGTCATTTGTTTTCCCCCTGTTTGAGATAGCCTACATCGCGGAGTGAGAAAATGCCAAACTGAAAGTGGCAGTAGAGTCTTTCAGAAGCACCCACTAGGCCTAGGCCTAATACTGTAATAGGCCTGGCGGCTAGGCCTAGACTGAGTGTGCGCATCAGAGCTGAACTACAGTTAGTTTACTGAGAGCCTCTAATTTCTTAGCCCAGCTTGCATCCAAATATTGCACCATTTTCCCAATATCCTCGGGTTTGGGGCTGTGGGTTCAGAAATATCCTTCCGCGAACTCGGAGACGCCATGGCTTCTGAAAGAGCCACGAGATTGACCACTGAATAGGGTCGACCGGTTTATATTATTTCAGCGTAGGCTTTTGAGAGAGCCAAACCGGTCAGTTTAGATTTCCGGCGTGAGTCGAGCAATAAACAATGATAGACTAATGTACTTAAAGCAATGTCCTGAAATGTTAAAGGAATCAACTAACCTGATTTTCGACGAGGACAAACATTACAACAAACTCACACAATGCCTAGCACTGACTAGGGATGTGGAAAGAATAAAGACCAGTAAACTAGGCCTAGTAGGCCTAGTCCTTCCTGAGCACTTCTGGCTAAGCACGTCTGGCATCTCTGGGGTCCTGGCGCGTACTGGTTAATCTGGGCGGGCATGCATCTCAAGTTATCCCCTGGTCAGAGTGTGTGTACCTCTGACCAATCAGCATACGAGATATACTGCTATGTTACGTTGGACACTGCCCCTTTTAATGCTATGTTATGTTGGACACTGCCCCTTTTAATGCTATGTTACGTTGGACACTGCCCCTTTCTAATGCTATGTTATGTTGGACACTGCCCCTTTCTAATGCTATGTTACGTTGGACACTGCCCCTTTTAATGCTATGTTATGTTGGACACTGCCCCTTTCTAATGCTATGTTACGTTGGACACTGCCCCTTTTAATGCTATGTTATGTTGGACACTGCCCCTTTCTAATGCTATGTTACGTTGGACACTGCCCCTTTCTAATGCTATGTTATGTTGGACACTGCCCCTTTCTAATGCTATGTTACGTTGGACACTGCCCCTTTTAATGCTATGTTACGTTGGACACTGCCCCTTTTAATGCTAGGTTACGTTGGACACTGCCACTTTTAATGCTAGGTTACGTTGGACACTGCCCCTTTTAATGCTATGTTACGTTGGACACTGCCCCTTTTAATGCTATGTTACGTTGGACACTGCCCCTTTCTAATGCTAGGTTACGTTGGACACTGCCCCTTTTAATGCTAGGTTACGTTGGACACTGCCCCTTTTAATGCTATGTTACGTTGGACACTGCCCCTTTCTAATGCTATGTTACGTTGGACACTGCCCCTTTTAATGCTATGTTACGTTGGACACTGCCCCTTTTAATGCTATGTTACGTTGGACACTGCCCCTTTTAATGCTAGGTTGCGTTGGGCACTGCCCCTTTCAATGCTATGTTACGTTGGACACTGCCCCTTTTAATGCTATGTTATGTTGGACACTGCCCCTTTCTAATGCTAGGTTATGTTGGACACTGCCCCTTTCTAATGCTATGTTATGTTGGACACTGCCCCTTTTAATGCTAGGTTATGTTGGACACTGCCCCTTTCTAATGCTATGTTACGTTGGACACTGCCCCTTTTAATGCTATGTTACGTTGGACACTGCCCCTTTTAATGCTATGTTATGTTGGACACTGCCCCTTTCTAATGCTAGGTTATGTTGGACACTGCCCCTTTTAATGCTATGTTATGTTGGACACTGCCCCTTTTAATGCTATGTTACGTTGGACACTGCCCCTTTTAATGCTATGTTACGTTGGACACTGCCCCTTTTAATGCTATGTTATGTTGGACACTGCCCCTTTTAATGCTATGTTACGTTGGACACTGCCCCTTTTAATGCTAGGTTATGTTGGACACTGCCCCTTTTAATGCTATGTTATGTTGGACACTGCCCCTTTCTAATGCTATGTTACGTTGGACAGTGTCCCTTTCTAATGCTAGGTTATGTTGGACACTGCCCCTTTCTAATGCTATGTTACGTTGGACAGTGTCCCTTTCTAATGCTATGTTACGTTGGACACTGCCCCTTTCTAATGCTATGTTACATTGGACACTGTCCCTTTAAATGCTATGTTACGTTGGACACTGTCCCTTTCTAATGCTATGTTACGTTGGACACTGCCCCTTTCTAATGCTATGTTACGTTGGACACTGTCCCTTTTAATGCTATGTTACGTTGGACACTGCCCCTTTCTAATGCTATGTTATGTTGGACACTGCCCCTTTCTAGTGCTAGGTTACGTTGGGCACTGCCCCTTTTAATGGTAGGTTACGTTGGGCACTGCCCCTCTAGCAGATGTGTTTAAAGCATACCTAGACAAAAACTTGCTTCAGTTTAATTGAAATTTTTACCAGAAGACATTTGAACTAAACATGTAAAATTTGCAATTCCACCCGCAAGAGATCACAGTCATAAACGTTACAAGTAGTAACTATACCCGATTTCAATTCCTTCGCTTGCAGGGACACACAAAATAAAGTAACTCCGACAGCCAAGGAAACATAGCTTCTCTTTTTAATTCATGCACTCGCATTGATTTGTGTGCCTATTGTGGAGAGAGAGAGAGAGAGAGAGAGAGAGAGAGAGAGAGAGAGAGAGAGAGAGAGAGAGAGAGAGAGAGAGAGAGAGAGAGAGAGAGAGAGAGAGAGAGAGATTAATTATGTGTGTTTGTTTTCGTTTCTGTGTGTTTTTCTCAACAGTCCCTTTCCACTTAATGTCACTGAAAAAAACTCGTAAATCAAGACAAAAGTCCCCGTGGGGATACCGGGGGGTCTGTTGTATAAGTAGTTCCCCCACCTTCTGGAAGTTCTGTGCTTGTAACTTCCTCAAATATGTCACTCTCTTTGACTCTGCCTTTTCCCTTTGCTTACTGTCATCTACTATCTTTCTGCCTTACCGGTCCATTCTCCTGCCTTTTTTCAAGAAGAACTTTCAAAAACATTTCCTCCGGCCGAAGTCGGACTTGCTGGGCCTAACTATTTGTTAGTTAGGCGCATAACGGCAACATGACGCATCTGCGCTCATAATTGACAGGAAACTGTCTGAGCGATCGAAGAAGAAGAAGAAGAAGAAGACAAAAGCAAGGAAAGCTATCTCAGAGCGCGTACTGTGCATGTACTCTCTTTCTTGATCAGCTCAACTTGATTTATTACTGAAGTTGATTACTGAAGTTACCGACGTTTGTTAGGCCTACACAAGCACACACACGCGCGCGCACACGCGCACGTAAGCTCAGAAAAATACAGTGAAGCGCACGTGCGCGCAAACACACATACACGTTGTACGCACATATGCATGCACGCAAGTGTATACACACATGCAAACTCATACACACAGACACACACACACACGTACGCACGCGAAGGCACTGACACGCGCTCGCAAACGCGCGCACACACACACACGCGCGCGCGCGAGAGAGAGAGAGAGAGAGAGAGAGAGAGAGAGAGAGAGAGAGAGAGAGAGAGAGAGAGAGAGGGAGAGAGAGAGAGAGAGAGAGAGAGGAGAGTCAGGAGTCAAGACAACTTGAATTGTCAGGCCATGCCCACACAATGGAGTGAGCGTGACAACAACAACAATTGACATTACATTATTAACTTGACATTGCAGAACACTACGTACATCTGGCCTATTTTTCAAAGCTTTAAAGGTAAAAACAGCCACTTTTCTTACAATACGTTTGTTTGTACAAGAAAGTAATAACACAAATTTAATATTTTTTGGGAATAAGTTCTCTTCGAATGGTGTCATACATGGGACAAACCAACAAAACATGAATTTCTGAGAGAGAGAGAGAGAGAGAGAGAGAGAGAGAGAGAGAGAGAGAGAGAGAGAGAGAGAGAGAGAGAGAGAGAGAGAGAGAGAGAGAGAGAGAGAGAGACGTACCATGATTTTCAAATTACCGCAGTACAATGAATGCTATGGCTTCTGTGTTGGTGGGATTCGTTGAAGTTTATATTGATTTGTTCATTATTATTACCAGTCCCTTGTTGTTGCAAAGACATCTGATGTTCCTTTATGACTGTCTCTGTCTCTCTCTGTCTCTCTGTCTGTATCTCTCTCATCTGTCTGTCTGTCTGTCTGTCTGTCTCTCTCTCTCTCTCTCTCTCTCTCTCTCTCTCTCTCTCTCTCTCTCTCTCTCTCTCTCTCTCTCTCTCTCTCTCTCTCTCTCTCTCTCTCCAAGGGGGGACAGTTTCCTTGAAAGCCCCATTGTGTCCCTTCAAAATCGTTATGAGTAACTCTCCCACTTAGATCAAGATCAAAATCCCATCGAAAGGGAGAAACAACACCCACAGTTCGTAAACCCAAACACAAATCAGATTAATATGGGTCTCAATTCCAACTACAATTCTGACTCTGAACGGGAAAGCAAACTACACCACAACAGGTACTAAGTGACTTACGTATTCCCAAAGAAAGCTCATCAGTCCTTGTAGTGTGGGAAGAAAGATAAAATAGGACAAACTAATTGCTTTTAAATTTCTGATTGTTGATAATGGTACATTGACACATCTAAAATGCACTCCGACAGTTTTAACACACAAAAATTGGGGGGATTTAACAAAATCACGCCTTTTGTGTTAGTAAATTAACCTGTCATTATGACTTCTCTCAAGCGCCTATTGTTTGACAATGTGGCGTCGCCTCTGTCGCTCAACACTGACAATGATTCTTTCCACTATAACGTCAGATCTAAAATAAATATCCATTAAACTGTTTTTAAAATATATTGTGATAACTATAATAACAACACAATTTAAAATAATTATACAAAAATACTTACTGGTTGAATTAATTAGATATGTTTTAGTTCACAAGCAACGCTTGCAGCCTTGCATCACAGTAGGCTAGGAATTAAACATAGGTGCCTGATGGCGTACGCTTTTTATGTACTATCTCAGTTTTAAAGTGAATTTGCCAGTTAGTACCCAAGGTGAAGGGGGTTACCGTGCACCCACCCCCATGATTAAACCAAAGTAGGCTAGAAATGTTCCTTAGGACCTCCTGAACACGTTACAATTTGTTCCCAAGAACAAAACTCAATCCCACTATGAGTTATAGCCCCTGATGTAAGGGTACCCCCCGGTCGCCCGGTACACATTTGTCAAAATACAAGTGATGAACAGTTCATTTAAATGAACAGTAAAACAATTTTTTGTTATCCAAATAATGAATTTAGGTGCATAGCTACTTAAAAATGTTTATTGCAGTGCTCAATGTTTGATAGTCTCACTGCAGTACTTCAGCGATCATCGGCTACCGTCATTTTCGCGGCAAAAGTTGTATGTCAATGATGATGCATCAAAAATAAGAGCAAGCATGGACAGTTTCAGTTTGGTTTCATGCACTACAATATCCCAGGAACATTTCTAGTCATAATTGGGGGTTTTGAGACTTCCGGTTTCAACACAGGATCAAATTTACCTTCCCT
>CM065691.1:9935297-9953841 GCA_017654935.2 Phymorhynchus buccinoides
AGGGGCAGTGTCCAACGCAACCTAGCATTAAAAGGGGCAGTGTCCAACGTAACATAGCATTAGAAAGGGGCAGTGTCCAACGTAACATAGCATTAAAAGAGGCAGTGTTCAACGTAACATAGCATTGAAAGGGGCAGTGTCCAACGTAACATAGTATTAAAAGGGGCAGTGTCCAACGTAACCTAGCATTAAAAGGGGCAGTGTCCAACGTAACATAGCATTAGAAAGGGGCAGTGTCCAACGTAACATAGCATTAAAAGGGGCAGTGTCCAACGTAACATAGCATTAGAAAGGGGCAGTGTCCAACGTAACATAGCATTAGAAAGGGGCAGTGTCCAACGTAACATAGCATTAGAAAGGGGCAGTGTCCAACGTAACATAGCATTAGAAAGGGGCAGTGTCCAACGTAACATAGCATTAGAAAGGGGCAGTGTCCAACGTAACATAGCATTAGAAAGGGGCAGTGTCCAACGTAACATAGCATTAAAAGGGGCAGTGTCCAACATAACATAGCATTAGAAAGGGGCAGTGTCCAACGTAACATAGCATTAGAAAGGGGCAGTGTCCAACATAACCTAGCATTAAAAGGGGCAGTGTCCAACGTAACATAGCATTAAAAGGGGCAGTGTCCAACATAACCTAGCATTAAAAGGGGCAGTGTCCAACGTAACATAGCATTAAAAGGGGCAGTGTCCAACATAACCTAGCATTAAAAGGGGCAGTGTCCAACGTAACATAGCAGTATATCTCGTATGCTGATTGGTCAGAGATACACACACTCTGACCAGGGGATAACTTGAGATGCATGCCCGCCCAGATTAACCAGTACGCGCCAGGACCCCAGAGATGCCAGACGTGTTTAGCCAGAAGTGCTCAGGAAGGACTAGGCCTACTAGGCCTAGTTTACTGGTCTTTATTCTTTCCACATCCCTAGTCAGTGCTAGGCATTGTGTGAGTTTGTTGTAATGTTTGTCCTCGTCGAAAATCAGGTTAGTTGATTCCTTTAACATTTCAGGACATTGCTTTAAGTACATTAGTCTATCATTGTTTATTGCTCGACTCACGCCGGAAATCTAAACTGACCGGTTTGGCTCTCTCAAAAGCCTACGCTGAAATATATAAACCGGTCGACCCTATTCAGTGGTCAATCTTGTGGCTCTTTCAGAAGCCATGGCGTCTCCGAGTTCGCGGAAGGATATTTCTGAACCCACAGCCCAAAACCCGAGGATATTGGGAAAATGGTGCAATATTTGGATGCAAGCTGGGCTAAGAAATTAGAGGCTCTCAGTAAACTAACTGTAGTTCAGCTCTGATGCGCACACTCAGTCTAGGCCTAGCCGCCAGGCCTATTACAGTATTAGGCCTAGGCCTAGTGGGTGCTTCTGAAAGACTCTACTGCCACTTTCAGTTTGGCATTTTCTCACTCCGCGATGTAGGCTATCTCAAACAGGGGGAAAACAAATGACAGCCATCAGCCTGTCTTACTCCATTTTAAAAATGAAAAATGAAAAACAGTTTGAAGTCTTGTTAAAAAGCGAAACCGATTTCTGGATTCCGTAGCTGCCAAATCTACAAAGGCCAACAACGTCAAGGCTAGCCACGTACATCACGCAGCAATGAGCTCCCAGTCTCCTACCGCTATGCACACTAACTAGGGGCCTATTGGAATGCTGCTTTGTGTTTCTTTCTGCAACTTTAAATTACGTCACACTGACTTATTCCTTCTAATCTGATGTAGCCTGATTCGGATTTGTCTTCAACGGACAGGGCTGCAAAATGTTAGATTTCTATGGTAATCCTTAACATAGGCCTAGGCCCTAAGCCCATCATTTGGCAAAAAAGCTTGCTTTATTTTACTGCTGGAGTTGGTACAAACTTGCAATTAATTATTTCGACGTTGTCCTTGATAGAATCCCTACAAAACCAGGTCTCGTGTTGCACTCTTGAAATTAATTAAATGAATAAACTTTACGTACCTCAGCTTATGCATTGGAACATGGCTTGTGCGTGATCGTGAAGGGGAAACGAATGAAGCGAGTGGGCCTATGCTATTCTAGGGCCTACTATAGCTACCTACATCTGTAGTTACACAATTGTTTGTTTAGAGATAAACCTTAGTAACATCACACTAATATTGGGGAGCGTTGTACTCGGCCAAGAGTAAATTGTTACAAAATATTCTACAAGTGATCGCCGCGGGCTCTCAGACGGTACTTTGACAACCCCTATATCTAATATACTAGCATTTGAAGAAAAGAAAAACGGAAAGATTGTCCATCAGTTCACTCGAGTTTGCCTCCTATTATTAAACAGAAAGTTCAAGAGACGAGTAAGTATAAGACTTTCGAGTTTGGCATCCTAAAATGCTCAGGAAAGGTAGCCTAGAGAAGATCAGCTGCTAAGCTTGCAGAGGAGTTACGGCCCTTCAAAAGGCTTATGAATAATGTATTAAGCCAGTAGAATGGTGCACGCAGGCGCGGTAGCAGCAGACTAAAAAACTCCATTCATGCTTGGCCTTTACCTTGGATGTCGGCAAAGAGGCCTAATAGTAGCCTAGACTAGGCGTGTTTGAAAGAAAACCTTTTCGTGTATTAGGCCTACATACAAATCGACGTGTAGGTAGCAGCGAGCACACACACGGAAATACTTAATTTGGCTAGGACAACCGAGTAGCCTATGTTATGCCACATGGGGGCTGACAGGAATTGGTATATTCATTAGTTGCTACGACTGTCATGCCATAATAAGGCAGATACAATTAATACATTTCTTATTTGTCAGGCCCACAATCCCTTGTCATGTGGCCCTTTCTGCAGGCCTTATTGCACGATGTTATGCACAGCAATGTGTTTACCTGACCCTCTTCTGGCTCTTTCTGCAGGCCTTATTGCACGATGTTATGCACAGCAATGTGTTTACCTGACCCTCTTCTGGCCATCTTATAGTTCACTGAAAATACTATGGCCCTTTCTGCAGGCCTTATTGCACGATGTTATGCACAGCAATGTGTTTACCTGACCCTCTTCTGGCCATCTTACAGTTCACTGAAAATGCTATGGCCCTTTCTGCAGGCCTTATTGCACGATGTTATGCACAGCAATGTGTTTACCTGACCCTCTTCTGGCCATCTTACAGTTCACTGAAAATGCTATGGCCCTTTCTGCAGGCCTTATTGCACAATGTTATGCACAGCAATGTGTTTACCTGACCCTCTTCTGGCCATCTTACAGTTCACTGAAAATGCTATGGCCCTTTCTGCAGGCCTTATTGCACAATGTTATGCACAGCAATGTGTTTACCTGACCCTCTTCTGGCCATCTTACAGTTCACTGAAAATGCTATGGCCCTTTCTGCAGGCCTTATTGCACAATGTTATGCACAGCAATGTGTTTACCTGACCCTCTTCTGGCCATCTTACAGTTCACTGAAAATGCTATGGCCCTTTCTGCAGGCCTTATTGCACAATGTTATGCACAACAATGTGTTTACCTGACCCTCTTCTAGCCATCTTATAGTTCACTGAAAATGCTATGGCCCTTTCTGCAGGCCTTATTGCACAATGTTATGCACAGCAATGTGTTTACCTGACCCTCTTCTGGCCATCTTACAGTTCACTGAAAATGCTATGGCCCTTTCTGCAGGCCTTATTGCACAATGTTATGCACATCAATGTGTTTACCTGACCCTCTTCTAGCCATCTTATAGTTCACTGAAAATGCTATGGCCCTTTCTGCAGGCCTTATTGCACAATGTTATGCACAACAATGTGTTTACCTGACCCTCTTCTGGCCATCTTACAGTTCACTGAAAATGCTATGGCCCTTTCTGCAGGCCTTATTGCACAATGTTATGTGGCACAACAATGTGTTTACCTGACCCTCTTCTGGCCATCTTATAGTTCACTGAAAATACTATGGCCCTTTCTGCAGGCCTTATTGCACGATGTTATGCACATCAATGTGTTTACCTGACCCTCTTCTGGCCATCTTATAGTTCACTGAAAATGCTATGGCCCTTTCTGCAGGCCTTATTGCACAATGTTATGCACAGCAATGTGTTTACCTGACCCTCTTCTAACCATCTTATAGTTCACTGAAAATGCTATGGCCCTTTCTGCAGGCCTTATTGCACAATGTTATGCACAGCAATGTGTTTACCTGACCCTCTTCTAGCCATCTTATAGTTCACTGAAAATGCTATGGCCCTTTCTGCAGGCCTTATTGCACAATGTTATGCACAGCAATGTGTTTACCTGACCCTCTTCTGGCCATCTTATAGTTCACTGAAAATGCTATGGCCCTTTCTGCAGGCCTTATTGCACAATGTTATGCACAACAATGTGTTTACCTGACCCTCTTCTGGCCATCTTACAGTTCACTGAAAATGCTATGGCCCTTTCTGCAGGCCTTATTGCACAATGTTATGCACAACAATGTGTTTACCTGACCCTCTTCTAGCCATCTTATAGTTCACTGAAAATGCTATGGCCCTTTCTGCAGGCCTTATTGCACAATGTTATGCACAACAATGTGTTTACCTGACCCTCTTCTGGCCATCTTACAGTTCACTGAAAATGCTATGGCCCTTTCTGCAGGCCTTATTGCACAATGTTATGCACAACAATGTGTTTACCTGACCCTCTTCTGGCCATCTTATAGTTCACTGAAAATGCTATGGCCCTTTCTGCAGGCCTTATTGCACGATGTTATGCACATCAATGTGTTTACCTGACCCTCTTCTGGCCATCTTATAGTTCACTGAAAATGCTATGGCCCTTTCTGCAGGCCTTATTGCACAATGTTATGCACAGCAATGTGTTTACCTGACCCTCTTCTAACCATCTTATAGTTCACTGAAAATGCTATGGCCCTTTCTGCAGGCCTTATTGCACAATGTTATGCACAGCAATGTGTTTACCTGACCCTCTTCTAGCCATCTTATAGTTCACTGAAAATGCTATGGCCTTTTCTGCAGGCCTTATTGCACAATGTTATGCACAGCAATGTGTTTACCTGACCCTCTTCTGGCCATCTTATAGTTCACTGAAAATGCTATGGCCCTTTCTGCAGGCCTTATTGCACAATGTTATGCACAACAATGTGTTTACCTGACCCTCTTCTGGCCATCTTACAGTTCACTGAAAATGCTATGGCCCTTTCTGCAGGCCTTATTGCACAATCTTATGCACAACAATGTGTTTACCTGACCCTCTTCTGGCCATCTTACAGTTCACTGAATATGCTATGGCCCTTTCTGCAGGCCTTATTGCACAATGTTATGCACAGCAATGTGTTTACCTGACCCTCTTCTGGCCATCTTATAGTTCACTGAAAATGCTATGGCCCTTTCTGCAGGCCTTATTGCACAATGTTATGCACAACAATGTGTTTACCTGACCCTCTTCTGGCCCTTTCTGCAGGCCTTATTGCACGATGTTATGCACTGCAATGCGTTTACCTGACCCTCTTCTGGCCCTTTCTGCAGGCCTTATTGCACGATGTTATGCACAACAATGTGTTTACCTGACCCTCATCTGGCCCTTTCTGCAGGCCTTATTGCACAATGTTATGCACAACAATGTGTTTACCTGACCCTCATCTGGCCCTTTCTGCAGGCCTTATTGCACGATGCTATGCACAACAATGTGTTTACCTGACCCTCATCTGGCCATCTTATAGCTCACTGAAAATGCTATGGCCCTTTCTGCAGGCCTTATTGCACGATGTTATGCACAACAATGTGTTTACCTGACCCTCTTCTGGCCCTTTCTGCAGGCCTTATTGCACAATGTTATGCACATCAATGTGTTTACCTGACCCTCATCTGGCCATCTTATAGCTCACTGAAAATGCTATGGCCCTTTCTGCAGGCCTTATTGCACAATGTTATGCACAGCAATGTGTTTACCTGACCCTCTTCTGGCCATCTTACAGTTCACTGAAAATGCTATGGCCCTTTCTGCAGGCCTTATTGCACAATGTTATGCACAACAATGTGTTTACCTGACCCTCAATGTTATCAATGTGTTTACCTGACCCTCTTCTGGCCATCTTATCGTTCACTGAAAATGCTATGGCCCTTTCTGCAGGCCTTATTGCACAATGTTATGCACAGCAATGTGTTTACCTGACCCTCTTCTGGCCATCTTACAGTTCACTGAAAATGCTATGGCCCTTTCTGCAGGCCTTATTGCACAATGTTATGCACAGCAATGTGTTTACCTGACCCTCTTCTGGCCATCTTACAGTTCACTGAAAATGCTATGGCCCTTTCTGCAGGCCTTATTGCACAATGTTATGCACAGCAATGTGTTTACCTGACCCTCTTCTGGCCATCTTACAGTTCACTGAAAATGCTATGGCCCTTTCTGCAGGCCTTATTGCACAATGTTATGCACAACAATGTGTTTACCTGACCCTCTTCTAGCCATCTTATAGTTCACTGAAAATGCTATGGCCCTTTCTGCAGGCCTTATTGCACAATGTTATGCACAGCAATGTGTTTACCCCCTCTTCTGGCCATCTTACAGTTCACTGAAAATGCTATGGCCCTTTCTGCAGGCCTTATTGCACAATGTTATGCACAACAATGTGTTTACCTGACCCTCTTCTAGCCATCTTATAGTTCACTGAAAATGCTATGGCCCTTTCTGCAGGCCTTATTGCACAATGTTATGCACAACAATGTGTTTACCTGACCCTCTTCTGGCCATCTTACAGTTCACTGAAAATGCTATGGCCCTTTCTGCAGGCCTTATTGCACAATGTTATGCACAACAATGTGTTTACCTGACCCTCTTCTGGCCATCTTATAGTTCACTGAAAATGCTATGGCCCTTTCTGCAGGCCTTATTGCACGATGTTATGCACATCAATGTGTTTACCTGACCCTCTTCTGGCCATCTTATAGTTCACTGAAAATGCTATGGCCCTTTCTGCAGGCCTTATTGCACAATGTTATGCACAGCAATGTGTTTACCTGACCCTCTTCTGGCCATCTTATAGTTCACTGAAAATGCTATGGCCCTTTCTGCAGGCCTTATTGCACAATGTTATGCACAGCAATGTGTTTACCTGACCCTCTTCTAGCCATCTTATAGTTCACTGAAAATGCTATGGCCCTTTCTGCAGGCCTTATTGCACAATGTTATGCACAGCAATGTGTTTACCTGACCCTCTTCT
This sequence comes from Phymorhynchus buccinoides, assembly GCA_017654935.2. Classification (NCBI taxonomy): domain Eukaryota; kingdom Metazoa; phylum Mollusca; class Gastropoda; order Neogastropoda; family Raphitomidae; genus Phymorhynchus; species Phymorhynchus buccinoides. Next base: position 9,942,479 of record CM065691.1, read on the forward strand.
GGCCATCTTATAGTTCACTGAAAATGCTATGGCCCTTTCTGCAGGCCTTATTGCACAATGTTATGCACAACAATGTGTTTACCTGACCCTCTTCTGGCCATCTTACAGTTCACTGAAAATGCTATGGCCCTTTCTGCAGGCCTTATTGCACAATGTTATGCACAACAATGTGTTTACCTGACCCTCTTCTAGCCATCTTATAGTTCACTGAAAATGCTATGGCCCTTTCTGCAGGCCTTATTGCACAATGTTATGCACAACAATGTGTTTACCTGACCCTCTTCTGGCCATCTTACAGTTCACTGAAAATGCTATGGCCCTTTCTGCAGGCCTTATTGCACAATGTTATGCACAACAATGTGTTTACCTGACCCTCTTCTGGCCATCTTATAGTTCACTGAAAATGCTATGGCCCTTTCTGCAGGCCTTATTGCACGATGTTATGCACATCAATGTGTTTACCTGACCCTCTTCTGGCCATCTTATAGTTCACTGAAAATGCTATGGCCCTTTCTGCAGGCCTTATTGCACAATGTTATGCACAGCAATGTGTTTACCTGACCCTCTTCTGGCCATCTTATAGTTCACTGAAAATGCTATGGCCCTTTCTGCAGGCCTTATTGCACAATGTTATGCACAGCAATGTGTTTACCTGACCCTCTTCTAGCCATCTTATAGTTCACTGAAAATGCTATGGCCCTTTCTGCAGGCCTTATTGCACAATGTTATGCACAGCAATGTGTTTACCTGACCCTCTTCTGGCCATCTTATAGTTCACTGAAAATGCTATGGCCCTTTCTGCAGGCCTTATTGCACAATGTTATGCACAACAATGTGTTTACCTGACCCTCTTCTGGCCATCTTACAGTTCACTGAAAATGCTATGGCCCTTTCTGCAGGCCTTATTGCACAATCTTATGCACAACAATGTGTTTACCTGACCCTCTTCTGGCCATCTTACAGTTCACTGAATATGCTATGGCCCTTTCTGCAGGCCTTATTGCACAATGTTATGCACAGCAATGTGTTTACCTGACCCTCTTCTGGCCATCTTATAGTTCACTGAAAATGCTATGGCCCTTTCTGCAGGCCTTATTGCACAATGTTATGCACAGCAATGTGTTTACCTGACCCTCTTCTGGCCCTTTCTGCAGGCCTTATTGCACGATGTTATGCACTGCAATGTGTTTACCTGACCCTCTTCTGGCCCTTTCTGCAGGCCTTATTGCACGATGTTATGCACAACAATGTGTTTACCTGACCCTCATCTGGCCCTTTCTGCAGGCCTTATTGCACAATGTTATGCACAACAATGTGTTTACCTGACCCTCATCTGGCCCTTTCTGCAGGCCTTATTGCACGATGTTATGCACAACAATGTGTTTACCTGACCCTCTTCTGGCCATCTTATTGCACGATGTTATTCACTGACCCTCTTCTGGCCCTTTCTGCATGCTATGGCCCTTTCTGCAGGCCTTATTGCACTGAAAATGTTATGCACAACAATGTGTTTACCTGACCCTCTTCTGGCCATCTTGTTCACTGAAAATGCTATTTCTGCAGGCCTTATTGCACAATGTTATGCACATCAATGTGTTTACCTGACCCTCTTCTGGCCATCTTATAGTTCACTGAAAATGCTATGGCCCTTTCTGCAGGCCTTATTGCACAATGTTATGCACAGCAATGTGTTTACCTGACCCTCTTCTGGCCATCTTATAGTTCACTGAAAATGCTATGGCCCTTTCTGCAGGCCTTATTGCACAATGTTATGCACAACAATGTGTTTACCTGACCCTCTTCTGGCCATCTTATAGTTCACTGAAAATGCTATGGCCCTTTCTGCAGGCCTTATTGCACAATGTTATGCACAGCAATGTGTTTACCTGACCCTCTTCTGGCCATCTTACAGTTCACTGAACATGCTATGGCCCTTTCTGCAGGCCTTATTGCACAATGTTATGCACAGCAATGTGTTTACCTGACCCTCTTCTGGCCATCTTACAGTTCACTGAAAATGCTATGGCCCTTTCTGCAGGCCTTATTGCACAATGTTATGCACAGCCATGTGTTTACCTGACCCTCTTCTGGCCATCTTATAGCTCACTGAAAATGCTATGGCCCTTTCTGCAGGCCTTATTGCACGATGTTATGCACAGCAATGTGTTTCCCTGACCCTCTTCTGGCCATCTTACAGTTCACTGAAAATGCTATGGCCCTTTCTGCAGGCCTTATTGCACAATGTTATGCACAGCAATGTGTTTACCTGACCCTCTTCTGGCCATCTTATAGTTCACTGAAAATGCTATGGCCCTTTCTGCAGGCCTTATTGCACGATGTTATGCACAGCAATGTGTTTACCTGACCCTCTTCTGGCCATCTTATAGTTCACTGAAAATGCTATGGCCCTTTCTGCAGGCCTTATTGCACGATGTTATGCACAGCAATGTGTTTACCTGACCCTCTTCTGGCCATCTTACAGTTCACTGAAAATGCTATGGCCCTTTCTGCAGGCCTTATTGCACAATGTTATGCACAGCAATGTGTTTACCTGACCCTCTTCTGGCCATCTTATAGCTCACTGAAAATGCTATGGCCCTTTCTGCAGGCCTTATTGCACGATGTTATGCACAGCAATGTGTTTACCTGACCCTCTTCTGGCCATCTTACAGTTCACTGAAAATGCTATGGCCCTTTCTGCAGGCCTTATTGCACGATGTTATGCACAGCAATGTGTTTACCTGACCCTACCTGACCCTCTGCTGGCCATCTTATAGCTCACTGAAAATGCTATGGCCCTTTCTGAAGGCCGTATTGCACGATGTTATGCACAGCAATGTGTTTACCTGACCCTCTTCTGGCCATCTTATAGTTCACTGAAAATGCTATGGCCCTTTCTGCAGGCCTTATTGCACAATGTTATGCACAACAATGTGTTTACCTGACCCACTTCTAGCCATCTTATCATTCACTGAAAATGCTATGGCCCTTTCTGCATGCCTTATTGCACAATGTTATGCACAGCAATGTGTTTACCTCACCCTCTTTTGGCCATCTTATAGTTCACTGAAAATGTTATGGCCCTTTCAGTGGCCGTCCTTAATTACAATGTTATAATTGTTTAAGAACAACAAAAATAACAAAAATGTTATGGCCCTTTCAGTGGCCGTCCTTAATTACAATGTTATAATTGTTTTCCAAAAAATGTTATGGCCCTTTTCAGAGGCTCTCTTTGAATACAATACGATTGTTTAACAAAAATGTTATGGCCCTTTCAGTGGCCCTCCTTAATTACACTGCTATAATCGTTATGGCCTTTTTCAGTGGGCCTCCTTGGTTACAATGATACATTTGCTTAGCAACAACAACAACAAATATTATGGGCCTTTTCAGCGGTCCTCTCTAGTTACAATGTTATGATTGCTTAACAAAACATTTTACGGCTTTTTCAGTGAGTGACCTTCTTTGCTTACAATGTGATGATTGTTTACAGGGGTTTAGCAGCAACAACAACAACAACAATAAAGGTTATGGCCCTTTCAGTGGCCCTCTTTAGTAACAATGTTATGATTGTTTACAAAAGTTATACCCTTTTTCGGTGGCCCTCGTTCGTTATAAATACAATGTTATAACTGCTTAAAGGCACAACAGGCCTATAAAAGAGCTGACCCCAGGAACGGGGTACCCCCCAACTAAATAAAAAGTAATGTCCCATATGGCTTCGGCCGGGAGGACGTAAGCTAAACTTTCATTCAACGGGGTATCAGTTGTGAGGGTGAGAGAGAGCAAGAAACAAGCCAGCATCTCCCCTACAGTCCTAGCTGCAGGTTTTGCCTGTCAGTTTAGTGTTCCCTCCTCTTAGAAAAATGAAGCTTTCGCTGCGAGTGCCAAGCAGAGACTGACAATTTGACTAAATAGGATTTTACGCCCTCTGCGGTCTTTCGACCATGTGGGGCATTTTTAAATACAAAGATGGTGGGAACAACACTGGAGGCAATGCCCGGAGGCAGTGCAACACCAGTAAAGTCCCGATGTTTTAACAATACAGATAGGTGTAGCAGTAACCACTCCTCGAGAGTAAAGACTGACAATTTTCGAAAGAGTAAGATTATCGTCCAGTTGATCGTAGATCCTTATGGACGTTCTTCTTGAAGACTGGACAGTATTCCCGTTGAAATGATGATGATGATGATGGAGGCCGTGAGAAGGTGAAGTTGTAGTTCATGACGTGGCATACGTCGTCGTTTGATGACTCGAACACGTTGCGCATCCTGGAATCGCGGATGACGCTGTTGGTTGCGGGAACATCTCGGACGGGATCCGAGTCTTGGAACTTGTGCGTGATGTTGGTGTTGGCATCGTTAAGTTTACGTGCGTAGATGCGAGCATCTGATGAAATTGGTCGCTGCCGTTGGCGTTGGCATCAAGGTGCTGTTGTAGTAGATGGTCTTCCTCCTCCTAAGGCCGTCTTCAGGACCACCGGGCGACCGTACCGGGGAGTCGATGACAATTTTGGATGGAAGTTCAGTTTAACGTCGCGTATCGGCTTTCGCCATGTACGACGGGGACAATTTTAGCCTACTGCTTGCTTATATAGTACCACGCTGGCTTTTATGAACAATTGTATGGCCCTTTCTGGTGACCTCTTTTGATACAGTACACCCCGCTTATAGTAAAGTGCAGGGGAGCAAGGCTTTTCCTTTACTATAACAGGTTTTTATTATAAACGATGTTCGGATATAGTAAAGTTTTGATGGTATTTTTTATCTTATCCGATGACGTTTTTCAAAGTCAAAGCTAACCTAAAATACTAAATATAAACCCATCCTACCCCTTCCTCATATGGTTTGAGGTCCAGAAAGGTGATTGGGTTTATACATGGTATATTTCCCTGTGCACAAAACAAAACTAGCTGTAAAAGCATATAGTGTACAACCTCTAACTTCCAGAATGGCCTTTGAATCTATTCATGCATGCACACGCACGTGCGTGCGCGCACACACACACATGCACCGTGACTGAACAGTTTGCCTGCGGACATTTCGCCTATGGACACTTTGCCTACAGACATTATGCCTATGGTCACCATGCTCACCGGACATTTTGCCTACTGGACATTATGCCCACAGACATTATGCCTGATAATAGATTATCATGCCTGCAATAAAATATCGCATTTTCATGATGCTACAGCAAAACCCGGTTATAAGAAAATCGAAGGGAGATAATTTTTTTGTTTTCTTATATCCGAAACTCGGATAAAAGAAAACATTTTGATTTTTTTTTCTTATAACCGAGTTGAATGGGGAAAAAGGGGAAAAATAAAAGAGAAAAGGAGAAAAAAGTCAAATAAAAGACAAACAGAAACATAAAACGAAGAAAAAAATGCTTTTACATAAATTGGTGCATGAAAAAAAGTAAAAAAAGCAAAACAAAAGGAGGAAAAAAATAAAGAACAGAACAGAAAATTGAAAACAAAAATGAAGGCAGACGTGGTGTGAGTTGCATGATGAACGAGCAAGATAGCAGAGAGCAGATGAATGATTGGGTGAGGTGTGAGAGTAACATATTTGTTTAAATATGAATTCCTGTTTCTTGTTTTTAATCAATATTCTAATTTGGATGTATAACTTACTTTACACAGTGGAAGACAATATTGTATTTGCGTTTGTACAATGCCAATGGACAATAAAGAAATTTGCGACCTATGACTCATGTTTTACATCATAAAATCAAAATACAGCAAAACTCGGTGATAAGAAAATCAAAGGGAGATGATGTTTTGCTTATTACCATATCCAAGTTTTCTTATATCCGAAACTCAGATATAAGAAAACATTTTGAAGTTTTTTCCCTTATAAACAAATTGAATGGGGGAAAAGAGAAAAGAAAAAGAAAAGAAAAGAAAGACAGAAAAACAAAATGAAGAGAAAATCCTTTTTCCTAATTTGATGCATGTCTTGCATCATAAAATCAAAATAGTCTACTAAGAAGAAGATTTAAAGGTGCCTACAACAACTTAACTAAGAAGCCTTTTTTTTTGTCTTTTTACTGTTATCAAATGCGTACCCCTTCACCTTTCTTGTACTGAATTATTACCATTTACTGTCCACCCATGCAGCTTTTCATCAATCGTTTGCTTTTGTTTATGTGGATTTTCATCCACATATTCAGTTATTTGTATTTATCTTCTTAAATAAATGAATTGCCTTTTCCTCTCTGCCATTGCTACTGAAAATGTAAGGATGGACAGTCTCTGTACCACCAACACAAAAGTACTCATATTTTTTTCTTCTGCTCAACATTTATTTTGCACAGAATACTGAAGGAAAGTATGGAATAAAGGACCAAAAACAACTCAATTAGTTTTGAAATCAAGTGCCTGTACTGTTTAGAATGTCTGTGACACAACTGGTTTGAGGTAAACTTTCCCTTTTTGGAACGACTTCAATTTTCTCGGAACATCCTTTCAGTTCAGGTCCAACTCACTTTTAAAGACACACTGACCCAACACAATTAAATCCCTTGGTTTTTTCTGGGTAGCTGTGACCCACATGCAAATTCCCCCAACTTCAAATTGAGGCTGCTCTTTAAAAATGTTTCATGTTCAATTTGGGGGCATTTGTATGGGAGTCAAACCCGGTCAAAACAAGATTTCTTACCAGCTATAAGAAGGAAAACACGTGGAACCTGTGATTTTGACTCATGATCTGGGGGATCTTTAAGAAAATGTTGTCAATGGTAATTCGCTTATAAGTAAATAGAACTCGCTAATAAGAAAATTAACTGCAAACCAACTCTCTTGTATGACATAATTTTCTTATATCCAAGTTTCCATTGCGGATGGGAGAAAAAATTTGCTTGCTTATAACCGAGTTTTCTTATAAGCGAGTTTCTTATATCCCAGTTTTGATCATAGATAAGAAAGAAGAAGTTCACCAGCCGCCGTGGTGTAGTGGTTAGCGTCATGGACTACAGGCTGGGAGGTCTTGGGTTCGAATCCCATCAGAGGCGAGGGTTTTTTTTTCGGTCCTGGACCGACTCCTACCCAGAGTGAGTGGCTATGGGCTCAATGGGAAGACTGAAATCACACAGTCGAGTTTCATCCGCTTAACGAATGCGATTCTGAGAGTGTTGCTCTAATTGCAAGACCAACACTGCAGGTGTCTGTAGTTCTCGGGCCTGGTTAACGCCGGGATATCATTATGAAAGGAAGCGTAGAATACAACCCTGCCATGCAGTCTCAGACCGATACGGAACTCCATAGCATCATCATCATCGTTATCATCGGCCTCATTTTCCATCAATCATAAAACTAAAAAATGTCTCAAATTCTGTGGCTTTGCATGCCCTGCTCTCATGGTGACCTCAGTTTCGGTTTCCAATCCAGTCTATGCCTTGGTGCGTTCGGGTCAAAGTCATGGGGATCAGTGTGTTCTGGGGAGCTGTCGGTGGACAGTCGTGATGGCGCCCTCGGAGGAGGACCTCACTCACGCTGGCTCCGCGACTAAGAGAATAGGGTCATCAGTAGGGGGTTTAGTAGGTGGTGTCCTGAACAGGCTCCACTGAACTCCACCGAAGTGACTCAGCAGAAGTGCAGTGTCTCCTCGGTTGGTTGCCTCCTGACGGCCTAACATAGATTTGCTCCCCTTGGACTGCTGGTCTCGGATTCTGCGACTTGAACAAACCGGGGTGTAGCTGCGAATTGGGATTCGGAACGAGCGGCGTGGGAGCATCGCCACTGTACGGCACAGAAGATGGGACAGCAAAACAAAAAAACAAAAAAACAAAAAAAGAAGTTCGGCAGGGAAATGTTTTTTGCTTCATTGTAAGCGAGTTTTCTTATAAGCGAGTTTCTTATAAGCGGATTCGGCTGTATATATTTTTTTTTTCGGATTCATTTTTTCCACTAAGTAATGAGGGGAAAGAAACATGTTTTTGAGTGCCTTTCAATTTCGTTGATGAAGGTGGGTAGAGGGAGCAGTGAGAGTGTGACGTATACATTGATGACGTATTTACTGACGTATTTACGTCACGTATACATTGATGACGTATTTATTGACGTCAGGAAGAGGACAACATTTTTTTTATTGTAACGAGGAGGAACCACAAATGACTACTATAGGAGGTTTTTTTATTTTAATTATAACCCAGTTGTTATTATGGGTGGGTGGAGGGAGTGGTGAGACTGTGACGCATACATTGGTGACGTATTTACAAAGGTCACGAAGAGGACAATTTTTATTATTGTAACCGAAGAGCCAGTCCTGTGGGGAACCAAAAGTGACTTTAATATAGCAGGTTTTTTATTATAACCGAGTTGCTACTATCCGAGGTCTATTTAGTAATAAAACAGTAGCCCTTTGGCCGGGAACCAGTGCTTTCCTTTAGAGAATTTTAAAACACCAATTCTAGTTCGGTTTCGGTTTCGGTTTACTCCTCTATTTGTTAAAAACAAAACAAAAACACTACTTTAAGGGTGAAAAAAAAAGAAGCAAAAAAATCAGACTTTTAAAACCACATTTTAGATATAAAAACACTACTTTAAGGGTGGAAAAAAAGCAAAAAATCAGACTTTTTTAAACCTCATTTTAGATACAAAAACACTACTTTTAAGGAGAAAAAAAAAAGAAGGAAAGAAGGAAAATTCTTTGTTAAATATCGAGATGATTTTATTCTTTCTTCACAAACATTTATTCTGTCTGTAGCCTTATTCTTAAAGGGGATCTATTCTACTACTATGAACCGGTCTAGGCTTTCCACCGTAATTAAGAGATCAGATAACCGTCGTCGCCTCTGACTATACTGGAGTACTGCCAACTTGTATTTAAGCTACAGGGAAATTCCGATAACGTCAAGCATAGTTAAGAGAGGAATGAATAGAATTCTTGGGATTTGAAAAAAATGCATAGAATTCTTGGGATTTGAAAAAAATGCATAGAATTCTTGGGATTTGAAAAAAATGCACAGAATTCTTTACATTCCTAAAAAATGCACAGAATTCTTTTTCCTTTTTTTTTTTTTTTTTTTTGTTTTTTTTTTTTTTTTAATAAATAAATAAATAAATAAATAAATTTTTAAGAAGTTACTCAAGTTCTTTTTAAGTTCTTTTTAAGTTCTTTTATAGGTTCTTAAACAAGTTCTTGTTAAGTCAACTTCAAGTTATTAATAAGTTCTTGGTAAGTCACATCAAGTATTTATTAAATTCTAACACAAAAACTTGTCAAGTTCTTATGAAGTTCTTACTTAAGTTATTGTTAAGTTCTTATCGAGTTACTTACTTAAGTTATTGCTAAGTTTTTATTAAGTTCTAAAACAATAATCTATTGCATTAAAAATGGATCGCTCTCAGGTTTTGAGCTATTTTGCTTTTGGTTTTTTTGTTTGTCTGTTGCTTTTTCTGTTTGTATTGTTTTTACTTCTACTCGTGTTTTTAATTTTGGTTGCATGTGTGTTTTATATAATTTATAAGACAAATAACCAACACCGGCAACCACACCAACAGTAAGCAATACAACATCGTAATTCGTACTGTTTTGTTTGTCTTCTTCTATTTTAACTGGTATTGCGTTTATGGTTGATTCATCTGACAACAGTTTTTGTTTTGTTTGTTTATTCATTTTTTGTTGTCGATTCCACTCTGATAACCTTTTACCTGCTTCAACTCGTCCTGGACTCTTCGTTACCTTGGTTACTGTCGGACTCTTCGATAGACTGGGGTTTGTTTGCTGTTCCATCTGATCCATTTGATTCTCTGTCACGTTCATTTTTAATAGCAATAAAATCTATATGATTAAAAGTAATTAACCCCATGACAACTGGTGATAAAAGCCCACCAAACCTATAATAAAGATCACAACTAAGAGACTCTAACGATTTAATGAAAACAGGATCTTGACTTAAATCATACATTAAATCTTGTTGTGAATTGACTGGAAGAAATTGATTAACTAACTTTTTTTAATTTTTTTTTATTCCTTTTTTTTGCATTTTACAAGTCAAGTAGTCACAACACATAACAAAACATTAACGCACGCCCACATACTTACACACACACACACACACATTCTTATACCTGTAGTCATATCCACAACAATTCAAATTTTACGTCACTTTCAACCAGAAAGTACAGTCATACATTCAAATTAACGCAAAAGAGATAAATATGGATGCCATCGTGTGAAAAAAACTTATTGTGACATTTCAAAACCAAAAATACATTTTTCTATTTCATATCTCTTTTTTAAATATGAGATAAATTGTTCACACTGTGGGAGTTTTCCTTCACATCTGCATTTATATATAAAAAAAATTGCCAACAGCAAAATAAGGTCAAACGTACTATCAGATTTGAAGCGATCACCGCATCCAAATAACACTATGCTTTCTGTTAGAAATAAGTTTACATGTTCACATTTCAAATTCACCATGTTTTCAAATGCTTTCCAAAAATTCTTTACATGTGTGCAGGCCCAAAAAATATGTTGAATGTTTTCTTTTTCATTATGACAAAAAGTACATTTATCTGAATCAGTACTGTTCATTTTTTGCAAAATCACATTAGTGCCCAAAATTCTGTGAACTAATCGCATTTGGAACCATTTTAATTTAACATCTTTTATGGTTTTTATCTTTTTGAATACTAGTTTCCAGCGCACTTCCACTCTGAGTCTTTCTCTCCATTTATTACAACATTTAGGTTCTTGTGCATCTTGAGCAAGAATATCATAATAATACTTGGCTCCTTTTGGAGCCGAGCAAATAACTTTTTTCAACATATTAACATAATTATCAGCTTTATGTGAAATAACAATTCCAAGCTTTCTTGCATACATTCTTACAGCACTTTTAAGTCCATGGTAAGAAACAAAATCACATAACACACCATATTTCTCCATAAAGGAAGGAAACGATAAAAAATTGCTATTTTCGTCTAATAAATTTCCAACAAAAACCACATCTTTCTCAACCCAGCTTTGATGGAAAACACTTTTTCCACCTATCCTAATATGTGGATTGCAAAACAAAGGTTCTGAGCAAAATTCATCAACAGTTTTAACATGAAGCGCTTCTCCCAAAACTTTATATGATTTAAATACATCTTTCCAAAAATCGTTGGCATGATCTATGTTAGAAATATCAGATCCTATTTTTTCAATATTATTAAGTTTTGGGCACTGAAGGCATAACAATTCTTTCCATTTATGTTTACTGGAGTACACTTTACGAATCCATGTTAATTTTAATGCCGTCAGTTGTTTTTTAATATCAGGTATGCCCATGCCTCCAAGTAAAATGTTTTTGATTGATGTTTTTCTATTGATTTTGTCTTTGTTCTTATTCCACACAAATGTGAACACCAT